>JAHRBW010000006.1:0-600000 GCA_035773095.1 Papiliotrema fonsecae
GATAGTATATACACGAACAGATGCAGCAGAATAACCCCCTAGAGTGCAGCATCGTGACAGCGAGCAAGGAGAGCTCGAACGATCATGGCTGTGAACGAAGTTGTTTCGCTAAAACACGCCGAATGTCAAAAAGCTCTGAAGAGAAGCATGAGCCCATCGGTGAAAAAGTTCTGCACCTACAATCATGCCTTTGTACAACGTGTATCGGGTCATGCTACTTCTGGTGCTCAAGATTGCGAGTTCGTCATAAAATCTCCAAACCATCTCATGAGATCCTGACTTCGAGCGAGATCACCGTCATCTAACATCTGAGCGGTGTCGCCAGTGAGTAACGACGGGTACACCAAGCTGCACTGATTATCGTACGGCGAAGTCATAGTCCCGGTCAACCCTACTCCGACGACTATCAAGTCAGCCCTGGCCTGTGTCATGTAAGTCCACTTGCCGTCGTCACGGATTTCCCCAGAAGCATTTTGCCACATCGCGGACAGCTCCGGAGGCAGCTGTGCGGGCGAAGATCGGTGGTCAGGAACAAGATTGATCTGCGCGCTGCCTTCGGCTTTTTGAGACAGCGTACTGCAAATGTAGCGTACTCCGTGCCAGTTTGACTCGAGCATCTCCAAGACACCAGTCACACGATGAAAATTTGCGCGTGCTGTTTTAGCCAAGTGTATCTTGCCTGCTGATATCGCATGGTCGGCCGACGCATTGTTATTGACGACATTGTCGTGTTGAGCTACTGCCGTATAAGCTGACGGAGCCGTGTTACATTGTCTGACGGAAGGACGTTACTCACAAAAAGTCCTCGCAGCGATGTAGAGTGGATAATTGACCCAAGGTTGAGTGATCGATTTAGGGTCAATCTGATGTTAGCTGATGGTAAACCGCAGAACATGCGACTCACAAGTTCGGCAAAAATTGCAATATCCAAAATCGTCTTTGCTGAACTAGCAGCAATCTCTCTCCCCGCAACGTCGGGCGCGAGATGCTCGGCATTACTAGCATTTTGCAAAAGCGAAGGTTGATGCGCAAGTATAATGAGCCTGTGACGTCAAGCATTGCCCGACTGCCTCATAGAAGAAGAAAAAATCTCACGCGTGGAACCAAAACTACTGTTAACAACATCTTAATCTGCCAAACCATCAAAACTTACATGTAATAGAACGAAAGCTCCGCCTTGACCCAACGATGCGTAAGCTTGAAAGGTGGCGGTTTCGAACCGAAGTTCGGGAGGCAGCCTGTTGTGATATTCGTTTAATTGTGTCTGCGTGGTCTCGAGAGCTAGCGAAAGATCAACAGAGTGAGCTGCTCTGTTGACGAAGATACTCGTCATCTTGTTGGCGAGGGCAAATATCGTTACCAAGTAAGGATATGGATGAGCATATGCGATGCGGGAAGGGCCGAAGTATAAGGGAGGAAAGTTTGGGATGTTCGAAGCCGAAGATGGGTACATGCCGGAACGTCCCGCTTGTTGTAAGTCAAGGATGAACGATTCCCAGCAGCACTCACTGCCGATTGTCATGATAGCATCCATCAGCCTCAAGCAACATCGTAATTCTGGCGAGGCTTGATGTGTATCACTTGCAGTATTTGGGGACATGATGTCAAGACCTCCTATGAGCACGTCCAACACGATTACGATTGCCTCACCGAGATCTTGGCCCATTCTCAAAGCCATGCCCGAATACCTTCTGTAAGAACGAAATTGCTATCGAAAGGGGAAGACTTACATCCACAAGCCCTGACTATCAGCCACGTCTACGGAGATCGTTAGTCACTCACACTGTCTCGGTCTTCGGCAAACTCGTGCCAGCTAATTAAGATGAGTGCGTGGATCATGTCCACTGATGCAATGGCAATGTCTTTGAGCACTTGTTCTTTGGCCTTTGTTGCCCAGATATCGCATGGACGAGGACTTGTCCGGAGCTCGGACTCTCCTTCGGAGGAAGGAGGTCCAGGTTCCAGCGATGTCTCTGGCTCTGTACTATAGACGGCAGAAAATCGGGCCGCCAATGCACAAGCGATGTTGACGAGATACGGCTGAGCAGACAAAGAGTCATTGTCAGAGAGCCAACCATCGAAGTGAAGAGATGGGAAGAAGTAGCCGAAATGAAGCCGAAAAATGGGTACCAGGTGAGACCGCGCTTCTGCAGTCTATATTGTCAACCTGAAATGCTTGATCAGGTGCGTGTCACCCTTACTGGCATTTGCGATCTTTCGTCAAATATCGCTTCGTGATTTTCAAAAACTGTTCCTCTCACCGCCTTCGATGCAGGCAGTGGCATCAGATCGCGGTAAGCCCTTCGAGACGGAGACGGTGGAGCAGAGATATCGCAGATCACTTGTTTGTACCCCGGCGCGATAGCGGTGGGCCCGCTGAGCGTGAGCGAGTGTTAGTCGCCACGTCCAGGACTCAACAACACTTACAAGAACCTGAGAGTATCAGCGGGTTGACAGGCGGGCGAGCGTGGCATTGATAGACGCCTGACGTACCTAAAGAATGGAACTCTCAACCGCGTTTTCTTCGACTTGCGCGAGAACGGGATAGAATTTTGCATCTCTGTTGATACGTCACCGGTGAAATCTCTCGACTGCGTGTGCTCATCGAGTCCCAGCATGATGTTTGTATCGAATCCCAGTATGTCGTTGAGATCAAGGTTGAGACTAGGCTTGTCTAGTCCGTTATCATTGGAAACCAATCCGGAAGTCATACCAGCGAAAAGGCCCGTGATTCCTTGATCCGGAGGGTCCATGGTAGCGCTCGAGCTGGAGGGCATAGACCCGGCAAACTCCATAGATGTTGGTAGACGCCGGCGAGGTGATCGGTCCTCCTCTTCGAGCCGATTCTCACGTCGTCGTTTACTACCAGCCGGGTATATGCATTCCATAGCTGACTTGGCGCAAGCTTGACAGAGCGGACGGACTCCAGAGCATTTGATTTTCCGCACGCGGCAAGCAGTACAGGCCGTTATTGCACGGGTCGCTTTCGAGGGACCGCCATTCTTAGGATGTTCAGCAGAGTTGGAAACCTGTATCTGCGATTCCATCACGATTCTGTGTGAGTTGTATATTTACTGGATTTGGCGACAGTTGTATACGCTCACCGAGGCGAGGTTCCTAGAGGTGCTAACAGATTCGCGCTCACAATAACAATCTGTGCATCACCCAGTACTAGGGTGAGATGAGAGGACAACGAAGAGATCGCTCTCCGTCCAAGCGATGTGAATGATGGCGGATAACCGGTCAGCCGGGTTTTTACTGGTGTGGCGGATCAGCGGAGGTTGAGCTAGCTACCATGACAGGTATGTTCCATTTCGCTTCTCACGTACACACATTGCCGCACTACAGACTTTCGGGATGTTTTGTGAGGGACCTGCGTTAACTTCGACAGTCAAATCAGCGACTCTCGGAAGTGCAGTGGGGCGCGAGAAGGGCAGATATGCTGCTTCATATTCTGCTTCATATGTCCGATGTTGTCGGTACATCATGTTCACAAAGATCGGATGACCAGTCCAGTTTATCAGTCCAGTTCGGCCAAGACTTACATGACCATCTCACGTACTGTACACTACCGAATCTTCCGCAGTCAAATCAGTCGTCCAGGCCAAAGCTGCCTTCGACTCCCGGCTAGAAGACCCGCTCTGCGGAACATCTCAATCTGTCACAACTGCTTGCTAACGTTGCAATCTTGCTCATGAAAGAGACACTGAAGGAGGCAGCCTGTACGAGCCAAGTCAGGTATTCAGCGCTGAGGTTAGGAGTCGATGAATACTGGGCTGCGCACAGTCATGTACGTCTTGGGCAAGTGGAAATAGTATCTTGCATATGCATTTCAAACAAGGTGCGTGAAAACAGGATATAACCGAGTACTTTTCCATCAAAACTTTCACGAGCACCGCCTGGGGCGTTTTCTTCCTCCACATGGAGCAGCTGAGCAGTCCTCGAGCTCTAGACATGTTTGTTAGACCCATTGTCGGCGACCTCGATCTCTTCAACGGCATCTCGCTTGGGCAACTCGTAAGTTTGAGGGTGTACTGGAGACACACGTAAATGCTAGACATCAGTGAGAATACCATTTCGCATCGTCCTGGTTTGCTTACAGGCGGGAGGTGTAGCGCCACTTTTTCTCCTGTGAACAGGTAATCAATCTGCTCCAACGATAAATTGGCGGTCTCCGGATAGAAGAAGTAAATCATCGGAACAAAACAAGCGTTGAAGATGCAAAAGTACACATACGTGTAGTGACCGATGGTTCTGATGGAAACGGGGGTGATCTCCACAACGAGGAAGGTGAAAATCCAGTTTGAAGCGGAAGCGAGAGCGGCGGCAGGCGCACGGATTGGAAGGGGAGCGTACTCAGAAGGAAGCAACCAGGGAATGGCCAGAAGTCCGATGGCGAAAAAGAAGTTGAATAAAAACAACATAGTTGCGGCGACTATTCCTGTGGCCTTAAAAATGACCGAGGTTGTGCCTGCTAGGACAGCCATGCACCCACATTGTCCAATGGCCGCGAAAAGCATGAGCTTACGCTAAGGTGGTCAGTTTGCCGTTCAAGTTGGTCATGCAAAGTACCTACACGGCCGACACGGTCGATAAGCCAAATCGGAATGAGCGACGACAGGAAGTATGCAATACCGTTGAATCCGGAAAGTAATAGCGAAATGCTGTGGCTGAGTCCGACTGATTGTTCAAAGATGACTGGAGCATCTGCTGAGTTAGCTTATTACCCCGAATGAGCACTATTACGAACAATAGGTGATGAGATTAATTCCACACAATTGCTGCATAAATTGCGATCCCACGCCAAGCATGACCCGATGGAAGTATCGCTCTTTGCCGTTGGTGAAGCATGCTCGAACAGGTGATACTGGGCTGCCGTCTTTGTTGCGGAGGGTAGCGGCCTCTTCAGCAGCAAGAGCTTCTCGGATTTCCACGAATTCCGCGTCAACATGGGCAAGGCGGGTAGCGTGATCATCGTGAAGCGAAAGTTGATCGAGTACGGCACGGGCTTCGTCTTCTCTGCCGTGCTTGAGCAGCCATCGAGGAGACTCGGGACAGAACAGGATCAGAGCGACAGTGGTAACAGCGAAGACCATTTGTAAGGCGATAGGCACGCGGAATTGAGCGGGATTGGTCACGAAGCTCATACCGTAATCGATCCAATATGCTGACATGACTCCGAAAATGTTGATAGCGAGTTCGATACCGAGGGCCCTTCCACGGTTGTGCGCTTTGGTGGTCTCACTGTGCCAAACTGGAACAGTAGAGGTGTTCATGCCGTTGCCTAAGCCGGTGACAATGCGACCAACAATGAGCTGGGGAATGCCATATGAGGCAGTCTGAATCGCGGCACCAACACAGAGGACCGCGCAGCCGAGCATGATGGTTCGTCGACGACCGAATCGTTCACCGTAGAAGAAAGTGAACAGAGAACCGAAGAGACATCATATCTCGTAGATTGCCACAATAGTTCCTTGCAAAGATGCCGAACCATTTCCGCTGTCAGTAGTATCTAAAAGGATCAACTCTCGCCCAGACTCATGTGTAACAATTTACCAATTTCTGGGAATTGAGCGGTGAAGGCTTGACCGGTCAAAAGGCCCGACATGACACCTTGATCATAACCGAAAAGCAAGAAAGCGGCACCGCAACTGCACGAATCAGTCTCTGTGCTCTGGACAATGGTCCTACCATGCAGTGATGGCCCAATTAGCCTTTCGGCCGCGTATGATTGTGTTCAAAGGCATTGTCTTCCTGTAGAAGGAGATGAGACTGAGTTGTGGAGTTGCGAAGATTTGGTTGAGAGAGTGGGACGAGCCCCTTGGAGAACCATGGGGTGGCGACTATATAGCACCACAACAATGCGGGAATCTCAAAGGCAATTAATTAAGTCGCCACGTGTCTCGGACCGAAAGTTTGGGATCTTACGGAGAGCGCGTCGCCGGACATCCCTCTCGGTCCGAGACTTCTTATGCCGCTTCCGACGTGGGATTTGAAGACTGACAAACTTCTTGCTTCAGTGTCCACTCTGTCGCCTGCTACCTACTTCGATCAGCCCCAGTGTACCTCACTTGTAGATTCCCGTAATCCGATTTTGATCATGTCGAGCGCCTCTATTAGCAAGAACCCCCACGATGCGGTCAACGGCATGCCAATCGTTGATCTGGCCGCGGGAGCGCAACCACGAGTACCAAAGAGTATGCAATCGCCCATACTCGAAGGGAGTGTAAATGTTGATGAATCAGATGAATCATTTGCGTCAATCTCACCGGCCGACCTTTTCAGCCTCAAAGGGCAAGGTGTGATTGTCACTGGAGGTGCCAGAGGACTGGGTCTATGCGTTGCGACCTCTCTCATACAGGCAGGAGCTGCACAGGTGTTCTGTCTCGATATTCTCCCTGAGCCGGTAGCCGGCGAGTGGTCGGCAGCACTGGAGGTATGCAGTAGCTTCGGTGGGAAAATGCTGTACAAGCAGCTCGATATTACCAACTCGGAGGCTGTTCAGTCGACAATGTCGGTTGTCTTCGACGAGGCTACACAACCTATCACGGGATTGTTCGCTGCCGCTGGTATTCAACAGATGATACCCGCTTTAGATTACCCTGTTGATCAGTTCCGTCGTCTTATGGAAGTCAACGTCACTGGTAGCTTAAATCAATCGCCGGGGGGAAAGTCGCTCATGGAACAGGTACTTTCCTTACCATCCAGGGCGCCGCGAGACAGTTCAAACAGCGTGGTATCGCCGGTAGCATCGTGATTACCGCGTCGATGTCTGGCTCGATCGCGAACAAAGGTGGGCAACCATTTTTACGAGGTACTGATGCTTACAAGGCCTCACATGTCTAGCCTATAACACCTCAAAATCAGCATTACTGCAAATGTGTAGGAGTGCGGCGGCTGAATGGGGGGCATACGGCATCCGGGTGAACGTGAGTGGATGAGCCCAGATGATAACTGATCTCAGACTCTGTCTCCGGGCTACATTCGCACAGCCATGACTGATGGGCTTCTGAGTGAGCGCCCTGATCTTGAGGAAGAATGGCTCCGCGGCAGTATGCTTCATCGCCTTAGTACCCCAGACGAGTTCAGGGGTCCGGTTATTTTCCTTTTGTCCAAAGCTTCAAGCTTCATGACTGGAGCTGATCTACTTGTAGACGGCGGTCACACTGCGTTCTGATCAACGATTGAACGGTGGCTTGCTACAAATATGCATGCTTTCTCTAGTTATACTACGGAAACACCACGTGAATCTCAACGCTTATACAGCAGGCTCGAACGATCAGTAGTCAGGTAAAAGCCGACGGTAATATCGTGGTGCTTTTAGCTTTCAACCGTCTCGAGTTCTCTCCATGCTCTACAGATAAGGTTCCATATTGTCTGGGCCACATTGCATAGAGGGCATGATCCGATAAGTGACTGACCTCACCGACCCAAACTCCAATCAATACGGGACTCGGCCGTTGCTTCGCACGTGGATGCCGCTCCTACAACCCCGCACTCGTTACGCCATCTCAGGGTACGGATGTCTGAGCTCCGCGGATCCATAACCTGCCAGTAGATCGGAGCAATCAATGATACCGCATGGTTACCCCTTGAAGTAATTCTCGGACCGAGATTTCGGGTGGTTTTTGAACCAGATGTTCCTGTTCGGTCCGACGGCTTTGAACGTCGTAGTTCGGCTTTTCAACGAGATTGCAAGTGTTAAAGAAAGCCTTGACACTTGTGTCACAACGGCTCATCTTTCTGGAACAGCGAGTACTCTGAACAATTTTGGAAGTACAATGACTTTGATTTCCAACACAACTTCCCAAGACGGGCATTCAGACTCTCTTCTGAAACACGCAAATGTAACAGACAAGGTGTCTTGCGTGAGTCACATACAGCTTCAACTATTCGACGCCAAGATATTGACATGCAGCCCGAGGAGGAGCAACTCGTGCTCAACACTGTAAGATGTCTCGCGGCAGACCTATGTCAGCAGGTACGTCTGAACGACGGCACTCTACTGACTACAGTTCAAGGGAGGACACCCTGGCACTGTTATGGGAGCGGCAGCCATAGGTGTTGCGCTATGGCGATATGAGATGAGATATAATCCACTCAACCCCGAGTGGTTCAACCGTGACCGTAAGACCATAAATGTTTACATTGGATCCCGCTGAACAGAAGGCTTCGTTTTGTCCGCAGGTCACGCATGTTTGTTCCAATACATGTTTCTTCATTTCTCCGGCTACGAAGCTTGGACAATGGATCAAATCAAGCTGTACCATTCCACTGCCACTTCTGGGTCTATGGCTGCCGGTCATCCTGAGATTGAATATCCAGGTAAGCTTTCAGGTCATACTCTCAGTATCTGTGTAACATTTAGGGATCGAGGTTACGACTGGCCCTTTGGGTCAAGGCATTTCGAACGCGGTTGGGATGGCGATCGCATCAAAACAGCTGGGCGCACTCTACAACAGGGATGATGCCAAAATCATCGACAACAAGATTTGGTGTTTCACTGGGGATGGTTGTTTGCAAGAAGGCGTAGGACAAGAATGTGAGTTCACTCCGCTCCGACAAAGCTGAAGCCAGCTATTTCACTGGCTGGTCATCTAGGATTGGACAATCTGATTCTGATTTACGACAACAACAGTGTTACAGTTGACGGCTCAATTGACAACTGTTTCACTGAGGACACGTCAAAGAAACTCGAAGCTCAAGGATGGCATGTGATCGACGTATACGACGGGTCGAATGATGTGAGTTTTTTTGCTGAGTCTACTGTAAAATACTGATAGGCCCCAGCTTGAAGCGATATTGGCTGGTTTTGATCGCGCAAAAAAGCTCACGGGAAAACCTACATTGCTGAACATTCGCACGGTCATCGGCTACTCGTCACGCAAAGCCAATACTGGTCCCGCGCACGGTCAAGCTTTGGGTGACGAGGAGGTAGCATACGTGAAACAGCAACTCGGTTTTGACCCAGCGGTGAAATTCGCTGTTCCGAGCAAAGTGTATGACTACTTCGCCGAATGCAAAAAGAAGGGTAGACAAGCGGAAGAGGATTGGAATACTCTCATTCAGACATACGCAACAAAGTACTCCAAAGAGTTTGCGGAGCTGGAGTTGCGGCTTAAGGGGAAGTTTACCGACTCGGATTGGGCGGCAATGCTTCCAGCGAAAAAGGACCTTCCTTCGGCCCCACAACCCACCAGAAAGTCGAGCGGAATCGTTGTTCAAGCACTAGTCCCTAAATGCCAATCTTTCGTTGCGGGCTCTGCTGATTTGCTCGAATCGACTTTCGTGAACTTCGACGGTCAAGTCGAATTCCAGAATGTGAGCATCCACATCGACATACTTTAAGCAATGCTGATATCCACTGTAGCCAGCATCTGGATTGGGCGACTACTCCGGCCGACAGATCCGATTCGGTATACGCGAGTTTGCAATGGTCGGACTCGGAAATGGAATTGCCGCCTATCATAAGGGCATGTTCATTCCGTAAGTTTGGAAAACAAGTTTTCGAACGCAGGATCCTAATACGACAGAATCATGTCCACATTCTTCATGTTCTGGATTTACGCTGCTCCTGCCGCGCGCATGGCAGCTCTGCAAGGTCTTCGTTTCATTGGCATCGCCACTCATGACTCGATAGGTATCGGAGAGGATGGTGTGTGCAACGTTCGATTGTGGCGACTTATACTGATCGGTCAGGTCCTACCCATCAACCGGTTGCTCTGGCATCTTTCTACAGAGCTCTTCCAAATATCAACCTGATCAGACCCGCCGATGCTGAAGAGTGCATGGGCATGTGGATAATGGCTCTTGACGAAAAGGCTTCGAGCACTCCTAGCATCTTTGCACTTTCTCGTCAACCGGTACCTTTGCTCGCGGGGACCGATCGTGCGAAGGTCGTCAAAGGCGCATATGTCGTCTTCGGAGCCGAATGCGACGACCCCGAGCTGACCATCATTGCCACAGGCGCTGAAGTAGCTCGAGCGACCGAAGTAGTCCAATACTTATCGGCTGTCGACAAGGCTCGCATCCGAGTCGTTTCGATGCCATCACAGCGTCATTTCGACCTGCAGTCAGCAGAATACAGGCACTCGGTGCTTCGTCCCTCTACATCTCTGGTAGTCGCAATCGAGGCTTGGGCATCGTATGGATGGGCAAAATACGCTCACGCAAGTCTGTCCATGCACACTTTTGTGAGTGTGATGAATGGGGAATATGAATCGGGCTAACACACAGGGGCATTCCGCGCCACAAGCTCAGCTGTACGATTACTTTGGCTTCGCGCCGAGCGACATGGCGAGTGCAATCGACAAATGGGCAAATACATGGAAAACAGCAAAACGCATGCCAGGCTTGGGCGAATTTGAGGAACTGTTGCTCGGACACGTTCAGCATTGAAATCATGAAACATATACTTCAACGAAATTCATCTTATGCATTGTCTTGGCTACTCAATGATTCAAGTAGCCATCGCCGCGATCATTGCAATCCATGAGGAACCAGTCGACTGTCGACTCACGCCTTCATTGCGGATCCAAAGATTACGATTCCATGGACTTGCACTTCAAGCGACTCAGCTCGTAGAACATCGAACATATGATCATCCCCAACGGTCATTGCCGTCGGGGAGATAGCAGATGATGCGCTCAAACCCAACAAGGGTCAACGGCAGCACTTTGTTATGCGATAATAGACGAAAGCACATCGTCAGTCTGCAAACTTGTCATCATCTCCCTCTCCTGGCAATGCTGGCGTTCCTGTCATGATAAGACATGGATATAACATAGAATACTCTCGGAGACAGTAAAGTAGAGAATCAAGTCTGTGAACCGGTCTTGTAGCCTTGCAGTCCATCGAGAATCCGCCACACACCCCAAGCTCCTGGATCGGGTATATCGGCCTTGAGCAGATCCTCCTGATTTACATAACTGCCCCGTCCCGCCATAGCTACGAGCTTTTTGGTATCGTTTGCTGCATCCAGAGCAGCTTGTGCGGCCGAACCAAAATTGTGGCCATTTTGCTTGTAGGTAGTAACAAATGCTTCCAAAGGGTCCACTAGAGTCCTGCTGGGCGGCCGAGCTCTGGTGTCTAAGAGTGAGCTCTATGTGGCTAGCGTAAGTTGACAGAGGGGACTAACATTTATACAGATTGTTTAGCGCGGCGTCAAGCGCAATTGACCATGACTCAGCAGTGAGGTCCAGGGCTTTGGATGCGGTGATTGCTGCAGCCAGACCGGAGAAAAAGATGCTGTACAGCGAGCCACTGGTGCCTCCCATGACTTCCTCGGCGACATCTGCTATCGCCACCATGTCGTGAAGGACATTCTGTCCTGTAATTTTACCAGCTTGCATAGCATCGAGCACCCCTGAGCAGTCAGATCTATGAGATCCGAAAGACTCACCTTCGGCACCGGCTCTCAAGGTCAATCCAGCATCTCCATCCCCAGCAATGATATCTTGACGAGTGATTTCGGGCTCCGCTTCGATAACCGCCTCACAAGCACGAACAATGGCTGCCAAAAAGTCTCTGGGATCGGAGCCTAGAGTTAGCGCGAAGATAACAGCCTCGCTTACTTCGAGCATGACCAACGAAAGCGACGGTATTCTCATTAGACTCCTGGGGATACTCCGGCTTTCCCGGGGGTCCTGCTGGGGAAGTCTTCCACCCTGGCGCCGCAGCAGGGGCATCCAGACATTCCAATAGAGCTTTGGCCTGGTGAGCGTCGTTCGGCAGAAGCATGACACTCAGTGAAAATCCTGGCATGCTAAGCGCAGTCTATAGGTTAGGTCACGTGGCCAACGAGCTGGTGAGCGCAATGTACCATGTATGTACCGGAATACACTCGCTCGACCTGGATTGTTTTGGATCGAAGCCATTTGACACTTTCACCGGTCACCGCACCAAGCTCGAGCTCGGACAGCCCCCCGGAATTGTTGACGAGCAGAATCACTCTGTCGTTTCCGGTGTCTGTGATGAGATTAAAGCAACTTCACCTTGGATGGCAGAGAGACTCACGAGAGAATGGCACGAAAGCAGCGTCCTCGTCGTTCACGTCGGTAATCCTGGTCAACAAGATGTCAACTAGCTTGCTCATGCTCGTCAAGGTAATCTTCGCAACTCCAGACTCGTTATGAATGCCCATTCCCTATCGTAAGCTTCGGCAGGCGTAGCCAGAGTGTACTGGCACACGAACCAGCTCGATTTCGTCGGTTTGCAGGTGCAACGCCTCTGCGGTAGTGCCTGGAGCCTGAAAGCGATCAGCAAAACCCTGCGCCCCATGCGCCGACCTACATGGCAATGCTCCAAGCCAACAGCATAAGTTCCCAATCGGTTTGCGGCAGCTCGCGAGATCCTGTCGACCTCTTCCAAAGAGTCGCCTTGCTGGGCAAGAGCAGCCGCAATCTTGTAAATCAGAACAGTGCCCGCCATTCCTCTGATCCTGTAAGTCATGTGGCTCGTTTGAACGGATGAGCCTACCGGCGCCCAACGATGCCCCCTCTCTGACGTCCAACACTGACATCATCTCCGACAAGCAAAACATTAATGGGTCCAGTTTCGGAGCCTTGAGGTTTGGACGCTGCAAGTCCAAAGTGAAGCGCATCGCCGGAGTAGTTCATTGTAACGACCAGCGATCTATGAGGTCAGAACAGCTTGTACCTAAACCTCACCCTTGGGGGGAGGACACGTAGTCCAATCCTTTCCTGATTTGCTTGACATTTGGACTTGCAAAAACGTTGCCGCAAATGGCAGCATCCAACAGGCCTGAGCCGACAAAGCTTGCGTGAGCAGGTTCGTGTCCGCTTCCTCCTCCGGACAGAATAGTCACTCGAGGAACTTCAGGTTCAAGGTTTTGCCGGTAGACCACTGTGATAGCTTAGCGCTTTTCAAAACAAAGTCGCTCACCCCTATGAGTCAAATCAACAGTCACCGAGGGGTTCGAGTACGCAAGACCCTCCAAAGAGTCAAACGTTATCCTGCGGGGATCGTTGTGAATCAGCTTGGCTGAGAATGTTAGCCACGATTTCTGCGTTATGTTTCTTACTCCTTGGCATCTCTAGACGGATCGAACAATGTTTGCGACCTTGAAGACCTTGGGCAGGAATCCTTTAACACTTGCATCGCTTTAACGTCGTATTGTCATGCCTGAGACTGGGCGAGCGAGAAACAGGTCTCGGAATACACAAAACCGTCTGCAAGCTGACGAGTTCGGACCGAAATTTAGGTGAGCCGGGGCAGCATCCAGGTGCGTGACCCTATTAGGCGTGCCGGCGTTTTTTTTGGTAATCGCTGCTATATTTGAGAGGTCTGTTGATGCCTCAAGAGTTCGGTCCGGCGTTCGTTCCGACTGTCCGCACACGAGCGTGGTCGTACGAGCCGCGTTCGTGGAGATCATAAGCTACATTGTAGCCTGGCCGCCAACTTTCATATTTCATCGTCACAAGCTTCACCCTTGTCTGGCGAGTTTGTTCTCGCTTCTCCAGACTCTCATTTTCGGTTATCTGAGGCACTATAGGATGTACGGCAGTTGCTCAGTCGATGCATTATTCCTCTACAGCCGTGTAGTTGGACTGCAGCCCGCTGTTGGTGCTGTGCCGCCTCTCTGCAGTAGTCGGATGCGCCCTAGGCTTGCTGAGTTTAATGTTCGTGATGGCGATGTTTACTGGACGCGCAAGAACGTTTTATCTACCGTTTTGTAGCTATATTGTGTGTTGTGCCTTTCAAGGCTGCAGGTTAAAGAGGTAGGGCGTCGAGGAAAACACCATCGCACTTGTAACGTTAAGCGGCGAGTAGGCAAGGTATCCAGTTTGCTCCCCCATTCCCACTCGTCAGCGCCAGGATTGCCCAGGAAACATTGCTTAAGCATCTGTTTCGTGGCTTGCCAGCAGTTCTGGAAGCTTCGCGCAAGCACTTTACGAACTGTTCACGTCCGTGTCAGTGCCTCGCCACTTTCAACACTATGTGGCATTCGCAATGATCATCAGAAGAGAAAGGCCGATGATGACAGGGTGCGCTTCGTTCTCGATGGTAACATCTAGACCTAATTCTAGCTGTAGTACATAGCACCACGAGCGGGACTCAGCGGTTCTGCGATGTGTACACACTCCTCGCTACCAGCCAATCTATAGTTGCCAGATTGAAACGCCACAATCCCCCCGGGTTCACCCACCAAACGTGGGTCCTGACCGATCATGCTATTTGGAAAGCCCATAACTGGAAGTCGGTGTTCTGCAGTCAGCACTAGCGTCGACCTCGAAGCACTGTCCAACGACTCTATCTCCTCTCGGGACAGATTAATGTTCAGCGCTCCGAATCTGTCGTGAAGTTGCTAAGGTTAGCCTGCCCATATAACAACTTACTTGCTCCGTCTGGAACCCGATGAGTGGGCAGACCAGGGGGTATTTGCCAAAAAGATTAGCCAGAGCGATTGGAGCAAAAGGCGCTATCATTCGCTTCGCGCCGATCTCGTAAAGAGCGCGGGATACTCGAGGCTCATCGGAACCGTCGTCCATCTTCCCGTCCTCAATGGCATTTTGTAACTCGGCGTTGGTGATGATACGACAAGACTCACATCAGCGGGATCCTTGAGCTCTCTCGATCCAAGAGCGGACCATGGGATGATAGCCATCCCATACATGCGCCCCATGGGTAGCAAATCTCGCTCAATGTCTCGCCTATCGTAAGCTGGGAAGAATATTGTCTTACTTCAACACGTTCCACATGACTTGCAGAACGGAGCATTGTTTCTCAGCTTTCTTCAGTAGGCGCTTACCTTGCGTACTCGTTGCAAGCGTAGACAACTCAGGCAGGCGTGTCGGAAGCGCCAAAATACAAAACGCGTCCCGCCTTGACCTCAACGTCCAAGGCGTCCATCAGTTCCGAAATTGAGGTGGACCAGTTCCACTAACCATAACACAATACGCTCCCGAATATTCCCAATGAACATGGAAGATGTCAATCTGTCATCAGCGACCGACGCTCGTCACTCGCGTAGTTAGTTGCAGCTTTTGGAGCGATCGTCTTATTGATATGTGGGGCGACTTCTTCCAGTTGCCACATAAGTTTGCGGCTTCGTTTTTGCCAATAGTATATAGCCTTGATAGCTGCCGTCAAGACGAGTCGGATCTAAGGCCTACTCGGTAATGTACTTGGTCGCCAGTACAAGCCAATTTCTGTTCTTCCTTGCTGCCATCCATTCTCCAGTGAAAGTCTCTGACTGCTGACATTTTACGTCAGGTGCCAACTTGATGAGCACTTACCTGATAGCCGTTTGCAGTGTCGATAGCCACTCCTCCCGCGGTAACGAACTGGTCGAGGAGCTGGAACGAGCACTTTTTATCAGCGGTTGGTTGATAGTCGTCTCATTCTATTCCTATTTGTGAGCGTTGAGTGAAAAGTCAACCTACCAACCGATTGTCACCTACCGACGGAGCTCGCGCCGAGTTTCAAAGGAGAACTTCTGATTGCAGCGGATCGCGAGAGAATCCGCAGGCGACCCAACGACCTGGCCGGACCGGGAGGAGTCGATTGCAAAGCAGAGAAAGCAGTCGGCATGTTGGTAGGGTACATTTACAGGTTGACCAAAATCCTTGTGTATATACCATACCCGTGACTCGAGTCCCGCGAGGCGCCCTCCACCTGCCTCCTCCACACCTTCCATCTTCACCGTAGCAGCCTGCACTCATATGAAACCTCCACTCAAACCCCTGTAGTTGTGCTCGTGCTTTCTATCGGTCCGCTCCTGACCTGGGCCGCGGACTCGGATCATACTGGTGCGTTCTCACGCCGCATAGCGATCCTAGCTTGTAGCGGCGAGCTGTCAAATCATATGATGCATGTTCATACATTCTGCTATCTCCCAGATATCCTACAATATGATGAACCCAGTTTTGTCTGACAATGCACACCTTTTCCCTACTACATATCCTCTTCAATACCGATTGTAGTCTTTTCGAACTGACGCGCAGGAATTCGTCGCTGGAACATGATATCGATCTCTCGGTATGATCGCCCCTTCATCTCGGGCAAGCAGAAGTATGCTACCACAAGAGTGAAAAGGGCAGTACCTCCCCAGACGTAACCACATTTACCACCAAGATTGCCTCCGGTGGGGTTGAGCATGTAAGAGCCGAGGAAGATACAAGGGATGTTGATGATGTAGTAAGAAGCCCGTCCGATACCCGTTGTCAAAGGCCTCAATCGGATAGCCGAAGTTTCCGCAATGATGGCCCAGGACACCGGTGCCGCGGCAAAGGTGAAGATCACAGACACAATAAGACCGAAAGATGCTTGGGCGTTCGAGGCGGCTTTGGAAGCTCCGACTGACGCCGCGATACCCAGGGCGAAGAGCATGACAACGTTGAAGCCCGTACCGTAGAGGTAGATAGATCGTCGGCCGAAGTATGTTGTCAAGATCCAAGAAAGCATGACGAAAACGGCCTGCAAACCAGAGGTGGCCAGACCCAATGCGAAAGCGGTGTTTGTGTCCATTCCAGCCTCTATAAATTAGCAATAGTTGACAACGAGCTCAATCGGTATGATAATACGCACGTTCAAAGAAGAAGACAGCTTGGTTGGCAATAAGGTTACCAGCCAAGTTCTGTGCAGCGTAAATACCGCATACGATGGCGGTTCGTCGGAGATCGGTGCCTTTGAACAGCTCGATAAGGTTGGGGGAAGTAGTGTCTTCTCGCTCGATGACTCGTCGCATCATAGCAACAGACTCGATTGCGTTAACCTGCGACTTGCGACCAAGACGTTCAACAGATCGCGCCGCTCGGTCCAAACGGCCCTTACGCACTAACCACCAGGGGGACTCGGGGGCAAGGAACATGAGGATCGCGAGAGGAGTAGGGAACATCCATTGAAGAGCAGTAGGGATTCTGCCACGTTAGTGCGCTGTGAGATGGACCATGAGAGGCTAATAAACTCACCTGTAGGCCTCAGAACCGTCTTTGGTGTTGTATACGTATGTGACGGCACCGACAATGATGGCGCCTAGCGCCCAGAATAGCTGGAGGACCTGTGTGGCTGGTGCCCGTAATCGCATGGGAACGATCTCACTGCAGTACGCTGGAGAGTTTGCGATGAAGATTCCCCATGGGATACCCTCCAAGAGCTGGGATACGAAGAAGATTGGCAGCGAGTTGGCGAAGAACATGATGAAGATCGTAGCGTTGAGGCCCATGAGACCGGCGATTGTGGCCCATCGGTATCCGATCCAACTTGTAAGGGGCCCAGCCAAGAATACGCCGATCAACGCTCCGAGCGGTCCTCCTACTTGCAAAGCGGATTGCCAGCTGGTTTCGATCACCATACCTCCTGACCCATCAGGTATTCCATATGCAGTTCGGAATGCGGGGAGGGCGATAAAGTTGCCCATGAGGAACACGCAGTACGCTTCCATGATCTGTTATAAGCAGTAGCCCACCCCGTTCTCCTCCCGACCTACGATAGTAGACGACATGATGAAAGCCCAGAAGCAAGCCATTGGATACGCCTTCACAGCTTGCAACACCGTCATATCGTGCTCTGCGGTTTCGGCCTCCATGGCTTCGGCCTTGAATTTCGCTTCATCATTCATGCCATCGCCAGCATGTTCGACAGTTGAGATATCGCCGGTCTTCTCAGACGACAAAGGAGCGACTTCGACGCCTTGTCCGCGTTGACGGACAGTTTCAATGTCAGTAGACATGCTGATAGTGTGGGGCCTGGGAACGTGGGGTGAGTGTGGGCGACCCGGATGTGGAGCCTTATATCGTTATTCAGCATCGCTAAGGATAGATGTCACGAACGGCATAATATCTACCGTAAAGACCGCATGCCGTTGGTTCGGTGCAATTGAGTCATGTCTTGGTCTACTCGGTTGTTGCATGCTGTATGTGAATCCTCCGGCGGACAGTTTGCTGTAGTAAATTGGGACACATGATAACCGGATTGGACCACCCAACGCTGGAGGATATTCATCCCGACCATTACGGCACTCGACATCCGGCGCACCATGTGAAGTACAGCTGGTCGGGTACGATGGCAGCCGGGTATTGTTGGTCTCTGCTCTCGTGCTGTCTCTTCCAGCTCAATTCGTCAGCGGCTGACCGGCAACAAACATGCCGCTGATCGGTTGACTACCGGCGGTGGGAACGCTCGATCTCGATGAGGCAACCCAAACATAGTGTCAGATGGACGGCAAAACGATTGCCCGGTACATATGTGGACGCAGCGATTACAATCTGAAAATCAGCGGAACTAAGAATAACAAGGTTTTCGCTCCTGATCAGGCGTTTGTGCAATCCTGTTGACAACCGGTGATCTGTCGTGCGAAAACGGTCCCTAGCGGCCCGCCCGGATAACATGCGGTCGAGGGGTTAGGTTAACCCGTAAGGGAATAGGCGGATAATTCAAGAACAGTTGAGACTATCTGCAGTCATATGCGGCTGACTCAGAGGGTATCCAGAACAACGAAACCCGCTCGACAGGGCGAGTCTCAGAATGAGATGCGAGCGACTTGACGAAAGTGATGCCCACATCGTGCAGAATAAAGCACAAAGTGCGAGTCGATTGCTCGAGATGTAACGGCACTCGATGACCGATAGTGAGCGACATCTTGTCCATGCATAATCGACCAGCGACAGCACCTCCGGATTGACTCC
This sequence comes from Papiliotrema fonsecae, assembly GCA_035773095.1. Lineage (NCBI taxonomy): Eukaryota > Fungi > Basidiomycota > Tremellomycetes > Tremellales > Rhynchogastremaceae > Papiliotrema > Papiliotrema fonsecae. Next base: position 18,648 of record JAHRBW010000006.1, read on the forward strand.
TTCAGACAGGTCAATGAAGAGAAGGCTTACCGCAAATCAGAAGGGCCTCATTTGCCCGTCATTCCAGCTTTGTGCTGGGAAATCAATGCTCAAGTGCGGCTGCAAGATGTTATCGAGCAGGGCTTGTGTCTCCCGATCAAGTTGAGATTCTGAAGTGAACAGCTGCCAGTCTCCAGGATCAAACGGTGCTGCGGGATTCCAGCCAGTCTGCGGCGAAGTCGACAGGAACGCCGAACCGGATTGTTCGGTTTGGCACGCTAAGCCGAGGTCGAAATGGGTCGAAGTGAAGGCTGATGAAAAGCCACTGGGGTAAGCACAACACTAATCCGCACCTTACTCGGTGGATGGCGGAACACCTTGTACAGCGCTTTCATGTACGTCTCGATTAAGGCCGGATTTGGGGGAGACCGGTCGGCTCAACGAGCCAGCCAAACCATAGTCTGCCCTCAGTCCGTCCAGTAGCAAGCGAGCTTGCTCCGCCGCTGGCCACGAAACCGCTATAAAGCTTAGCAAGCGGACGCATTCGGCCAGGTGACCGGAAGCTTCTGCGTGTTTTTTGCTGCCCACACGAGAGCTGGCAAGTGAGAGCAAATGGGTAGTGCCAGCTACAAAGCAAACTTGCAAAGCGGTAGGTGGTGAGTAGCGGAGATTATGCACACGATGCCAAATTTGGAGTAAGTGAATGATGTGTAATGCCGCCCTATCGCATTGCTACTGATCAGCCCTATCACCTTTCTGCTTACCTTGACCGCCGAGGTGACCCTTGCAGTTGCAGCATCGATGTCATCTGCATCGACTGAAATCCGACTGAGTGGCCGATAGAAGGGCCGATGAAGAAGAATGGTCAACCATGCGTGTGACAGGTGCATCATCAAAATGTGAGGCAAAGCGTTCTTTGGCGAAACGTGATTGAGGGCAAGGGTTGAAGGCAGCTCGTCATGCCAGTTACTGAGTGCCAAACTACAGTCAGCCTTATCATTAGCTATACGCCGCACCTAATCTGGCTGATCACTCCTGTACGATCAAGCGTCGGCATATCAACTTTGAGCCCGTAACTGACATCAGCTGGTCGCGAATCGCTATTCACATTGTGTTCATTATCCTTTCCCCAATTTGCATCAACTTGACTGTTTCCACGAAAGCGGTGCTAAGCATGCTCGGCTGAGATTGGATCTCACCCCACGGGGGCATCTCGAATACCACTTGATCGAGCGAATCGTCCACTACAGGTAGTCCTGTAGTATACTCTGGCATACTGATTTCCCGTCCGATATATGGCGCCCAAAGCCCTTCCTGCACGACTGCGGTCCAAAACGTAACATTCCGCTAGATGTTAGTGTTCTGTAAGTGGGGTATACGTACTGCTCGTGCTTGTGCGGGTGTGATTTGACCCTTCTCAAGTAGTTTACTGGAATCCGTATTCAGTCCGACTAATATCAGCACAGCAATGGAAGTGGTACTTACGAGCCATAGCACATCTTAATGACATCCCGATATATAGCCATCCAAGGTTGTGTTCCGCTCCCAAGCTATGATAAGCCGCGAGGTTTGCCAGCGCTTGTACGGTAGCGACAGTCGGATTCATGCCCTCTTCGTCGATATAGCTCTTGGCTTGATCCGCAAACTTCTTCCTCGTTGCGGGATGACGTAAAGATGGAGTGTCGCTGAAGCCTAGAGCTACTGCCAACATAGCGTTGTGTAAGAGAGGAGAGTAGTGAGACGTTCGGGGGAATGGAGGGTGGAGTGAAGCAGCCATATCTTGACGGAAAAGGACTGGGTTTGTCCGTAGACCTGCGATCAATTGCGTGCCCAGTCGCTTTACTTACACCATGCGGCGTAGAACTTGAAGAACATATCAATACAATGATCGTGCTCGTATTGCGAGAGCGAAACAGTCGAAGGTAGGTGCCGTGCATACCCAATAGGGCATAATGTGGAAAACGACGAAGGTGGGTAGATATTTAGGGCACTGGTACCATCGCGAGGATATCTACCCAGGTACCTGAATGCTGAGGTGGGCCCATGTAGATGGTGATCCCCAGCCTCCCGCTCAACCTGGGGTTAGCCAGCTTTTTCCACTTGACTCACTAGGTGATCGACAGTCCAATCTCTTGGGTCATCCGAGTTTGTGGTCCCTTTTCCGCCATGCTTTCTCTCCGGCCTATCGACGGGCGTCTCACCGTGCTGGCTAGCAGGCTCCTGAGCGTTCCCTGGATCCACGTTGTGCTGTCGCAGCAGACGCTCGAGATCCTGCACTCGGGTAACCAAGGCTTGGACTTGCCCACGCGACAGGGGTTTCCGATAGTCCTCTCTGGCTTCCCAATGGCACTCATCCTATGGTATCAGAAGATAGACTCTACGATGACCCACTTTGTATACCGCGCAAGTTCCACACGACGGCCGCACACCATCGCATTTTATCCGCCTGATCTAAGTCATCGGAACAGCAAGATGGGCCAAGAAGCTCACCGTCTGCGACAATTCTCGCAAGCTTTATTAACGTTGCTTCTGCGTTTTTTCCCTTTCGGTTGGTCTTCCGCTTGCTTATTATCCATCTCGCGGTCAGGGTTGATTGGAGACATGATGTGCAGATGAGACGTATAACATTGCCTCCAATTATCCACCGGTGTATCATAAGCGAGATCTCCTATCAATCCCATACTCAGCATTTGATACGCGATGTGGCAAGCGGATACACCATTCCATTTAGACAGTTCCTATTTTGTTTGCATTGACAACAATGTCTAAATAACACTAGATCGACCTCTACAGAAATGCCAAACAACATTACAATTTATACCGAGCCCGAGTTGTCCGCACAAGAGAAGGGAGATGTGATGTTTCCGGTGCTATAAGAATTCTTTATACTGGCCGCAGCTGCCCAAGTTCCGACAACCATGATGAACAACCCCGACACGATCAAAAACGCGTTGAGAGCGACAAGCAGTTTGAACTTGATGGATCGATCCGTCTTTCGCAGTCTCCAGTTGTCGTGAAGCCACATCCATCCGTTGGACGTCATGCACATGAACGCACCCAACAACGCACCGATCAGAGAAGTCAGATCGCCGAAGAATGGAATGGCTATCGTCAATATGAGTTGTACGAGCGAGCTATGCCTGACTTACCCATGGCGAGGATAAACGAAAGGGTAACGCATCCGGCGACGGTACCGAGCCATACAACCCAATGTGTCTTGGAATGCGAAGTGAGATGCTCCGAACCTCTGAGGAAACGGACAAACAACATCTTGGCGCCGACATGCGTGTAAATAGTGACCGAGACAAAGAGACCGGGAATTGCAATGCCGTACGCAATTTTCTTTACCATACCACCGGCGGATCCAAGAGCAGGGTTGGCGAGGTATTGGCCGCAGTAGTAATAGACGACAATGCCGATTGTAAGATATGTCGCAATGACCGTTCCTTGGCAGACGAAGAGCGCCTTATTGTAGTCACGCGGCTTACGCATCTCTCCAACGACATTGAAGAACTGCAGTCAGTGACTTATCCAGCTGGTCGATCAAATGAACGTACAGCTGGAGTACCCGAGTAAGAGAAGACCACAGTGGAGACTGCAGCCATACCACCAAGGAACGTCCCATCCGCGTTGAAAGCGGAAATGTTCTTGTCCCATGGGCCAGTTTGAGGTGCTGCTGAGGGACGATCTTGAATTCCTACCGCGACAGTAATGATAAGAATGGCCGCCATGACGGATACAAATCCGATCCAGCCGAGAATGGATATTTTGTTGAGTGTCTGGATGGAGGCCAGTGCAAAGGTCCCAACCATGGCGATCACGACCCATGCCACGGTGCATGTAGCGTGCATAGTGATTGCGTTGAATGCGATGGAAATAGCGACAAAACCCGATCCGGTTAAGAAGATCATGAAGAGCGGGTAGGCGATGGAAAAGAGCTCTCGACCCCATCTGCCGGCCAAAACATAACCAACACCGTCCATGCTGTATACTTCGGGATGGTTTTTCTTGAATTGACCAACGACCATGCCGGACCAAGTAGTGAGCAGGCCTATGACGACGATGACTGCGGTCAGCTGGTAATACAATTTATGGTATGTATGGCATACTGAGGGAGCCGGGGACGCCACCTGTAGCGGACAAGACTGTCGGCATAGCCAAAACGCCCAAGGCGATAATGGTTTTCAACATGATAATACATGCCTTGATCCTGAATGTCAGCGAAGTCACACTACAACCACTCACCAGCCAGCCGATGTATAATCGACATCGCCTTCCTTATACTCGCCGAACACTGCGTCGACCTTTCCCCCTTCGACGACATGAGCGGAAGACGGGTCCTTGTATGTGTGTTGCTTCTCTTCGTCCATGTTAATTGCTTGGTACTAGTGGTTGTTAGTGGGACAAGATCCGTAATGGTTGATTATATGTACAGTCTCGGATGGGCGCGATAACACGATAAGCGGAGACGGTGTCTCGCTAATTTCTGGGCTCCGGCCATATTCCGGGGAACGCCAACAACGGGCAGTCCTCTGGAGCCCTCCAGGGAACATGCCAGGGGAGCGGAGTGGATCTCATGACAGCAACGGTCGCTGCCAGCGCCAGCTGCCGGCCCGAGCCCTGTCAACGATGACTTAGATGACACTTGGCAAAGTGCATACTCTTCGGTCGTCGGATGCTTTCCTGGTCGTGCGCAACGGCTCACGCAACTGATATTCGAATGTACACACATGCATAACACCCCTACGAGTACAACTTGCTGTTTGCGTCATCAACGGCCCTACGCGCTGCTTTGACATTTTCTATGCAGTTGGGGAAGTCCGAGTGCAAGCACAAAGTGAACGGTCTCCCACTGACACCGATATCCACCATGGTGCGATCTGCCGCCGGTATTTCTTTCTCGGTCGCCATCTGCATTGTGATGTCGTAGATCTCATCCACATCCATCTTCCTACTCCCCGGGACGCCTAGAAGGTTCCCTTTTGCGTCATAGTTGACATCGACGAATGCCTCTGGCACAAACGGAACACCGTATTTCGCTGCCATGCTTTCGTGTAGCGTGCCCGGCAGGCCATAGACTGGTACTTTGAAATGGCTGATTGCCTTCATAGCCGCATCGCTAACCATCTCGTCGTTCTGCATTGTGATGTACTGCTGTCAGCACCAAAGGCGCAAAGGCAATTCACCCATTGTCCATGAGGTTTGATGTGATTGAGAGGCATGTTCGCTTCGTCTAGCATCGTCTTCAACGCTCCCACTTGATACAGCCTTAAGGTCAGCCGCGATGAATTGCTATCCTCACATTTCTGCATATGCTTGTTCGTGTGACATGGCGAGAGCTCGTCGGCCAAAACCCGCCTTGTCGGGATAGCCCGGATCTGCCGTTAGCTGGGATGATTGTCATTAACTCACGAGCTCCCACTTTCACTCCGAATTGCTTCGCCAGCGCGACAGTCCGGCGCATGACCACAGGGTCTCCGGCGTGACCGCCGCAAGCAACATTGGCCGCATCAATCAAAGGCATGAGGGCCTCATCTGGACCGGCTTGCCATAGGCCAAAAGCTTCTCCACAGTCCACGTTGATCTCTATTCGGTTGATAGGCGCAGGTTTGATGTTGTTGACCATGGTGCAGAACGCTCTTCGAAAGACTGCAGATCGATGTGACAACATGCTCAAAAGATTAAGCTGGATAGGATAAGCACGCCGAGCTCCTCGGAACCTGCCCGGAGAGCGGGTTATAATAGAATGCTGAAATAAGCGAGACAGCTCCATGGATGCTGTCGACCCCGGAATATGCCCGGAGGACGCACTTGGGGGTCCGGTTCTACTTATCTCTTTACCCGCTTGCTATCGTAATGCACAACGTCTCTGTTCTCGTTCACTGCCATGCTCATCGACGGCTTCACCAGTATCAAGAAGGTCCTCATCGCGAACAGAGGTGAAATCGCGTGTCGAATTATCAAGTCGTGCAGGGAGCTCGGTCTCACGAGTATATGTATCTATACCGCGGCAGATAGAACTAGCTCCCATGTCAAGCTGGCCGACGAAGCATGGTTACTACCGGGCACAGACCAGTCTGCCTACATACAACAAGATGACATTCTGGAAATCGCCCGAAAGAGTGGTGCTCATGCTGTGGTACCTGGATACGGTAAGCATATCGAGGTATCCCGCTTATAGACAGGATTTCTGTCCGAGAATGATGAATTCGCGGAGAAGGTCGAGCAAGCAGGAATGACCTGGGTGGGGCCATCATCACAGGTGATCACCCAGTTTGGCTTAAAGCATACGGCGAGAGAACTTGCGGTGAAATCAGGTGTATGTGGACGATACCGGCCGCTTTCTGATGGCGCAGGTGCCGGTCATTCAAGGTACCGATCTTTTGGCATCAGCCCAAGACGCACTCGAGGCAGCCGAAAGGATCGGTTATCCCGTAAGTTGACTGGTCGCCGTCAGCTCACAGTAGGTCATGCTTAAAGCGACTGCAGGCGGAGGCGGCATGGGTTTGCAGATATGCTGGGAATCGTCGGCAATAGAAGAAGCTTTCCGCTCTGTCGAGGCCAGAGGTGCCGCCTTGTTTAAGAACACGTCAATGTTTATGGAAAAATACGTCGCTCGATCCCGACATGTGGAAGTACAGGTGTTCGGCAATGGCTTGGGGAGCGCGGTCCATTTTGGAGAGAGAGAATGTAGTATTCAGAGGAGACACCAAAAAGTGGTAGAGGAGTGCCCCTCGCCTTTTGTCGCATCCCGTCCTGGTGAGCTTATGCCGATGGTCACAGCTGACGACAGGTATGAGGGAAAGATTGACGGAGTGCGCCGTATCATTGGCTAGCAACGTCTCTTACTCAAGCGCCGGTACCGTGGAGTAGGTTTTTACAGTGGATCTGGCTGACCATAGATTCCTGGTCGATGATACCACGGGCGATTTCTACTTCCTGGAAATGAACACTCGCTTGCAAGTGGAGCACGGCATCACCGAGATGTGCTATGGTGTCGATCTGGTCTCGTTAATGCTGCAACAAGCAGAGATGCAAGCACGAGGTCGAGGTGGGCTCGCCATTGGCGGTCTGAGGTCTCTCCAATCCGCTTCACCATCGGGCTATGCAATCGAGGCACGAGTGTACGCCGAGATTCCGACTCGAGATTTTGCCCCTTCCCCGGGGCTTTTGCAACATATCAAATGGCACGAGGCGCCGGGAGTCCGAATCGATACTTGGATCTCCTCTGGCACCAATATTTCGCCTTACTACGACCCAATGATCGCCAAAGTCATCGTCTGGGACGGTTCATCTCACGATGCCGCTGTTGACAAGATGTTAGACACCCTAAGGTTGTCGAAGGTACAGGGTTGTCCAACAAACTTCCAATACTTGGCCGCCATAGTCTCATCACCGGCCTTCCGCGCGGGTGATACCACTACGGCTTTCCTTACAAGCGACACTTTTTCGTTTTCGCCCATTACTGTTGACGTGATCTCTGGAGGCGCCTACACCACGATCCAAGACCTTCCGGCACGAAGAGGTGTCGGAAACGGTGTGCCTGAATCCGGACCGCTCGATCCCGTGTCTTTCCGCTTGGCCAACATCTTGGTCGGTAATGAAGAGGGCACGGAAGCACTAGAGATCACATTGGTCGGACCGGAACTCCATTTCCACGCTCCAGCGATCGTCGCGGTCACTGGAGGTCTTGTGGATATTGCGATCGATGGTCACCCAGTCGAGACAAATACCCGTCTACTTGTGCCTGCGGGCAAACGACTCAAGCTCGGATCGGTCACCAAAGGATGTCGGGCGTACCTTGCGGTGAGAGGAGGATTCCCAAGTATTCCAAAGTATCTCGGCTCCAAGAGTACCACGACTACACTCAAGCTTGGAGGATATCAGGGACGACAGCTAGTTTCCAATGACTGTCTCGATTTGGACTCTGACACAGTCAAATGGGCTGCTGACTACACTGAGGTGTCATTGCCGCGAGAATCTCGGTTGGATAATCTTTGGACCAACGACTGGGACATCTACACTATGCCAGGGCCTCACGATGAGCCTGAATTCACCACAGAGCAAGGTAAAATTCCGGCTGAGCTTTTATGGCCGGTACTGACTGTAGATCGGGGTATCTTATACGATACAACGTGGAAGATATCCCACAATGCTACGCGTAGCGGATACCGATTAAAGGGTCCTCGTCTGAACTGGGCCAGGGAGGACGGTGGGGAAGGAGGTGGTCATCCAGCAAGTATCATCGATGAGCCTTACCCGTATGGCGGTTTAAACTGGAACGGCGATGACCCAGTCATCCTGCCTAACGTGAGTGAATGGCTTTGCTATGGCTGATATCAGGATGGACCGATGGCTGGCGGATTGGCTACGACATCTACCATTGTTCGGGCCGACTTTTGGCGGCTTGGCCAGTGTAGACCTGGTGATTCCCTACGCTTCAAAAGAGTCACCTGGGAGTCTGCTCGATTGCTGAGACAACGTACTGAGGAATACCTGTCATCGGCAAAGCGATTCATCGAAGGCTCAGGCGAAAGCGTCAAATTGGTAGATACGTCGTTACCAGACGGATGGACCGAGACGATTCTCCATCGTATACCTGGTCCTATCGAGGTAGTCTTCCGACAATCTGGCGACAGCTACCTGCATGTGACGTATGGTCCCATGACCGCAAGCGCGCTCACGCGGGCGCACATCCAGCATAGACTAGACGAGCTCAAGAAAGACAAGGAGATCTTGGCAGTGATCGGCACGACCAGAGGTGAGTTAAGACTGCTGTTTGTTGTTAACAGCAGCGTACAGCGTGCAGTTTGACCCTTTGGTCATTTCGCAAAGCGACCTTTTAAACCGGCTCATCAAGCTCGAACATGATCTGGGGACGCAACACCGACCAATCTCTGGTCGATTGTTCAAGTTCCCTATACTTCTCGACGATCCTCTGGCCAAACAAGCGATTGATGAATACATGGCCAAGCTCCGAAACTCTGCCGTCTACCTACCGGACAACATGTCTTACATCGCCAAAGCCAATAGCGTCACGGACGCGTTGACAGCCAAACGCTCGATCCTCGCATGTCGCCAATTAGTTACCGAAGTCAGTTTCCTAGCTGGAACACCGTTAATGTTACCCTTGGACCCTCGGTGAGTAGTCTTGTTGCCCGCACCGCTGATTTCAGTCTCGTTTATGTCGCTCAGAAGTATAACCCTGTCCGAACCTTCACCGCAGAGGGTACGGTCGGACTAGGTGGTCCGCTTTCAGTCAGTGAGTTGTTGTTTGGAGCTTGGCTGATCGAAGTCTATCCCCTAGATGCTCCAGGAGGATATCAGCTTTGGGGCAGAACACTTTCGCCCTGGGACGTACGTATCAACTCTAAGATTATCTGACGTCCAGGCATTCGCGACAAGACCAGGCTTCAATGAGCCTTGGCTGTTAAGAGACTTTGATCAAGTTCAATATTACGAAGTCGACCAAGCAGAGTTCGACCGGATCAACGGACTCTACAAGGCCGGTCGTTATGAGTTTGAGGTGGAAGATACCAGCTTTGACCCGGATGCTTATGAGCAATTCTTGCAGTCAATCGAGGAAGAGACGGCAAGTTTCGTATCGAAGAGGAACGCCGCTGGGAAAGCTATCACGCGTCAAGAACGCGAGCTCCTGGCGTCTTGGCGAGAGGCGCAAGAGGCGCAATCTGATGGCGCGGTGGACGATGGAGTGATAGAGGGTGGCACAGACGTTGTCGCACCCATGACTTCGAGCGTGTGGAAGATCATGGTCAAGGTGGGCGACACAGTAAAGGATGGGGACGTCCTCGTTATATTGGAGGCTATGAAGATGGAGATACGTGAGTAGCTTCGAGCGCTCCCAGAGTTCTGCTTATGTCAAAGCTGTTCGCGCTGATGCGGCGGTCGCAGGCCAAACGGTCCGACGGATAAGCGTCGCCTCAGGCTCGCTCCTCGATCCCGGGCAAGTTTTGATGACGCTCTCTTGAGCGTCTAACATTGGGGGTGTTTGACTGCCACGCACAACCGCACTCATGCGATTTGCCGGAATCTTCCGTACTGGCAGGTCAAGGTGATATCTGCGTACGGGTCATATTTAGGACGATTGATGTATTTCTATTTCGAGCGATGCATCCTGTGACAGCACTGCAGCACTGAGCTCTGACCCTTTCTGGTCTCTATATAATATCCGTTGGACCAGCCAGGCAGTCGGACCTCTCGTCCTTGACCGAAATCGTCTCTGGGTCTGCTAGCTCGACACTATACGACATGGGTCCGTTCGCCCCATCGGGCACATGCAGCCGCCTGTCAATCCGTGTCGCCGCCAGAAGCACAAGGATACAAACATCAAGCGCGAAGTTGAAGCAGTAGAATGCTGGCCTTGAGTCCCACCACGCAGGGTGACTCGCCAAACGAGCTGGAGACCAGGTTGTGCCGCACCGAAAACCAGCCTCGACCGTAGCGAGGGTGATAGAGATACTAAGGATAGATATCTTGCTATTCCATGATCCGCGGTCGAAAGGGTCGGTAACTTCACCACGTATCTTTGCTTGGTAGGCAGCTAAAGCGAGGAGGAAAGCCGAGCCGATAGCGATGATCAAGAAGTACGTTTGGGCGAGCCTAGACAGCACCTTGCTGGCTGTCTGCACGTGATACATTGTGGGTCGCTTGACACGTAAAACAGTGGTGACGATGGAGGGAACGAACAAGCCGAGAACCGACCACAGCAGGATTTTGTTGACCATTCTCGGAACCCGATGCCAGCCCAAGTTGGGTGCAGCGCTGCGAACCATCCGCCAAGCGAGAACGTTGTTGATGATATAGATCACAAGGATGCCAGCGCCGAGGAAGATACTGGCTACAAGGCTGACATCGACGTTGGTTGGATGTTTTGCCCACGCGATGCGGAAAATGCAGGCTAGGACCCGGGACATTGAGAATCCAAAACACAGGTAGTTGAACCAGAACTTGTGGCCGCGCCGCCGATTGACTTGCATGATCGTCATGTGTGTAACACCGAGGGCGAGAAATATCGCTATGAACACTGCACATATCGGGACATCGACACTAACGGTCGGTAGGCCCCCTATTTGCGCTGTCGTTTGTCGTGAACTCGACATTGGGTACACTCTCGCGTGCAAAGTACTGTGGGGAGCAGATAGGCGTCGAAGACGGATTCATGTCGCAGTAGGGTCGAAACGTACTTATAAAAGGCCTCATCTTGACCGTGCAAATACGACCGAGATGCTTTATAGCCGGCCCCCGATAACAGCTGCCTGTTTCCAGGTATTGCTCACCGAAGAGGAAATTTCACGGGGCCCGGGGAACTTCGGGTAGGTCAGAACCCAGACCTGCCCGGGGTGCCGAAAACAAATACTCGGCAAGTTGGAAGCTTAAATCTGACTGCAAGGATAACACGAATGACTGACGCAAAGCATGGATCACTGTACTCCTTACGATATTTGAGCGTTCGGACATCTCCTAAGTGTATGCGGAATGAAAGAAAATGTATTGCTGGTCGCTAAAGACCGCGTTGTAGCTTTTCCTCAACGGTGATTTACTGCCTGTCAACACTCGTGTTGTCCCTTTCGTCCATCCAGAGCAAGGAGACCGGAAAGACAGGGTTGCAGCGAAAACTTCTCATGCTTGCTTGCAGCGTTATGTCTTCGACGCGCCCAAGTTACGCGAACCAGTCTTGTTTGTGACCCTCTTGTTGCAAACCTTCGTACACTACGAATATGACCGGTTCCCGTCATTCCCTTCTCGGTACAGGTCTAGCGTGTTGCGTACCAGTAGGATTATTTTTGGTTGTAGGCTTTTGACTCTCAGACACTTGCGGAGAGGCTGATTTGCGAACGAGTCGTAGAACAGTAACAACCGATGGTATCGCGCTAGCTTGTGCTACTGCCTTTTTCGATGACGTCTCAGAATATACACAATACCAGCACTCTGGTTGGTACCCTGATCGTTCAGACTCAAGGGAATGACTCGACGCAAACCAGAATCTAGAACGAGGAAAACCACACATTTGTCAGTGGCAAAACTGGATACGGCGCCGCTTAGCTGTAGTTTTCGACGGCCATCAAAGTCTCGTTCTTCTAGTTCACCTTGTAGATTCATTATGAAGTTTGGATCCGCTCAACCACGTATAAGCCCGTTGTAAGATCAGGAGCTGAGACATGGTTGTCGTCCTATCTCAATTTCGGGTTGACCCGTAGGCGAACTGGGAGACAATCCAATGCAACACGTGGCTTTATGATCGTCCTATTCAGATAACGACATGCAGCGCATGATTGCCGCTGGCAAGACTAGACCTCATCTTCATGGCAAGCGAAAGCGTCGGCAGGAGCTTTGCAATTGCTTCAAGTTAGTTCGTATCAGTGGCATATCGCTATCTCGATGCACTTCAGGCGCGGCGCCGGCGCTGAGGTACCGGAGATTGCTTGGCACGTTAAAACGGCATAAAGCCGCGCGGGTTCTGAAGCGATCCGATAGCCTTAGCCGACCTATCAGGATCGCAGTATATCACCTCCAGTCGACACGCCTTAGACGACCCGTACAATACCGCATCCCGATATGGCTGACCATATCACATGATGTTATCACCATTTCTGCGGTTCGATGCGTCGCGTAAAAGCGAGTTCCCGTCGCTTACTCGTGCGGGGCTCTGGGGTTTCACCCGACTGCGATGTCGATGAGATAGGGACCAACATGCGTCCGGGCCTTATAAGAGAGGCTTTCGAGCCTCAAAGCAGCATACATACCCCAATATGGCTCTCCATCAAAGAGACGACAAAGCCGACGAGAAGACTGCCCACGATATCGCGGAGGTAAACGAGGTGCCCGAGTTGGTCACTAGTGAATATGCGGACCAAGCGTATCTGAACGCATCCAAGAGCACACGCTTCTTCCGCTCATCATTGTTCCAGATGTTCATGTTCGGAGCGTGAGTCATTCACAACCCGTCACGACGGCAGCTCATTGTCAGACTCGCCTTTGTGGGGCCTGCCATGTCCGACGCGATCTCTAACTTGGGCGGAGGAGGATTATCTACGCCTTATCTGGCCAACTTGGCGACTTCACTCAACTACACCGGTTCATGCGTCATGACCCTGTTCGGAGGACCGTTGATCAATAAAACCGGTATCAAATGGTCGTGTATCATTGCCGCCATCGCGATGCCACTAGCGGGTTCGGGTTACTACGTGCAAGCCCGCTTCAAGGCCGACCCATACCTCCTTACCGCTAGAGTAAGTCGCGTGGCGTAAAACGGTCCACAATATTGACGGTGCAGACCGTCGGAGGAGTTGCTGGTGGTTTTTTGTACGTTGCCGAGGCTACAGCTATGCTGTCTTACCCTCACCCCGATGACCGTGGCAAGTATTTGGGTATCTGGGCGGCCATGCGAAACTCGGGAGCCGTCATCGGTGGAGCGATCAACTTCTCAAACAACAGCAAGGACAAGTCCGCTGGAGGTATCGCATGGTCTACCTACCTCATCTTCATCGCTTTCGGTATGTTTTCGAATGCCTCATGAACCAAGCTAATCATACAGAGTGCACCGGTGTCATCTGGGCCGCTCTGCTCTCCCCTACACGCAAAGTTCGACGAAGTGACGCTACTCCGGTCCCGACTTCTGGTGATCTAACTTGGGCGCAGGAGTTCAAAGCATTGTGGAAGCACCTTCTTCATCCCAGGGTATGTTCTCTAGGCATTCCTTTCGGGACATCTTGCTGATGATATAGACTTGGTTGATGTTCATCCCCGCCTTCTACTCGTTCTTCTGTGGTGGTGTCATGGGCACATACCTCAGTCTCAACTTTAGTGTCCGTTCTCGCGCTCTTTCGTCTTTCCTCTACCGTGAGCATTCGGATTGCATCATGCAAGGCTTTTTCACTTACAGCAGCCACTTGCTCTATTGTCATCGTCCTCTTGTTCGGTAGATTCATCCTCGACAACAAACGCTGGTCCCAGAAACGCCGTGCTTGGATCGCCTTCTTGATGTGGGCCGTTCCTCAATGTGGATGTTGGGTTTGGGTGGCGATCAACTACGGTAGCAGAGGCAAGGCCCCTTATACGATCAGAGACTATGGAAGGTGAGCTACATTGGACAAACGTGGGTGCGCAAGTGATTGACGAGCAGTGACTCTGCCGCCTGGGCTCGTTATTACATGCCATACCTGATCGGTTTGAGCTCTTGCTACGTCTGTCAACTTTCGATCTACTGGACTCTCGGCACCTTCAGCACCGATGTCAAATCTTCTTCTCGAACAGGCGGACTATTCCGAGCCTTCGAAACAGCAGGTCAAGCGATCTCTTACGCTATCAATTCTAAAAGCGGAGACAGGAGAATTTCCCTCTACGTCATGATCGCTCTGCTAGTCCTATGTGTTCCCACCCAAATCGCGCTCATCCGACTGGTTCCCGACGCACCGAAGGATCACGACGATGTTGCGGACGAACCGACCGTCACAGTAGCGGTCAAGGGTGATCCTTCGACCATTTAAGCGAGATGATAGCGGGGAGGTTTGGGAAGATTACAGTTTAGTAACGGATAGTTTTCACGAGGAAAGTTTGTATGAAAGCTCTTGTTTAGGATGAATTGTTGAACTTTGTGTGCAAACAGAACTCGCTATTTATAGCCGACTAGGATGATATACACTACGTGTAACATAGAGGAACATAACGACTACAGCTTCACAATAATACCAAAAGAAAGCAACAGGGCGAGCCAGATAAGAGCGAGATTCCCGTGCTGCACAGCGCCCGCTCCTCCGGTACCTGGGTTTTTCGGCGCCGTGTAATTGTAGCCAGCGTCAATACACCCGCTTCCCAAGATTGGAAAAACAAGACTCGAGGAATTGCTAACGTCCGACGGGATATACCCATCGCGCAGTCCCCGTTGGTACGACCACGTGTCAATATCCCATTCAGTCTTCCCTTGCCTGTAAGCGGAAAAGCGATAGGCAGCAAGAGATACTCACAGGTCCAGTAATACCACCCGATGGAGGCTTGACCAACGTCATTGGGCGAGTAAGCCGCCAGTTGCGCTTCAAACAATGTGCGATACCACGTCCTTTGAGCTTGAGTGTCGCCTCGGCGAGAACGTGCCACAATGGAGCTTGGCGGATTGCCTGGATATCAGATCTAGCTCTTACCACGGTAGCTTTCTGACTGACCCGTCTCCAAACTCCACTCCCCAACTATCGTAGGGGGTACACCTGTCCTTGCAGTGTTCGATTTCAGAATTCGAGACATGTTGCATACCCGGTCAAGGATCTCAGCGCGCGGGAGGTTGTTGAGGGGCGCAAACGAGTAGTACTGATGAGTGTCGAGAGTAAACCGGTCGGATGAAGGGTGGTTAGTGAACGGAGAATAGTCTGCCCAGTACGTGACGCCCCAAAACGCATCTATCGGGTAAGCATTGCTCGTGAGATTGATCGATGATGCTTACCGTGCGCTGTAACATTCATCTCGTTGCTTCCTGCTTGCACCACGTCGGCACCACGTGTGTAGAAATTCTTCAGAAAAGTCATATCAAACGTATCAGACAGGCGTGGTTCATTCAAAAGTTGTATGCCTGATCTTAGCTCCAGGCAGTGTGTCAACGTACCTGTCACTACTCCTCCGTACTCTGGCCGACTGAACTCGTCTGTCAGATTGCGCAGAACATTCACCGAGCGATCTATGTTGGTCGAATTGGCTGCGAACTCGACAAGTCCGATCAACCCCGAATGGTCATATCCATTCTGCGAGCCAGGTGCACCATGCAGATCGATGAGGACGGTAAAGCCGAGCTCCCGAGCCCACTGTACTGCCCTGATCAAGTAAGGATACTACTTATGAGCGTTTGTGATAGCACTCGGCCTACCTGTCCCGAGACATAAGGCTCGTAATCCAGAAGATCTACACTCCAATATCCAACCGGGATGCGGAGCGAATTCAGACCAGCACTCTTCATGTCCTCGATATCGCTTCGGGTGATGAAGGAACTGACTGTCAACATGGCTCCAACACACACGATGCACTCACTTCCAGTGGTCTCGAAGGAGTCGGAGACACCTGTCTTTCCCCAAAGCCGCACAGAGATGCCATTCGTCGTTGGCTCTGCTGTTGTATAGACTAGGGGTGATCCTTGGATTTAGCAAAAACGAGCACAACAACGTGCACAGCAACGCACCATTCTTCGGTTACTAGCCATCCTCCGAGATTGATTCCTCTGATGACTTCTGGAGAATATGAAGCTCGAGCATCGAGGAGGGGACTACTGCTCCTCATGCGAAAGTTGCGAGCAATCCGAGACGATGTTGAACGTGAAAATCACCAGCATTGCATTTCTTGGCGGGGATCGAACTCAAGGCGGTGACGTTGACCACGCTGCCGATATCGTCCGCAGCATCTTTCGATCTCCAGATCGCTCCTTTCTGTTGGTGATGTCTCGCATGGTACTCATGGGTTAGTCCAGTTCGGACGACAGGACGACGCGAAAAATCGGTAGCGTAATCGTACGCAAGTCTGCATTCACATTCCAGGCAGGACGCAAATTGTGTTTCTCGTGACGAAACTCGCGGCGCAGCTTGGGTGGTATGTCAGGCTTCGATGATACTCGCTCACTGTCAAGACTATATCGTCTGCTTTTTGGGTCGATGAGAGCGTGCTGATAGCTGATGAATGCTGAACCAGTCGATCTGGGTAAAGCAGACGATAGAGTATACATCCTGTTGCCTATACATTTACAACTCAACATCGAAGCCAATGACCTCTGTCTCCGAATCCTTGCACAGTGAGACTCTCCATGTACCCGAGCCAGGAACCCAGCTGCTCTCTTCCCACCTTGCGAAAGCGTCAAGACTGACTCTCAACTTCAGAGCCTCTGTTGATCCTGGCGACAATTCGGTCGTCTTGACGAACGCCTCGAGCCTGCGTGGCTCTGCATCGCCGCATGAAGCATAGCACTGCACTACCTCTTTGCCAGAGTATCTTCCCGTGTTCTTCGTGACCAGGTTTATAGTGAAACCATCGCCAGTGTTTGTGATATCTGCGCTTGACCATTCGAAAGTAGTATACGATTGACCGAATCCGAAAGCTGTCTCTTCAGCACGCTCCGCATAGTCGGTCGCAGCGGATACTCACGATAAGCCGGCTTGATGCCCATTTGTTGATAGCTCCGGTACCCGAAGAGCGATTCTTCTTCGTAAATGAGACCTTGACTATCATCTTGGAAACTCTTGTAGGTCGGGCACTGCTCGGTAGAGACGGGGAATGTCATTGCGAGTCGCCCAGAAGGGTTGACTTGACCGAACAGGATATCGCTGATGACTACAATTAGCACGAGTTTCGAATAGTTCAGTAGAAAGAAAGCGTACCGTTTCCACATTCCATTCCACCGTAGAATGCTTGCACGATCGAGTCTACCTCGTCGGCACACCTGAAGTCGATAGGACTTCCCGATTGGTTCACCAGAACAACTCGTTTGCCAACTTTGGCGACGGCTCGCACGAGCTCTTCCTGCTTTCGAGGCAAACGAATATCGGCCCGGTCTGTGCCTTCGCCCTCCCAGTCCTTGTTCAGCCCCGTCATGACCACAACGTAGTCGGCCTTGGCGGCCAGATCGCTGCACTCGGCAATAGCTTGCTGCTCATCTCGGTCATACACCAGTCCCACGCTCAAGCCTTGAGCGGGCGGTTCGAATCCGGTGCGTTGCTTGGATTTGGACACTATCTTGAGATTGACAGGCGTTCCCGCGGTTAGATCGATCGGTAACCGTGTCTCGAAATCGAAGCGCTCGAACAAGAATTGCTCGACACTGATGTGGGGAGGGTTTACGGTGTGGATTAGCTTGTCGTCGAGGTATATCTCCGTCTCAGCCACACAAAAGAGTGCCGAGGTATGAGATCCGGACGAGACTGGGGTGATCTTGGCTTGGAGTTCCAGTGTGAATTTGTCGCTGAGACCAGGTATCCGTTGATCTAGGAGACTGATCGATGCTCTCTCGCGAGAGTCGGTCCAGATGGGCTTGGCGTCTCCATCGTTGACCAGTGCAATGTCGATGTTCTCGCAGAAAGTAGAATCAAGCTCAGGCACCAGCCTCCACGTCGGCACACCGGGGTGGTACTTGATCGAGCCCGTGCCAGCCCGTCGGATGGCATCCAATGGGGTGGACAAGTATGGTGCACTGAGCATGGCACTACCTCCACCGCCCATGGCCGGTCTTTCGGCCGGTTCTCCGATGATGAGGACGTTTGCGTCAAGCGGAAGTGGTAAGACCTGGTTGTTGTTCCTCAGCAGGACCGCGCCTTCGGAGGCGGCTTGTCGGCACAACGCGATCCGTTTCGGGTCGTTGTCAAATGGCTTTTCAGGAGTCCGTGTCTGCGGGGCGCTGGTTTTGCGCGCTGTCTTGATCATACGGACTACCGCGTCATCGATGTACCGCTGCTCGATTTTGCCAGATCGCACCGCTTCGAGAAGTCGTCCACCACGCATGACGGGGAAAGGCATCTCGAGGTCTACTCCCGCTTCCAGTGACTTGATACCGTCTCTACCTTGTCAGCTGAGGAAGCTGTTGGTGTCGCAGCACTTACTTTGTGCCGAACCAATCGCTCATAATGAGCCCATCGTAGTTGAACTCTTTACGAACAATGTCAAGCACCGCTTCGCTGTGTGAAGCTGGTTCACCGTTCTATAATCAGCGCCGTCGCTCGACTCTGACCTACCACATCGTTGTAAGCAGTCATAATCGAGTATGGGTCCGCCTCCCGGATGATATGCTGGAATGGCTTCAAGTAGACCTCTCTCAAGGCTTTCATCGAGATCTTTGCGTCATACGACTTGCGATGAGTTTCTCGCTCATTGCACACCAAGTGTTTAAGGCAAGCACCGACGCCTTGGCTTTGTAGACCTGCTGTCAGTCTATTGCCGAGTTTGTGCTTACCTTTGACGTATGCGCTACCCATAATGCCCGTAAGCAGCGGGTCCTCAGAGAAGCACTCAAAGTTCCTTCCGCCTCGAGGATCACGATGAAGGTTGATCGTGGGACCGATAAGGATTTGCACATCCTTCAAGCGACATTCTTTTCCAAGCTCAATCCCGACGAGCTCCATCAATGCTGGGTCGAAGGAGGACGCCAAGCAAGACGCATTGGGGAACACAGCTGATGAAGGACCATCGTGTGACAACTCGCCTCGACAACCTTTGCATAAGCTGTGGTGAAGTGCCAAGACATACCTGAAGGACCGTCGGAGACTTTGATGGGAGCTACGCTCAGTCGTGGAACTCCTGGAGTATCGCAGAAGCTACGACCAGACAGCAAGGAGATCTTCTCCTCCAATGTCAATGCCTCGACAACCTCTTGATCGGTTCGAAGTTGGTTTTTGAGAGCTACCCGATCAAAGGCGACGGACAGTGTTTCGGTGGCTATGGGCGACATGTGGGACTTAGGCCCATATTGCCTTACCTCCGTCAGTACTTATCAACATGCAAGACCAACCCGGCCAGGCTGCGTCCACTAATGCTAACAAGCGAGTATCAAATCCACAACCATGTGGACACAGCGGACTGTCTGAGGACGGATGGCGGACCGCTTGCGGACGGATTGGGCGGTCAAGTCGGCAAAGCATTCGACCGGCGGCACACACCAGAGTCCTCCTTATCAGCTACACGTCGATTTTATCCGCCATGTTATCCCGTTATTCTCTCTATGTCAGACTTGTCAATCGCCAAAGTATCTGTCGAGCACTATGAGAGTGCTCTCGGTATCGACCATTCGGTTCCTCGGTTGAGCTGGCGCTTTGACGGCTCCGCTAGTGAATGGGTACAGCAAAAGTACGACATCAAGGCCGAAAATTCAAACGGCGAATCGTCTCAGACAATCACCTCGGCAAGTTCTGTACTGGTGCCATGGCCTTTCGAGCCACTTGGGTCGCGGTCCCAAACGAAAGTCTCGGTTCGAGCGCATGGTGAGAACGCGTCGACCGCATGGGCCTCTGTCGATGTTGAGGCTGGATTGCTCTGCCGCGAGGATTGGAAAGCGGAGCTCATTACTGGAGAACAGCAAGGTGATGACAAGTCGAAGCGGCCCTTCCAAGTCATGAAGAAGCTTCATGTGCCCAAAGGTGGCAAGGCAGCCCGACTATACGTCACAGCCTTGGGCGTCTACGAAATCTACATCAACGGTCAACGTGTTGGCGATGAGATCTTGGCTCCCGGCTGGACTCAATACAAGCATCAGCTGGTTTATCGCACACACGACGTGACACATCTACTTCGATTAGGTCAGGAGAACATCATTGGGGCTTGGGTCGGAGAGGGATGGTACGCTGGAAGATTGGGTTTCGCGGGAGGAAAACGAGATATCTGGGGCTCTCGACCAGCACTTTTGGCGCAGCTCGAGGTGGATGGCGAGGTCATAGCTCGTACCGACGATTCATGGACCTGGAAGTACGGAAGCATCCTTGAGTCCTCGATCTACGACGGGGAGACGTGCGATACCAGCATTTCAGATGAGTGGTCATCCGGGGAATGGCGCCCAGTCGAGTCACTCGGGTTTCCAGAGGTGATGCCCACAGCAACACAGTCTCCTCCCATCCGAGAGATTCAGCGCCTCGAAGCAGTCCAGATCATCACCACCCCTAGCGGCAAGATCGTCGTTGACTTTGGTCAGAATTTCGCTGGTTATGTCGATATTATCGGTACTCCGCCAAACGGGACGGAGTTGAAGTTGACTCATTCCGAAGTGCTGGAACATGGCGAAGTCAACATGCGGCCGTTACGAACAGCCAGGTGCCAGGAGGTCATCCATCACAAGGGCGAATGGAAGGGCTACAAACCGAAGTTCACTTTCCACGGATTCCGGTGAGTAGCGGTAGGAAGCAGATCTGACCGTTAGCTACGTCCACATCGAAGGGTGGCCTGGAATTTCTGCTAAAGACGTCAATGGAGTAGTCATCTCCACAGCCATGGAGCGAATTGGGCACTTCAGGTCGTCTCACAACCTGCTTAACCGGTTGCACGAGAATGTAGTCTGGTCAACGATGGCCAATTGTATCTCGCTGCCTACCGACTGTCCCCAGCGAGATGAGCGATTAGGGTGGACGGGAGATGTGCAGGTGTTCGCGCCAACTCTTAGCTTTCTGTTCGACGGATCAGGTATGCTAAACGGATGGCTTAAGGATCTGGTCTACGAGCAGTCACAGGCGAACGGCATCGTGCCTATCGTCATCCCGGCTCTCGACGACCATTTCAACCTCCCATCCGCGATTTGGGGTGATGTTGTCGCTCTTCTGCCTGCCGTGTTGCATCGGTTCACCGGAGACACTCGCTTCCTTGCCGATCTCTACCAGCCAATGAAGGAATGGTTGGATCGTGGTATCAAGCGCGACGCAACAACCCGTCTGTGGGACCCGAACGATATGCAGTTTGGCGATTGGCTTGCCCCGCAAGTCGAGGGATCTAATGGGACAACAGACCCTCATCTTGCTGCGGACGCGTACTTGGTACACGTCACACGCATGGTCGCGCGGATAGCAGGCATTCTTGGCAAATTGGACGATCAGAAACGGTATTCGAAGGAGGCCGACGACCTGCTTGCCGTATTCCAAGCAGCATACGTGACTGCTCGACATCGCACAGTGTCAGACACACAAACGACAATCGCCTTGATCCTGCACTTCGACCTTGTTCACCCTGACGCTCCGGAACAACGGCAGGTCTTGGTCGAGCGACTAGAAAAGCTTGTCGTCAAGTGCTTGTGGCAAGTGGCTACTGGATTCGCGGGTACTCCAATCATTCTTCACGTTTTGGCAGAGAATGGAATGCTTCATCACGCTTACCGTATGCTGCAAGCCAAGGACAGCCCATCATGGCTCTCGCCGGTACTTCGCGGAGCTACCACAATCTGGGAACGATGGGATAGCATGTTGGAGGACGGGTCGATCAACTCGGACGAAATGGTGTCATTCAATCATTACGCTCTCGGCGCCGTGGCCGAGTTTTTGCACAAAATCGTTGGAGGGCTTTCGCCAATTGAGGATGGCTGGAAAAAGATACTGGTAAAGCCCCAGCCCGGTGGTACCATCACCTCGGCGACTGTTTCGCATACGTCTCCGTATGGCAAAATTGCATGCGATTGGAAGATCGAAGCGGACAACCTCTTGGTCGAGGTTGACGTTCCAGCAAATTGTAAAGCGACCGTAGTGCTTCCAGGACAGTCGTCCAAGGATGTTGGGTCAGGCCACCACTCGTTCCGCGTATCATACGAGAAGGACGCGCGTTTCCCCCCTAAAGTCTCGAGACCTCATTTCATGCCTCCAGTACTCAACACATATGTCCCGTAGACACTCACATGCATTACCAACCGCTATGCTCATTCTGACCAATCGCATGGTTCTGCTCCGAGCTGTTGCGGACGGCAAGCTTCGGGACCGCTAACCGGGCATATCCGGGTCATCCGTCCACTTTACTTCTCCTTCTTACCTTCGTCCTTACGTCCTTGAGACCATGACGGAAACACTACGTACAGAGCTAGCATGTGATTGCGGTAAGAAGTTTACGCGCATTGAGAATCTACGCCGGCATCAAAGAGGCCGTGAGTCCCTGCCAAGTTGTTTTGCGGACATACAGCCTAAATCATCCGCTTACCGCAGATCTCACCACTTCGGTGTGTTGGCCAGACAAATTTCACTTTACACTTTATGCTGATTATTAGAACCATGTATGTGAGCAGTGCGGGCGGAAGTTCACTCGTCCCGATGTGCTTCAGCGGCATTTGAGGACGCATCTGGGTCATCAGATTGAACGCTCAAGAACTATGACACCGGCTAGGGCGAGCAGGGAGCGCAGCGAAACCCGAACAGATGGAAGGCTGGCTGGCATAGACCGGCCGGCAAGCAGCTTATCGAACGGCTTATCGAGCGACCTACAGACTGCCTGGTCTGGGAATATATTTCCGGGTCAACTGGACAGCCAGCCAGCAAATGATACTTCGTTTGACATTGGCCTTCCAATGTCAACACCGACCATGTGGCCATCCACGCAGCCACCACTCCCAAGTAATCGGCCACAGCAGAATTTTGGATCGTTGGATGATATTCTGGGAGCTGTGCAGCCCATGTCTTCGGCAATGCCTGAAACAAATGCCTTTGGCGGGATCTTCAGCAGTTTCCCTCAACAGGAATCGTACTTGGCTTGGGGTAAGCTCTTGGCGACTCTAAGATGTTTCACTCGTGCTAAATCATAGACGATAGCATGCTGTGGAGTATGCATGATCCAGGGCCTTTGCAGGAGATCGATTGGACTATGTTTGGCATATCTCCCCAGAACCCAGCAACAGACGAACGCGCTCTCGCTTTCCTACCGACCGGTTCCGGGCTTCCGAGTAGAGTGGGATCTCCGACAGTCAACGCGACGGCGGAAGACGAATGGCGTGAGTCATTTGCATGTGATGGGAGGTAGCTCTGATTTCTCTAGCGACCAATTATAAGCCGAAACGGCAATTCGTCATTGGAATGTCAGGCAACCTAGGCGAGGTGTCTATCGATCCAGCAACGGTGCCGGATCTAGCAAAGTGGTCCGACTTCTGGCTTGACCGAGCGACTTATGATCGGGTCATAGACAGCTTAGGTATGCTTGTAGGGGGGAACCGAAGTTGACCGGCAGCAACGGCTCAAAGGCTGCCCAACTCGGAGAACTTCAAGATGCCATCATCTTTATTTACGGTAAACACCTTGATATCTTGTAAGGCTACACAGTCCTGCTCTGGAAGGACTCCGCTTACCTGCAGATTACTTTGACAAATTTCTACCCCAACTGCCGATTCTTCATCTACCGTATGCCTCCGGTCGAGTTCTCTACCTGACTGACCTCAGGACCTTCCAGATTCGATCGTCTCCCCCGTTACTGATCGCAACGTTCATGATGATAGGTGCCTGCCAATCGACTATCAAGGGAGCCCGGGCATTCGCCGTAGATCTCATTGAAGTGGTGCGGCGAACGATTTCCGACCTATTCGAACTGGATAGCGTGAATGTAGGTCTCTGCCGTCTCGGTCGGTGACGAAGACTAAATTGCAAGCTAAGAAACGCGGACCTACTGCATGTCTCACTCCTGACTTCTTTTGCGGGATTGTGGTCCGGCCATCAACGATCGTTTGAACTGGCTGAGCTATCTCGAGGGATGCTCATCAACGTAGGTCCGCCAGATTCTCGTCGGACTAACTCTCATAGCTTTGCCGAAGAACCCGGCTACTCGATTGCACTGGCGCGGCTTCAATGACGATCACTCCTTCTCCCGATGAGCCTTTGTCTGTCAGATGGCAAACATGGATAGCAGCTGAAAGCCGCAAGCGACTTGGACTAGCAATCTTCACGTTCGACGCCCTATTCCCGGCCTTCCTGGACATGCCGTCGTACTTGTCTCAAGGTGAAATGATCGCGACAGTCCTACCATCCGACGACCGTTTTTGGAATGCTTCCAACGCGCAGGCGTGGCAGGCACAGTTAGGTGTTGCACCTATCCCACCAGCACCATATTTTGCCCTTGGGTACGTCTGGCCGCCCTGATCGTAGCTCACGCCAGTATCACTGGTCTGCTGGTACCCAAGTATGCCAAGAACGCACCTGCACCAGTCCGGCATCTCAATCCTTTCGGTGCCTTGATCATAATGAACGCTTTACATCACCACATTTGGGAGTTCCGATCGCAGCTTTCAGTATACATGTCGTTAGGCGTGACGGTGCCGTTCTGGGACATGGATGTCTCACAGCAACCTAGAGAGATACAGAATGGATTCGAAGGGCGTAAAACGGTGTGTCAATGTTGTTCTCGGTTCGTGCTAACGAGAAGTGGCTCGAAGGTGCTTTGGATGTATGGCGGAAAGAATACTATGGGGACAATCAGCACGACTGTCTTAGTCAAGCGGGTCGGGCTCTGTATCATCTCGGATACATTGCTCTCAACACAAACCTCCGGGATCTATATGCCGCTTCGGGGAGTGAGTCCGCAACGTAGAATGCTACTGATTGTCAGAATCCGGACCTGAGCAGGCCAAGCAAGTCTTACCGATGCTTCGGCAATGGGCTAAATCGCGATTGAGCTTTCGTGCTGTCTCTCACGCGGCGAGGCTTCTTGTTGTCCTGGAATTCCCAAAACCTTGCGCCAGCATATATGCCCCCATCAGTTCTTTCGTTGCCGCATTGTGTCTATGGGCCTTTGTCTCGTTCGGCTCATTAGAAGACGCGTATACCGAGGTGGACGATGTCGAGTCAAAAACCGATCGAACACAGATTGCCAGGCTTTTCGGTGATGAGCATCCAGCACCCAACAACATCATCAAGGTGGCCGTCCGATACCTCAGTGGATGTAAAGAGTGGAGGATAGGCGGAGCATTGGCTCTGGTCTTAGCCAAGATGGTAGATCACGAGATATCGGGATCCGAGCCATGACACTGTTAATTCCACCGGGGTTGTTTCGAGCGGAGGACGGGTCCCGTCCCACCGTCCGCTAGGTCTTCTTGACCCAACTGTTGTACTTCATACTTTATAGCAAGCATGTAACGATGTGCTTCTGCTATCACCTGCCCCTGCTAGAGCCAACATGTCGTTCCGAAACCCAATTATACCTGGTCATAACCCCGATCCTTCCATCATCAGGCATGACGGCCATTACTACCTCGTGACTTCGACTTTTGAGTACTTTCCAGCCCTTCCGGTCTATCGATCCAAGGACCTCATTAACTGGAGTATGATACATCATGCCATGGATAGACCGGGTCAGCTGAATATGAGAACGGTTGAAAGCGGAGGGGGCGTCTTTGCACCTAGCATACGCGTGTGGAAGGGGAGATTCTACATTTCGTGCACGGCCATGTACCGGGTGCCGAACATGGAGAACTTTCACCAGGTACGGCGGCCCCCTTGTAGGGACCCGGCTGAACAGCAGGGCATCATCGGGCCCCGAGGTTTTTACGTTTGGACGGACGATATCAACGCCGGTAATTGGAGCGATCCTGTGTACTTTGACACGTTGGGCATCGACCAGGATGTAAGCCTCGAGGTCGGCAGCGCTGACTACTAGCTGTTCTTCGACGACGATGACAAAGTGTACCTCTCATTAGCGACGATTCTCCCGCGCTCGATAGCTGGCGAACACCTTGGTATCGGTGTCTATGTTATGGAGATTGATCTCGCTACAGGCAGAGCGAAGACGACGCCAACGTTGATCCGGCATTCGAAACACGGAAGCGGCGTCGCCGAAGGTTCGCACATATTCAAGAAAGATGGCTATTACTTCCTCAGCGTGGCAGAAGGAGGAACGGAGAAAGACCATCAGCAATGGATCTTCAGAAGCTCGACTGGACCGATGGGGCCATGGGAGGAACCACCTAGTGGAGTCAACCCGATCCTGTATAACGGTGATCATCACGCGATTCAGCAAACAGGCCATATGGACTTGGTAGAGGGAGATAATGGATGGTGGGCCGTCTTCCTGGCTATCAGAGGAGGGCGGGACGGGACAAAAGGGTGGAGTCAACTTGGAAGGGAGACCTTCCTTGCGCCAGTCGAATGGGTCGATGGATGGCCGAGAGTCAACGGTGGCTCGCATATTGATCTCAACATCCAGGCGGCTCTCCCTCGAAGTGAGGAGAAGTGCACAGATCAGCTACTACCGAAATCAGCAATGAGTGAGGATACGGTGCCAGTTAGAGGATCTCACTGACGGTCAGAGCTGCCTCAGGGTTGGTATTTCTTACGCACCCCTATGGCGAAGGACTATTCAATGACCGACCGCCCCGGTTCGCTTGCCCTCTATGGCACACCATACACCCTTGACGTGGACGAGTCACCTGCAGCAGTATTCCAGAAGCAGACCGCCTTTACTGGTACATTCGATGTCAAGTTGGACTTTCAGCCCAACGAGGGAGGAGAAGCTGGAGTCGTGGTATGGTGGTCGCGCCGAGCGTACGCTAGTCTAAGCGTCATTGCCACTGCTTCTGGACCATCTTTACAAATGAAATGGTGTCCAGAGGAAAGGGACGATTTCACTGTGAGTGGCAGGGATGAGTGTCGTTAACAAGCAGACGGAGCAATATCCGTTAGAGTTGGAGGGCGAGATCTCTATGCGCGTGACGACGACGCCTCTGGATTATAAATTCTCGGTTCGACAGGCCTCCGCTAGCGAGTGGAACGAGCTGACAACCGTTCCGGTCGGCTGCATCGTTCGTAACCGTCCTGTCGACTCTAGAAACGTTGGAACGCACTTTGGCCTGTACGCGCAGGGAGCAAACGGCTGGCCGTGTGGCAAAGCAGCATATTTCCGTGATGCTATATGGAGCTACACCCGCGAAGGTGGACCCTAGTAATGATATGTATCGTATCGACCTCATTTGGGTATCTTTACAAATCGAAACAAAGCTGCAAAGTCTGTTTGAAACATCGCGTTGTGCCCTCTCCCTTCTCTGAACGATAGTGACACCACCACCTGATACCACGGACGTGCACTTATGCATTGACAGGTGTGTCCGACGTGGCAATGAAACAGCTTGAGAGGCACGTCGAAGAGAGCTCGCTGTAGTCACCGAGAGAGGTGTCTGACTGTGAACCGGAACATTGTATGCCTGTTTGAAGCGACATACGGGGTCGCCCCTGCTCCGGGGCACGCAGCGGGGTCCGGCTTTCCGTCTGACAGTGTCTATCCCGTCCCGAGAAAAACAAGTCAGGAACATTGGTCCGTCGACTGAGCGAAGACGGCCGGGATCAGATCAAAATTGTTCAGAGGAGTAAGCTCCCGGTTTGTTGATTGTCCGGACGCACCACTCACCCTCGGCCGATTGCTTCGCCCGAGCATACAGTATGCTGGCAGGACCGTGAATATCGGACTCGCTCGATCAAATCGTCCGCAAGCATTGCGCTGAGCCGAATGAATAACGAAGGCATCCGCAGGTTCCGCGCATCTAATCAAACCGCAACGCAACAACGAGAAGGCGGCGTCCGCTATGAGCTTGGCGCGTCCACTCGTCCACTTTTAACAGTCCGTCTTTTTTCATACCGTCCACACCGTCTCACAGTCGGGGATCCAGACATCTTCATCGGGGATGCATCTCTCATCTGTACATAAGGAGGCCCTAATGGTGCCTGTGGGTCACCACATAATTGAAACCTGATCAGCTCGCTCCTGTAAAAACCTGATCAACATGTCTTCACAACTCGAATACGAAGACGAGAGCAAAGGCAATCTCGAGCATGTCGAGTCTATCGATAAACGCTCCCCCGATGGAGGCGTACACAGTTCCGCGACTTTGGCGGCTATGCCCATGGCACCCAGTGCCGAACTTTTGGCAAAAGCGGTTGAGCTTGCCGAGGCGGAAAAGACTATGGCGCCCGCCCAAGCTTTCAAGGCGGAGCTAACCATTTTGCTCTTCTGTCTGGCCTATGTGTTCCCATCCATGGCCCAAGGTTTCGACAATGGTGCAGCCAACATTTCTGTGTGAGTCATCACCTCAAGTGATGTTACCTCTGCTAACGATGTAGTAACATGTCCTCAGTCAGTTGTCAAGGCCACGGCAAAAGCACATATTGACGATCAGTTCTTGATCCGCTTCGGCGCATTCAACCCCGTCCTCAAGCAGCTATACATGCCATCCTTATGGGTTAGTATTCTGCGACTCTGCTACGTCAGAGCGTCAAGCTGATTTCCCAGCTCGGTCTTTGGAACGCCTCAACCTCGGCAGGTAACGCTGTTGGATCATTCATTACTGGTGGAATAACCGACCGAGTTGGTTACCGATACGGTCAGCTTGGAGCTTGCGTCTTCTCCATCGCCATGGTTTTCCTCCAAGTATTCGCTAGCAATCGCCTCATGATCCTTTTTGGAAAGCTCTTCAACGGTATCGTGAGTCGGCTCGTTTCTTTTACAGCCCTCCCGCTGACTATCAGCCAATGGGCATGTTCATCGCAATCTCGTCTGGTTACATCTCCGAAGTGCTTGGACCCCGTACTCGAGGTTTTGCTATGACCACTCTGGGTGCTTCCCCTCTGCTGGGTATCATTGCCGGTGTTGCTATTGGCTCAGACCACCATATCATCGGCAACGTGACCTCAGAGTGGGGTAGTTGGAAACTGATTCTCGGGCGTAAGATTTTTTCCTCCTCGTCCGTCGAAATCACACTGACGTTAAAGTCCAATGGGTCCTTCCCGTCATTGCGATTCCGCTTGTTATTTGGGCCCCAGAATCCCCGACTCAGCTTGTGAAGAGGGGCGAACCAGAAGCCGCTCTCGCCTCGCTTCGCCGTTTGAGAAAGCACGATACCGAGGAACAGTTAATGATCCGACTTGCTGGTGTACAACTCGCTGTCGCTTCCAGTATCGAGGAGGCCAAGTCCCAAAGCCAAAGCTACGCAGACTGTTTCCGAGGGGTTGATAGGAAGCGAACCTTCACTGTCATTGGCGTGAGTGTTATACGTCGATCGAGGCAACTGCCGCTGATCATCTAGCTCTTGGCAGGTTCTCAGATGTCTGGCGTATCCCTTCTGTCCAACGGTATCTATTTCCTGTACGTCATTTGTTTAACAGTTATGGCTGCAGAATAGCTGATGTCAACAGCTCGCAGACCGGTATCCCGTTTGCTATCGTTTCCCAAGTCTCCCTTGCCTTCCTGGGACTCGGGTTGATTTTCTGCTTGTTCGCGTCATTTTTCCTTGAACGCCTCGGCCGAAGAAGCACAATGCTTTACGGAAGTGCTGTACACGTCTGTCTGCTGGCTCTCATCGGTTGTCTTCACTACATTCAATCGCGCACCGGCAAAATCGCCAATGCTATCCTGTTCAACCTCGCCATTTCCACAGCGACATTCGCCACCACCGCTCCTTGTTTCGCCATGTCAATTGAGATCTCCAGTGTGCGCCTTCGATCCAAAACTCAATCTCTCGGCTTTGGAGTGTACTATATTCTTGGCTGGATCTTCCTGTTCACCGTCCCATACATGTTCCAACCTGCTCCAGCAGGCGCCGGACTAGGAACTAGGTCCTGCTGGATCTTTGCGGCCTTAACCCTCCTTTTCGCGATCTTCGCCTACTTCTACGCTGGTGAGACGAAAGGAAAGTCGTACTCTGATATCGATGAGCTTTACGCTCGCGGTATCCCACCTAGGAAATGGGGAACGACTGAAGTGTCCGGCGAGAGGAACGCGACGACTTAGGTCCCGAGGCGGATGTCAAGGGTACTTACTGTTTGTAATGTACGATATCGAAGTAGCTTGTTTCGAAGCCGATATGCAATATCACTTAACCAATCACGTATTGCAGGTCGGACGATTTGTGTTAGCCATTCACCCTTGAGCCTGTGCTAGGTCAAACTTACAGGATCTCAGCCGGATTGGAACGCCCATTGCCCGTCGTCGGACGACCATACACCTCACCTTCAATGCTAGTAAATCTCGGGCTGAACACCCGATCGGTGTCTGGATCTGAATAATGGATACGTTACTGAAGTTCAAAATGGTGAAACGATAACGAGACGACCACAATCAAATTACGTGTGTCCAACGCCTCGTACGCTTTAGCCGTAATCCATATTCCCTTGGCATCTCCCTCATCCTGCTCCAATCGCTTTCCATCCTTGGCGAAGACGCAATGCCCAAGTACATGCACCGCTTGGTCCAGATTGCAGCTGTAGTGCCCATCGCCGGGTTCACTTGGCTGCATAGGTCCAGTCATACTGCTGATCTAGACTTAAACCATCACGGGGCATATGTCACCGTTCACCTATCCTGTCTATTCCATCTCTCGAGATACTGATACGCTATGCTCGCTGTTCTTTGGGCTTTTGTCGCTTTCACATCCCTCG
The DNA here is from genome assembly GCA_035773095.1 of Papiliotrema fonsecae. NCBI lineage: Eukaryota > Fungi > Basidiomycota > Tremellomycetes > Tremellales > Rhynchogastremaceae > Papiliotrema > Papiliotrema fonsecae. The sequence continues at coordinate 49,460 of JAHRBW010000006.1, forward strand.
CACTGGCCGATCGTGCCATTACCTCCCCAGCTAACGGTTCGACTGTAGTGCCTGGACAGCAGATCTCTTTCAACTGGTACTCGGACGACGATGATGATGGGCGACAGTTTGATGTCGCGCTCATGAGCCTCAGGCAGGTGAGTAGTTCAAGAGACCCTAGACATAGCGCGCGCTGATACTTAGCTTGGGGAATATCAAGTCACTGACAGGCAAGTCAGCGAGGTAATTACCATTCCGGCCGATATGGCGTTAGGAACTCATTGTGAGCAAAGCATTACTTCCATAACTAACTTCAGACCTTGGTATCATTGAATTGGACAGCGACTCGGACAATGACCTAGACGAGAGGTCATTGGATAAGTACAAGTTGCGTCTCAACATCAATGGCCGTGAGTACCCTTCTGTCGAGGTGCCTGAGCCGACGTGAAGAGGACGGCGCCAGACCGATCGCTGTCGAAGTGACCGCTGCGGGTAATACTCGTCGTAGTCGTCCCACTGTGAGGCAAAACAATGGGGATGACGGGAATCTCTACTCGCCTTCAGAGACTTCTTCGATAGCTGCCGGATCCTCATTCAACTTTACCTATCGCTGCGAGGATTCGGATACCAGGATCGTCCTGGTGGGACTCGTCAGAGCTTACACTGTGAGTCGGTTTCCTGCTCGTTTGACTTTGAGATATGCCATGCTCATATCCAGGGCTTGCAAGGAAGCACGGTCCCTACGCTCACTAGCGAGATGTCTTCTTTCGCAGGCCAAATCACCATCCCTGACAACCTGGCCGACGGTAATTACTGTATGTCGAGCTACGAGTCTTTGTTACTTCGACGACTAACGGCACAGACCTTGCTGTATACGCAGATAACAACGATGCACCCCAGATCGGAGAATACGACCTAACATTCTCGACCAATGCTCGTATGCCCCCTACAGATCCCTTCTTCCTGCTTTTCGGCTTATATACAGAACTCAGCGGAACCGACGTCGATATCACTGGCCCCGAGCGCCCTTTCATCGTCAACGTCGGCGGTAACGGTCCTAGTTCCGCGACAGCCTCGTCTACGCCTTCACCAACGGTCTCTGGCGGTGTAGCGTCAGTTCTCCCTTCTACTGCTACTACCTCTCTCCCTGCTACCGTTTCCATCTCTCCCGCTCCCTCGAATGCTGCTATAGCTGCGGCCAAGATCCCGACTCTTGGTGGGCTGATCGGCGGGCTTGTAGTTTGGGCTATGATCTGACGCACCACGACTATAATGAATTAGTTTTGCGTCGCACATCGAACTGTATCTATACTTCTACAAACCATATGTATAATGTTACATTGCATGCTTCTGTATTGTACAGACAAAATGAAGAACAAGACTTCAATCAACGCATAGGCAACGCGACATTGACATCTTTGTTCCGTTGGTCGGGCTGGCGTCCACGCTCATCTTGCGTTTCGACTTTCATACGTCTCATCCAACAAAGTTCGAAACATGACTAACAAGGTGCTCAACGTCGCCGTGATAGGCTGCGGAGAGGTCGCTCAATGTGTTCATGTAGGTCGAGTCCAAATCTACCAAACTCCGAGTGATCACCTCACCGTCTTCCAACCAACGCTGATGCCCAGTTGCCCAACCTGACGACCCACTCTGAGCAATTCAAGGTCACCGCGTTATGCGATATATCTCAACAATCTCTCGACCTATGTTCTCGGCGTTTCCACGTTCCGGCGACGTTCACCTCGGTGTAAGCTATCTCCCCCCCGCATACCAACCAGCTATCCCAGATCCAAGCGCTGATGCTAGGCCTGAGATGCTTGCGTCCTCTACCCCTATTGACGTCGTGTTTGTCCTCACGGCGGATCAGTATCATGCCGAACACATTATCCTTGCGGCAAACGCTGGGAAACACGTCATGATCGAGAAGCCAATGGCGCAGACATTGGCCGAAGCGGACGCGATTGAGGAAGCGAGGGTGAAGAACGGCGTCGTGGTTTTCGTTGGGTATATGCGGCGGTATGCGACGGCGCTGGAAATGCTCAAGGAGGCTATCAAAGGGAAGACTATCAAGTGTGAGTTGGGGCTGTGGGCAGGCGTGAGCGGGCCGCTAATGGTAGATGTGAGGGTGAGGGATATCATCGGTAATGTGAGTGCTCGTTGCTCTACTGAAACATACTGCGACACCTTTACGCCCACTTCCTGCTGATTCACAACGTGACCTAAACGTTGGCCTCGCTGGGTCTCCCGTTGATCAAGCGCTCATGGTAGAACCGCTACTTCACCTCTCAATCAGGGATGGACCTCCACTACTTCCGTGACATCCCCGCCTCTTCCTCTTCCGACCTTCAATCGCGCAAAACCGCCAACCTCGAAAAAAACCTCGGCGACAAGGCCAACGCCGATCCGCGCAATATGAGCTCTCACGCTTTGCTAGGCTCGCTCGGATCGCACGATCTATCCGCGATGCGGGATGTCTTGGGCATGCCGGAGAAATGCGTCGTAGCTACCAGGAGCAGCGATGGGGATTCCAGCTGGTGGTGGACCGCTTTGTTCCAGTATAAAGGGTTTTACGCGCACTACGAGGTGAGCCGAATTCACTTTGTGTATGGGGGTAGAGCTGATGATAGATGGCAATTGATGAAGTAGCCTTTTTCGACGCCCACATCGAGGTGTATACTAACGACTCCCGCATCAAGATTCAATACGACACGTCAGTCCTTGTTCCATCTCTGAAAAGTCCGGGTCGGGCTGACTGACAGACCTTACGTCAAGGGACTCCCTATCAAGCTTACTATACAATCTCAACTACCTTCCGGTGAATACTCCGAGCAAAGGATCAGACCGACTTACGTCGATCCATACGTCCTCGAGCTGCGCGAATTCTACGAGGCAGTCGTCAATGGTAAAACCTACAAAACGACACCTGCCGATGCGAAAAATGACACAGTGTTAGCGAACATGATCATGGCTGCTCTGGTGGATTAGAGCCGGCGGTCGATAGTGGCGCATAAGGATAAGATGTGCAAGGGACATTAACGGTTGGCCCGTCTCTGTGGTCCGTCTCTGTCAGCCCCGGCCATCCGTAATGTGCACAATGTACATTACTCGTACAATACGACGGATATCAACATGTATCGAATACTACAAACTATAATGATACCTCCGCCCCCGTACAGCTTTATCTATACTCAGCACCCCTGCCCGTTTCTGCTGCTCCAGGGCGATACAGCGCCGGCACAGGTTTAGCCCAAATCACAGTCTCCTTCCTTCTCCTCTGGTACGCCTCCTCTTCCTCCTCCTCCCTTTTCCTCGCTGCTTCTCGCCGTTCCCTCTCTTGCGCCTCCATCTTCTCCTTCACAGCCGCGTCAAACTTGTCCCTCTGGGCTGCACGCATTTTGGAAGCTTTCCCAGGTGTATGGCCCACGACAGGTTTCGTCAAGGTGATCCCGCCCACGGTCTTTCCCGTAGCGGCAACTTTACCCGCCCTGACGGGGGCGGCGATATGGGTGGTGCCCGTCCTAGGGAGGTTCGTATTGGCCGACTCGAATACTTTGCGTCGTTTCGCAAGATCGCGGGCCCGCTCGGGAGTACGGACACGGACTGGTCCTGCAGCGCCTGTGGAGCCTTTGCCCGGAGCTGGGAGTCTTGCGATGGCAGCTTGGGCGAAAGCGGATGATGAGGCAGGTCGGGCTTTAGGAACGGGAGGCTTTCTAGACACGACGGTCACAGGTTGGCGAGAGGTACTGGAAGTCACGGGGGCTGCTGTGCGGGAAGTTGGCGGTGGTCGATGGGAGGGACGAGTGAGGGGGGCGTAGCCTGGTATAGGTCGAGAAGGCGCTTGCTCGGGTCTTCGAGCGGGTCTGCTGTCAGTGCCCGTAGCTGATCATATCGGCGAGAGAGGAGACAACCTAACGTACTGCTTCATTCGCGTCTCGACGGATCCTCCTGATGGTTCTGGCCCATTGTCCTCCGACCTCTTAACGGTCTCTGTGTGATTATCGCCCGCCTTGTTTTCATCCTCTCTTTCCCTTTTTCGTGTCGTACTCTCTTGCCCAGGCGTACTGGACAGAGACAGGCTGGACCTCGACCTCCGTAAAAACCCTGTGAATCGCTCGATCAAGCCTTCTGCTTTTGGCGTTCCTTCGGGGTTTGTCGTTGTATCTGAGCTTGATGGGCCAGCTTCTGGAGGTTCTGCACGTTGGATAGTTTCTTCCCGAACGTTAAATACACTTGGTGCTGCTATGGGCGTGGTAGCGCGTACATCGTTTACAGTGTTCATCTGCGAAGACAACGTTGACGGTGTCCGTGAAGATGAGGCAGTAGATACGACCGATGGAATCGAAGATGCCCTACTATGCGGTGGTGCGCTGATATGGGTAGAAGCAAATGGTCCAGAGACATGAGACCTCTCTGACTTGTTCACCTGGATGGAACTGACCGCCGGGCTAAAGAGATCCGCCGTTGGTAGAATGTCTCGAGTAGGCAGCGAAGCAATCCGACGGGCCATGTCCCCAGCTCTGCTAGGAGGAGGGCTGATAGCCTGAGGCGGAAAAGTTTTCGTGGGTGGAGCGACGGGGACAGCAGTCGCTGGAGCAGGACGAGTCGAAGTTTTGGCCAAATATCTCGAGAGTGCTGATTTTGGCTTTGGAGGTGACAACCCTACAGCCAGCTTCTGGCCGAGTCAGTCGTTTTGACACAAAGATTTTGTGTGCAAGGGAAGCTCACGGCAGTTGTCTCGTTGTTTGTTGATGCACTCAGAATCTCTGCTTTCGCTGCCTTCAGCCGACGTGAAAGTGAAGCAGAGGTTTTGGCGACGGTCCGTGTCGACCCCGTGGTGGCCGTTGCATTGCCGGCAGTGCTGTCCAACGACTCGGCTGACACGTTGCCTTCATTCCCCACGAATTCCACTAGTGCTGTTGACAGAGATGTTTGGCGAGATCCAGTTTCTACTCTCTGCCTCGACGTTGCATGATCCACCACACTCGGGATTGGGTTGACAATGGTGTCAGCTGAGGTAGTGTCTGGGATCAGTATGTACGCCCCGGCATGTCTTACGTTGTGAGATTGCTGGACTCGATGTACGTGGTAACGCGCTGTTTGCACTTTGGATAGCCCCTCCGACCCTCTCAACCGGTTTCTCCCCTCGTCCACTGAACATCACTTCCTCTGGAATCTGCAGTTCATCTTCCCCAATACGATCTTGTGTATCCTCATCCTCCTCCTCGATCGGAAGATACGCATCACGATCCAACATTTTGTTTCGTATAACCGATCTCGGCGCAGCGATCCTCGAAGGGCCAGGTGTGGGCGGTTCCAGCCAATCGTCATCGTCTAGCGTCGCGTCCCCGAAAATCGGCTCAGTCATCATTAGGAGTGAAGTGTCTGCGAACCTAGGCATCGCGGGCGTCGGGGGCACTGGACGCATATTGGGCAAGCTCATTGCAATGTATGTAAGGGTTGTATGAAATGGAAAAGAAAGAAGATAGTCGCGCTTTGTTGACACCTTTCTTAAAGGGGGGTTCACGTAAACTTGTGCTGTACTACGAAAGGTATTGATGCGATCTTCATGCATGCATGCATGCATACAGGCTCTTCTTGTTCTGTGCAGACTTGACTGTAATGAGACTGTATTGTTGGCCCTTGGCCTGTACTCCAGGTGTGGAGGGGTGAGGAGTAGCGACGTCAAAGACCCTCAAGGTTGATCTCCCATTGCTTTGCCGTAGACGCAACCTGCTCCCAAGGCTCCATATCCTTGGTGAATGTCTCGTGAGTAGGATCAGGGATATCGCCGGGGTTGAACAGGCCTGGCCGTCAGATTTTACATGGGTTGGACTCGATCCGCAAATGGACACACCAGCTTTGATGCCCAGCATCTCCTTCATGCCTTCCGGCTGGATCCACAAACCGCTTTCGAGTCAGTACTTGCGTAAAGTCGACCAAGACAGGTCAGGCGACGTACGAGCCGCAAGTATCACACCATGCTCGCGTCATGTTGCTGCCGTTGACGCCCTTGACGGTATGCGTACGAGGCTCCGGCCCGTCAATCTTCGTTTTGGCTTTCTCTGCGAGAATATGCGCAGAGTACCTGACCTGATCAGCGGTACCGCGTGCGATAATCAAAAATATCGTACATCGACCCAGCCCATCGTCGGCAGTCGGTACAGTCTGATCTTAGTTTGGCGCAGTATACGACACCTACGGCACAGGTTCATATCTTTCGCCCGGGGGATCGTCACGGTGTACTGCTTGCACACGCAGTGGCCTATGATTGTGTCTTCGGACATCTTGTATAAGCTGGAGGCATACGATCAGGATGCGAAAGGGATTCAAGCTGAGTGCTACCGGCATGGTACCGGTGATTGCCATCTGAGCTGTCGCTCTACGTCATCGTCCAGTCACCGTCAAGAAAACGATACATGCTGTTTCGTGCACTAATCGAATGTATCGTTGTGCAGTCAGAGTGCTGCGGTATGGGCACCGAAGGAATATGCATTGCTCTCTACATCTTTGGGAAATGGGGGCAAGTGGACTGTGACAAGTTTAAAGACCGCGATATGGCCTTCCTTTCGTGTGAGCCAGATTTCCTTCACGCATGCACTGCAACCTCTTTGGAACTCTTGAGCTTTCTGTCAGCTGCGAGTAGACGTCGAGGTCGCCTAGATACCCACCTCGCTGTATGCAACCGAGTTTCTCCATGAACACCCACCAAAGCAAACCCCGTCGGATAGCGGTTGTAACTGTTTGCGATAAGCCGAAAAACAATCTTGCCGCGCTTATCCCTCATTCACCATTTCAATCACCTTCACCTTACAAACCCCAATGTCAGGCATTCAACCCGACAACTCCCGTCGAGGGAGTACCGAAGAGCAAGATGCCTCAGCTGAAGGTACTGCTGAAGTGAGTGGGGTTAAGCGGAAGCGGAAAAACGGACCGTTTAAGCGGTCAAGAACTGGATGTGAGTGGGCGAATCTCCTTCGGCGATGTAACGCGAGCTAATTCCAGGTGGGACATGTAAGAAGTGGGTCTGGGTCTCATGAGGGTTTACCTGGAAAGCGCTTACATCCAGACGTGGGAAAAAGTGCGACGAAGATTGGACTGAAGAAGGTTTCTGCCAACGATGCATCTCAGGCCAATGGGCGTGTACCGGCCGCTCTGAGCCTATGCCGAATAGATCAGAAAGCTACGAGGTAGCTCCGCCCCAACATCCTGGCTCTGTGCGCGCAGCATCATCTTCGTCTATCCCTGCACCGACTGGTTCTACGCCAAAACGAGAAGGCAGCAATGTATCTGCTATACCGACTCACCTGGCCCGACCTTCCAACCCGCTTTCCACTCCTGCACACACGTTTTTCAATCCCGGTAATCACACGCTACACCAATCTACCTCGAGTTCAAGCGGTAATGGGGTTCTCGATAACTCATATTCATTCCCCTCACCTGCACTCACGGTGCCCAATATCGCTCCAACCCCGTCTTCCGCTTTCCCCGCCTTCCCCTCTCAGGGAGCGTACGATTGGTCGGCCAATCCGGTATTTTCCAATCCGTCGTCTTTACTCACCACGTGTCCTGATGGGAGCCTGGCGATAGACGCTACGGCTTTTGGTTGGAACGGGCAGCTGGAGCCAAGCACTACCGATCTATGGGACGACTTCGACCATATCTTCTCATCGGCAGGGCAGGAGAGCACCCCGGCGGGCCATATGGCTAATCAGTCGAGGGTACTTTTTCTCAACAACGAGCGGCCAATGCGACAGGGCGTGTCGCTCGCAGAAATTTGTGAGTCGCGAGTAGCAGGCTGGACTATGGCTGATATCAGACGCTCGAGTCGTTGAATCTTGGCTTGTGGGTATCCCTCCGCGAGTGAGAGATTTCGCCCGAGCGCGAATCATGGCGCTGAACGATAACAAGGGTATGTCGGCTCTTCTCCGCCTAGATGTACAAAGCTGATTCTCAGGGGTAATGCGAGCAGTACGCTACGCTGTAGCCACTGCGTACATTTTTCTCTTCGCATGTGGTCCTCAAGGTCTTGGGCACGGAACGACGGAACCCCAGCCTAAACTCGTCGAGCTCGCGTTCAAAGGTGCAGGCGTCCAGCAGCCATCGTCTACGAATGCCTCGCCCGCCGAGCCGACCCCGACGGAAGGGGGTAGTGAAAATACGGTAAAGAAGTTGCGGCTATACGTCGACTCGGTTTCGACCCCATTTGCGGCGGATTTGGAGAGTTCAAAATGGACAGACGACGCGATTAAAGAATTGCGCCAAGTTGTCGTGACGGATAAAAAGCAGTTGTCGGATTTGTAGGTGACCTCGATCTTGCCTGCACATGGATTTAGGCAAGGGCTGACTTCAGACTCTGGGGAGTGATCGATCTGCAACTGGTAGAATTCATCAGGGGCGGTGCGGCTCCTTCTTACAACATGTTGGCGTTAGGTGACCGTCTCGTCCAGAGTGCCATGGGGAATTTGCACCCCGCCCTGACGCTTGGCGAACTGCGGACATCCGAGACGTTTTCACTACGTCTCTACGCCTTGTCGGATATCAGCAGGTGCATTGTCCACCGCGGGCGGCGTACCATGTAAGTTGGTTTTACGCACTGCCGAGCACGCTCTGACCGCAGCTTCAACTTCTGGACGGATCCCGAAACACCAGACATTGTCGCTGGTGAATCAAACGAAGAGTTCTGCTGGTCAGCATACCTCGGTCTCCCCGATTCCGTCGTGATAATCCTCGCGGCCGTCGTGAACTTGTGCGCGGATATGACGGCTCGGTCGGCCGTTTCCGTCGAGACCGAGGCGGACGAGCTAGAAAGGGCAATAAGGAACTGGCAGCCTACGCAATTGGCAAATGTTGCTGCATTGGACGCGACAGCGGTAGTATCGCGTACGATAGCGGGGCAATTGTGGCGGTTATGCGCTCTGATCTTGCTCTATCAGGTAAACCCTTCGGAATCTTACAAGCCGTTTAGGCTGATGCCAGTCTGTACATCGTGTTGGAGGCCTCCATCCCGTCCTCCGTCGCGCACGAGCCGAGACACTGTCCCTTCTCGACTCTATCGTCCGTCTCCCCAACGGCGACCTCTGGGGCTTTATCGGTCTCCCGTCGTTCCTCGCTGCCAGCTTGTCCATCTCCGAGACAGACAGACAAAGGTCAATGCAGCATATGATGCGGCCTGGACCGGAAAAGATGTGGCTGGACAATATCGCATTGATTGAAAAAGTGTGGGAAGAGGTGGATCAGACGGGGAGACCGGTGGATTGGTATGATAAGTTGCAAAGGGAGAACATGTCTGTTGCGTTCTTCTAGGTGGAAGAATAGCGCTGATGGACACTGGGGTTGTAGATATGTACAGGATGGTCAGCGATGTAGAACCGTTGTACGGCAGGGTAACGTCTGTGCTTTGGGCTGTTGCATTGCAAAAGGAAAGGAGAGTATAGATAATACGATTGTTTAATGCGTTCTGTCCGCTGTCACACCCCTCGTCTCCCTTTTCGTCCTTTCCGCACTTACTACCGCCGGTCCAGCCATCTCCACCCTACCTTTCCACGCTCTTGGGGAAATATCAAATTCAAACGCTTCCAAAGGTAGTCCCAGCGAAACGACAAAATTCGGTTTGTTGGCCGTAGCGACCACTTTGGTCTCTATAGGCGCGCAGCTGAGTATGACATATGCCTGTTCCCTCGTCCAGCCCCATTTGACTAGGTAATCGATCGCTTGCCACGCGGCGTGGCGGTAAGACTGCATCCCGCCATTATCCGTTTGGGCGCCGGTGGGGGTCGTGGAAAGGCCGATGAAGACTAGGCGACGGGGGTAGAGCGGTTCAGAAGGGGAGGTAGTGCACACTGGCGCGGGGAGGAAATGGGGTGGTGCTGGTGCTGGTGCTGGTGGTGGTGGTGATGCTGACGATGATGATCTGGAATATGTAGATGAGGACGGGAGGAAAGGGTTGGAACGGGGTAAGATGGATACGCGGAGGGTTACTATACCGGACATTTCTATCGCGGTGGTGGGTTCGCCGTCGCCTTCGGCGAAATGGAGATCGCCCACGGAGAGGTTGGCGCCGGGGACGTAGACGGGCTGGGGTCAGCAAGCTGAAACTGAAACTGTATAGTCCACTTTTGATGACTACCGAGAAAGGGCAGTAACCCCAGCCGTGCACTACTCACAAGGTACATCTTCGTCCCTCTCGTTAACGAAGCGATATCGATATTCCCCCCGTTCTCCCTCCCCGGCGCTGTTCTTGCTCCTTCGGCATAAATCCTCTCCCGTAATCCTTTGTCCAAATCTTGGCCCACATATGCCCCTTTCCTCAATGGTAAACTCAACGCCGTCTCCCCCTTCTCCCTCACCTGCTCAGCTGCTAACGCGCCTTCACGCTTGTTCCACGTTTCCAGCATTTCTTTCGAAGGCGCCGTCCCGATCACACCAGGATGAGGGCGTCCATGGAACGATACGTGCGGTACGTGGCGGGACGAGGTCGAGACACCGTGGAAATCCCATATCGTCTTGGTGACAAGGGTAGGATGGTCGGGATGGTCCAGGGAGCCGAGGTGGGGAGCAGTGACGGAATAGCCCCATGGCTGCGATTCGAACGGCTGGACACTGCGGTCAGGTCCGGGTTCGATTGTTCAACAAGGAAGAATTGTTATAGCTGAACGATACTCACTCTAATATGTCAATCTCCAATATGTCGCCAGGCTCGGCTCCGGGGACGTGGAAAGGACCAGACATGTGGTGATCCGTATCGTGGTCTAGATCCAGCACGTCGTCTGCGTGATCATCATTACAGACTTGTCCGCCGGAGTAATCTATGCATTCCACCTTGAATGGCTGGTCGAGCGTGATAGATCCGATGCACCTGGAATCGTTAGCGCTCGTCCTCCCTCTGTGCTCGCCGTTTTTCTTAGGCTTTCCCTCGTGCCTTCTTATAGCTCTGCCCACGTCTCGCTGCCTGCTAGTGGATGGAAGAGACAATGGAGCTTACGGGATATCAGGATGCCACCTGTTGTGAATCCCAAACTGCTTTTGCCCACTTTCATGCGGATTGATCTTGAGCAGCGTCGGGATCGCGCTGCCGTACGAAGGGAGCACCATTGAGCCTGCCGTGGTAGATTTCCGTGCTGATGCGCTTGCTCAAGAGATAATCTGTGGCTTCCAAGTGCCTGGTGAACCGTAGTTGTTGACAAACATCTCTGCCAGGTCATTGTCAAAATGGCCAGGTGTCCCGGTGACAGCTCGAAGCGCGATACAAGGCCTTAGTCGCGCTTAGCGGTTGAGTGGCCACGGCATCCCATAACAATCGACACTGGGGCAAGGCGAGATACATGCATGCACGCCTTGACGGTATTGAATGATCAAGATGAGATCAGAATATGAACCAAGTCTTGCACGCCAAAGCGCACGAAAGAAGGTGCAATGCATGCCGTTTCTGCGCGATCGATAAGGTCCAGCTTACCGCGATCCACCTTGCAATTCCCATATTGCTACCTCCCCTACGGCCCGTAGTGCCGGGCGGCAGATACGGATGACTCGATCTTGACAACGGATCACTCGAGGTACATCCGGAACGAGTCTGATGCTACCCACTCCCGCACCTCCCGCATCCAGCTCCGAATCGCCGGCGGGGTAGACTGTCGAGCTCAATCCTCAGCCTGCTTCCCCTGGGGGTATAATGAACGTCGGACATTGGCAATACGGCGGCGCAGAAGCCCCTCTCCACCAGCAACACCTGGGGTAGTAAGGCAACAAATCAATTCATGCATACCGAACATCAGTTCCCCCGCAATACCAACCACCACAATCAGTCGGAAATGGTCGACCGAGTATTTCCGGTGGTACTGAACGATGAGCCCCATCTCTTCCCGCCGGGCCGTATCGCTCATCACACTCGATTTCGGGTTTGTATCGCTCTTATCCACCTCTGTAGTGCAAAAGGACGTTGGAGGGGGTCCAGCTTCTCCACGTTCGTATCGGAGACGGATGGATGCGGCGGTTTGACGTCGAAGGGGAATGGCTGTTCCGGCCTCGTCATGCACAGAGGCGAATGGTTATAATAGATCATGAGAATGCAGCTGGACTCGGTCTTTCCCATTGCAACAGCTCATCTCGGCGCTCCTCTTCACTAAACCCTACGTAGTGATACGCACCTTGAACAAACCCCAGCGCTTATCTATACATCATCAGTATGTTTCAGGTCCTGCAACGCTTGCACACGCTTGACACTTCTGTGGTCCGTAGCTAAACCTAGTGCCTATTGCTATTCACAACGAAATCATCCCTGCCGTGGGTATCAACGGTTTCGGTCGTATTGGTACGTCCAATCCTGCCCCATCCCAGAAAGACCCACTCACCCCAGGTCGAGCGCTCTTCCGCCTCGGTCTCACCCGTACCGACATCAAAGTTGTGGCAGTCAATCACACCGCTCTTTCGCTTGAACACCTCCTCTCTGCCATCCGGCACGACTCGACACATGGCGCGTGTCCCCAATCTCTCGAGATCGAAATCGCGCCTCAAGACCACCCAGAGCTGCTGGCTCCTACCGACTCCAACCCCAATCCTTCCGGTCTGATCTACCGAGGGCAGTTCATCCATCTGTTCTCACAACGAGATGCCAAGCTCATCGACTGGTCGGCCGCTGGTGCCGAGTACATCATGGAGTCCACAGGGAAGATGACGACGCGGGAGTCCGCCAGCGTTCATATCAAGAGCGGAAGGGCGAGAAAGGTCATCATCTCTGCGCCGAGCAAAGATGTCCCGAATGTCGTCTATGGTGTCAACCACGTCAGCTACGTCAGCACAGAGGATATCATCTCGAACGCTAGTTGTACTGTGAGTGTTGAGAGCAGATGAAAGGCGCGCTCGCTGACGGCTTAGACCAATTGTCTCGCTCCGGTCGCTTTAGTCCTGCAACGAGCATTCGGAATCGAGACTGGGATGATGACGACCGTGCACGCCAGTACCGCCAGCCAGAAGGTTCTCGACGGGTTCAGCACGAAAGACATCCGATCAGGTCGATCCGCAATGGGCAATATCATCCCAGCGACGACAGGCGCCGCTCAAGCCGTCGTCAAAGTCCTTCCGGAACTCAAGGGGAAATTCCACGGTATCTCGATCCGAGTCCCCGTAACAAATGTCTCATTAGTCGATCTCACTGTCACATTCTCCACTCCGGTTGCGTCGAAAGACGAGCTGATTGCGCCCTTCCGAGCGGCAGCAGCTCGTCAGCCAGGACTAGTCGTTTCAGAGCTGCCAAGCTTGAAGGGGGTATTGGACGTTTGCGATGAGAAACTCGTCTCGTCAGATTTCCTCTCGACAAGCTTCTCGTGTGTGATCGATGTCGACGCCACGGTCATGTTGAACGACCGAACGGCAAAGATCGTCGCGTGGTATGATAATGAATATGGGTTTTCTTCTAGAAGTGAGTCTTGATCAGGAGCGACGGGTGAAATAGCGCTGACATGATAGTGTACGACTTGGCTGTTTACATGGCCGCTCACGAGGTTTAGATGGTGTAGAGATGGAAAGTGTACGTTAGAACCGGTTCTGTTTGTCTCTATAGATTGTTTTCAGTACATGCAGCATATATCCTATTGCCATCCAACATACACTGTAGTCTCGTAACCATCGGAAGAACCCTCGTCGTCATCGTATTCGTCGTCGTGGATGACATCACACATCTTTCAGCGTACATCCCATTTCTTCGACTATCCATTCACACATTCAACCTCACATTGACAATCTGCCGACATGGCCAAACCGAACCCCCTTTCAGCCCTCAAAGTCTCAAAACACTTCATCCCGGCATATAACCCCTTCCCAAATTCCCCACACCGCCCACTGCTCATCTACCACGCCTGCTTCCCAAACTCCACAACAGCATCGCAAGTCGAATCGCACCTCGAGTCAACTGGCGTCGTCAAGCCTCAATGGCGATTCCCAATGTACAGAGAACACCACTTCCACTCAACAACACATGAAGTGCTCGTTGTCGTGAAAGGCTCCGCTCGGTTATGTTTCGGCGGAAGGGATAATCCCAAGCGAGTCGAACATGACGCGGAGAAGGGTGATTTGATGGTTGTTCCCGCAGGACTGGCGCATGCTATGCTGGAAGATACGTCTGGGGGAGGGTTTGAGATGGTGGGGAGTTACCCAGTGGGCGCGAAGAATTGGGACCACTGTACGAGTACGGAACGCGGGGTGGAGGAGAGGATAGCAGGTCTCGGGTGGTTTGAGCTGGATCCGGTTTATGGCGATCATGGACCGGCCCTTGAGGGGACTGCCTAGTGAGCCGATTTGTCCTGCCTTTTCATTAGACGGACCCTGTCAAGTGATGTTCATAGACTATATCAACGGATGGCCCAGTGGGGCTCGTCGTCCATCGACTGACTGCATTCCCCACTGCTACTCGAGGTCGGACTGCCTGTCCTCACATGTACTTTTCAGAGATTCACAGAGTCGGTGTAGGATTGTTCGTCCTTTGCTGCAACAGGCGATGCATACACTTGAGAAACCGCTAATTGCGACAACCGAGCCAAGATGTCATCTACGAGAATCACGATGCGTATCAAATCGAGGGAAAAGAGCATACCTCTCTGCCCCGTCCCCTCACGACCTGTTCTGTTTCGCCTCGAGCTATTATCACGTATGTGGAAATCGCTATTGAATCTGCACCAGATGCTGCGCACCTCTAATTGTTGACTCTTTGCCCGCCATGGCTGGCGCAGTGTAGTGTGCGCGAGACGCCGCGGTTTCGGGTGTCTGTCTAAGACGCTTACCCCTCTAGAATGCGCTTGGTCGACATGTTTGTAGCAGTGAATCAGTGCATCAGGTCTCGGATGGCAAGTCGAATCCCACTCTGCCCCGATCGGGCGGTTGTGAGTGTCCCGACGCCCTCGACGTCAACATTCCCTTGTCCGAGCTCTCGGACCGCCGGTCGAAACACCCAGCTTTCACTTACCGCAACCTGCATGCCGGGCTCACGTTCCGGACATCGCTACGCGAGCCATGTATTCATAACGCAGGTCGAACGACCTCGTCAGCTGAACTGCCCGATCAAGAGCTTGTAGGCGTCATGTCGGAAGATAAACCGGCCGACCCGTGGTCGGATTGACAAATCGCTTTGCGGCGAAAAGAGATTAAGCGAGTGAAGAGTTGGATGTCGGGCATAAATACATCGGTTCCATCGGGGAGATGCGGCTAGAGGAGGCCTGTGGCTTGCCTTAGCCGCAATTCAGGCGCTGTCGCTGACGTAAATGATACAGCTCGAGATCACTAAAAACAGTGGCGAAGGCCCACGGGACCCTCGACACGCTCAGGTCTCTCGGGCGTGATTAGACGGTAGGCCTCCGGCGGGGTATCCGATGGTTAGGGTGCGGAGCTCTGTTATTCTGGGGTATAAAAGGCCCGCAGATGGGTGGGGGAAACAAGCCGCCCAGCTTTGGTGTGTATATTTGATAGACCAATAGAATGAACGACGATACGAAAACACTACCCGTGACGGTCAGCGACGACAAGCTCGATGATAGAAGTCGGGCTCGATATACCTTGTCGACGCCGGATCAGTATGGTATGGCTCTGCATCCGGAGACGGAGAACCTGTTGTTCGACTCGACGGCCCTGTCAAAAGCCTATGGTGGTACTTGTAAGTGAACATGTCCGCTGCTCGTCGCAGTGCTCACACTCAGCGGTCAAGGACATTTTCGCTTCAACCATCGTGACTGTCTGTGTCATCACGGCATGTGTCGGTGGTTTGTTGTTCGGTTTCGACCAAGGTCTCATGTCAATCATCCTCGTCATGCCTCGCTTCCTGGGTGATTTCCCCGAAGTCGATACCGCCGTTTCATCCTCGGCAGGCTTCAACAAAGGCCTCATGACCGCCATGCTGGAGCTTGGCGCTTTCCTCGGCGCCATTCTCGTCGGTTTCGTCGCGGACAGGTACTCGCGTAAAGCTTCCATTGCTGTCGGTCTCGCTTGGTTCACTATCGGTTCCATCATCCAAACGGCTTCTTTCCACTACGCTACACTGGTCGCAGGACGTACTATCGGCGGAATCGGTATCGGAATGCTCTCTTCCACCGCGCCCGTCTACGTCTCGGAAATCGCCCCGCCAAATGTCCGAGGATCGCTACTGGTTGTGGAACAATTCATGATCGTGCTCGGTATCTGCGTCATGTACTATATCACCTACGGAACCAAAGAACTCGCCAACGAATGGTGTTACCGTCTCCCATTCTTGATCCAAATGGTCCCCGGTTTCTTCCTTGGAGCCGCGCTCTTCGTCCTTCCCTTCTCTCCTCGATGGCTCGCCAGTCGGCCAGGACGCGACCAGGATTGTCTCGACGTCTTGTGTAGATTACGAAATCTCCCACCTTCTGACCCCCGGGTCCAAGCCGAATGGATCAACATCCGAGTAGAGGCGTGCCACAACATTGAAGCTGTCACTGAACGACACCCGAAATTGGCCTCACTGTCCGGTTTCTCCGCCGAGCTCAAGCGTGAAGTCTACGGCTGGATCGATCTGCTCAAGCCCGCCGTTATTCGAAGGACGTTGATCGGTGTTGCGTTGATGTTCTTCCAACAGTTTGTCGGTATCAACGCCCTTATCTACTACTCTCCGAGCTTGTTCGCGACCCTGGGTCTCGATACCACCCTCCAACTCCACTTATCAGGCGCGATGAACTTGGCCCAACTGCTCGCTGTTTTCATCTCCTTTTTCATCTTCGACAAGGTCGGTCGTAAACCGCTTTTGATCGTCGGTTCTATCGGAATGACCATCTCCCACGCCATCGTAGCTATCATGATTGGCCTTTACTCTGACAATTGGCCAGCACACGAATCCGAGGCGTGGGTCGGTGTGGCTTTCATCATCTTTTACATCTTCTGTTTCGGCCTCTCCTGGGGTCCCGTGCCGTGGGGTATGCCTTCCGAGGTCCACTCTTCGAGCTACCGAGCAAAAGGTGTCGCCTTGGCGGTCTGTACCAACTGGTTCTGCAATTTTATCGTCGTGAGTAAACTTTGATCTCATGCCGCATCTCTGACACCCAGGGCCTCATCACACCGCCCATGATCGAGAATATCGGCTACGGCACATTCGTCTTTTTCGCCGCCTTCTCCTTCCTTTCCGGTTTGTGGGCGTGGCTGATTGCTCCCGAGACCAAGTGAGTGCCTTTTGCCACGGGGTGAAGTTCAGGACTGACTATCAGGGGTCGAACGCTCGAGCAGATGGACGAAGTGTTCAGATCTCATACGGCAGCACACGATCAACGTATGCGATACCAAATCACGCGACTGGCGCTCGGTGGCGGACAGGAATTGGGTCACACCGATCCGACCGCCCCGGGCGGTGATAAGTCTCGCAGCAGGCATGTCGAGAAAGTGTGAGAGGTCGGGAGATGAAGTGAGGTTAAACAATGCCACGTGGACGAAATCTTGTATCCATAGACAGTCAATGCAGGATAGGAGGGACATAGCTCTGTCTGCCTGTGGTGAAGTTGCGCCTAGGGGGTTTCTTTCCTGCAGCGGTCTCGGGAACATCCACGCGCGACAGCAACATCACGAGCTTCGCAGTATGTGCTCTATGATTGCTGTGAGGAGATGTGCCTCGTCAGCATTCCAATGGGCGGATGTAGATTTCATAGCATTATTGCCTTCAGCAATCATTTCAGTCTACGACCTCCATAGTATCACTGCCCTCATCCTTCTTCTTTACTCTCAGCTTGACATAAGTCCCACACGAGGATGCTACTCCTACCCCATTGCGACCTGAACCGCTGTACCCTGTTGTACTGTCTTCTGGGACGATCTTGAAAAACGTGTCCACCAGCGCGTGGAATCTGCTAGTCATTTCTTCTTCCGAAACAGCCCCCCGAGCATTATCGATCAACCAAGTTTTAGCCGCCTCGACAATCGACGGTTCATCCGTTGAGATCAGTCCCCAAATCTGCTCTTCCAGCGTGAATGGTCCGTCAGTTGTTGCTGGCCTCTTCCCCCTTGCTCTCCAAGACATTTGTGAGGCGAGATTTGTCGCGCTACTGCTTTCTCCAGGGCGATCTGCCCTTCGAGATTCGTCAACTCGTGCCCACTTCTCAGCGCTGTTGTTGCTCGAAATGGCGGTTCCCGAGAAACTCCCAAGGTAGTTGATTGTAACAGTAAAAGGGCTGCGTATGAACGCAAGAGTCTCGACGATGGAACTCATAATGTGGCGAAATGCGTTGTCGAAGGGACAAGTGTGATTGGCATTCTTCGTTTCTCGCTGATCCTTATACGTCTTGCCCCGTTTCCTTTGCACACCGACGAAACTTTCGCGCATGATGTCGGTGAAAGGACGGTTCTGCGAAGCTACGGAGGAGTCTTCGGACAAAGGTGGGCTTGTGTTTGAGCGATGTCGAGCATCTCTCGTGCTACAGTATTTGGCATGACCAACGCGCCGCGAAGGCAAGGATTCGATGAGGTGAACCTCAAACATGAACTCTGAAACCCGACCATCGTTGGTTTGGGGACAACGACCATGAGGCTGTGCTTTCGGTGCTCGTCAAATCAGCTTTTGCTGTACGAGTCGGTATTCTTCTTCTCTGTCTCACTGCGCACGAAGAACTGTTCGATCCTTGCTAGCTGGTGCATTACAGCGCAGCCAAAAGGTGACTACTATCCGCCTGTCAGATAATGCCTTCTATAAGAAATTCAGAGACACTGCGCTGAGACCGAGTCATGTACACCTGGATTCTCCCTTGATCAACGTCGAATCATCCCGACTGATAGCGTTGTGCAAGATTGCGCAGCAGACATCATGGTCTGGACCGCACTTTACCCCTGCCAAAACGCCTCGGACGCGTCGATCTCTTCTGGTGTTTTTCTCCGCGCAAGGACGTGGAAGTGAGAAAACCCAGGGACGCTTTGAAGTCTGGGCGGGTTGACGAACTGGCATCAGCGCGGATCTTCGCGTCGCCTCCTCTGTGCTCCTGCCAACATGTAATGCGGGGCCTGTGCCAAGGTGCTGAATCATCCCCAGCCAACGTGGATGCCCGACAAGAGGAGATGAACCGAACCACTCACCCATAAACACTCCCAGCCTCTCGGATCCCACAGCCCCCTGACCATCTTCCCCACTTCTTCCCCGCCTCTGCACTCATACTCCTTCCCTGCCCACTGCCTCATTTCGCCCCCCGAATAAGCCACGTCGGCTGCGTACCAGTCTTCCGTCTTCACCTTGCCGATGAGCTTGGACCGACCGACCATCTCGGCGGTAAAGGGGACAGCCGCGGGATCGCCCTTGTCGTCTTCTCGACTCGAAAGGGGCGCGCCGGGCGAGACGGGCGAGACGGGTTTATGAGAGGGCGCCATGGAAGCTGTGGGAGGCGGAGCGATAAGGAATGGACGTAAGGGTGTGATACCGGTGAACCCGCCTAACCCGTCTTGTTCGATTTTAGACCACGCGGCGGGATCATAGTCGACGAGTGCGGGGTGTGCGATTGGAACCTTGTATCAGCGATTGGTCTTCCACCTGAACAAGTAGATACACGGGGATGAGAATTGGCGAAAGATGGCGACATGGGGTACGAGCCGAGAAAGCAGGGAAGCGTCCGAGACGGGGCGGTGTTTGCAATGGAGACAATAGCAACGGATCACTCACTCGGCTCCAAACGCAGTAGTGTCGTACGCCGTAGGGAATGTTGTATGGCCAGTCATTTGGCAACACGGCGTACTTTTCCCGGTCCAACCCCTCTGAAGGGTCATATTGAAGGTACACCGGGGTTTCCCCCCCATCTTGCCCTTCTTCGCCCTCTGTCTCTCCGTCGACTTGTTGGCTGCCGCTCGAGACGTCACCGTCGCCCTCACTTCCGTGCATCGGAACGGCACTACCACGTTCATCCGATGCCGCGTCGTCTGTTTCCTCTGTCACAGCATTGCGCAGGGAAGAAAGCGATAATGTCGAACTGGTCTTCACGCCTCCGACCCTGTTTTTCCTCAATTTCCCATTGACCGCCCCCAAGCTTGCAAGAGAGACGAAACCCGCGGAATTCGGCGTCGACGTCCCACTTGCCGTTGTG
This sequence comes from Papiliotrema fonsecae, assembly GCA_035773095.1. Classification (NCBI taxonomy): domain Eukaryota; kingdom Fungi; phylum Basidiomycota; class Tremellomycetes; order Tremellales; family Rhynchogastremaceae; genus Papiliotrema; species Papiliotrema fonsecae. The sequence continues at coordinate 69,484 of JAHRBW010000006.1, forward strand.
CTCGCGACGCCTGATCGACCGGGCGTAGCGGCTGTACTTGCGATATCGACCGTATGGCCCCGATCAAGGTGAGCGGCGGACAAGGGGTTGGTTGACGGGGTCAGGTCGGAGGGTAGGGCTGTTGCTGTCGTATTGGGCGAGCGCGACAGGTCGTATGTTCCCGCTGGGTCTTTGGCGGTGCTAGCAGACGCGGAGGGCGCAGACCAGGGTAAACGAGCTTGAGTCAAGTACTTCTCTGGAAGTCAGTCTGATAACTTCCCTACAGCACCGACAAAGCCTAGGGAGAGATGTAAGAGAACGAAGGCAGAGGAGGTATCGAGCCAGACGACCAACCTGTCGAGCCGTATTTCACCTTTATTCCAGACATCCAAACATCGTATTTCGCCTGCATTGCCTTGTTCCGCATAAGCCGCTCGAGATCGCCTGTGTCTGGGTCGTCAGTGATGCGCAAGGCTTATAGGTTGTCTATCCCTCTTCGCCTTGCACGTGCCGGTCTTGCCCTCCCTCCTGCTCCCTCTCGCCGCGATCAATGAGCAAGGCCAATCCAACCACGTCACGCTATACGGCACCACCATAGAGCTCTCCGCATATATATTACGTTTACCCAGCGTAGACCGCCCCCAAAACCCCCATCTTCCATCCTGACCGGTGCTGTTGGACTCACGGACAATCTCCTTCAACTCGCCCCACGTGAACATCCTAGGGAACGCATCCAGCTCTGCCTGTGTTGGTATCCCTCCGATCTCACTAGGCGGTGGGTGGACAGGCGGTGCTGGATAACGCGTGTCCCCGTTATACACTACTTGGTCCATCATTGTTCGTGCTGGGGGTGATATGCGCGGTCGAATTCCTTATCTTATCGCGTGCTTCTCTGTGTTCGCCAACAGCCTCGGCTTTTGTCGCCCTTTGTCGCGTGAAGACTGTTTTACCTGATGAAGTAGCAAAAGATTTGACAGAGCGTTGCGAGAGATTGAGAAAGTGCGATGAGAAGATATGAGATGAGATACAGTAAGTAATAAGGGTCTACAAACATGTCATTCATACCTCGACAATTATCAGATCCGTGGCGTCGACAATGGCGAACTCGTTCACCATTTTGTTAATCATCATCGCCATCAATCCAGTCTCTCCTGGCAGGATCCAAGTTGTACTACCATCATAGCGACACGTCGCCCGCCATGCGCCGACGCAACTAATCCGAAGAAGTATTATTGTCATTCTCGTCAAGGGTACTCTAACTTCTACTGTTACACGCGGGTCGCAAGCTGGTTCAGCCCCCGGTTCCACCTGGTCCTACTACATTTATGCACCATGTGCGTGCGACTCGTACGGCAAAGGAGCAAGAGGCTTGCGGCCTTCTATGCCTGAGTCCGCTTGCCCCGCTCAATCTCTTCCATAATCGCCCTTCTTCCTGCCTCGTTCAACTGTGGCCGGCCGTCTTCGTAGTCCGTCTCGAAGAATCTTGGTACGAACCTGCCGTCAGTTACTGCGCTTGCCATACATTGTCCGATTTCGACTCACTCTTCGCCATTCGCCTTTCGCGCTGCAGACAAATCTCGCTGAGCTTGCTCAATTATCTGCTTCTGCTTGGTGGCTTCTCCCCAATTTTTTGCGAGCAGGTTTTGCGTTACAGGATCCCACAATCGGCGTGACTCGTGGCCGTCTTGCTCGGACAAAGGTCGCACGGATTTAGGTATCAATGCTAGTTGGTCGAGATCCAGCAGTACTCGCCATTCCTGCTGTGAGCGCGAGACCACTGTGATCATCTGAGAATGACTCACCTTTTCGCCCTTCATCTTATATTTGACCTGCTTCATCCAGCAGCCCTCAATGTTCGCAACAACCTTATCCGATGGCACGTCTTTTGGTCGAGTCCATGATTCCTCGACTTCGTTACCAGGGGTATATCGGAAGATGACACCGTCAAGTAGGAATCGGGGTTTACCGAGCCATGACTGAATGTGAGTCGAGGCCACATGCGGGCTTGATTTGGGCTTACCTCGTCTTTATAATCCACCACACACTTCAGTTTCGGTCCGTCGGAACCACCACTACATGTCACTTGGATTTGATCACTGATGGTTCCGTAGTATGCTCCTTTCAAGATACCATTGACTTGCGCCGAAGGATGGGTGATGCGGTATTCCTTGGGTTAGCAATTATCCAGCACGAAGGTTGCCAAGCCGCGGTGTTGTTGTTGATCACATCTCCAGCTTCACAGCAGAAAACACACACTCACCTCCCCCTTGCCTGGTCCATCCCGAGTTAATCGAATGAAGATACCCTTGTTCGCTGGTCCCGGGCCAACTCGTATAGCTAATCGTTAGCAGAGAAGCAGCCAGAGACTGTAAGCTTACACATTCCCGACACCTTTGCAGTGATCTGGTCCATGCCGACCGCCTCGATACCGCGCTCCGGACAGCCGTAGTAGGCGGCTGAAACAGGAGGATGGTGGGAGATTTGTTCACACTGATGTTAGCAGTTGCGATGAGGCGCTTAAAGCCTTCTTCCACGATCGCTTTCTCGAAACGTCCCCCCACGCTGAGATTTTGCTCCCCGTAATACTTCTCGTGTTCCCGGCGAATAGTGAAAATCTCAGTGTGAGAAGGGACTTACCAGGAAAACTACCGAAACCTTCTCGGACTCCAACACTCCCGCATCTGGATCGCTCTCGATCTCATCTCCAGGTCCCGGAATCGCTCTGTTGGCGGTGTCTGAAGATTGACGTTGCGAAATAGAAGCCAGGCCCTGTCGCTTTGACGAAGCAGAGGTTACAGACCGAATGGAGCTTTGCGTTAGCGATTGTACAATCTATTTCGTGCTAAATCTACCTGCTCTCGCTGCTGGCTTTACCGCCATCTTGGGGTCGAAGAACCGGAGTCGTCCACCCTGAACCACCTTGACCCCCGTATGCTGGTTCGCCTGCGAGTGGGACGTGAACGTGGGTTCGTACAATAGGTTCCTTGGTGTGCCTATCGACGAGCAGAGGAGGCAGACGCCATGAACATCGGAAGTGTTCCCCTTGATGTCAGTTAGGTGACAAGACAAGGATGAGAGACTTACCGAGAGCAGAGTTGTAGGGCTTACCTAGTCGAGTTCGAATGAATTTGAGCTCTTTGCTGAAGGAGAATCGGAGGACGGCTAAGAACCGCTCGAATTCGTCATCCGAGTCGCCGATCCTGAGCGTAAGCGTTTCGGCCTCAGCTGTGCGACGGGAGGGTGTGATTGAGTGTCTTGTGCTGGGGGTGCGAGCCCTGTCGCATTGACACAAAGTCTACTCACGCGGCAAAGATGTCGGCCCGGTCGGCATACTGCCAGTACTCCAAATTTGGAATTGGCTCGAGCAAGGACGCTGGCAGAGAGAGACGCCTAATATCAGTATCCAGTTCCATCGCCGGAGCTATCTCACAAGTTTGCAACGTCTTTTACACCGACAAGCCTATAATTAGCCGAGTCCAGATTATACAGCAAAGCTCCGGCGGCTGCTCCGATCGACACATGAAGCACGCAGAGATGAGGAAGACAAACGACTCACTTGCGCAAAAGACCAAGAAGGACCTTGATTTTGGATTCTTCACCTCCGTTTCCCATCTCCGGGAGAGTTGTTGGAGCGCCGGTCTCATCGACGAACGGTTGAATGGCTGGAAGGGGTAAAACATGGGAATGAGTACGGGCACAGCGAAACGAAAGTTTACAAGGAAGAGGAAGGAGTACAGGCATTCGGTTAATGAAGGGTGGATTCGTGAGTGTTGAGGTCGTTTGCAGCAGGGGGGGACGGAAGTCGAACGTGGGTGAGGAAGGGATAAAGCGATGGATGTCGAGGTGAACGCGAGAAAAACGGGGATGATCAGCACGCAATCTTGACATTTCCGGGAAGCTCATCTAGCTCCATCCACCATTCTGATAATGCCCATCTGCTTATTGCAGAGACGGAGGGATAAAGGAGGGCGGGCAACGAGCCAATGTTACAGCGGTCGAACGTGCCGCAACAGGGGAGCTACACCAGCTAGCCTTGTCCCTCCCTTGTCCAGGGTAATCATCGTCCAGACGCTGTTGCAGCCCTTGACCAGGGCACGCAGAAGGCAAGAGATGCGCCACTTTTTGAAAGCTCGCACCCACCCGTCTCCGTCTCCCAGCGTCCTGACACTTCTGCCCTAAACTGCCAGCAAGACCAGAGAAAGACTCACTATCATCGTCATCCGTAGGCACGTCCGGCTTACTCTCAGCGACAGCTTTGTTCCTTCTCATGTTGTCGCGGTGTATGTATTCCAAGGAAGAGTCAGATGAAGGATTGACGATAAGAAGTTGATTTGAAGAGGAAGACTGAGGTGACGTCGGGGCCAAGCCAAACCGCGAGAGGAGGATCCGGGGAAGCGGTATATAATGGGGATTACAATTTAAATTCTAATCCCCAATACAATGCCATGGGAAATGATTAGGAATTGTATCGCCGTGATTAGGATTCTTGGGCAACGGGAATACAGATGTGGCACTCGAGTGGCGATTGAGCGGCCAAGGTTGTTGTGGCGGCGATCACCGCTTGACGTGATTGAATCCGAGCATTACCACCAGATATTTTGACTTTCACTACTCAACCACATCAACAACCTTCAAGAAGCGGGAGGTTACTCGCGCGACCACAAGGACATTCACACAAACAGAAACGGATCACAATGTCACGAGGAGGAGGCAGAGGTGGTCGCGGTGGAGGTCGAGGCGGTGGACCGGGCTTTGTTATCCCGGCGCATTCCACCATGTCCAAACAGGAATGGGCGGAAGCGCTGAAAGAGGCTCCTCCGAAGAACATAGGGATGCTGTTCCCGGTGAGTGACTGTGCAGTTATGGCTGCAGAACAGACGTGCAAGGAAAGCGTAGCGGTTCTTGTGGGAGCTGCAATGCGAGAGAGCTCAGTGAGCTCATGATGAGACGGAGTGACAGAGTGATGAAAGGAAGACGATCTAGAGTTTCTGTTGAAACTGTGTGTATCAATGCTGATTCGAAGCCGCTCGACCCGAAATCGCTATCCACACTGAACGCCCCGGGACCACAAGAAGACAATTTATTGACATTATCACATCATCTACAAAATCACATTCAGACGGGATCCCCTAATATAGGGCAGAGAACGGCGACGCCATGGCGAATGACAGGGGAGCGGAAAGTTGTGGGAATAGGTGCGTTTGGCTTGACCTTCTGTGTTTCATCTCGGAGGTTCGGGGGTATGGTAAGGGGACAGAGGTGGAAATGATTCAGGAGGAAAGAAGGAGGACAGGAAGAGAGAGAGAGAGAGAGAGAGGCTGGCAGAAACCCAGCGTCCAGGCTAATGGCAGAAATCGAGACCTGGTCTGCGTCCCGCGCCCAAACGTCAACCCAAACACATACACCTATCACCCCTGAAAACATGTATCTACAGCAAAACATGTTTCCGCCCAGACTATGGGAACAAGTGTTCGAAGGGAGAGATCTGAGCGATGCGCAGAAGAAGAAGCGAGCGGACAAAGAACGTAAGTCGGTCGCGGGTCGTTCGTCGCGGACGAGCGGATACGCGAAAATACGGATAGAGAACGTGTTGTGCTGATTCTAGGCGAGAGGAAACGGAGGAGGCTGGACGCTACGGAGAAAGATGACGAAGAGCCTTCAGACGAGGATGTGAGTTTGGTCTCCTGTCTGCATCTCTGCGCACCTCCGTTTCCATTATACCTTCTCTCGATTTACTGTGGCTTCAGCAGAAGAGTCAACAGAAGGGGAGCCGGGGGTGTCTAGAGAAAAGGCTACATGGACGGAAAGACGATACTGATAATCAGGACGAGAAGGCCAAATCCGCGCTTGGATCCGACGAAGAACAAGGGGATTTCGACGACGAAGATGAAGAAGAAGATCACCAGGATTACGACGCGAATTACTTTGATAATGGGGAAGGAGACGATGATGATGATGGTGGAGAAGGCGGGGGTGGGGGCGACGACGCGTGGGACTGAGCGGGTCGGCGCGAGGCTAGAGGACTATCTGCGGTTTGGCGATACTTGACCGTCGAGGTCGTTCTATCAACACCTACCACCGCACTCGAGTCTGCGGAAATCTACGCAGAGATCTCTTATCTCCAGGCTATTTGCGAACGATATAACGACAACCTTAATCCGGCCGCTCCCGATGATTCGCCTTCGCCTCGTATGGCGTAACTCTGTTGCTATAATAAACACAAGACTCCTCCAGTCTTCCATACAGCTCTTTCGCGCCACAACGATCCATTACATATATGCATTTTCTGATGACTTGACGGATTGGTTGATGCTTTACTCGATTCTACTTATATTGCTTGATTACTGGGTCCGACGTCAACTGAGGAGAAATAACGTGACCAGTCTGATATGATTGTAGACAAACTCCGGTCCTTCGTTCCTCCGTCCCACTCAGTCTCTTGAGTACCATTTTTACCTCATCATCCCGATTTTCCGCATTACTCCCCGTCACTTACATCCCAATCCCCCTCATCTACCTTCCCCACCTCGCCTACAACCTTCTCGATCCTGACTGGTCCGACCGAGGGCGACGGCTTCGTGCTAGTCGACGTGTTCGCGCTGAAGGCCGAAGCATTAGGATTAAGCTTGCCACCGCTAGGATTGAGCGTGCTGCTGGACCCGATCGTGGTCGAAGTGGAAGCAAGCGGGGCTATTGGGGTAGGAGCTCTCGCGCTAGCGGTAGGCAAAGGTGAGACCGCGCGGGAAGACGAGGCCGATACTGCCGCTGCGATTGTTCCCCATTGTTTAGGTGCAGGTGCCGCGACACTTCCGCCCCAACCTTTCGCCGTACTCGATGGCGCAGCAGTACTTCCACTCGGAGTGGATGGCGATCGTAAGTTTGCCAAACCGCCAAACTTGTTTCCAGGAGGAGCGACAACGCTTGAAAGTAAGGGCGAAGGAACGCGGGTCTCGACTTTACGTCTAATCATGATGCTCCGATTGGGTTCTGCATCGACGAGTTCACGGCCGAGGCGGTACACGTCGGCTAGAGATATAACGAAAGTGCGCTTGGCGGGAGGCACTGTAGATCAGCGTCTGAATTTTTACTCTTCGAGCGATGCCTATTTCCGAAGCAGATTTCTCAGGACTGAGGCGTGATGAGAGGGGATACAATTGCAAAGAAAGAGGAAAGGAATGTCACTCACTGTAAGGCAGAACCATACTCGGTCTCGTACCCTTAATGAATCCTTCCAATGTCCCTTCAACCATTTTCACGAACCCAACATTCGCCGTCGCAAATGCTCGCAATGATTCTTCCCATTCGACCTCGGCTCCTCTCTTCTCCCCATCCTTTCCACCTGAAATTCCCAAAGCGTCTGCAAGTCGAGCATTACGCGCTCGGACTGCGCATTCGGAGTTACATTTCAGTCCGATCTTCTCTCGGCCCACTTTCGCCCCACCGTCCCCTTGCGGCGAGTTGGCGCTGGCTCCGCAATTTGTGCGTTGTTGGACATGCCCACAAGGACAGCTGAGCGTGACAATCGCTTGACATGCCTCGTTCTCAGGGCATTTGCGCGGCGCATGACAGGCCGCCGTACATGCGTGCCCGCAAATCTTCTTCGGTTTTCCACACGTCTGTTTGCAGTCTTCGCACTCTCCTGGCGAGTGACAAGACTTTTGGCAGCGGTGGTACCCGCACCCTAACAGAGCGCCGCATTGCTGTCCACAAGAGACTTTCTCCGCGGAACATCGGACGTTCTTGACGGAGGGATCCTTGCCGCAGAGACATGGCTTAGCCGTGAGGAATGGGCAGGGAGGACAAGCGGGGGTCTCGTGGCACTGATGAGGCGTGCGCGGATGGCCGCAAGAAGGAGCGGGACGAGAGCACGGGTAGAGGCAGGAAATTGTCGTGCCGCATGCAACGGGTGGATACACCACGGTGTGACCGCAATGACAGATGAGCTACGATCAGCGCGCGCTCTCGCACCGAACTACACACTCACCTCGTCGTAGCTTGCCTGAAGACATCGTCCACACGCTCCCTTGTGGTCTTTCCTTTGACAAGTATGCAGTCCACAGCTCAACAGCCGTCCGCAAGTCAAATGACATTCGTGCAGGTCGTCCAACGCCGCTTCTTCGTCCAACGTCTTCTTCGTCTTCCTGTTCTTCGCCTTATAAGACAGAGGACAGCAGACTCGGCTGCACTCGTGTCGTCCGCAACTATGGTTAGCGATTGCTCGCAAAGAGGGGACCTTGCTCACTTTCTTAGAGCTTTGCAGACTCTTTCACAGACAACGTCTTCCCCTCGCTCTTTCTTCCCCCTAATCTCGTCGCAGCCGACAACAAGCACACTCTCCCCACATCGACAGTGCCTCACCACCTCTTCGTGGCAAGGCGGGCATTCACCCGTATGGCAAGTTCGTGTGCATTGATGGCCGCACGGGCGTGACTTAGGACATCGATTCCCGCATGTCGGGATAGGAGTCATGCAATTCTGTCGCGGCGGAGAGGAAAGGAGTGACAAAGGAGTCTGCCCGCAAGCACAGTGCGTGATCTTAGTTGGTGACATGGGGCAGACGAGTGGGCGGATAGGGTGTGGGTGACATTTCTGCTTGTCAGCGGAAAAGCATCATGAGGATCAAGGTGAGGATCGCTTACATTCTCGCAAGGATGGACCCCACAATCGTATAGCCCTTCACAAGCCTTTCCACAGCAGAACCGTCCAACCCACGACTCTTCTTCCCCGACGTCGTTGAGCCTCGAACACCTCTTCTCTTCGGTCCGGTTCCACCCACACGAAACTTCTTTCGTTTCGTCACCGCAATAGCACCGTACTGTTTCTGTGGCGGTACAAGGTGCGCATGGACCATAATGACACAAAGCCTGATATCAGCAAAGGTCTGATGGCAAAAGACCCGACTCACCTCACAGGCGTGATCCGGGTTTCCACAATCGCGCGTTCTCTCACAGACCTCGTCACAGACCGGCGTCAGCGCGGCGTTGTTCGAGCTTGCCACAGCGCATTTCACAGTCAAAGCCGTTCGATGGCTCGGACAAGGAACGATCAATGCAACTTGACACGGTGGGCAGGGACCAGGGTGGCATTGTCTAGAATATCAGCCAAGCCACTGCGCAATTGAGCACCCCGAACTCACAGAGGACAAGCGTGTTCGCACCCGCTCCTCTTCCTCGCGCAACCTTCACCACATCCATGTCCTGAAGTCGGACCGCTGATTTTTCCGCAGAAGCACCTGTACCCGCCCACAGTCTCCGCTCTGCGTTTCTGACACCCAGGACATCTCCAGGAGACCTCTTCTTCATCTTTCCCAAACCCGCGAGCTCGTTCCCTCTCTTCAATAAGGGATCTGTTGGCCCAATCGCGAATGCACGAAAGGTGAAAAGGGGTGTAACAAGCCGAGTAGTGCTTGACAGGGTCCGTAGGTAGGTCATCGGGGAGCTTGGGGGGAGGTGGGGCGGAGGTAGGTGGCAGACAAGACCAAATGGGTTGAGCGGGGTGGATCGAGTTGAAGCACTGATGTGAGCGAGTGATGCAGACATTGGACTTACGATGGGGCATTCTAAAAACGGTCGACTCTTTAGACCCCTGGTCAATCGGGACACCAAATCGTCCTTCTCCTCCTTCGACCGTCCCTTCCCGCGTACTTCGGCATCTACCTTGTTCCCCTTGTCCAGCGTAACGGCATTGGCAATCTCGCCGCTTTCGTCTGATTTGCCCACCGTCGAGGTGAGCTTTGTCTGTTGCTCAAACGCCGCTCGTCGGGAAGATTTCACCGGCTGAGGTGCAGCTTTTTGATTTGCGTTGTCCCTTTTCGGCTTCTGCTTGCGTTTCGATTGGCCGTTCGTCGATGCGTCCGGGTGAGCGGGAGACGACGGTCGAGTGGAGAGAGCACAAGTAAGAGGTGATGATGGTGTATTGGGTATGAATAACGGTGCACCCGGGTCCAAGTCGTTTGATTCGTTTGGTTCTGCATTAGGCTTCGCTCCGGCCTTGTTGCGTCTGCTTTTGGCGTTGTGCTGCTGGCGGGTGATGGTAGAGTCAGCGTGAAGGCCGTTCATTGCGGCATGGGTGGACGGTTCGGCAACGAGCGGCGCAAAGTCGCGCGGCTTCCGAGGTCGCTTGGGACTCGCTCCATGGGTACCACTGGCTGACGTCCCCGAGGCACCGTTACGACGGCTCTCGTGTGGTGGTATATCCCTCTGGGATTCCTGAAGAGACAAGCCGTGCAGAGCTTGGACCATGTCGCCATTCGGGAACCCCCCTGAAGAGTGGGAAGACCCGTTACTCAGCGCGTTTTCCGCTTGGATCCCGCGTTCTACGTCCGCCCGGCCGCTTCCACCTCCCCTGCCGCGACCTCTGCCCCTACCACGACCTCGAGCTGGCTGCCTAGATTGAGACTGGAGATACCGTCCATCTCCTGGCTGGCTGCTCTGGGCTAAATACGCTACATCTCCTGGTTGAGGAGCTTGAGGTGGTTGAGCAGATCGGGATGGTCCAGCGGTAGATCCCTCCATATGAGCGGTCCCTATTTTTACGGGCAAGTTGAAGAGCCTCGTACCTATCCTGATGTTTAGTGCGGGAGGCGGGGAAGTTCGAGGTGTAAGTAGAGGCAAGAAGAGAGAGATGTGGAAAAGATCGAAGGATATTTGTCAGAGATGAGTCACTGATCAGCCGGGTGGCAACAATCTCGAATGTTCGGATCCGGGACGAGGCAGTCACGTGATAGTTGACTCAGCCGAAATCTCGCTTGGTTCCACTACCATTAGGAAGGAGGTGACGAACCTGGCAGGGACGAACAGGTTGGGGGGAGGCTCATCCGACTCGTCGGTTCCTGCCTTCTAATAAGAGTCTCGTGCACTGGGAATCGCCCGAGGCTCTGAAATCGCTGATGACAACATTTGGCACTGCCGTTCAAGAGCAAGATGAAGTGCTGAAACAATTGAGCAACTACGCGCTCTTAACGACGAGTATTACCGATAACTAGGTTCACTGTTTCGAGAGCCTAAACTCCATATAAACATCGGTATTGTACGAGCTTACATGAAAACATCGATTAATCCAAACAGGGAACCAAGAGTCCAGCACTAACATGTTGACAAAATGCGGTGACGAGAATATAGTCGTTCGTGTCGTCGCTAGATTTCGGGCTGGATGCCAGATAATCACTTCAGTATCCGTTTCACGCTGGCCATACGACTCGATTCATTCAACTAATGGAATCGAGCATGACACAGGTGGGTCCGTAATTGCCAGGCATCGTGTGGATGCTGATCTTCGCGGGTGTCTGAGCCCCTCGAGCTACACCTTGCTTTTGGCCGAGACTATCTTACGTTTGACTCAGAGACACCAGTACCCAGCGCCGAAGAATTGCTGGGATGCCTGTAAATCCGGCGGAAAAAACGCGAATATCGAGAACCAAAAGTGGTTCATCACCTGAAAGTCCTCCGTTGCTTATGCGATACCAAATAGCCGCGCCGATGTTCGTTATTCAGGGCAATCTTTCCACCCAACCGACCGAAATGGCGTAGACTGTATAATTCGTTCGACAGGCAAAGACGAGAGGAAGTAGATGCATTCGACCTCGTTCACTCGCGTGGAGCTTCGGGGCGGCTGTCTGGATTACTACAGCGCCTGTTATCTGATTTCTTTTCTTGGCTTTTCTTGTCTGATAAGTCCCCTCGGCCGACGATAGTTGGAAAAGTTCTATGATCCCAATCGGATCAGGTCGCACACCATGATATGATTGCGTAAACTTGAGCACGAGGCGATGGAGCGAGTCTCAACGTCGGAGAAAAGACGTGATCCGCAAGAGGTCAGTACGTTGTATCTGCAGTGCCTGGATGAATGGGATATACGACAGAGCAGACTAAGAGCTGTGGTCGGCCGACCAAGAAAAGTCAACTGCCAGGGGCTTCAGTGATGATCTATAAAGATGCTTGATCCCCAATCTCCTACGAAACAAGTATCATCCACAAAATGGCCGACTTGAAAACGGCTCGAGACGATCCCCCAGCGCTAGGCTTCAATAGCACGTCAAGCGATGAGGGTAACTTGACTCGACATGTTTCCCAAGAGGACAAGCGGGATTCACTGGCGGAGACCAGTATAGAAGATGGCCAGACTGGAGTTGTTGCGCACAAGTCGAGGGGTGTTTGGGAAATGGAAATGTTGAAGGGTAGAATGACGTTCAAGCTGTTGGTCGTTCTCTACGGTTTCTTCACGATTCTTTCATACACGCTTTCTCTCAGTGAGTTTGCCGTCGCCTGACTGAATCAGGACTCACACCTAGACCAATTCACTTCGGCCACCTACCTGAACTATGCCTTTTCATATTCGTTCCAAGCGCACAGTCTTCAAGCTACTATCAGGACCATCACAGCGGTGTTCCAAGCAATGTCTCAGCCGCCTATCGCCAAGATTGCCGATGTGAGTGGACAATGATTGGTCAGTCGAGGCTGACGAAAGGTCTTCGGTCGGTTAAACGCCTACATCCTCTGTGTCCTCCTTTATGTGGTGGGCTATGTTATAGTGACTGCATCCACTTCTGTGGTCATGTACGCCGTCGGCAACTCGATCTACATCCTGGGCATTTCGGGACTCTTCCTCTTGCAGAACATCATCATTTCAGATATTTCCAGTACCCGAAACAGAGGTACGTGACCTACAGCATCGGACAAGCACTGATTTCCTCAGTCTTCTGGACATTCTTCCCAAGTATCCCAGGAGTCATCAACACATTCGTTGCCGGAGACATTGCCAAAAACCTGTTTGCGGCAGGTGATCCCGCTCACCAGTGGCGTTGGGGTTTCGGTGAGCCGAGACGTCCAGGTCCAGCTTATATCAGGAATGTTTTGTATCCTTACTCCCGTCCTGGCGCTCCCGATCACTCTCACCTTGTGGCGTTACAGCCGCCTCGACCAAGTCGCCCGTGCAGAGGTCCGAGCGGAAAAAGCAGCTCGACCATCAACCCCATTCAAAGCCCGGTTGCTGGCTGGTACCAAGTCTGTCTTCTGGCAACTTGACTTTATCGGACTCTTTCTCTTCACTATTGGTTTCGGTTTGTTCTTCGTCACGATCACACTAGCAAACTCCCGTACCGCAAAATGGTCCGACGCGCACTCGATCGCGCAGATGGTCGTCGGCGCAGTGCTCATCGCCGCCTTCGTGCTCTGGGAGAGACTCTACGCTCCCCACCCGTTGCTCCCCTTTGCCCTGTTGCGTCGTAAGACCGTCGTCGGATGTTGCCTCATCGCCTTGCTCTCACCCATGTCGGGCCGTATCACTGCAGGATACCTTTTCACCTTTCTTCAAGTCGCCGCCGATCAGTCTGTCCTTTCGGCCACTCGTATCACCAATTTCCCGTCGGTAGCAGGGACTGTCACTGGTATCTGTGCTGGACTCGCCGCTCGGTACTTTAGGGTGCTGAAACCGATTATTATCTGCGGATTTTGCATTCAGATCCTCGGAACGGGACTCATGTTGAGGTATCGAACTTCGACTAATTCTCAAGCGGAACTTGCTGTTGTCCAGCTTATCCGGTGAGTCGAGTACTTCGCGTCCAGGGCATCACTGAAGAGTCAGAGGTGCCGCAAACGGTCTGTTACCCTTCCCTACCCAATCCCTCATCCAGGCTGCTGCGCCACATGAGCACCTCGCCGCCATCACTGCCGGTTGGCTTGTTGTTTACTACATGTCTGTAGGTTGATTACCTTTCCCTCTAGATAATCGCTGATCTTAGGGCGGTATCGGGTCAGCCATCGGAGGCGCTATCTGGACCACCACCGTCCCTCGTGACCTCGCGAAGAACATCAACGCGTTCTCGACCAATACCACGTTAATCACATTCGGATACAATAATCCGCTCGGATACGCCGCACGTTACCCGGTCGGAACACCAGAACGCTCGGCATTGTCCAATGCACAAGATAAGGCTCAGCGCCAAATGGTCATCACCGGTCTGTGCGTGTCGTGCGTTGCGCTTTTGGTCTCGATATTCCTCATCGATAATCTGCGACTCACCGACGAGCAATCTTTGCAGGAGAGCGAGGATATTGTTGCAAAGGGGGAGAAGAAGGCGCCAGTGGGGGAGAAGAGGCGGGACCAGGCTCAGCCAGTCGTTCAGACGCACTGAACAGGGGGTACGATTGCGGCTCGCGGCCAGCGAGCCTCAAGCCATTTTGACATATAATGACTGCATGCAACAGTGATACGCGGCGTGCGAAATGAGTTGGAAGCCAAGAGATAACGGCTCATGTAGATTAATGGCATAACCTGACTACCGAATCTACTCATCTAGTCGAGGCTGCTTCTTGATCCTTACAAAGAAGCCAACGATCACAACTGCCAACCCCGCCAATCCCGTTCCGAACCAGAACACCGCTCTATAGCCCTTCAACGTGTCTCCACCAGAGACATACCGTTCCACCGTCGCGGCCATTCCAAGTCCTATAGATTGTCTGCGATGAGTCTTGGACTCTTTGCGACCGTGCTTAGCAAGACGTACGAATAGTAAGTCATCATGACGACCCCTCCTGCCGCTATTCCATGGTACTCCGCGCCAACGGAATTGGTGACAATGAGTTGACCGGTTGTATAGCTCAAATCGGGCCCTGCGGCGATGACAATGAGTGAAGGGAAGGACACCGCCCAGTAAGTCAGGTCGGTAGGTGTGAGCGCAGCCATGAGGTTTCCGCCCATGAATGATAACATTGAGACAAGGAAGATCCAATGGCCGGGGAATGTTCGAACGGCATAGGGGCAGAAGAGGGCAGCGATCACGCCTGTTGTCAGTGTTGATGCACAGATTTTAGCTTACCAGCTGGGAAAGACGGTGAGATCTGAGCGGCGAGGATGAGCGTGTTGTCAAAGCCTCGAATATTGCGCAAACTGCTCGTTAGCTCAATCTTCTAGGTGGGATCGGGTCATAACCCTCCACCGGCAACCGCCCACGCCGGCTGTCCGAGGTAGGTTGAGGACCTACAAGAGAACAAGGTAAAGGGCATATAGCCCAAAGCTCATCCATCCGAGCCACAAGCACAGATACACTAGAAGATTGTTCTTCCCAAGTACTTGAGTGGGTATCAACGCCCTATCGCCCATTCTCTTTTCCCAGAAGTAGAAGCCAACGCCAAACACCGCCGAGACGATGAGAAGCGCCCAGACATATGAGACAGGCCAGCCGACGACAGGGCCTTGGTTCCAGGAAAAGTTGAAGAATCCAAGTGCAAGGATAAGGAGGAGCGCGCCAATGTAATCCAAGGATGGTTGATGAGCTGCGGGGCGGGAGTGTGGGATGATATAGAGCCCGACTAGGCCTATGGCGGCGCATAGAATCGCTCTGACACTCAGCAGAGATAGGCATCAGGGGATAATGCACTGACGTGAACCACCAAATCCATCTAGTGTCGACTTGCTCCGTCCAAAAACCGCCTATCACACCTCCCAATACGAACCCCGCTGGCGCTAGCGCCCCTATTATCGAAAAGACCACGGCACGGGCGTGTGAGGAGCCATAGGCTCTGCCTAGAATGGCGATACCGTTGGGTACTGGTATCAGCAAAGTCTCTTATGCGAAACGTACAAGAAGCCGCGACCCCGATCCCGGCCAGAGCGCGGCAGATGTTGAAGGGGATCTTTGTATCGCAGAATCCGCTAGCGAGGTTTGAGATCACGCAAAGGGCCATACCGCAGACCCAGAGGAGTTTGGCTCCACTGTCAATCAGCGGGATCGTTGATGCGAGCTCACTAGATATCTCCCATTCTACCCGACACGATGAGGAACACTCCTACTGTAAGGCTACGCGTGAGCAATGTTATACGAGAGCATACTCACCCGTACGCCGCTGGGAACCAAGATAGCTGGTGCTCGTCTTCCGTGTTAACTTGCCGCCCAATGTCGAGGAGCGGGATGATGAGCATCCCGATATGTGCCTCCGCTAATAGCTGTGGGAAAGCCACTATCGACACGAAAATCGTTTGAAAGAAGAAGCTCCTTGAAGCGACAGGTCGGGAAGTAGGCTTCCCCTTGGCGTCTGTCTCTGAGCAAGTGGCCAGGAGAGCTTCAACCCTGCCATCCTGTTCAGCCAGATCGATCGAAGGTTGAGTTGATGTGTTTGTCGACTCCTCTCCTGGCGGTGGAGGGTAAGTCGCCAGGGCCGAATCTACTTTGTGTTTATCGGGAGGAACCACCAACGGCTCTTGCTTGCGCACCGCTATCGGATGGGACTGCGGCCCTTCTTGGGCTGCCGTCATGGTCCGACTAGGTTCAGGATCAGTTCGGTGGGACAGTTGCAGAGATGAATGGATTGTAACACCGACATCTAGTTCATATACCCTCGAGATTAAGCCAAGAAATCTCGCCAAATGACGACCTCGGAAGCACTTTAGGCTAATCCTGGAAGTACCGGTTCTTCCATCTCAACAATCACCATGCCTCCAGAAACTACACCGCTGTTAGGTGAACGCCGCTCCAAACGTTCAATCAAGGCGTACTTACAGGACGAGGTATCGCCGGAATGGACCGACTCTGTTCTGCTGGTCGGGTGTTTGGCTACGGGTTTGCTTGATTCTGCGGTGTTCAACGTATGGTCCTGTTTCGTCTCGATGCAGACTGGTAAGTCGGTCGATCCCTACAAGCTTGTTGTGAGCTACAACGCCGGATGCATCGCGAGCTTTGAGACTCTTGCTGATAACAGGCAACACCGTCTACGTTGGACTAGGCCTTACGGGGCAACCATACTCGCAGCCGACCCGTTGGATCAAGTCTGGGACCTCCATCCTAGGGTTCATGTTGGGGTCATTTATATTTTCCCGTCTTATGACCCGCCTATCACCTCTACGTCGCTCGACACTCCTGATGGCTTCGGCTTCACAAGCGGTCTTGACGCTCATCCCTGCGCTATTATCCCAGATTCAAGTAGTCCCTGCCGCCGCGGGACATCGCTTACCTCAAACTTACATCGTCCTCCTCCCGCTCACCCTTCTTGCGCTTCAATCCGGTGGACAATGCGTCTTGTCAAGGGTACTGGGGTACGGCGAGATCCCGACTGTTGTGCTCACGTCGGCGTACTGCGATTTCGCAATGGACCCGAAGCTCTTCAGCGGAATCGGGTCGAATCCGAAGCGCAACAGGAGGTTCAGCAGTGTGATCATGCTCATTCTTGGAGCTTGGCTGGGGGGACTGTTGACGAGAACGGGGGAGATTGCAAATGCACTGTGGGCAGTAGGAGGTATCAAAATCATCATGACGTTAATCTGGCTTGTTTGGCCGGAGAAGGCTGGTGTGCGTCTGGAGGACTAAGCAGAAGCGACAAATTAACCACATCTTGATATAAATTGCATCACACGCTCTCCCAAATTGCATCTAATCACAGCGATGCGAAGGGCAGCAACAAGGCCAGGCGAGCCGCGTCATGTGGGTGGACGCCTACGTGCTATATAATCGGTCTCATGTAACGATTTCTTGTTGCATCTTGGTCGTCTACTTCTGTGCCATCTTGCGGTATCTCTCACCCATAGTCTTGTCCCAGTCTGCGATGACATCCTTCCCGATACCTGGCGATATGATATCCTTGTCTCTCTCCCAGTCCCTGCGTACTTCCTCCATAAACTCCTCGATCGATAACGAGATTGACAGCTTGTGTTTCTTGTTATCGTCCGGATCGACACGCTCTCTGTGCAGGTCCGTCTCCACCGCTGGTGGTGCGATCTCAACGACCTTGATCCCCTTTCCTCTGTCCGATCCCGCAAGTTGGGTACGCAGGTTGACCGTGAATGAATGCACCCATGCCTTCGTCCCGTTGTAGACCGGGTTGACCACGCTGAAGGGGACGAAGCCCAATACTGAAGATACGTTCATGATCACCGCCTTGTCCTTCTTCTCGAAATGCGGCATGAGACCGATGATCAAGTGCATCGGCCCTCGGATGTTGATGTTAATCTCGGCATCCGCTTTGGACAAGTCAAATCCGTAGTCCGGGCCGAAAACCTGGAAAGGTCGTTGGACACCGGCGTTATTGACGATACAGTCGAGATCCGGGTGATCGGAGGTGATACGGGAGATGAAGTCGGGAATGGAGGACGTATCCCCGGTGTCAAGCACGTAGTACGCTGCTGCGCCGATGTCTTTGGCCGTCTGCTGCAAGGACGATTCTGTCCTGCCGGCAATGATGACTTTCTTGCCGCGCTTGATGAGGTCTTCGGCCATGGCTTTGCCCTAGGGTAAGCTGAATAAGGCCGGGTAACGACGCACCAGACCGCCGGCACCTCCGGTGATGAGGGCGCACTTGAAGTCGAGAGTTCGTGTCGCAGTCATATTTCAATCGTTCAACCTGTTCTGCGAGGGAGCTGATGGGTGAGAGTACAGTAGCAACATGGATCCTCACCTCTTCATCGGCGAAGTGACATGCTGTTCTGACAGAATTCCTCAAGATGACGTCAACAGCAAAAACCGAATGCCGCAACGGCACCGGCAGACTATGTCGACATCTTTTTATACATACATGCGAGTCGCTCCTAGGTCTATAGCTTATGATGCCCACTCGAGTAATACTCCTCTTCCTCGATATAAGCGGCTAAAGAGAACCAGCCCATTTCCGGGGTTCCCATCTCTGCTTTCGTCGACGCAATCTGCTCAGGACCAGCGACGATGAGACGGTCGTCCGGTCTCCGAGCTGCGTCGGCTAGTAGTTGCGCATGACAGGACATTTCAAAACTCAGCTGCCACCATGCTGCTTCGTCTATACTTGTTGCGCCTAGCGCGAGGACTCCGTGATTTTGTAGAATTGCTATTCGCTTTTTGCCGGCAATCTTGGCGATTCGTTCGCCTTCCGTGTTGTCAAACACGGCGCCTCATGATCAGCCGATTTTCAGCGAAAAAAGAGTAGGACACCCACCTCCAAAGGGCACAATAGCCATCTCGTCATGGAAAGAGCAAGCGTCCTGGCTGATCATGTCGAGTTCCCGGCCAAACGTTGAGAAAGCTTTGGAGTGAGGTCCATGGACATGCACGACCGCCTCAATACCGCTATCCCCGCCTCTCCCTCTAATGCGGTACAGCTGAGAGTGGATACTGCTTGCACTGGCGTCTGTGGGTGATTTCCCTTCAACCATGACTCCGTCCGAGATCCTCAGTCGAACCAGGTCTGATTGCTTCATTAAAGCGAACGACTTGCCCTGAGGGTTCACCCAGAACGTGTCCGGGTCAACGGGGTCTCTTACGCTGCAGTGACCTTAACATCAGCTCGGCTGGTCCATAGTATCAGCAGGGTGACAGCTTACCAGCAATGCCCTCGGCCAACTTGAACCGGTGGAAGATCCTGAAAACCAACGCTAAATGTTCTTTCCTGTATTTCCTCTCCTCTTCCGACGAGGAAAAGGTCGGGAGCATCGTTCGAGTATGTCCCGTCTGTGCATCTTTGAGGGGTGAAGCGTCTATATCGGTAGTACAGGGAAATCCGGGGGTCGCGGGGGAAGGAAGGAGCTCTGGCGGGACATTGAGCCGGAGTCGACCGGGTTCAGTGGTTGTTTGAGCGGTCTGGGTCGTGGACATGCTGATTGGAATCTGAGAGGTGCGGATCCTGAGAAGTAGCCTTGTGTTGCAAATCTATCCTTATCTATGTATGGGAGGTAAGGAAGAGCTGTCGGCTAAGTGGGCGAAGTCGGGTCGAATTAGCCGACTTTGTCACGTGCTGGTCGCCGACAACGGAACCTCCGTCTCTCCGGGGTCACGAAGTTGGCAACTAGGTCGAACGGAAGGTCAATTCCCAGTAGACGTCTAGCTCTTGCGAACGTTCTGAACAAGTAGTCAGCAGACATATCCTCATATACATCGCCTATACGTTCACCCCTGCCGCGTGCGGACCGCTTCGCTGTCTATCAAAGGTCTGCACAAAACACACACTACGATTACCATATGCCTCAAGCCTTGACGTCTTCCAGCTGCTTGGTGAGGCCCCAAATTAGCGTATCCGTGTCGGTGACAATAGAGACCATGTCGAACCCTTGCTGCAGACGCTTCTTGGCCTTTTCACCGCTCATACCTGGGATCAGTACTGCCACTTCTCCCAGTCCCCTTGGCTCACAGAAGATGGCGGCCTTCTTTCCATTCGCCTTAGACACCTTGAGGACTTTACCAATAGCCGCTTCGTGCTCGTCACCTCCGAACTCGATGTCCATCGATTTCGCTAGATCGAACGGACCTGACATCAGCCAAGCGCTCAGGTGGATATCATCCGGCGCACCGACAAAGATCACATCTAATCCGGGAACGGCGGCAATCTCATCAATGTTCTTCACACCGTCCGCCGACTCGATCTGGACGATGACGAGCAAATTGTCATTGCATTCAGCTTCGTATTGCGCTTCTGGGACGCCAAACACGTGTTGCGTGAAAGGTGAGCCGCAGCCTCGAGTGCCTTGTGGGGCGTATTTGGACTTTGAAACGACTTTTTTGGCAATGTCCTACCGGTCAGCCAGACTCGATGGTAGCTACAGGCAGCTTGGAAGGAAAAGGGGGGGGGGGGGGGGGGTGCTATAAGCCTCAAACGAATACTCACAGCGTCGTGGCACATTGGTACCATGATCCCGTGCGCGCCGGAGTCAAGAGCTCGCTTAAGCAGCCACGCCTCGTCGGCTGGGACACGAATGATAGGCGAGACACCTTCTTGCGTGATCAAGTTGTTGAGCTGAACATCAATATCTAGTATCCCGTTCGGGGAATAAGCAGGACAGGGATTGACAGACGCACGATGAAGAAGTCCGAATCCACGATCTGCCCGTGCTCCGCATCGATCAAGATCCAGTTGAACCCCGGAACAGTAGCTACGGTCTTGGCCATGGAAGCGCCGGGGATCGTGAGCCACATGCCAATACCAGGCTTGCCTGCTTTGAGCGCGTTACGCAGATAAGTTCGTTGGTCCATTTTGTCTGGGGTGTGGATGATTTCAGGCGGGTGCGATGCTGTATCGTGTGAAAGAGGTGGCTGGGTTTATTGGGATGCATTCCTGTCGCGTGCAATGACTTATACGTGGACTGTCGCCGGATGGTCCGTTGTCTCGGTGATGAAGGTCCGCTCAACGGAGGCTCCGTTTTGTTAAGCGCTTGGATATCTAGCCGTTCGCCCGCGGCCTCCACCTTGATCCAGTGGAATGACAGCCTTCATGCTAGATACATCGGGCGCGTCGGAGGATGGTACATGCACGAGCTTCGGGGTACATAGTGCAACAATTGAGTTTTTGCCTGCAGTCTGCAATCGGACGCGAGTTTGGAGCGTGGTTCAGATGGCCCCTGGACTCCGTAAAGGACGTATAAATTGCCAGCTGGGCATGCATTTCAGAGACCGATTCCTATCCGGATGGACGCTGAAAGATCTGGCCCGCAAGTAGAGCTCTTCGGGTCCACGTGAACCCTTCAATCGCGCTTAGCAGCAATCTGAAGTTAGTAGCATCCTCCGCCTAAACTCACAAGGGTCATCTCGATGTCCGTCCCAGCTGGCAGAGCCGCAACGCCAACGCACGTCCTGACAGGCATTGGGGTGTCCTTTGGGAAGGCAGCGATATACGCCTCGTTCATCGACTCAAAGTCTTGTTCGTAGTGCGACAAGAACACTTGCACGCTGACGACTAAGAGTCAGCGAAGAACGTACGGTAGCTTACCATCCGACAAGTCCAGACCGGCGAGGGCCAACCTCGACGCGGCGGTGTTGAGAGCTGCGGTGGTCCTATCCTGGATGGTACCGTCTACGAGCTTCCCATCCGGTCCGAAACCGATGACTCCGGCCAGGTAGACCATGTTGCCGGAAACAATCACATTCGACGCGAACGGCTTGGCTGTTATTCAGCCTGAATAGCTTTGGGGGAGAACCACTATCGGTGCCGATAAGAGGACTCACGAGGAGGACCGTTGGGGTCAACGATAGCTTGCTTGCTGGGTTTGGACATCTTGGGTTCTGAACGACTGGAAATAGTGGACAACGCTAGACGTGAAGTTATAAATATCGTTGTAAAAACACTACTGAAGCAGAGGGAACGACTGACGGAGGAGCCGTTTATTTATCGGCTCGCCTATTCATCCGGAACTTAACCGCCAGCCCATATATCTCCCTGCTATTCCCACATCCATGTCCTATCTTTTACGTTCTATACGTTCATTCAGCACCATGTCATCTCGCATCTCAATCAAAGGTATCTCGCCGACCATCCCCTCTGGTCTTTTGATTGGCGGTAAATGGGTCAAGGGCCGAGGAGAGGTATTGGAATCCGTTAACCCGGACACGGAGGAAGTTATTGCCAAAGTACGTCTCGTCGTCGGCCAACACTGATATCAGATCCCCACCGCCTCAAAAGAAGATGTCGACGACGCTGTCAAGGCCGCACGAGAGTCCTTCGAGACTACCTGGGGTCTGGAAGTGTCTTCGCAAGCAAGAGGCCAGCTGCTGTTCAAGCTGGCCGATGAAATGGAGGCGATCCGAGACGAATTAGCCGAGATTGAGTCGGCAGACTCGGGAAAGCCTCTTGCTTGTGCGCTAGGCCACCTTGTTCACACGGTAATAGCTAACATCTAGGGTGCAAGGTCGACGTCGAAGACTCCGTTGCGTGCTTGAAGTACTATGCAGGATACGCCGACAAGATCCACGGGAACAGCATCGAGATCAACGACCAAGAGAAGTCTGCTATCACGCGCAAAGAGCCCATCGGGTGAGCCAAACTCTCACCTGCCTTAGCCTCGTGGATTGACAGCAGTGTCGTCGCTCAAATCGTCCCGTGGAACTACCCCCTACTCATGATGGCTTGGTAAGTACAGGTCCATTGGTCGCGCTGGCCGTCGGCAAGCCTTTGCCTGGATTCAAACCACGCTAACCATCCAGGAAAATCTCGCCAGCGCTCGCCGCCGGATGCTCTATCGTCTTCAAGCCTGCTGAGCAGACTCCGCTGTCAACGCTCCGTTTCGCGGAGCTTTTCGAGAAAGTCGGCTACCCGGCCGGTGTCTTCAACTTGGTCCAGGGTGTCGGTCGCATCACCGGTGACGCAATGAGCAGGCACCCAGATATCGACAAGGTGAGCTTGGAGGTGTCGCCGACGCTGATTGTCAGATCGCATTCACCGGTTCCACCGTTACCGGTCGTCGAATCGCCATCGCGGCCGCCGAATCCAACCTCAAGGGCGTCACTCTCGAGCTCGGCGGTAAATCCCCCAACATCGTCTTCGCCGATGCCAACCTCGCCGAAGCCGCTAAATGGGCCGCATTTGGAGTCTTCGAGAACATGGGCCAGTCATGCTCTGCCGGTACCCGTATCCTCGTCGAAGAGAGCGCGTATGACGAATTTGTCAAGCTCTTCGTACAAGCCACCGAGGCATTCCAGGTCGGCTCACCCTCTGATCCGGAGACTTTCCAAGGACCACAAGTGTCCAAGTTGCAGTTTGAGAAGATTTTGGGGTACATTGAAGAGGGCAAGAAGGGGGGTGCGAAAGTATTGACGGGTGGTGGAAGGCACGGAACGAGGGGTTACTACGTCAAGCCCACGGTGTTTGGCGATGTGACGAACGATATGAAAATTGCCAGGGAAGAGATCTTCGGACCTGTCGCTGCGTTGATCAAGTTTAAGGATGAAGCCGAGGCGATCAAGATTGCCAACGATACCGAGGTGAGCCTGTCCCCGAATCGGATCGCCGTAATCGGCGACTATTAGGGCCGACCGCATAGGGTTCAGCTAACGGTAGTACGGACTTGGATCTGCCGTTCACTCTATGAATGTCAACCGGATCCACCGAGTCACGAGGAAGCTCAAGGCGGGCACTGTCTGGGTCAACCAAGTAAATCTAGCTCGCCATTAAACTACACATCGCTGACGTCCAGTACACCCTGCTGAGCCACCAAATTCCTTTCGGTGGATACAGGCAAAGTGGTTGGGGTCGAGAACTCGGTGTGGATGTAAGTGGTTTATAAGTCTGCCTTTTTAGGCTGACGATGTAGGGTATGGAGCCGTACCTCGTCACGAAATCGGTTCACCAATATTACGGAGAATCGTTTGAGTGGCCGATCAAGCTGTAGCTCCCAGTCAGATGAGGTCGCGCCTCGTGACTGACGACTGTCGAATTGATGAGGATATGAGTAGTTTCAGGCTCTTTGAGGCGGTCTAGTGTTCCGGATTGTACGATGCATATATGATTCTGAAGCTTGCTGATCCTTTGGCGCTTGCTCTCGTAGTCTAACCAGCAAACCGAAACGCCCATCTTTCAGAGTCGAAGTGAATACCGGGATCAACCACAGTACAAGCGGCTTGATTCCTTATCCTCGTTCGCTTTTCTCTTTTACGCTCGCCCTATACTCAGCCACTCGAAACACTAAAATCAGGCCGCTTCCTATCGCCAAGAGGGAATCCAGGAAGGAGACGTGTCTTTGAGACCCGGCGATGTGCCCGTAACAGCCCATCACTAGCGGAGGCCCCGTTTGCGGACTCACCGCACTATCAGCCGGTCTCTACCGACATCCCATGCCATCCTGGTCATAAGGTTGGGGCGCAGATATATACCGTGTGATAGCCATGCGGCTGATCGCATCCCACTACTAGCCATAAAGACAAAGATGAATCGAACAGTCGAGAATAGTGGTATCTACTCAATAACCGATCTCGAAGAGGCCGCCACGGCCAAATTGCCAAAGTCTGTTGCAGAGTACTATAACGGAGGCGCGATGGATCTGATCACGTACGTGGATCACCTGCGGGTAGCATACAAGTTGCAAGAGCGTTTCTGATCATAGGCTGAAAGAGAATGTCACTGCATTTGATCAGTACCGTATTAGACCGCGAATCTTGGTCGATGTGGATATTGTGGATATGAGCCGTAGCCTCTTCGGACGGAAGGTAGGTCAATGCATGATATTAACGAGTATGATTGTTAATAATTCACAGGTGACAATGCCTCTTGGTCTCTCCCCATCCGCTTTCCATCGTTTAGCGCACCACGATGGTGAACTCGCGACCTCTCGAGCGGCCGCCAAAGCTGGCATCCCCATGGCGCTGTCGACCTACTCCAATACATCCGTCGAAGACGTTGTCGCCCAAGGCAAGGACTACGGTAACCCATACTGCATGCAGTTGAGCGTGATGAAATCGCGCGAAGCCAACTTGTCTATCTTGCGACGTGCCGAAAGTGAGCTCTCCACCCGCTTGCCGTGCAGTAGAGCTCACGATCAGAGGCCGGTTGTAAAGCCGTTTTTGTGACAGTCGACTGTGCCGTCCTAGGACGAAGGCTTAACGAAGCGAGAAACGACTTCAAGTTGCCGAATCATATCGAGTTGCCCAATCTTCCTGAGGATCTCGACTGGAGAGCCCTGGATTCTACAGACGATCGGTTAAAGTACGATGCGGCGCTATCTTGGAAGTCTTTGGTAGACTGGGCAAAAGAATCGACCAAAATGCAAATATGGCTCAAAGGGGGTGAGCCGTGCTTCGTGTACCGCGATAATGCTTATCGCAGTCTACACGGCCGAAGACGTGATCCTCGCCATCGACCACGGAATCGACGGTGTGATCGTCTCCAATCACGGCGGCCGTCAACTCGACTCTGTCACTGCGACCCTTGACGCCCTCCCAGAATGTATAGCCGCCGCTGCTGGGCGAATCCCCGTTCACATCGATGGCGGGTTCCGAAGAGGGACCGACATTTTCAAGGCACTTGCCTTGGGCGCAGAATTCTGCTGGATCGGTAGACCGGTCCTTTGGGGTTTGGCGCATAATGGTGAGACAGGAGTGACTCAGGCAATCGAATTGTTGCGAGCCGAGCTCAACGCGGCTATGGCGTTATCGGGGTGTGCGTCTGTTGATCAGATTACAAGGAGCCATCTCGCTAGGAGAGGGGTTGATGGGCGCATGGCCAAGCTTTAGTCCGGGATTGTGACTAGTCGTGAATGTTCCGGTAAGCTATGCATGCTTGGTACCAATTCCTTTTGTGCATCCCAAGCCATTTAATAGATTGCGCTGCACACATAAAGAGACTGAATCACAATACGCTTCAAAGACGGAGACTCCGTCGTTTCGTACCGGTTATCGGCGCATCCGCAGTGTCCAACTATTGCAATGCAATCAAGTTCATGTCCCCTTTCAACATATCACATTGCCATCCAAACGATGGCCTCTCCGCGACCTGATTCGCGGGATTCCGTAAAGAAGGCCTTGTCAAGTTCAGCCCAAGCAGCCTCTACCGCCGTAGGAGGAGATGACGGGAGAGTCCGGTTCCTACGAGCGTGTGACCGATGCCGGTACGTTAGAAGGCCTCAAGGCCAAGTGCCAATTCTAATATGCAGGAAGCGGAAGATGAAAGTTGGTGTTTCAGAAAGTCGTAGGTGACTCACCTGATGTATAGTGTGATAGTGAGAATCCGTGTCGGAAATGCCTCAATGCAGGCCTGAAATGCACCTTCAACTCGTCTGCGGGACCGTCAAGAGTGACGTTGGCTGCACGAACCGCGTATGCTAGACATGTCATTCGAATTGCTAATGCCAGCGCATTTCCAGAGACCTCGACGGGGTCCAGCAGTAAGCCTGTCAAAGTTGCGAGCGCGGAGGGTGGGGCGCTCAAGAGGAAGAGGACGGAATCTGAAAATCCAACTCAGTCTGGTAGGACATCGTAGCTTCTTGCCTAACGTTTAGAAAGCTCCCCGGTAATTTTTGGGCATAATCAGACGGCACACTTCTACACGACACAGCACGGTGTAGCTCGATTTGCGGGTTCTACCAGCGGTCTGCCCTTACTGTAAGTCTGGGCGCTACTTTGACGGATCCATTTTGCTTATACACAGCGATACAGTTCGACAGCAGCTCAAGTCTAAGGACGGGGTAAGGCGACCTTTGGAAAGTCATGAACCTGACTGGGGATGGTTATCGTCTCTACTGCAATCATCTCCGCATTCCAAGACTAGTCCGGTAGATGGACTGGGGGAAGAAGATGAACTAGAGTATTTTCCGGGGGACGATGATGTTGCCGAAAGCACAACAGCGTCCGTGGACATCTTCGCTCTAATCGCTGAAACGAGTAGGTCGAAGCTTGACCTTGCTAATCACAGTACCCCCTGATCTTCTACTATCTCTGGTCAGGATATATGTACGATCCGATCACCGCGCATTATCCTGATAACAGTTTGAAGTCGTTCATCCCAAATGGCCGATAATTCACCCCTCGACATTCTTCTCTGTGCGCCCGAACCACAATCCAGCTGACCGTAGAACTTCTACAAATGGAAAGATCACGCGTACGCCGCTCTGGTCGTATCAATGTGTATGGTGTCTTCTCGTTACAGCCACGACAACCGGGTCCGTACCGATCCAAGTGAGACCAGGTAGTCGACTCAAGGCTAAAGATAGACAATCCCGCTTCAGCCGGCGTGCGATACTTCAGCCTCTTTAGGCAGCTAAGGGATCAAGCAATCAATCGAGACAATTTGGTCTACGCCATCCAATCGCTATTTCTCGCTTCACAGTATCATTGTGTCGATAACGTTCCTCATCCCGTCGCGACGAGTCTGTTAGCCGAAGCTTCCGCTCGATGCCTAGATGGTGGTTTACACCGGTTTGTCTACATAACCAAGCCAAGACTGATGATAGCGAGACGCCGAATCTCTCACACGAAGACTCCATCTACAAGCAGACACGTGTGGTAGGCTCAAGCCCCGGGCCAGAGTTGACAACCGCAGCGAACGGCATGGGCCGTATACATCTTTGACAAGCAGCTCTCAGCCGTTTGCGGACGGCCCCCATTCCTCCGATTGACTGATTGGGAAGTATCCCTTCCCACCCAATTCGAAAAGACCGAGCCGACTTCGACGGAACAACCGCCTGATGAAGATCAGAAACACGTTCAGATCTTCGCCCAAATAGCCGTCATCAGCGTCATCCTGGAAAAGACGGTCTGGGCGTGCAATCATCCGGGAATATTCTACAACTCGGACCTGTTGACGCGAATCTCAGGTAGTATGTTTCGCGAGATTGACGATAAGAGAGCGTTGGAAGAGGTCGTCTCGTTTCTGAGTGAATGGAAAAGGTGAGCTCGGAGCGGGGCAGCGTTGACGAGCAGAGATTTGCCAGAACACCTTTTTGATCGGACTCTCGCGGGTAGACTCGCATCGCCGATGTATTCGCCTGCTGGTGAACAGCTTGCGGCTTTGGAGATAACCGTCGAGCTTCTGGTCGCTGGACGGAAGATGCAGCTGGCCATGCTCGCGCCCAAACTGAATGCAGAGGAGGGCCGAAACGCATCAATCATCCATGAACCCAGAGCAGCGGTGCTGTCTACTTCAAGGCAACTGGTCAGCTTGGTGATCAACCTCGGCTCGAACGGTCTGCTTGGGCAGGCGGACATCTGTGAGTACACTTATGTTTTCCAATTGACAACAGTAATAGCGTACTTGCTGCTACTCGCTGGAAGGATGATACTTGCTGTATTGCTCTCGGCTAGGGGTGACGGAGATTCGAAACAGGTGACGGACGCAGAGGCGGCTGTGCAGGCAGTTGCTGTTTTGCTCTCGCATTTGGCTGTGACCTTGCCCATCACAGTCGGCGCCTCCGAGGTGTTCAACGAGACTTGCCGAGGTGAGACTCGTGTGTTCGCTGCGTCTAATCTACCAGTCTGCCGGGTGATACTACCTGCGAGCCAAAGACGGACATCTCTGCATCCTCGATACGCCTGGTACCGGCCCATCAACTAC
The DNA here is from genome assembly GCA_035773095.1 of Papiliotrema fonsecae. NCBI lineage: Eukaryota > Fungi > Basidiomycota > Tremellomycetes > Tremellales > Rhynchogastremaceae > Papiliotrema > Papiliotrema fonsecae. The sequence continues at coordinate 98,163 of JAHRBW010000006.1, forward strand.
AGAAGCGGCCGTCTGGCTCCGCCACAGCCCGATTCTGCCGAATCAGAGAATTTCAGCCTTTTCGACACTCCGCTCTCGGTCGTGCCCGGAATGCCCAACCCGGAGTTCGTCCGAGCTGCACCTCCAGCTGCGTCCACTGCTTATCTCGGCCCGACACTTGGTGTGGGTCCAGCTGATATCGACCCCAATTCGCTGTTTATGGACCTGCAGGGGATTGATAGCACTTATGACGCAGTCCACATGGCGAGTCAAGGAATGGCCGGGTTCAGGCCGATGAGTGGGGGGAATGAGGGTGGAGAAGCGAGTGGAGCGGATTTCGCTTGGTTCTTGTTGGGCGGGAACATGGCAGGAGGGAACGTGGGTGGTTAAGGCTTGCCGGGAAGACCGGGTTACTCTTGTCCGGCTATGAGTCTGTCGAAGTGGTAAAGACCCCAGGAACAGCGACGCAACACTGTCAGCATTAATTACGGGGCGATGGGGCATCTCGAGTTGCAAGGGTGTTGAAACATGTCAGTGAAGCTACGCATGCGATTCATCCAGGCATGAGCTCTCCAAGCGGTATTGCGACCCTTTTAGACCCTTTTAGACGTCGTGGCCAAATGCGAAACGCAATAATCATTTTTGACCGACCTCTCGACGTACTACTACTGACTGGCGCTCGCTTCTTTGGCCTGTTTCCAACCTTTGCTCTTCCATCCGTTCAGCGGCTCTGGAAACTCTGCCAGAACGCCCAACGCCTCCTTTTCATGCGCCATGAGTACCATGACGTCTTCTTCTCGCGACATCCTCGTCATGCCTCCGATGGTATGTGCGAGGACTGGCGGATCAGTGGCTAATTGAGGTTTACCATCGATGACCGGTATTGGAGACCGCTTATCTCCGTCGTCGGTAGGCACAGGCAAGTATTGCGTTTGGTGGTGCGCCGCATCGCCAGAGAGGAGTACATCTGGTTTTAGCGAGGAGTGCAAGTGCCGACTCACACGAAGGGGGTTCTGCTGTGACCCTTGCAAGAGCCATAAGATGACCTTCGGCGTGCTACCGTCAGCAATGCCACAATGCCACCTGCTTTCTTCGGACTTCACACTCACTCCTGGTGTATCGACGAACCACAGACTACCATCGCCAAACCAATCCACCGCGTGATCGAAGCACCCCACTTTCTCCCATCTCCGCGTTTTCGATCCCTTGCTCAACGACCCCGCCTCGCCAGTCCACTGTGCATCGGGCGAAGGGAGCTCTACGATGTGGTGTTTCTTCAACCATGAAGAAGGCCATGAACTCGTTTCGTCCTCTGGCGCGCCCTTACCCACCGCTTCCAATGTCCCGTTACCGACGACAATATCTGAGGTAGCCGGCGGCAGGGTGTCAAAATCGCCTCTAAGCAATCAGTCCTGGTCAAGCGCTCCGCTTACATATCTGGTTTCAGCGCCATCTTCAGGTTGACTCACGATCAAAATGCCGATGACTCAGGACGACCATGCGGATCTTTGCGGTGTCGTATCCCTCCGTTTCTAGTTGTTTAATGACGCCTATAGCGGGGTATGGCTGGAACAATGGCAGATCATTCTCCTTTACGGATCTACGATCAGCTCTAGCTTTACATCGCGATTGACTCACTTGGTGGAGTTCTCTGGATCTTCTCGCAAACCTAGGTCCCATAAGAGCGCATAATCTTCATGCTCGATCAGGAAGCTGAATGAAGGTAATGTTTCTGTGTCCCCAGATTTGGAGAACGCAGTGAGCATATCCTTCGGACCGGTCATGGAGGTTGTTGGGATCATGAAGACTTTTACTACAGCTTCCGGGGATGAGGGCGTAGGGAGGCCGTACCATGGATAGGAATTGGGGTGGGGTGGTTTTAGCCGGGAATCGGACTGTTCGTATGATTCTGAGGGCGCCATGGTGGTGGTCTTTGTTGCTAGTATGGCTGGGTTCTTGGATGAAGGACGAAGTCCATCGTCAGCAAGGAAGCGTTGACGTCATTTACCAGAATAGCCGGCGGAGCTGAAGTGGCCGAAGGAGATAAGATAAGCGGAGCACTTATTTATCTTGCTTCCTTCAATCTTTCTCTGAATACAAGCCTCCAAAGCACCTAACGACAGCTCCCAGCCCATATGCATGTGATCGCTCTGGGTACATTGGCGAAAGCCAGTTAAAACCGGGAAACAACAAAACGAGGATCACCCGATTCCCGAACGTCCTACGCCACAGGGCTTACTGGGATATCTCTTACACAATGTCTGTCCCGCTACAACGTGCAGCTAGGATGCTCCAGAAGCGCCATATTCAGTCATTCCCCTGCTCTCTGTGCTCACCTGCGTGCGCACTGTAGTGCTACTGGAAGAAACGAAGGACCCGTTCATCACCCATTTCCGTGAAGCCGGCCTCGGCCGTAAACGGAAATCAGCATTTCGTCGCCACCGGCCGCGCTTCACCCCGCTTCGAGGCGGCTTTTCACGAGATATACTGGTGCAACAGCCATCGAAAGGTAAGACGGCCGCGTCGCTGCACGGTGGCCTCAGTGAAAGGCTCTGAAACGAGATCGGGTATCAGATGTATAAAAGACTACTTGCTGACGCGGTGTCCCCCCCTATTCTACTGCCGAGCTCCATCGTCACCTTATTACACCGCAAACAGACTACATAGTGAACAATCATCCACGATGCTGAGCGAGCCGGTCGAAGCTGAGATGGCTATGCCGCCTATCTACACAAATACACAAGAGAAACGTCTGGGTGAAGCGGACGTTGAGCCGTCAAATCGGTCGTCAGATGCCACGCTGGCGGGCGATGTCGACACATTTCGTAGTACATCGGGTGATGTAGAGTCTGGAAAGAGGGACAAGGTCATTGTTGCATTCGAACCTGGGACAGGAGAGAACCCAAGAGAATGGTCGAAGGCGAAGAAGTGGTGAGTATCTTGTACCTCTTCACCGAACACGTACTGAGCCACAGGGCAACTACTCTCGGTGTCGCGACACTTTGTTTGTCCGTTGCTCTAGGATCGGCCATGCCTACGGGAGACCTGCCAGGCCAAGCGGAGACTTTCGGTGTATCAAATGTCGCTATCTACCTCTCGATCACCTTGTTCGTTGCAGGCTTTGGGATTGGACCCCTGCTTTTCGCGCCTTGTAAGTGTCAGGCGAGGACGTGCGTGACTGTTGGTGATGCGGTAGCTAATCTGCAGTGTCAGAAATTCTGGGTCGAAAACCCGTATACGCCATTTCATTGTTTTTCTACTTTATCTTCACTCTGCCATCATGCTTGGCTCCGAATTTGGCTACGATGCTCGCGGGCCGTATGGTAAGTGATACGGTTTTAAAGGTGTCACTTCTCAATACTGACTTCAGATCGCTGGAATTGCATCTTCAGCGCCAATGTCCAATGTTGGCGGTACTATCGCTGACATTTGGGCGGTTGAAGAGAGAGGTATACCCATGGCGGTCTTCAGCGCATCAATCTTGTAAGTCGATCTATCTTATCCAAAATCCAAATAGATCTTTGGCTGAGCTTCCAGCATGGGTCCCTGCCTCGGACCGCTTTTTGGAGGCTGGATCGCATTTAAAACCGGTCAATGGCGCTGGATCTATTGGGTCCTGTTTATCTTTGTCGGAGTCGTCTTTCTGACCACTCTTCTCGCCCCCGAGACGTTAGCGGTCACGTTACTTAAGCGAAAGGCGGCAAAGAAGAATGCGCAGGAAAAGACCGACCTGTATATCACGGAACATCAGCTGAAGCATGTGCCTCTTTCCGTCTCGCTCAAGGCCGCCTTGATTAGACCTTTTCAGCTCATGTTTCTGGAACCGATCGTTTTGTTCATGAGCTTGTGAGTATATGTTTCTCCGATATCAGAATTCAGACTGATCAGGCAGCTATCTTAGCTTCGTCTACTCCCTCTTGTATGCGACCTTTTTCGCCTTCCCGATTGCTTTCGAGGAGATCCGAGGGTGGAACATGGGCATGACGGGTGTATCGTTCGTCTCGATTATTGTGAGTTTCGGCTTGGTTGCCGCCGCACTGCTGACATTAGATCGGCATTCTTGCAGCGATGGTAGTCATGCCAGTCCAAGAACGGCTGTACAAGCGTCACTGCGCCAATGGCCCAGTCCCGGAAGCTCGACTCTACCCCATGATGCTGGGATCGATCGTCTTGCCAATATCGCTCTTCATTCTCGCGTTCACCTCTTACCCTGGGATCATATGGGTCGGTCCTTGCGCCGCCGGAGTCCTCTTCGGGTTTTCCATGGTAATCATTTACATATCTGCAAACTCTGTAAGTGTGCCTCGACGCATCGCGCGATGGTTACTAACCGCAGTATATTGTCGATTCATACGCCAACTATGCCGCATCGGCCATAGCCGCCAAGACACTCATGCGATCTTTAATAGGTGCTTCGGTTCCACTATGGATCACCCAGCTCTTTCACAATCTCGGGTTTCAATACGCCGGTCTTTTCCTCGCCCTGATATCGTGTGCCATCGGACCAATCCCCTTTGTGTTCTTTTACAAGGGTGGAGCGGTCCGAGAAAGGTCGACGAGGGCTGTGAAAGCGTAAGAAGGGTAGAATCAATGCAACATCTATAATTTCAACGTATCAGGAAGGTCTTCGGCCACAGTCGTTCCACTAGTGCAAAGCTTGGGCTTGACGGGTAATGACCGGTCGAGCTCGTTCAGTTCTTATTGGTCAAGTTGACCCGTCGAACGTCTTGGTGCCGTCACCCAAACCCGCTCGAAGCGAAGAGAAAGTGGCTCATTGCGAGCTTCTCGGTAATTAGTGTCTCACCATTACCGCCATAGTCACAAGTAGTCGTCACTCGAACTCCAAACGGCAAACGTCCCTGTCCTCTTCCCTTCTCGTTAGCATGTGACTCCGGAGCTTCTTCGGACGTTCGAATACCGGTATGATCTCATGGCTCAACGGGTCTCCTCGAGCCCCCTCATATAAAGGGCCCGGGGGTTGACAACCCCGCACCTCGAAATTCACATTGATTCACGAGCAGTCATGCGTCTTTTGTCGCTAGCAGCGGTACTCGGTCTCGCGGCCGCGTCGCCAGTTTACAACCTCGGTTCACAGCCGCTCAAACGCGAAGAATCTGAAGGTCCACCTATCCGGATCATTCCTTCGCCCGTTCAACACACCGGCAATGTTTCCGCTTGTCAAGGTTACCGCCTGACATCGGCCAATGTCCGAGGTGACAATACCGGTGTGGACGGTACCCTCGAGATTATCGGCAATTGTACCGCATACGGTCCCGACTACCCACGTCTAACCCTCTCGGTCACATACGAAAACAAAGACCGCTTGCGAGTCCGCATCGTCGATGAGGAGCACAAAGCTCACGTCGTGCCCAACGATGTAGCCCCTTGGCCCGAGGTCGGCGCCAACAGCGTCAGCAACGATTCCTGCGCATTGTCCTTCGAGTGGGAGGAAGAGCCGTTCGGGTTCAGGATTGTGAGGAAGTCCGACGGCGATGTTGTCTTCGATACCACCGGTCAACCCTTGATCTTTGAGGAGCAGTTCATCAGGGTCACTTCAAGGCTAGCGGAGGGTTCGAACATTCAAGGTCTCGGTCAGCACAACGACAATTTCACGTATGTCCGCTAGCTATATGACTCATTACGCCCGCTAGTGTGCTGACCTTCAGACTTCCAGTCGAACGAGACAACTACACACGCACCCTGTGGACCCGGGATGCTTACGGTGTACCAACCTATACCAACCTCTACGGAGCCCACCCGGTCTACGTCAACCAAAAAGTCGGACAAAATGCCAGCGCAAATGGAGTCTTCTTCCTCAACTCGCACGGAATGGACGTTAGATTCCCCGAAGCCGGTAAATACATCGAATACAGCGTGATCGGTGGTATTGTCGACCTCTTCTTCTTTGCTGGACCCACCCCTGCCGACGTCGCGAGGCAAGGTTCGGATGTTTGGGGCAAAGCGGCCGAGGTGCCTTACTGGAGTTTGGGTTTCCACTCGTGCAAGTATGGCTATGTCGACATTGCGGAAGTCGCAGAGGTCGTATCAAACGTGAGCTAGTGGCCCAATGCTTATTACACTCGGTAGCAAAGGCTAATGGCAGTACACTGCCGCAGGCATCCCAGTTCAAACCCAATGGATGGTGAGTTCTCAGCGTGTTCATAGGGGAATTGTACTAACTTTCAGGACATCGACTACATGTATGAAAGATGGATTCAAACCCTCGATCCCGAGCGTTTCGCCCTTGACAAGGTCCGCTACGTCGTCTCCACACTGCAGGAGCAAGGACGAGACTTTATCGTCATGGTCGATCCCGCCGTCTTCAGCGGAACACCTAACAAATCTGTCGATTCTTATGAGACGTACCAAACGGGTGTCCAGCAGGATGTCTTCCTCAGGTACGAAAACGGCGACCTGTACGAAGGTGTCGTTTGGCCCGGACCCACTGCCTTCCCCGACTGGACCGCACCGAATGCTCAAAGCTGGTGGAATAGCGAGTTTGAAAGGTTCTTCAACGCTGAGAACGGAGTCGATGTCTCTGGTATTTGGCTTGACATGAACGAGCCCGCCAACTTCTTGCCTTACGTGAGTGATTGTTACCTGACTCTCCCCCAGAGAGCCGCTCCCTGACCATCAGCTTGAAGCGAACATTTACCGAATCTCCCAGGAACGACCAGTTCCTCCTCCTCGACAGATACCACGCATCATTCCGCGCGCAATTGCAGACTTCCCAGCCTTCCAGGCCGGACAGAACATCTCTGCGCAATGGAATGGCTCTGCCCCGGCCAAACGCTCCATTGACCAGTTTTACTACAGACGTCAGTCGTCTAATCAGACTGGCGGTGACAGCCTGGCCGACTACATTTCCCCGTCGCTCGACTCACAATGGCTTTACCCGCCGTACATGATCCAGGACCGTCGTCAAGCTCCCTCGCAAAGCGACAACAGCGACTCCGGATCCGGCTTGAAGAACATCTCCGACTTCTCCGCCCGAACCGACCTGTTCCAGGCCAATGGCGCGAGAACCTACGACGAGCACAACCTCTACGGCTCTCGACACGCCATTGTCACGCGTAACGCTTTGCAAGAGCGACGACCGGGACAGAAGTCGTTCACGATCGCTCGGTCTTCCTTCTCCGGAACGCCAAGCGGTCTTTGGTTGGGTGACAACATTTCTACGTGGGAGCAATACATCACCACTATCCGCCAGATGCTCGGTTTCGCGTCGATTTACGGTGTGGGTATGGTCGGAGCTGATTCGTGTGGTTTCGGAGGCAACTCCACAGAGACTCTTTGCGCACGATGGGCTTGGTAAGTGTATCAGGGGTAGTAACTTGCGCAGCACTGATATCTTTAGGCTCGGCGCGTTCAACACCTTCTATCGAAACCACAACGAGCTCGGAAGCATCCCGCAGGAGTTTTACCGCTGGAACATTACCGCCAGCGCCGCCCGTGCCGCTGGTAAAACCCGTCTCCGTCTTCTCGACTACACCTACACGTTCCTCCACAAACACTCTGTTGACGGTACCCCCGCGATGTGGCCTCTTTCGTGGGTCCACCCGGAGGAGGAGAAGACGGTAAACATCGAAAGCCAGTACTACTACGGCCCCAGTCTTCTCGTCTCGCCTGTAGTCGTTGAGAACAGCACGTCTGTTGACATCTACGTCCCCAACACGCTCTTCTACGATTTCTTCACGCTCGAGGCAGTTAACGGAACCGGATCGACGATCACGGTCAATGATGTCGGCTACGACACAATGCCGCTTCATATCCGAGGCGGTGCGGTGATTCCCCTCCGTACCGGCGAAGCCATGACAGTGAACGAGAACCGTCAACTCCCCTTCCACTTGATCATCGCCCCTAACGCTACCGGGTCCGCGGAAGGCTACCTCAGGCTGGACGACGGTATCTCCACCAACGTCGGGGATGCCTATTCCGACATATACTTCTCCTTCGACGGGTCCGAGATGAAAGTTACCGGAAACTTTGGTTACGACAAGGAGAACGCGCTCGACATGATCGTCTTTGCTGGTCAATCTGCCAACCGAACTATCAGTATCGATGGGCAGCAGGCCGAATCTGTTGATTATGACTCTGAGCACCAGACGCTCACTGCGTATAATTTGGGAACCAAGTTCCGAGAGATGACTATTACTTTGCAGTAGGGTATCGTCTGGAATCATCAAGTATAATATGCAGTAATGACATGCATTCCGTCTTTTAAAGAATGGTCACAGGCGACCAACTGACGAGAAAGGTCAGGCGCATTACTGACGCGATTGAGGAACCAACAACCGCTGCTATCACCTCAGACAGCGCGGGTTCCTCCGTTTCCTGATGGGTGTTGCATACCGCAGCGAGCTTCATTGATGGCACCCAGAACGAACGGCCTCGAAGTGGTTCGTTCCCGTTCGCGAACAGTTGTCTGTTCTGACAAACAAGATGCATTGAGCCATCGTCGGGAGCGACTGAACATATAAACGCTGATTCTACCACGAAGAGGGACCCGCCGAGCTGCGTCCAGCTTGACCTGTACTCAATTCTGTAGCGATCTCTGTCGCCTCTTCAAGGGTCAATTCACCTTCTTCCAGCAGCTTTGCATAAGCTGCTCCATAATCAGCTTTGTCTGGATTGTTGTTTGTTCCATCCAAGAGACGCAGAGTGGCAATCAAGTTTGCTTTCTGGTTCTCGTAAGCGTCGGAATTTAGCGCGGGCTGGAGTGAGCACAACCCGTCAGCAACGTGTGCAAACCCACCTCGGACTCTTCGTCTGTTTTGACTACCCGCCTTGACGTCAAGCAAGAACAGCCTTCGAGACCCTCAGAATGATCATCAGGTAGGTATCCAGCGCCCTCACCCGGATAATAATGTTCTCGCACTATATTGATGGCTTCGGAAAATGTCAGAGTGTAAGGGTTCTCCGCTTCTGCCTCAGGATCCATGAGGTCAGCATGTTGCCACCACTGAAGTTCACACCGAGTAGGTGGGCTGGAGGTGACTTCCTCGCACCGATCGCTTTTGGGAGAACTACCCACGCTGTTAAGGTAGCTGATAACCTTGGTTTAACGAGACGAGTCGATCTTGCAGACGGTAGGGATAGCATCTCGAAGAACTCGTCCCGCGTCAACGAGACGGTTTGAGTGCTTGATCGTTGACTCTGTGGTCGAGCTTGAAATCTTATTCAACTCAGACTCAGACCCTCGGGTCGACTTGAAAACTGGGAGCAAGAAGCTCATTGTATTACGATACGTGCAAAGCGTATTCTTACCGTGGTGTGAATGCGTAGGAAGGGAAAAAGACTTGTCAGGAAGTATAAGCCGCATCCGACAGGAATAGGGACGATAGCTGAAAGGACGATCCCGACATGCTATGGCATGATCGCCTCCTTTGATAAGTTTTATAAGCTCAATGGATCGCGCTCACTACCACGAATGGCACCTTTGCATAGATATCTCCAGTCTAGACAGGCATATGACAAGGGAGCGAATCCAAAACCACTGGACCATTACACTCCAGCGCCAGTGAAACTCGCACTGTTCGAGAGCTCTAAGTTCCTTCTCTTCCCTTTCGACTTGGCCGAGGGATGGTTGCTTGAGGTTTTCAGCTTACGCAGGGCTTTTTTCGCTTTCCTTGGATCGAATACCTCTGTGGATGCTCCGCCTCTGAGTCCCTTCGCCCAGGCCATTGCCTTTCCCCTCGTTGCGGTGTCCCCGATAGCATCGCACCGCTCAGCAAAAGACTCGAACTTTTCAGCCCAATAATTGGGGAGCGTGTCGGTACGCTCGATGTCGGCCATTGGTACTGTCGAGCCTGTCACGTCTGTCGAAGAAATTTTCGGCACTGTCACTTCTTTCTTTATCGTTCCCGGTCTCCGGTCCGGTCTGTCCAGCTCAGGGTAAGGCTGATCAGTTGAATACGGTCCATCCCCGAAGATGTGCTTCCACACGGTTGTAGCGGCGGCACTCAACTTGTCCCTTTCTGCAACGGGTACGGCCGACTGGTCGATTCGGCATTTGTATAGCCACAGCTCGTACTTGCTCAATCTGACAGAAGGGGCCCCGGGGATGGTGACGGTGCTGGTCCCCAACGTTCCGGGACTGTAATCTGATATCGAATTGAAGTAATTGGCGAGCTCCGTCCGCTCGGGCAGAGGGATCTCCATGACATCCATGCTGGACGTTTTAGACAGTAAAAATCCAGCAGTCTTGACATCCTCCGTGTTGGTTTTGATGGTATCATCTGAGCCCGTCGCAGCGGAACCTGTAAGACTTCTGAGCAATCTGAACATGATGATTTCAGCGTTGGTGTATGAGTGGCGAAAAGTGACATGAAAGCTCAATGGACACACGTACTGGACGAGGGCTGTGCAGGGGTTCTCTCACTGTAGAAGACCCCAGTCCCGATGACGGAACATCGCGTCCTTCCTTTCTAGACCAGCTCCCTCTTTACTCTCCGCATCGATGTTCAGCGTTTCGCCACACTTCCGGCGTTAGGATGATGGGCATCTGGTGAGGGTTTTGTGATCCGTTGTCGGGGAAATCAGCCTGGGCGATTACCGGTCGCGAGGCGCGACCTACCCCGACAATAACGATTCTTAGTGTCGCGCTACAACTGCGACGTCAGGGTCAGTATTGCGCACACGTTGAGCGTGTCCGAGTGGTAGCATAACGTACAACAAAGCTTTAGTCCGTACAGACAAGAAGGCCTGCCAGACTAGAGAATCGCCAATCGCAATCGCGAGTAGCACGACAAAGCTTAACTTCTCGCCCTCATACCAAACGCACCCTCCCTCTGCTCGTTCTCCCTCTTCCTAGCTTTCTCCAGCTTTGTCCTCTCCGCCTCTCGCCCCCACCACCCATCCTGCTTGAACATCCGTTTCCTCCTCTCCCCCTCGAGTTCTGCCATTCTCTCCTGCATCTCTTCCCTCTCGGTATACGACAAGACGTCTTTGACCATCGATCCCAATGTCCCTTGCTCAGCGCGTCGACCTTGTGACATGCCGAAAATGACCACACGACCTTTACGACCGGCCCGTCCGGCTCGGCCTGCACGATGCATAAAGTCGAGAATGTCTTTCGGCTGGTCGACCAGGAACACCGTGGAGACCAACGGGGAGAAATCGAGACCGCGGGAAAGAATTCCGGTCGTAATTAGAATCCTTGGCGAATCGTCTTTCATCTTGTTGGCCAAAGCGTCCTCCGCGCTCATCTTTGGATCGTGGAGGAAGGACTTGAGAATCCCAGAACTTCCGTGACGGCGATTATCGCTTTCTTTCGTCCATGTGATATTGGGTAGTTCTTTCAATGTCAGCTCGGCGGACAAGCGTCGAACTTTTGAATCGGCATTGCAGAAAATGATAATTTTTGATCGATCTACCTCCTTTCCATCTGCGCGCATGTGTGTTCGTTTAGTCGCGTCTTCCGACATGACTCGGCGGAGCTCGTGCGCAACGTCTGACGTGATGTCACCCTTGGACCGAGGGATGAACCTCGCTTCGAGGTTGCGTGGCAGCTTGTGCAGTTTGGGCGAGAGGAGGTGGGTGAATGGTGTCTTCTGGAGATCTTCATGAGAGCGTAAAAGGTCGAGGAGAGCAGGGGGGAAGGTGGCTGTGCAGAAGATGATATTGACATTCGGACGGCGGTCGGTAATGTGTTTGAGAATTAACAGGGTTTCTTGACGGAAATCACGGCCTGCAGTCAGTACTAAATGGCAGACACCACTCACTGAGCATGACATCCGCTTCGTCAATCACGACCCAATCCATCTTGTCCACTTTCACCCATTCTGTGCTCTCGTACCCTTCTTCCAACTCCATGCCCGGTTTCCGTATCCCAAACATCCGCCTCGTCATTGCGCCAGTCCCAAAGAGTAGATCCACAGGACCCCTCTTCTCTCCAATACCTCCGTCTTTCGTGTTGCTCATTCCCCCCACGCTCAGCTTGATCCCGTGCACCAGTGTCTTAGCCATGGCTGTCGATTGCCTCACCAGCTCGTGCGTCGGGCTCAGAACAAGCGAACGTGGGTGTAACTTTCTATCGCTATCTGCCACCTCTCGAGCAGCCGTATCGGAATTTTCAGTCGCTTTGAGGTGATGCATCACCGGCAACAAATACGCCAATGTCTTGCCGCTTCCCGTTTCCGCGCCCAGTATCGTTCGTGTCGCCTTTGGCTCTTGCTCGCACAGATGTGAAAGCGCCAGAGACTGGATATACGTCGTATGTGTCGTCTCACCATATCGCTCCTCCAACGACTTGACCAATGAAGGGTTCAACGGGAACTTGCTAAACCTCGCCGGCTCCGCTGCCTCCTCACCAACCGAAGACTCCGGGGTGGGATACGAATTCGGCTTGAAAGCACGCGGTTTGTGGTGATAGATGAATTCGACGGGACGATGTTTCCGTTCTATACCCGAATCGTCCTCCTCCCCTTCTTCGAGCACCGCTTCGTCCATCACCTGCCCCAAGGATTGACGGGGTTCATTATCGTGCACCTCCCTTCGCGGTGGTCTTTCGAGCTGCGCGAGGCGCTGATGCGAGGATCCAGAACGGCTTTGGCGAGTTTCGAAACGAGGTCGATGGTGGGTCGACTTTCGGTCGCGAGGCGGAGAATCGAGGTAGTGAGGAGTGGATGAGCTTTGAGCGACTTGCTGAGCTGCTGTGGGTGCAGTGTGCAAAGCTCTAGCGACAATAGATCTCAAGGATGGTACGGCAGCCACGACTGCTGCTGCTCTTGTTGATAGCATGGTGTGTATAGGTATAAAGGGATGTGTATGCAATGTAAGAGAAGAGTGAAAATAAGGGGATGACGTGTCACGTGTTTTATGTTATCAATCCCTTCTTGACCCAAATTTAACCCCATCCTTCTCTCTCTTCTTTACTTTACCTCTCTCTTCTCTATACATATCGTGAGTCCAACTACAACCCCCTCCTCCCTCTCCCCGTACAAATGAAGAGCGGTATTCTTTACCCCTATGGCACCTCTTGTTCCAGGGTGTGTGGAATACGTTCCATCACGCCGATGCTCGCAACGGACAATCTGATATTACACCTCAATTCTCCCGTCTTGCCTTGTTGTTTTCGTGTCAGAGCACAAGCTGACGAGTAGAATACCTTCCTCTTAAACTTGATATGACCGACGTGTATTATGCATCCTTTGCTCCGCAATCCCATACCGCCCACGCGGTTCCTTTCATTCTCACCGAGGATACCTGAATGAACGGATCGTCGTGCTCACACACTTGCTGACTCCGACGACGTACTGATAGGGGGGAAATGCCTCTCAAATACCACCTTTGGCGGAGATTCCTTCTCTTCTATCACTCACCCCGCTGATTTGGATCACTCATTTGTTTGACGTTCAAGCCGACCGCGACTCAGCTCAGCCATACGCTCAGCCCTAGCTGCTCGGTGATACTTTTCGTGGTGCAATCAGAACTCCGATATGCCAGACCAGCTGCAGCGCCACTACTCCGACACCATGGCATTTGCCCCTCGAAACCCATCAAGCCTAGGCCCAGGGAGGCAAACCGTGCGGGGGACCATGTCTCTGCCTACATCCCCGATACTCACACCGAGGCAAATGGAACCGATATGGGCTGATCAGGTATGTCTCGCGCGCATCTTGTACAGAGCCCTTCGTCGCTGACGAGAAGCCCCATTCGGCCCAGCCTTTTTTCCCCGAGCTGAATGACGAGACCAAGCATGTGAGTTGGCGTCGAACCACAGTACGCCCTGCTTGTAGATCCGTAGCGCGTCGCCGACAGAGTCGCATGTTCTGATGAACAGGACATGCCATGGCATCCCCAGACATTCTCGTCCGCCGAGACTTTCCCTCTCACCCTCGAAGATTTCTCTGCGAGCGGCACACCCCCATCAGCCTCGGCATATTCGATCTCACAGCCAGATCATCCGCTCGATATTGATCTTGGAGCTGGAGAGCGACGTGAAAGTGCAGATGACGATGTTTCAGGCGTCGGGCCAGTGAGGAGGAAACGCGCACAAGTGCGGATCGCATGTACGCACTGTCAAAAGGCATGTAAGAAGTGCTCGAACACGAGGTGAGTAGGGTCAGTGATGCTTTAACGAGGGGCCTTTCTGAAGCCTGACACTGGTCGCGAGGGGGCGCTGATATCAGACCATGCGAGCGTTGTGTGAAGTACGGTTTGAAAGACTGCGTCGACTCGACTCGTAAACCCAGAAAATCGGGCATCAAGCGGTGAGCCAGTTTCCGTCATGCGTTATCATCTGCACTGGCCTGCTAGGCAGTCCTTATACGCCATGTGCTTCCGCCATATTCCGTCCTCATGCCAATCGCGTTACCGAGACTGATGGCAGGGGACCGTACAAACGTCGTTCGTCGAAACACAACGACCCTTACTACCCTCCTTCCCCTCAACTACCCTCTTACCTGCAGTCGAGACCGCCACCTCTCTCTTTTGACCACCCCATGGCAGCTGGAAACGGGCACATATCTCCTTCGTCGATCCAAGTGTCATATCAAAATCAAAGGCGCGCCAGGCCGTACCACACTCAACGTCTAGAACAAGCGTCCGCCCCGACCCACACTCGTGCTCAACCTCATGCTTATTCTTGGGGCCTCACACAAGCTCGTGCCCAAGGCCGAGACGTGCAAGATACATATGGCGCTGGAGCTCATCATCCTGGCAAAATCCCGCCAAACTACTTGAGCCATATATCAAATCTTCAACAGGCCCATCCCACCCGCCATGTTCTCAGCCCGTCATTAACCTCTACATATCACCCTGGCGCGTATGAGATCGACCGAGCTGATAACGGTGATCGAATACCGGATGGTTTTTCTGCTTCTCATTTTGGTGATCCACAAGATGACCAAGGAATTCCAGGTACAGTACAAAGAGAAGGAGTTCCACCTGGTCCAAGGACTGCAGCGCTTCATGGGGCGTTTGCACTGGCCTTAAAGGGTCCAAGATGGGTACACGGGCAACGGACTCATGACACAGACGTCAATCAGATGTTGCGGACCAGCGCTGGGGGAACCGCATCGTTTCCCATGACACTTGGAGGAGGGCAAGATCCGTTTAGCCGGGCTGTCAGTCCGATCCGGGGTGATCTTGATGAAGCTCTCAAAGGCTTGCATGCGGGGTCGATGATGGGTATGGGTGATTCGAGATTCTCTTCTGACGGGTACAAATCGGGAGATGGGCTGCCAGGGTTACACGGGTTGCAAAGATCGGATGGGGCGAAAGGGTTGGACGAAATGGGCAATCTGGACCGTGTCGCTAACACCAACACGCTCAACAGGCCATTGGAATATGGAGACTTTGCGTCAACCGGAATACCTCGGCCCCAATCCACCCAAGTAACCCAACATCAGCCAGACCCGCTGAGAAGCGCCGAAACTGACCTGGCACTTGACCAGGACCCGTCTCGAAGGCAACAGCAAGATCACGGAGGGATCAGCTTCACCGACCCTTTCGCCTCTTCCCCTACAGCCGCATCCAGTAACTCCTTCTCCCCTCCGTACCCGCCCGCCCAAACACATGCTTTTTCAGCGCCCACGTCCCCCTCTGCCGGTCATACACAACCGAGCCTTGCTGCTTCCCAGATGGGTCTCTTCAGATCGCTCTCGGCTGAGGTACGGTCGTTCGAAGGTCGTGATCAACCTCATCCTCTATCCATCCTCACGGATGCTTACCCTCATACTCTTCCACCCACGCAGCAGCCGCAAGCCGCCCAAGACATGCAAGATGCGCAGCACGCCCAAGGCACACAACACACGCAAGACCTGCAAGAGTACAATCCCTTCAGCCCCGCCGTCATCGCTCTACAGAAGATCCGCAAGCCGTCCCTGCGTACGCTCATGTCGCGCGGAGGGAGCTTAGCGGGGAGTAGGCAAGTATCGCCCGTTTCGACACACAGTGGATTAGATCTCGGTCAGAATTCGATCGGGCTCGACCTGGTAGATGGTCTTGGAAGCGGGATGCAGAGCCCGACGTTGTTTGATGAGGCGATGTCACTTGATGAATTCTGATCCTGGCAGTGACGAGCGGTAACGCGATTACGAGTCGGGAGCTTGTACTTGTGCAATAAACTGTAATAATGCGATAGAATAAACCTGTAATGGCATACCAACCGCGAACCATTCCGCATAATTCACACGCATCCTTCCATTGGAACCACTTGCTGTATGTAGTTAATTTTGCCAGCGCCGCAACCAGCCCCGCAGATACCCCCAGTCTCCCCGTCAACCGGTGCGTCAGTACACACACACCCGCACGATCGTGATACGTATACATATCCCATCCCTGACCCCTTCTCAGCCTAAATAAGAGTAAGAGCAAGGTTTAACGAGCGACAATACCGTCGAATCGCTGCTTGAACCAAGAGATGGTTTGCTCGGGCCTGACCTTGTGGGGGGATCCGACACGGCCAGTCTTGGCCTTCTTTCGGGCGACACGCATACCTGGTCGGCCCATGACGACGAAGCTGGGGTCAGCTGGGGAAAGGTGGACAGGGCGAAGCCGAGAGAGGCGGCGGTGACACGGTGTAAGGGGCGGTAACGGGTACGGGCGGATCGGCCGTGTATGGGAATAAAAAGGATATACTCACAAGTCCATACCGAAGATACCGATTCCTGGGTCGTACTTGATACCGAGATCAATGTGCTCCTCAATACCGAAACCGAAGTTACCAGTCTCGGAGAAGTTGCTGGGAATTAGTGCTGCACTTGATCATCGTTTCCGTCCGCTGATCCGCTCCAACAAGATTCGCCATCCACCGATCCATACCGCTTCTTCCTCTCAAACCCCAATCATCGCCGTCCTCTCCACTGCATTCCCATCCGGCTTAAACCGCCCACCCGCTTCGCTCATGTAGGCTCAACTCACCGCTTCCTCAACTCGTACTCCTTGACCTTGAGCGCTCGCTCCAAAACCTCCTCAGCCTTGGGTCCTCGGATGGTGACGTGAACGGCAATCTTCTCGTTCCTCCTGATACCGAAAGATCGGATGGTGTATCGGGCTTTGGAGGTGACGGGGGATTGACCGGTGAGTTGTTCGAGAACCTTTGAGGCTCGGGTAAGTCTGTCTCCGGATTCACCGACCGAGATGTCTGCGGGAGAGAACGAGTGGTAGCGTGATGGTAGAGAGCGGTGGGAGTGAGAATGTAGTAGGCGTGGGTTGAAAGAGCGAAAAAGACGAGATCAGCTAAAACCCTCCCATGCAAATGCAAATCCACGCACTGATGACCAACTTCTCGATACGGAGCTCCTTCATGGGGTTGACGGCGGCGGTCTTGTCGGCCTAGAGTCAGTTCCTCTTCCTTGAATCCTCCCAACTCTACACAGTTCTCCATTCCACCCAGACCGCTCCTCGCTTTCCCCCAACGGCATCCTCTTCCTCATTCCATCTCAGCCGCATCTTTCCGGTCCATGCCATTCCGATCGTGATAGCGAAGCAAAGCGACATACCATTTTGAACTAAAGTAAGCGAAAGTGTACAAACAACAAAGGGCGGTATGCTCACTGATTTTACCTTGAGGGATAGAGAGCGTAAATTCGTCGGTGACCAGCTCGAATTCGACACTCTGCACACGCTCGACACGGAGACACACTCGGCGAAATAAATTAATCCCGGCGATACAACACGGGTGGCAACGATGTGGCGGTGGTTCCATCGGCGTTAATTGCTGCGAGGATATCGCAGGCGGAGGAAGCCGCTTCATTTCTTTCTTAAAGCCGATAGTGTCGATTGCTCGTTGCCCGTCAACTCCCCTCCAGTGCTTCTCGCTTCGCTAATCGTCAAGCATCTCATTGACATCTGCTCCGGATCACGGTGCCATTGGTGGCTACACAGTGGGCGATACTCCTACCTCAACCACCTATGCGTAATGGCGGAAAGAATCGTCATTTTGATTCATCAACTGAGTTAACAACCACTCAAAGTCACATAAAACAGTATTGGCAGAAGGCGGAGGCTGTAGTGCAGAGGTATCTTGCGAGTCAAAGAGGAATGAAACTTTGGCTGCCGGGGTTGAGCCTTTCTCCGATCGATCAAGCGCGTTAAGGTTATCGATTTGGAGACGGTCAAGAGTACTGACGGGTCTCCTTGATTATAGAACAGGGAACAATTGACATCCCACACCGCTATCTACAAAGCTACCCCACTTTCATACCCATGCCGGACTTCACTCGCCTGGTACCAAACAGATCATTCATTTCCGCGGTCAGACTTGCCTTGAGAAGACCCGGTAAACAATGCCCAAACTCTACTGACTATACCACGACCACTGCTCACATGGGATCCTTCGCTACCACTGCCAGCCCCTTGAGCTGTCCCTGAATGACTGTCGTCCTCGTCCTCGTCCCCGTCAGCGTCGGCCTCCTCGTCCGAGTCAAACCCTTTCATTCGCTCAAGAAACTCTTCTCCAACCTTGTAGGCGTTTTGAACGGCCTCGGACCCAGACAATATCTTTTCTAGCTGGTGCTTAATTTCATTTTGAGCGATAAATCGGCTGAGAGTTTCAGTGTCAGCCAATCCTGCCTTTGCGGCCGCCACTGCCTTGTTGTGTATCCTTTTCAGCTTTCTGTGATCTCGTCGAGTGTACGTGAAAGAATCTTCCCCTTCCTCGCACGAGGCGATGACCTGCGAACCTTTGGTGCTGTTTCTCCGCACTGTTTCCATGAGCCGGGTGACGAAACGAGAAGGGAGTGTGTGGTCGTCCGTAAATGCGTGTGATCTGGCACTGCTCGACACCAAGACGAACTTGCGAGTATTCTCCGTCGGTCCGGGGTGAAACTCGTTCAACCCGTCGGCCATGCCTTGGAAACGGGTGTGCTCTTCCGTAGAGAATTCGCATCCTGAGGCTGTACTTGATCTCAGTGTTTCCACGGTCTTGGCACATGCTTCGATATTTGCTTTGAAGGCTTTCAAGTGGCTCATATTTTGAATATATTCTTTGAGGGACATAGTAGAGCCGGAAGAGAGGTATAGTTTAACATCTTGAATCAAACTGGAGCTGGTGGGAGTCGACATTAATGATCGCAAATGTGGAATGGGGCGTGGAAATACTTTTCCCAAACAGAGTCCGATTTATAACACCTTCGTGGTACAGTACCAGGCGTCGTCAGTCATAGTCTACAGGTTTTCACGAAGAAAGGATTCCCATTGCTACAAGTGGCAAACACGATATTGCTGCTCTTCCCTTGTTCCTCATGCCTTCACAAGCCGTAGCTTCCCGGCGATAAGACGGAGGGATAAGGCAGCAAGGAGATAAGACAAGGAGCTCGAAAAGAAAGGATATACGAGTGACGTATGCGGTATCGTCAGACTTGTGGGATATCGCGATGTGCATGTTCAGCTGTGTCGCCACCGAACCTGCTGAAGTGCGAAATCGGTTCTTTTGATGTCAGTACAGAAACAATCTATACCGAAACAACCTATTTGGTCTCTGAAACCCATCCGTGCGGTTTCGGGAAAAGCCAATCTAGATCTGACGATCCTGTCCCAAACTTCACGGCGTCCCATGCTGTTTCGGAATGTGTTCTTGCTCTCAGAGTCTGCCCTTGTCGTTTTGTGTTACTGAGCAGTACCTGCTGATGATGATCCGAGGCACGCAATAGATTGCATAGATTCATCCACCAGCATTCTCACGTACAGCCCTCCATGCCCCTGTTGTGACCACGACGATCAATTTCTGGTACCTTGCCACCAGGAACGCAGCATGTCCAGCGTAGTCGCAGCGACCGCCTGTATTGTGTTTGTCTCCCCATCCTGCCTCCCACTTGAAGGCTCTCCTTCCGTCTGGTCAAACATATCCAAATTATGCAGGATATCGCCTCCAAAAGTATAGGCCTTCTCCATTGCCTCGACTACTGGTTCCGCGGCCCATCTGCCCAAGCTGTACTTTACCTCGTCAGTCACCTCCTCGGACACGGCTAGCTCCTCGGTGTATACAATGCACACTTTCTGGTGTATTTCTTTTACGAAATCTAGCAGACTCTCGAGGTTTTCGCGCGTGAGTGTATGCTGCAAACCTCCTTCCAGGGTCTCGGGAGGGTGGCGGCCCTGTGGTTGCAACTCAGCGGGAAAAGAGTCCAGAGCATACTGCAGATGCTCAAGGAACTTGTTGTGCGTAGTCTTCATGTCTGCAAACTTCTTCTCCAAATCCGAGGTCGAAGTGTTGGACAGAGATTTCGAAAGGAGGTCAAGAACTTCCCGAGGTGGATCGAAAAAGGATCCTCGGGTAGATGGTAGATTTTGTTTGAAATACATCTCCAATGCCTCGGTGGGCGCGACGCCTGAGCCCCTCACCTGGTCAAGTTCATTCGCGGTTCCAAGACTCCCGAGAGGTGTCAAGCAAGAGGGATCTTTGGGATTGTGAGCCAAAGTACCATCGGTCCAAATTCCGAGTACGTAGAGTAGGAGTTCTTCTCCATTATCGCCCTCTTGAGAATAAGCAGCGTCTGATTCGGTGTCAGATTTCATGTTAAGGTAGAGATTGAGACATCCAGAGAGTAACGGCAGCTGGTATATACGACCAAGCTTGATGGACATCAGAAGCAATGTCAGCCCCAGAAGTATCTCTACCTTTCAAAGAAGAAGACGTTGTTAGCGTAAAACGTTATCAGAAGCATCCGAACGTATGCCCCAAACACTTCTTCCGAAGCCGAAAACTTCCGATCGGGGCGCGAAACCTTTGTCGCGAAACCCCTGTGCAAGCTCATGGGGAAGGAAGCGTTCTCATGTATGACTGCCAGCGTATCCTTTCATCCCTGTTGCGTCTCGAGCACGTATGGTTGTCCAACTGATGGCCTGTGGTAGTTTCGCCTGAGCCCGTCCCCCACGCGCAATGGTGAGTGGCGAGCGTGACCGTTACGATTTGAGTGTTACGATCAGTTTGTATAGCGACATGAGGCGAGGGGGAAGATGACAATCATAACTGTCATAATTGCGGTCTACGGTGTACATTACCAACCCCAGCCGTCACTCTCATCCCCGGCCTCGCTCCCGTCCCTGGTCTTCGCTGTCTCTGTCAATTCGGACATGCCCTTCTTCCCGCCGAGCGCTTTGCCACCAAAATCACCACGTCTCGGCGTCAACACTTTCCCGCGTCCCACCATGTCTCCCTCCTCTTCCCCCAGTAGGTCTTCTATTCGACTATCAAGCAGACTCGCCGTTTTTGACACGCTCGACCGGACTGATTCAGCAGGGCTTGGGACACGGCCTCCTCCTTCTTGTGACGGTTGAGATACCGACCTGCCCGGAAGTCTGGAGGCATTCTTCGGTTGTGGAGGCTGTGGTATTGTGGACTCGGACGTTGAGCTCGAAGTTGCAATGGGGGATGATGCCCAGGTAGGAAGAACGGGGAGAGCCGCGGCTATGCTCTTCAAGCTCGAACTATCAATCAACCACCATCCCATCTGTACTGTAGAAGTATAGTCTACTCACAGGTCAAAGCCGGACCCTGTCTCTGTTGCCGCATCATCATGACCCCTCGCATACTCCTCCGGTCCTGGTACTGTTCCCCCTGCGGCCGCGCTGACAGTCTTGACCAGATTCCCCCAAAACCTCTTTCCACCTTCCAAAGCCTCTTCCACCCCGAGCGCTTCCCCGGGTATGCTTGAAAGCAGATTTGCAATCGACTGGTCAATTGACGACGTAGGACCATCCGGGTTCGTACTAGCTGATGCCGGTGAAGACAGGTTGGAAGAGGTCGAAGATGAGACTGACATAGAGGCGGCCTGGCTTCGATGTGAAGAGGTCAGCGGGTGGCCGGAAGAGTGTTGAGAAGGCCTGATCCGAATATGAGATGAGGTAGATGGCGGGGAGGTGAGGTTGAGTGCGGGCGCTTGGCGGGTTATCAGGGATGTCCAGCGAGATTTCAGTTGAGAGAGGGATGCTTCTTGTTGAGCCAATTCTGGGGGTCAGTCTCGTTTTTTGGATGTCTCTGGATGGCAGCATGCGAGGTTAAGTGACTCACCCTCTCTGAGCTCGTTCACCCTCCGTTCTTTCTGCGCAATCATAGTCAACAATTCGGCGTGTCTTATATTAGCGTCCTCTTGCCAAAGCACCGCATTCAATCCATCAGAGCGTACTCACTTCTCCACGAGAGTCTCCCCTTTTGTCCGCACTCTACCCCCAACACGCTGTTGTCCCACTTGCTCATCCTCGGCTACCCTCCTGCTCGTCTGCGTTATTCCAGCCACTCCATCTTGCCTCACATCTGTCTCCTCGCCAACGACGCTCCGGTCCAAAGACCATCTGGCTCTAGATCTAGACCGATCATACACCAACAACCGCGGAGCGGGCGAATACGAGATACTGTTCCTCATCGCTGTACTCCTCCTTGGCGTACTTGGACCCGCGATACCCTCCGTAGTTCTCTTCTCCTTCATATTCTCTTTCTGTTCTGCATCATCTGCGGACTGGTATAATGATGCGGGCTTCGAAACGAGCGATAGCCGTTTCAAGCGGTGAGATCCCTCCCGGTTCATCTCCGCACGTCCGAGCGGTCGACGGCAAGTGTTGGTTGATGAGAGGTATCCGATTCTGTTCCCTGGTTTCGCGGACGATGACGAGGCTTCGTCCGGTTTGCGTGGGGTGATATCGAGATCTAAAGGAGAATAAAGTGATGGGTCCATCGTTGATGAGGGGGGGGGGGTGTTGAAGGGTGATGAGGAGAGAGATCAATGCGGGGTCATAGGCACGATACGCGCCTGATTTTTGCGCCACCCACCGAATTCGTGTAAACAAACAAGCTTGCACTTCACGATATCATCGATTTTTGACCACATGCATCGTATACACAAACAAAAGACATGATTGACAACGTACAGAGACGAGGTCAACAAGATAATGGCGATAAGACTTCCGTAGAATTGAGCCTACTCCACAATCGCATCGAGAATCACCCCTAACCCCCTCAGCACCGGCAACACCTCGCCCTCCTTCAACGCCTCGGCCATGACCTCTGCTGTCTCCCCCCAATAAAGCGTCAACCATCCTTGATGAATATGCAAACAAGCCGCCAAGAATAGTAATCCCGCTGAGACGGGCGTAACATCTCTCTCCCGCCCTCCATCCCGCGGATGAAGCGCGCTCCGCAGCTCTGCGAACAGTAATTGCGGCAATTCCGGGATCAAGGCAGCAATGGCCTTAGGCTGGAGGATCCCGAACGTAGTCATGACTTCCAAAACGAGTGACCTTTCTTCGATCGATTTGGGGCCTGGCGCAACGGACGCGAGGAGGTTTTTCGTCACGAGCCAGTTTATATGTGTTTGGGAATCGGCAGAATGCTTGTCGCGGACTTCGGCGACCTGGGAGAGGAGGTGCGATTTGGGCGTGTAGACTGAAGTCTCGCGGTTGATTGCTGCCTTAGAGTCTCGGCTGATGACCGGCTACCATCAGCTCCCTGTCTTTCGCTGCGCATCCGTTACCACTCACTCACATTACGCTCGACAGTACCTAAATGGCCATAAATCCCCGAAACGAGACTCTTTAGATCCACGTCCATCTTTTTCCCGGACCGGTCGCCTCCCCCAAACGTCGCGTGAACCCTGATGAGCAGGTCATAGACGTCAAGACCCTCTGTCGGGACGCTCAACAACCGGCTAATCGCGTTTAACGCGGCATGCTGAGAATCTTTCGGTATCTCCTGCGTCATTTCCAGCAGGTCCATCGCTAGGTTGGACTGTTGGGTCGCTCCCCAGCCCTCGAATTTGGCCAGGTTCGCCAAACCCTGGAAAACGAGCGAGAGGGTGGCATTGGAATCGGAAGACGGATTGAGTCCAGAAAGGATGAGTTGTTTGACTGGGCCGACGTATTTCTTGTGCAAGCTCTGTGGGAGCGCCGGTCTGGGTGTCAGCGTAGTTGCTACTGTCGTTTATATCTACAAATCCTTTTCCCTGGTCCTGTGGGCTAAAGTTGAGGAGATGCAACTTACAAGAGATTACTGATGATACATGCCTCGATGATCGCTCGAGTCGGATCGACGCTCTTCAAGAAATGCATCAGACTTAGACTTTGCCGAATATGGCTCCAGGCTAGTGGCTGGACAATCGCCCGGTGAGCTGTTGTCAAGTGTGTGAGCAGTTTCGCCGCCACAATCTGGATCGAAGGCTCCAGCGACTGGTGTAGCGCAAGCAGGATCATGGAGCACGACCTCTCGTCCAGCATGGAAGCGAGGGAGGGGTTGGAGAGGACATTGAGGGAGAGGTGGACAATATGCGGGTCTAAGGTGAGTACAAAAGCAGTGTTTGACCCTGACAAAGGGGGAGATAGAGCCAAAGGATCTTGTTAGACGTACCATCCGCAAGTAAGAGCTGAGCGGCTCGGAATGTCAGGCTCTGGACGACAGTCTCCGTAGCAATGAACGGATTGATGGCTAGCTGCAGTGCCGCCATGACCGCCTCTTTTCCCCTCTCCTCGCACAGACTCCACAAGACGAGTTTTTGCGCTTTCTGCGCGAGCTCAGGATCTTTCGTCAGCGTCAGCTGTGCCGCTCATTCCGGCACAATCTCCTTTCAACGCCATAAGGAGGTAGGTAGGCAGAACGCAAAAGGTACGCACCATCGAGCGGAAACACGTTCAACGCCTCTAGGACCGATTCATGCGTATACCCGCCGGGTCTGCCTACGACCAAGTCATCTATGATCTCCGTAAGAGTCTGGATGATTCTTCTCGCGAGTTTCGGTAAGAGCGAGGCAATGCCTTCGAGCAGAGCGACGTCCGCCAAGAGGATTGAGGGGGGTGAGCGGAGGTATTCAACCATTATATCAAGCGTGATAGGCCCCAAAGCGGCCAGAAGGCGCTTCAACAGTCGCTGGGCTGCTGCTTGTCTATCATGAATATCGAGCTGCAGTAAAGAGGTAGATGGACTTTAACCCACTCTTTAGGCCTTGTTTGGTCCTTCAGCGCTGCCAAGGCCACCGTCCCGACATCCGCCAGAAACGGCTCAAACCGGTCCAAAACGACATTGCTCATTCCTCCCAGGCCCTCGAACGCGGAGATCTTGAGACCCGGCAGGGAAGTCAGTTTGAGCATGTGTTGAACGCTCTGAGCGATCTGCGTCCCAGCGACGAATTCAGGGGTGGACCAAGTGGTCAGAACAGGAATGGCGGCGCATAACGCTTTCTTCGCCGATGGCCGACAATGCGGAAAGGCGGAAGAGAGGGTACGGAAGATGTCCAGAGGGGCTGTGGTGCTTCGGTATGTGCGTTGAATGTCGAGACGGAGCATCTGCCGTCAGCGGAGGCGTAGGCGTCGGCGTCGGCGTGAGGTAGGCTGCGGACAGGACGTACCATAGGCATGTACTCCAAGATGAAACAAACCCATTCGACCCCCATACATCTCGTGTGCTCTACTTCGCACAGCCTGAGACTGGCAACGAGTAAAGCATGGACAGACTGTAAGACAAGGGTACACGCTGATGCCTTTTCGGACGGCGAGTAGGTCCGCATGGCGGAGTAGAGGGCTTCCCGGGGGATAGCTTTGTTCTGATGGTGGTCAGCTTTGTGACCGACATCATTGGATGTTAACAAGGTGCAATAAGAGGCGAACACTGGTATAACAGCAAAGAAAGGGGATCTGCCATGGAATGGCTATTCTTCCGAGGAGATAAATGGACCACGAGAAAGTGTCCCGTGCTGGCGTCAAAGCGTACACTCCATCGGACGAGCTCCGGGAAGACAGTAGGAGAACATAAGAGAGCAGGGGGGATAGCACAGTTAACAAGCACTCAGGCAGACTCACTGGCGCAGCGAAAGCAGCTACCTGAACCTGCCTTAACAAAACCGCCAAATGACCCTCGAACAAAGCCACATTACTCCTCTCCACGCCGAGCAGCATGCACAACGCGATATTCGGTCCTGAGACGTCTTGCCGCAAAAGGACAGTTTCGATCGCCGGAGGGATAGCTTCGGCGGTGAGGGTCGACATCGCCATAGATTGGCCTGGGATTCAGTACTGACCTACATGCGTGCAAGCGCAGGTGACAAGCCAACTAGATTGAAAGGCAGGGGGCACATACCATAAAGATACGCCGCTGTACTTGCATGTTTATTCCCGATCTTCTGATCGAAAACGAGCTTTTCGAGATATTCCGTCGTAAAGGCGTGCACGTCTTGTAGCCCTTTGAGCGCAGGAGCATAGAGTTCGAGGGTATCTACGATTTTTGCTGGGTATCAGTGGTGTTTCACTTGTCATGACCAGTGCTGTGACACTTTAGTAGAGAGGGCAGCTTGGTGGTGGGGTTCGAGTATGGCGGAGAGGGGCTGCACCACGCCGAGGGAAGCTTTGAATGTAAGGGAGGTCCTGAGAGGAAACGGTCTTTCGCGCATGGGGAAGGAGGAAGGAAACAGAGAGAAGACGAGCACGCACCTAGAACCTGGATCGCCCGCCCAATCGCACCCTCCGTCCTCTGCTCAAACAGCTCCACAAGGTCTCTCTTCTGTGAGGCCCATTCCGACGAATTATCAAGCTTGGCCCCGATTTGGGACTACGATCAGCCTTTAGTCATTATTTCACCGGGATATCTGGCGCCACGGAGGCAGTCTGGGAAGTACTATGGGACGGATGTTGTGATGGGACGTACCTCTGCCGCTTGCAATTCGAGGGTCGAGCTCAAACTTAGAAGGCTGTAGTCAGCTCCTGACCTTGCGACGTGTCATACTGGGGATTGAACTCTTTCGCACGTCTACGACGCAGATACGGGGCTGGTGGCAAGTCGCCCACCGCCGGAAAGAGAAATGACCGTTGACTCACTCTTCGTCTCCCTCTGACACATCCTCCAAAAAGCGCTGGAAAGGCGCCATTGTCTTGCTGTATATCCCCAATCGGCCTTCTTCCGCTTCGAACGATTTGAGCTCGATTTGACTATCGCTCCTGAACGCCGGGTCTTCGTCCGATGGCCTAGTGCTTAAGTAGATTGCGAGGTGCTCTAGCGTACTATGAGCGGATGCGTGATTTGCTGCTGACACGAGAGAGGCAGTCGTACTCAACCAGCAGGCATTTGGAGCTCGAAGGCGATCAGCAGGACAAGTAAGCTAGCAGAAAGGATCGCGAGATCGTCAGTACAAAGGATCCGCTTGTCCCGATCAGAGTCATCGATCCTCCTGCACATCTCTCCACTGCCCCACCCTTCTCTCGCGCGGCATAAGACCCGACAGCCGTCCTATCAACCATCTTCTTGTCCTTTCAATCCAATTCAGAATGGCGGCAACAATGCAAAAACTCTACCTTCTCCCTACTCAGCCACCCTGCCGTCTCAGCCTATCTTCCTCTTCCCGCCGTTCTCTCGCCCATTCCTCCATTCGTCTCTCCATGGCCCCCTCCATCCCTCCGCCACCTACCACCCCTTCCCATCCGCCCATCTGCTGCACTCCACCTACTTCCTCTTCCCTCCTTCGTCTCTCTTCCTCTGCTCTCCGCGTGTTCTCCGTTACCCGCATGTAAAACCCACGAAGCCATACCAGACCCATGATCGCCAATACCACGCTGGCAATGACGATTGTCTCCGCGAGATCCTCATCCCATTCTTCCCCGTCAATCTCGGGCGTGTTGCCGCCTGACCATGTCGCACCGGACAAATCGTCGTATGCCCCTTCATCAAACTCGAGTGGTGGGAGCGTAAAGAGGTTTGAGAGCCTATCCCAAAAGCCAGGGAGAGTCTCTTCTTCGCCGTGTGGCTCGAATAGACGAAGTCCGGGGATTTCGCCGCCGGTACGCAGCTCCACCCACCACCTGGTATCAGCTTTGCACACGTGTCTCCTTCAGCCCGTTCCCCAGGATGTGGCTCGCACAGACGACCAAGGAGGAACAGGGAAAAGGCACTTACGACCGGATATACAGTCCCACGAGCGACAACATGACCGCTGGCCAAGCCTCTAAAGCCGAATCCCCGGACAAGTCGTAATACCTCTTCGCCAAATGCCAATCCCTGGGAACACCTTTACCCATCTCGTACATCCACCCCAAGTTCCAGTACGCCATTGCGGATGATTGCGTATCTGCAGCCGTTTGGTAGTAGTTTGCAGCTGTTTCGAGGGGGGTGGAATGCGATGACAAGGTCGAATTGACTAAACCGGAATCTTCTGTCAGTTCCGCTTGTCCGCTGAAGTACGATGCTGCGTGCAAATCGCGTCCGAGGTCGGATGGAGAGGGGTGATGAAGGGCATAACGGAAACTCACAGAACAAATCGCCCACTTTGACCATTGCGTCCACGTTGTTCTGCGCCGCGCTCCGCATCCAGTACCTCAGCGCCCTCATCTCCCTCTCGGAGCCAACCTTGCCTTGATCTCCCGCTCGATCCGCCTTCCTCCCCTCGAACAAGTCCGCTCCTCTTCCTTGGTCCATCAAAAATGCCACATTGTTTTGACCAATCTCGGACCCCATCTCCGCACCCACCAACCACCTCACAAGAGCGACTTCCTCCTCTCCCCTCGCCCATGCCTTGTCGCCTTGGCTGATATGATCATCCAGCCAGGATCCGCGCTCAGAGACAAGCTTGTACCACGAGACTGCTACACCGCAGTTTCCTTTGTTGCCCGCAGGAGAGGGAAGACGCGCGGTTGTAGCGTGGATCTGCGCGAGGAGATGGAACGCTTCAAATGGGGATCCGTTGCGGATCGCCGCTTCAAAGTATTGAAATGCCGCAGTGAGTTCTCCTCGGTCTGGCGTCAGTGAATTGCGCTTGCGACGCGACGATTGGGACATACCCAAGTGCATCTTACCTAGATGAACTTGCGCCTCTGAAAGATCCTCTCCGGCGGCTGCTTGGAAGTAGTTGGACGCTTTCACCAAGTCGACCGGGGTGCCTAGACCATCTCGGTGGATGATGCCCAGACCGTTATGCGCCTCTCGTTCACCCTGTTGTCAGCAAGCATTCTCGCTGCGTGCGTATCTGCACCACCTTATCAAGCAGACACTCACCAGCTCGGACGCTCGTTGATACCACATTCTCGCCAGCTTGTAGTTGACCTTTTGACCCTCTCCCCTCATCGCCATCCTCCCCAAGAACGCCGCTGCCACCATGGCAGGATCTCTCAGTCCGTCCTCTATTTCCTTGCTCATCTTCCGCTTTCCCAATACCGCTCCATTCTGATCAAAATCCTTAGGCCAGAGCGTTCTCGCAACCCTGATAAAGTATTCCCTGGCCTTGGTGAAACTTTGCGGGATCTCACCCACGCCTTCGGCGCCGGCAGAAATTCCGGGTCCTCGTCCTGAACCACCGGGTGCTGGGTACACCGAGCCCAAATAGTACAGCTTGCCCAGACGGACGGTGTAGACATGCGAGTCTCGGTCGGAATGGTATTGAAAGTATTCCAGGACCTCGGCTTCAGTCTCGCCACGGGCGGCGGCAGAGGCGGCTCGGACAGAGTTGCGTAGGGCGTTGACTCCGGTGGATGCCCAGGAGGCATGAGGCCCGTAAATCCCGCCGGCGAGGTCGGACAGGCGGAAGGTAGTGAGTGGAAGGGTACGCCCGCCAGGCGGACCAGAGAGGAAGTGTGCGTAAGCTGCCATTAGAGCTGGTCTCGCAACAGACATACCTTTCTCCGCGGCTCCTTCGTAGTAGTCCAACGCGGTCATGCAGTTCTAGCGTGAGATGAGGTCGTGACTTTGGAAGCTCACTTCTTTTACACCGATACCAGCCCAATGTCGATGTCCCATTGCCATCTCAGCCGGCCTGTAGCCCTGTAAGGCAGCAAAGGTGTAGTAGAGCAAGGCCTAAAATCAGTCCCGTCTGTCGTGTGACCCACCTTCCCTTGGTCCTCCTCTACCCCACCCAAACCTGTGGAGTGGAACAATCCGACCATGAATTGGGATTCCGGGTCGGGTTTGATTTGCAAATAGCGCTGGATGTTAGCGATGTAAAGGCTAAAACCCATCTACCCACCTCGTAAGCTGCGTAAGCGCCAAGTAGATCCTGCTTGATCCCCTTCGGCGGGAACTGCCATAAGCTGCTGAACCACCATCCTGAGGAATATCCCACCATGCGCAGATTCGCCCTGACTCCATACACGTCGTGGCAACCCGCCTGCTCCGCCTCATCAAGCAGCGCATACAACTGATCAATCTTTCCCCGCCTTGTCCGGCTTATTTTCACCCTCTTCGGCGCCTTCTCCCCGGATTTGAGGTACGAAGGCAGCGGTATCCGAGAGAAATAAGAAAGCGGAGAGAGGAGCGAGTTGAAGAATCGCGGGATCAACCGAAGAGCCGTTGACAGCGGTCCGTCCTGACCCCAGCCCAGACCGTCGCCCCAGCCGCGCTGAGTTGTACCGAGAACCCCGACTTTCTTTTCCAAATGAGCAAAAGGTGCAGGCTGAAGCTCTGAAATGATAGCTTGCGCATCGTACAACGCTTGGCAGACTGTTGTCAGCGTCATAATCCGGATGACCCACCATCAGGTTGATCTTCTGCATGGTCCGTCACCGCGATGTCTTGTGTCACGGCGCTTGCTGTCGATTCCTGCGCAAGGACGGCAAGAATCAGGGCCAGCGAGCAGAGCGCCCAGAAAGGTATCCACATGGCGTTGTGCTTTGGTTACGACTAGTTGTGAGGTTAGCACTCGACATTAAAGCAGCACAGGCTGACGCGGATGCCTCCACCTCGATTGACGGGGTTAGATCCACGTGGAAGGTCACGTGGGTCGGTGTCACTTGAGCTGATCCAAATCCTCGGTAGCCCAGATCCCCTTGTGCCATTCGGTCTGCCACGCTACGCCACATTCGGAGTGTTCGGAATGGGGGCGGCAAACTCGTTCCGGGGGGAGACTAACCGGTTACAGCAGATTCACGTAAATGATCACCGACAAACTCGTCGCGCAGCCGGTTGCTAAAACTGTCAAATAGCCTTGTTAAGCACTCGAGATGATCCGTACAGATCAGCTTGATACCATGCATCTTCCCCTCTTGTAGAGTCGAGCGGATGCACACGCTCACGCTCACGCTCACATCCCAAAACTTGGTTTGAGGATCCACTGTGGATCCACCGTCTTACGTCTTGATTCAGGTAGATACCCTGTTCGGGTCTGAATGATTTTTTTCTACAAATTACCTGTAACCTGTGAGAAATACAAATCCACCATTCCGCATCTACAAATTGACGGCTGATTTCTACAAATTCGAGGCATATTCTACAAATACCCGGCTAGTCACCACCCTTTGGCCCCTTGCGTCTGGCGCCGCGAGACAACGGCCCCTCTGGCCATCCATACCATTCCCACCGTACTCTAAACAAATACAAATCTACAAATGCATGGTCGGCATAATCGACCCGTTTCAGCCAAAGGGCGTCAGCGAGCGGTCCGAAGCGGATCACACGGGTTACTACCAACGTAGTTTGACCATATTTGTATTTTTCGGGCAGGTACGGCGGTCCATGGCTCCCATCAACGTGGTATAAGGGGGACAGAAGCGACTCACCCGAGCCGCATTCTTGCATTTTTATAGACTCGTCTACATCGCTTTCAACACCCAATCAACCTACCATACCATCCGCCATGCAGCGACAATCAACGCAACCGGCTCCAATCGCCAAGCGTTCTTCTAGCGGCGTGACGAGAACACGACCTTCACCCTCCACCGCTTCTAGCGTCTCGCCAAAGAAGAAGGCCGGGTCACGCTCCATCAAGCGTACAGACGACGAGACGTGCGACGAAGACGAGCTGTCTGATGAGGAAAACAAGGACAAGCTGGAGGAGAAGCGAGAGAAAAATCGCGTAAAGCAACGTAATCTGCGATGTAAGTCAAATTCGAAACCCGTGGTGACTAGCGCTCACGTAACCCAGTACGGCGTGCAAATCACATCAACGAGCTTGAATCCCTCAACACCGGGCTGCGGGCAGAGATGGCCCATGTAAGGCAAAGCGTCACTGCGTTGCAGCAACGAGAAAATAATCTCAATGCATGGGTACGGGATCTCGAGTCGGCCTTGTTCGCCCACGGGCTGTCGACGGAAGTGAACCAACTCCGACGTATCTGGGCAGCGTCAACTGCGCTGCCGAGAAACGATCCGTTAGCGACGCTGGCGTCTGCGGCAGCGGTCTCGGTAAGACCTGTAACCCCCGGTCAGTTTAGGCCGCATCCGAACGGTGACAGTCAAAGCGGGTTGGGTATTCAAGGCGGTGTGGGGATACCCTATCCCACTCCCGACTTGAGCTATGATAGTCAGATGCCGCCAGCGTGGCCAGAGGAGAAGAAACGTAAACGCATGGAAGACCAAGCCTCGCAACAGCCTCCGCATACTCGCCGGCACGACACCCTACCCCCATTCACCGCACAACCCCTCCCGCCTCTGTCTGGGTTCAATAGCAGTCGTCCATCGACCGCTCCCCACCTCCCACCAATCTTTCAAGCACCCACCAGCGAGACGCGATCACAGTCGTTTTCTATCGATCAAACTGGACCGAGATCGTCGTCAAGCTCACCCCACCGCCTGCGCATTTCAGACCTTTTATCGCCGGTGCAATCCGATTCGGTGCAGGCCGCCCACCTCGCCCTTGATTCATCTACCGACGCCGAAAGCGAAAGCGACCGTCGATGGAGTGCAGGAGAGATTTCGGTAAGTGACCGTTCCTTAACACAACAAGAACAGTCACCTTACTGCGGTAAAGCGAGCTGTGTCCAAAAACGAATGGAAAGCTGATATCTAGGTCAAGCTCTCGCCACGGTCACCCATCCTCAGGCTCCCTTCGCCACATCAGTACGAGATCAAGCCTCCAATGTTTGCGCAATTTCACCTCGGACCGATCATGCTTCCGACGCCAGTGACATCTTTCCCATCCACGGCGCAGTTGCCACCCATAATGCCTACGACTCCAACGTCCATCGTATCGGAAGCGCTCAAACCGGCTCTACAACCCAAAACGGAGGCGAGTTGAACATTCCTCGGCTGGACACCCATCCAGCGCTGGTCGCCTCTCGCTTGTTTCTCCTTTCTATCCTTTCTTACCCTCTCCCTTCCCCTCTACTGGCGCTTCCTCTATTTGACCCGGCTCGACAACGCTTTAATTCCCGGACAAGTGGAAAAATTGGGTACCTAAAGGACGCGCGTACTGTTCCAGCCTGAATGCGTGGAGGAAGCGGGAAGGACATACGGGCAGCGGGGTTATGGAAATGATCTTGGGTTTGGAGAGGGAGAGGGCGAGGTGGAAAGATTCGGTGGGGAAGCCACCGAACTGGACATTCTGAACTCAGTCGGCTTAAATCACGCCCTACGCTGGCGATTTGTCAAGCTCGAACCCAAGCTTGGCGTTTAGTTGGAGTTACTTGGAGATGAGTACAAATCTCCTCGTGACGGAGTGGGCCCGGCAAGTGGGCAAGTGTGTGTGTATGAAGCAATTAGAGGCGGGGGTGACGCAGAGAAGAAACACGTAATTTTGCACGGCTGTGCACATTGTAATATGATATTAATGAATACGAACCCCGTTGTCATGTTCCCATTAGCAGCCAAACTAGCACGCGATCTGTCCAAGGGACAGGTGGCGGAAAGAGACGCGACCATCATGAAAGTCAGGAGCAGGACAGATGCTGAGTGAGCCGGACATGTTGGAATTCCAAACAGGCTACGAGGCCGGTGCATGGACTACCTGATGAGCTGAGATATGCTCAAGTATCCGTCGTTAGTCCTCACGCCACAGCCGACTCCACGTCCGGAGACATACAGGCCGACGGTCAATCGTGTTTGGTCTACAATAAATGGTGAATGGTGATCACGCTAACCCTGATTTCTGTTGTTCGCATATACATCCACGATACTTAACAATACTTGGCTGGATGTTTTTTACATTCTGTCCACCTTCTCTATGTACCTGTCTCCATCCGAATTGACCTTGCCGCTGTGAGATTATCTTCATCGCATCGTCTGATCATCTCGATCCCCTTATATCGGCCATACCCGACAGATAATCTTTAACGTCATAATTCATCATGGTCAATGCCGAATTCCGTTTGCCATCTTACTTTATCTCCCCCTGTCGTATCAGGTCGCATCCCGCGACCGGCGACTTGCATTCCAACCATCATCCCTGTACCTATGGACCGGAGGCGTTGCCAAGGTTCTCCGTATCTGACGGAGACTACGTGCCGATCATGAGCTCGCCAGAGCTACAAAACGCGTCTCCGATTTCGAGCCCTATCGAGTCTCAAGCGCAGATCAAATCTATTCCGCTGGACCGATTCGTACGTACAAGCCGACTCTGGAATGAAACTGAAAGAGCTGATGGCAGGCACCGGTCTTTGTACCCTCATGGCTCAAAACCCTCCCAGAACCTTACCAAACCTACTATGTACCCCCCACCGTCGCATTCCCCCCGCATGACTATGCTTCTAGCGTGGTCCCCTCTATCGCGCCGCTGCCAATCCATCTTGCCCACCCATCCCTTCTCGCGGCTCAACCGCCAAATACCGTTCCGCCCCCTTTTGACGCAACGCGAGTGACTGAAGAGGGATACTATGCTTCTCATTTCTCTCAGCTCCTTTCGCTCAACCTCGCCCGGGAGGCGCAAATCCTCAAAAACGGCTTGATCCACTGTATCGCCGTGGAACTATCCCCTATCCGCCTTGGCGGGCCCAACGGCGGTAACGATGGGATTTTTCGGGTCAACATACCTGGCATACGGGAAGATTCGCCCAAGCTCCAAGTAGGCGATAAACTCCTTTTCCGCGGTCTCGATACCGACTACCAAGTCGCTAGCGCCGAAGCCGTCGAGGCGGAGGTTGTTGGTATGTTGAAGGCTCAAGGAGTCGTTTTTGTCAGGTCGACACATCTTATGGATCTCGACAGGGTTCTTCCAAAGTATCCGCTTAACAGCAACAAGGGAACCCAGATGTGGGCGTCAAAGTACCAGATCAGGTTTTACGCGTCTACCGCGCCGGCTTGCGCTATGCAGGATGCCGTGAGTCACTTTCCCTTCTTCTCGATCGCCCCAACGTGATGGTCATCTGATTGAAACCGATGTTCAAAGCTGACGATCAGGTCAGATCGATGGGCTTGCTGCTCAAGGTTCACTTTCATGTCCCAAGGAGGTGGCTGAGCCCGCAAAAGGAGGATATACCGGTCCAAGGTCCCAACGCCAAGCTGGTCGATTGGGTAGACAAGTCATTGAATCAAGAGCAGCAGGTCGGTCAAGTGACGTTCACATCGCCTTGCAGCTGACATCCAGAATGCCGTCTCGGCCATTGTCACGCAAGACCACCGCGTTCCATACCTTATCGACGGTCCTCCTGGCACTGGTACGTCCTCAGGCTCTCTGCCACTGCTGATGCCTAGGTAAAACCAAAACACTCGTCGAGGCTATATATCAAATCCTTCTTAACGACCCTGACGCTTCCGTCCTCGTTTGCGCACCCTCCAATCCCGCCGCTGATACCCTTGCGCGTCGTCTTGCCCGCCTGCTCTCGCCCACCGAGCTGTTCCGCCTCAACTCACCCAAACGTACCTTTGCCGAAGTCCCAGATGACCTCCTACTCCACTGTCATATCGCTGGCGACGCGTTTGGCCTTCCCACATACGAGCAGCTCATGGCGAAGAGAGTCGTGGTGACTTCGTGTTTAGACGCCGATATTTTGAACGCGGCCAGAGCGAACAACGCGACAACCATGCAGGCGGAGTTTGATGTCTTCAAGGCGTTCCACCCGAGGAGAGATCCCGACCAGGTCATGCCGCACTGGACCCATCTTGTCATTGATGAGGTGAGTGATCTAATAGAGGGCCAAAAAATCGCTAAAATTGCTGACATCAGGCCGCACAAGCGTCTGAGCCAGAGGTCATGATACCCATGTCGGTCGTTATGCCTTACCCTCTGCCCCCCGGTTGTGCGAGCAAGGACCCTGCGGTGGTTCTATGTGGAGATATCCACCAGCGTAAGCGTCCATTCTCTTTGCAATTGCTTATTGTCCTGGAAGACACATGGTTAATCGCAGTCGGCCCTATCATTGCCTCTCGACCAGCACGCGACGCCGGCCTCGATATCTCCCTCCTCGAGCGCCTGTTCGAGAGCGACGTGTACATGACTTACACGCCCGCAGGCGCGGGTAAAACGGGTTCCGAATACTTTACCTCTCCACCCTGCACTCACCTTATCAGGGTGAGCACGCTTGTGCTAGAGCGGGAGTAAGCTGATATTAGAATTACCGGTCAATCGCGCCCATTTTGATGGTCCCCGCTGCCCTTTTTTACGAAGACGCCCTCCTCGCGTCTGCCAAGGATGTCAATCTGATAAGGTGGTCGAGACTCCCCAATCCAAACGTCCCGATATTGTTCCGCGGCTGCAACACAGAGGATGACACGCAAGACGAGGGAGCCGTCAGTGCAACCAATTTGGCCAGCACGCATAAGCTGATGATAGTCTTGGTTCAATGTAGGCGAGATCAAGCACGTCCTCAAGAGCGTGAAGTCTATTCTGGCCGAGAATCCGGATATCAAGCAGAACGAGGTTGCGGTGATTACGCCGTGGAGGGAGCAGGTCTGGAAACTCCGAAAGGCACT
This sequence comes from Papiliotrema fonsecae, assembly GCA_035773095.1. Lineage (NCBI taxonomy): Eukaryota > Fungi > Basidiomycota > Tremellomycetes > Tremellales > Rhynchogastremaceae > Papiliotrema > Papiliotrema fonsecae. The sequence continues at coordinate 134,605 of JAHRBW010000006.1, forward strand.
GCGACGTCACGGATATGGCGGAGTGGATGTGGGTAATGTCGAGGTGAGTTTGGTAAACTGTAACGATTGGCTGACATAAGACGTATCAAGGCGGAGAGTTCCGCGTCACCATCTTAAGCTGTGTCCGATCTCGCGAGCGATTCCTCGCTGCGGACAGAGAGGCGAACATGGGTTTGTTCGGGGAGGCTAAACGGTAAGTTGGACGTTACGCTGACTGTGGTGAATCAAGCTAATGCCAGCTTCAATGTCGCGATCACGCGAGCGAAAGAGCTTCTTGTCATCATTGGCAATGCTGATCTCTTAAAGGTACGACATGATCACGATCAACTTTTGTTTAGGAGCTCATTAGTAGGCCGACCCGCACTGGAATGGGCTGCTCCAGATTGCCAAGAGGAACAACTTCTACAAAGGGCCCAAATTCGAACTGGCTCTGACAGAGGTGTACCAATCTCGATTTGAGTGAGTCGTCGTGGCTGGCGCCTGGGTCACGCTGACTATAGATCGACTCTGCGTGGGAACTAGATCCGGCCCTGTGCTACTGGCATGACAAAGACGAGAGATGAAAACACCGAAAACGCCAAAAACAGCAAAAAGCACCCCATAAAACACAGAACACCAAACACCAACGCAACGACTTGATACCACGATACCACGAGCCTACCAGTCTACACGGCGGTACTCCACGCAGTCACGATGTGACGACGAGAGAGACGATAAGTTTACGAACGATTTAATGCGAGCAGAGGAGGTCTGACGCCATCCTACTACTGTTTTTAATGCCCTTCTTGGTTGTCGATCGTTTATATCTTTATGCTATAACGACGAATGAATCTTTGTATACCCAAATGAGTAATGAGAGGTGGATGACATGCAAGAGACGGCCCACTACCATCCCATCGACTAGCGTCTGGATGTGAGCATGGGTGTAGCCGCGGAGTCTGTATATTGAATTCTGCCCTCCCACAAGGCAGTCAAAACGATCGAAGCTGCCTGAACCCACACGGATGTAGCGGAACTCATGCATGCCTGGTCGACGTGCACTCACCCGGTCATTTTCGTCTTCATCTTGTAAACTATGTATAAACATCTCAATTCCATCCTTTTGGTGGTCATCTCACGCGTCAGACCCTCAGCTCAGTCTATGGACACCTTAGCCCTCAGTAAGCCAATTCTTCCTTCCATAACCCGTGAAGCTCTGAGAACCCGCCTTGACTCCATCTCCAGATCGACTTTCAATCTCCTCACGCAAGTAGCGACCCAGACAGTCCAGTCCAGACCCTTTATGGCAGAACAGGTGGAAAAGATCAATCCAAGCTCAACTCTCTAGTCTCCCATAGGTCTGGAGGTCTGTTGAGGCGCTGTCCTTAATCGGCTTGGTATATGCGGACTCAACGATAAACGCATGAGCGCAGTGGCGATTCCCAACCTGCTTTGCTGCGAGAAAGAGCAAGATTATCAATGATCATCGTCCTTGGACTGGAGCTGTTGGTATCCTTAGTACTTGTGGAGAAAGGCGATCTTCAAGATTCAATGAGGATGGAGTTTATTCCAGGCATCTTTGCGCCAGGGAGAGTGTTGTGTGGGTGACAGCGACAGCACACTGAAGCTACTGTAGCTATGGAGGAGAAGTACAGCGTCTCTGTCAACGAGGCCGGCAAGGTTCAGAAGGCTGGTCTCCTCTTTTTCGGCCCAAGCCGACGCACATCTTTGACTATATGACGTACAGCACAACTCTCCTTTCACATCCGACCCTCTTCGCCTTGTCGGGCGTGACAGCAAACGATCAACCTCGTTCGTGGCCCACCGTTCATCCATCTACAACACTGCTAGGATATGCCACGTCAGAAGACCTAGTCTGACCAGGTGGAGATTTCCCCAGACGGTCGTACCTTTGTTCGCCGCCAAAATGCTCGGCTTGCATCCTTACATGTATCCCCGTCCTTTCTCGGCCTGGCCTCACGATTTCTACGCGCAAAAGCACCAGCCTGCTCGGGCTTCGTTTATCACTTTCCTTCCCACTTTTTGCTAATGTCATCTGACTCTCATCAAGATTCTACAGGCAGTTTACCTCATGAGCCTTCGGCGATCAGTGCTGTTTCACGCCCATGGCAGACCTTGCAGACCGATGAATTCAGCCAGGATTCTGTTCCATCGGATTCCGACCCCATCACAAAGCTCTGGGACTGTCTCTCGAGGCATCTCCTGGAGTATCCGAAGAGGACAGCGGTAGCTCAAAAGAGCTTGGAAGAGGTTGGAAAACTCTCTGTCAAGGGCGATATCTTGGCCAAATCGATCACAAAGCTCAACATAACTGTGGCACAATACAGGGAAAACTTTGGTGATTCGCCCGACACACTCCGTGCATTGTTGGCACAGACCCAGGAAGCGCAGAAAGCCGTCAGTAGTGTCCGACAGAGCCTTTCACATGCCTCTACACGCCGCGTGCGAGTTCGCAGAGTACTCGTTTCTTTGCGAAACGAGGCGAAGGAAAGCCCCGAATGGGGCATTTTGGAGGTTCCTTTTAAGGCTGCAGTCCAGAACATGAACAGAATGGGCAAGACAGAAGGGGTTGTTTTGAAGGTGATCAGAAAGATCGATGAGTATGTGAACAGCGTCCAACAGTCTCAACAGTCTCAACAGTCCGGAAAGTCTGGAAAGTTTCGAAGGTCTCGAGAGTCTGGAAAGACCCAACAGTCTCAACAGTCTCGACAGCCTGAGACTCAGACCGCGGCGTCAGACGAGCGATCTGATCCGCCAAAGAGTTTCAGGCGGCTTACACGTTCCTGGTCGTTCTCTGACCCCTGGAAGATTGGCAGTCAAGGAGCGTGATTCATACCCATGAGCGGTCTCGGAAACTCTGAGGAAGCCGACGGCAACGAGGGAGACATCACGACGACGGGTCCAGAGCTGCAGCGACGGACATCGTTCTAGTCAGACCTCTTGTGTGGATCGTGATATACCTGTTAAAGCTGAGACACCCGTATGCAACGGTGAAAGCCGCACGCGAATAGGTGACATATCAAGCAAAATCAACTGTCATATGAAAACGCCACAAGCAGACAAGGGGCACGACCTAATCCATTTGGCTCAGCTCGTATCGGGATACCACGGTCGTGCGTCGTAGTCATATAAGCTGAGAACTGGTTTGATGTCTGAGTCAAATTCCTTTCCGGTCTCAGTGCGGGAGAACAACCCCAATTGATTGAGCATGTCCTTTAGGGAATGTTTGACGCCACACGCCGCTCCAAGCCCGGTCTCCCCCAAATCCGTCAGAAGACGCCCGACGTCTGCTTTGATTGCTTCAGAGTATTTGGCCGATTGGAAAGCGTTGTTGAGGTTCAGAAGCGCCGTACGACTGAGCCCCGGCAGCGAGCCTTCGAGCCAATTGGCGATCGAAATCGCCGTGTCAGGGTTTTTCCTTTGCAACTCGGTTGCGAGGTCTCTGAGCGTGCTTGCTAGCTTAGGGGCGTCCTGAGACTGTGGTAGAACGTTCACTTGGCCCTTTGACAAGGATCTCAAGAGGAAGTTGTAGTCTTGAAGGTCCTCGAAAGAGATCGGTATCTGGCTAATCGTTGTGTATAGCGATTGAATTTGCCAAGATTCCGGCAAGCCGGTCTTTGCTGAGGACATTGTGCGCAGAAGTAATGTCGTGTTATGGTCTACTGAACTGTTATTGCTCAAAGATGACAATGCTGAAGAAGAAGCGGGAGGGCCAGACAGAGGAGAATAAGGCCGATATATATGCACGGCAGACTTGTCTTTGATACCACCGCCAGCGAGGTCTTTTTCCTTTCACGCCCTACCAAGCGTACATCCTTTGATACATGTCGGGCAGTTGTTTTGGCCTGCCCAGACCTATCCTAGCTGCCTCGGTGGCAAAGTGACACACAAAGTCGTTTCACAACGGGCCAGCAGAGGATCTTTCAAAGGTGATTGCCCCACACCCATTCAGCTCGATGTACCGTGAAACGTCCCATGTTGTCGTGGGGTTTTCGTACCTTTATCAACCTGGAACGCGCTTCAGCATGCTACTTCGGCAGATCTGAATCGAAGCACTGTAGCGATATCCTTTCATACTACCGGACGCGTTGCGCATCACGAAGGTTTTCAAAGGGAAGAGCAGACCCGCTCCAGTCCTCTCCAACTTCTATAACTGAAGTAGAATCAGAACAACTCTTCGATCACACTTCCACACATAAACCTGCCCAAACCATAACATAGTTTCACAGCTTGCTTGTAGTTCCATAGAAAACCGAACATGTCTTCCGGGCCTATATCTACCTCAGGTGACAGTGCGCAGCTCACCAAAATGTCTGCGTCTGGCGGAACCGCGGCAGCCGCAACCGAAACCTCCTCTGATGACAAAAAGTCGTTCTCGGCCTGGCTGGAAAAGAATGGGGGGATATCAGAGGAAAAGCTCAGAAAGCTTTGGACAGATGGCGCTTCTGCTTTGCGATCCTCTGATGAGAATTTCTGGGGCGAGCCTGGCCCAGTTGTCCCTCGCGATGATGAACCGGGCTTCCTTGAAACTACCGTACGCTCCGCGAAATCTGGGGCTGATACGGGTGTCGACGCTAATGTGTGAGTATATTTGGTGTAGAGGGAGATTAGGGTTAGTAGATTACAGATGCATGAGAAGATTCAGTGACGGTCAACCATGTGCGAGTCGACTGAAATCTAAAGCCTACAGGTAGCGTGGAGATGTGTTGGTGATCTCCCAGCCAGCTTCGGCTTATCCAACGCGACGGACCCTCGACGCTCTGAAGCATTGAGGCATCTTGCAGGAACCCGTCCAAACGGCGGTGAAGCCCCAGCAAAAGAATATATGTTACGATCAACCGCTCGGAAATTCAGGTTTCAGAACATGCACTGCCATACGGAGGTCGCATACACACGATTGAATTCAGTTCATAATCATTACCAGATCCCTCAAATCTAGCTTTTTGGTCCTGATCTCTACAAAGAATACGGAACCCACCAAAGGTATCTCCCAAATCACCCCTATCATTTCTCCATAATTCCAGATTCTACACCTCTACTTCCCCACTCTAGTAGAACCCTGTCGGCTGCGACATCAGGCCGGTTGGTTGACCCATCATCCCGTTTGGCGGTCCATTTTGGAAACCCCTGCCTGTCAGCCCCGCACCCCGCTCGCCAAGGTAAGACACTTACGCCGGCCCACCAATCATCAGCCTTCCGCCGAGTCCGCCGCCCATCATCCCACTGTCGCCTTCAGCTGGCTCAGCCTTCTTCTGCTTCTCCAACAGCTCCTTGAGCTGTTTCTCCATGCTGGCAACTCGTGTTGTTTGGTCTCGTTGTTGTTGGAGCGTGTATGGCTTAGCGTAGTCGGAAAGACCGAATCGCCATGACTGATATTAGCCGCGCATAGTCAAACAGTCAATAATGCGGTGCGCAAGCAACTCACCATCTCCTCGACAAAATCGGGCCTGACCAATTCGTAACACACATACAAGATCGCTGCGAAGGCGTCCTTGTTTCCTATGGAAACAAAGTAACCCGCCAGCTCCTCCGCGACGCTGATTTGCTTCGAAGCGGCCGCAGTCTCAAGCGCATCACGCCATAACCGGTCGGTCTTGGCGAGCGACAGCGATTCCTCGTACATGTTGTTGAGCTGTTGTCAGCATGACAAATATTCAGAGCAAAACCTACCCTGTAAAGCAAAGCGGCAATCCTTCTGAACTCCAGCAACTCGTGTTTCTCCAGTCTCTTGGCCAGCTTGATCGCATCGTACTGGTCGTACGTCTCCAAACTGCTCCTCAGAGTGACGTGATCCTCCTCTTCAATCAACAGATCGTTGTAAGCCTCGTTGACAACGGCAAGGTTGAGCTTTTGCGTGCCGATCAAATATGGCTTGGCCAACGGCAAGTGGTCCTCCTTGGTAAGGATCTTGACGACCCGTGAGTGGTCCAATCGAGGGGTGAGGGCGGCAAGGAGGTCCGGCAGGAGGTTGGGTTGGTTGGAGAGATAGAAGGTGATGGCCTTATAGGCAATCTCCATGTTAGCAACCTTGACGGCGACCTTTTTGAACTGGTCGTGGTCCCAGTCAGCAAGGCGTTCCATCATGGCCAGAGCCGCGTTGTCGGGCTCGTCTGACTATCAGCTGCGGCCCGATCATGCGATCGGACTTGACTCACCGTAAACGATGTACAAGAAGATGAGCTCGGGCCACAGGTGAGCTTGTTCAGCAGCACGGATAACCTTGGGCTGAAAGGTTAGTGAAACTCATTGTACGTCGGCGTAGGTGAAGCTTACGATGTTGGTTCGCTGCCAGAAAGTCTTGAGGTGTTCCGTTACTACTCGTCAGTGTCGAACCAGAGAACACCGCTGAGGCAACTCACATCGCTCCGGTCGGTATTTCGCGTAAAGCACACTCAACTCGGTGAACATTCCCTGCTCGTTAGCGGAACTCGAGCGCCTATGCAACGAAAGCTTACCATGTGAGCACGCTCCAGACCAACACCGCCCTCCATCAAGTGAATAATCTCGTCAAAGTAGCCGTTACGTTCGTAAAGGGAAAGCAGCGCTGGGAGCTCTTCGGCGTGGACCTGCCCGTCAGATCTGATCAAGTCATTGGTATTATCAGGCATTTTAAAACCTCGACAGAGCAAACCACAGAGTTGAGAAGAGTGAAGGCAATGTCGACCCAAAATACGTACGATCAAATTCAGACCACAGATCTCGGCAAGTCGGAACTCCTTCTTGTCGACACAAGCAGCGTTGACCTGTTTCCAGACCCTGATCCGTCAGTTCGACTCACTCCACCGTGACAGGACTCACTGAGTGTTTCCGGCCTTTCTAGCCGCATCGACCGCGCTCTGGTTCTCTCCGAGGTAGATCAAAGTAGTCGCCAACCTGGCCCAGTTGCTGATGCTCGAGAAGAGCAACTTGGCCGCCTGGTACAACTCGTCGTCGAAACACTTTTCTCCGACCTTGAGAATGTCGGCGACGTTTGTCATCGACAAGAACTCTTCCATATCGTGCAGCCTGTCCGTCTTGGCATAAGCGTACGCAAGCTCGGTATCGATCGCTGGCTCCCTCGCGGTCTTGCGGGCCATTTGAAGGAATCGGACGAGATCATCGTGTTTTCCAGCTCGGTTGGCGATCTCGATGACTTCGTTGAAGTTTGACGGGTCCTCAGCCTTGATGTACGAATCGATGGCGTCTTTGACACGAAGACCGTCGAGTTGGGCTTTACCGAGTCGGCTCCACACGGAAGGGTTGTTGATCTTGTTCGCGTAAGCGAATCCTCGGTCGATAGAGACCATGTGCTCGACAAGAACGTTCATGGCCTCGGCGTGCATGTCGTGCTTCGAGTAGATTGTAAAAGCCTCTTCGTAAAGACCCGCCTCGGTGCCGACCTTCGCGATAGCTTCAACATCGTAGCCGCTGAGCTTGCTAATGTAGCCCATAACCTTTCCTTTGTCATTCTTGATCGCAGTGAGGAACATGAGACTCTGGAGCGACTTGTTGTCGGAGAACGGAGATGGCTCGATGATAATCTTCTCAAGGAGCTCGAGGAGAGGACCGTGAAGCTCCATATGCATGAACGCCTTGACGGTGACACTGACATCGTCTGGGTCGGTGCACTCGGGAATAGCGGTAGCAATGACTTGGTCGATCAAAGCACGTCGGTGAATCGACTCGGGGTCCAGAACTTGAGTCCAAAGATCGACTTCACGACGCTTGACAAGGTACCTGGCTTGATGCTTGTACATTTGGTTGTCGTTGGTGATGCTGATCAACTCGTCATCACAGAATCCCTTGGCGTAGGCAATGTACGCAAGGTACGGGTCACGCTTCTCGCAGTATTTACCGACGACCGCCGGGTCGTACAGGTTGTTCTCCTTCAAGAAGGCCTCGGGGTTGTTGTTGCTGTCGATAGCAATCTTGGCAATAGCGTTGTACACCGCATGGTCAGTCGAACCCTGCTCGACCTTGTTGTTGAGCCATGGAAGGATAAGCTTGAGTCGGTTTCGCTTCTCGACCTCGTCGACAAGCTCGTCGATGGGGAAAGTGCCGGTGACTGACATGAGAAGGCTCTTAATGACAGACTCTTCACAATCCACGTCGAGCAGACCACCGATGACCTGTGGCGTACGCGCCGAGTTGACTCGTTGGACGTAAATCTCGATGAAGTTGGTAAGACCATTCTGGTAGAGGTACAAAACGAGATCGTGAACAAAGTCGAAGCGGTCGCAAACGATGATAAGCGGCAGCTGGTCCGACAATCGAGCTTCCTTGAGGAAGTTTTTGACCTTTTCAGGGTTGTAAAAGTTGGACTCGCGGCAGATTCGCTCCACCTCTCGGATTTGTCCGGTGCGGGTAGCGGCCTGGATGTACTTGAAGTGGACTTCGGGGTCTTCTGAGAGGTTGACGACCGATCCGAGGTAGTAGTAGAGACCGTCCGAGGATTTGTACTGCTCGAAAAGCTCGATGAGCTTGACAGGGCCGAGGAGGTCAGAGTACTTGGTAGCGATTTGCACGACCACAGTGATGTTCTGTCGGATGTTGCTCTGAAGCATCTCGTGGAGACACGCAAGGGACTGTTCGACGGTAAGCTTGCCAAAGTAAGTGACGAGCCACTGCACGTTAGCAAGGCCCCCCGCTGATCATTTGATTCTCACCTCGGCATTGTACAAGTTGGTGTGCACAACACATCGCTTGATATCGTTGATATCCTCGTAGTGCTCCAAAGCCTAACATTAGGACAATCTAATTTAGAATCCGTCTGACCCACCCGTTGCATGAGACCGGCCTTCTCGCAGAGGTTGGCGATACGTGGGCGATCGTAGTGGGTGAACATTTCGTTGCCGAGGATGGCGTCGGCAACTTGTGGTGCATTGACCAAGTTCATCTCCAGTAATCTCGTTTGCAGAGGGCCCTGTTCCGGCTTGTTGTCCTTGAGCGCGTCAAGGAGGAAAGAGGTAGCCTGCTGGACCATGTTTTGTCCCATGAAGATGTCGACAACTCGCTCAAGATCAACCATCGGTCCGTTCTCGTCGTTGACAAGCTGAGTAGCGAGCTCGGAGGCCTTATCCGGGTTCATACGGATGAGTTGCTGGAGTAGCTGGATGTAGTCTGGGGTGTAGCCAACCTTTTTAGAGTAGAGGACAATCTTGTCGAATTGACCGAGTTCGGCGAAACAGGCCACGACCTTGTTGGGGACGTTAGCGCGGAGGTAGACGGAAAGTGCGAGTTGCATGTCGGCCATTCGGACGAGATCTCCGAGTTCTTCGCTGCATTCAAGCTAGACGTTAGTATGATCCCCGCGATCCTCCAGACCAACTCACCTTGTTCTCTTTGAGCCACTTCTCCAACAATTGCTTCTTGCCCTGTTGAATAACTGGCCGGGCCAGCTCCAAAGACTCGTGCTTGTTCAATTCTCCCTTCTCGAGCAGAATACCAAAGTATTGCAGAATCGGCGATAGTGTACCGGGAACATTGGGCAGTTGCTTGAACGCTTCAATGGTCTGAGGTGTACGGAGGATTCCTCGTGGCGAGTTGGCAGCGATCTTAGCGACTTCGGCGTATTGACCGGTCTGCATGTAGTTTTGATATTGCTGTTGGATCATGTGGTCGGCTCCTGGGAGACCAGCTCTTTGGGCGAGCTTGATGGCGAGTTCGGGGTTGTTCAGCGATTCTGCGGTTAGCTACGGTGCTCAAGGGAACACGTCACAACTCACGCTGGATATACGGAACAATAGTGTCCTCGTCCACGCTCACGCTCAAAACCTGACCCTTCCTGTTCACACCGAGAATACCGTTTGTCTGCTCGTACGCGGCCGTGGTGAAGATGGTGTCTCCGGAAATTCGGTTCATGTAGACACATTGACCAGTCTCGATCTCGTAGAGGTGAATGAAACCGAATTTCGTGACGAGGTAGATGATACCGTGCTTGGCGGAGACCTGCATTGATACTGGGAAATCGCCGTGCGCTTCTTGTGGGAAAAAGACGTCGACCGCCTTCTTCTGGTATGGCGGGTTGGGAGCCTGGTGGCCGATTTCGACAATGTGGAGCTGCTGTCAGCGGGTCCTCATCTTACATTGTGAGTAACATACCTTGGCACCAGTACCGGTTCTCGCGGCAAAGGCAAACAGCTTGCTGTCGCTTTGTGCTCCGTCTAGTCTGACACTGGCGAAAGTTGCGGCGTGACCTTCGATAGGTTGAGAAACACCGCGTTCAGTGGAATAGAGTTGCATGGCGCCCTTGATCTTGAACGCGTTGGAGCCGGGCTGTCCAGCGGCTGGGTTGGACGAGATACCGATCAGACACAACCAGGTGAGGTCGGGGGAAGCGCGGTATGAGATGATTTGGTTGTTGGCAAGGGTAGCATGTCGGTCAAACACCTAGAAAGGTCAGTCAGACTCTTATCTGACGCGAAAGCGCTCAGAAACGGATACAACGCTTTGGCCTTGCAGATCCCGGTACTCACCTTTGTTGGCGCAGCTTGTCCCTCCATGACTTTCCAGTGCAAGACCTCCCTCTCGGTAACTAATCCCAACGTGCTGTCTGAGATCCATGTCCAGAAGACGACATCCTCGTTCATAAGATGGCTTCCGACTCGTTGTTTCGTGGCAAGGTTGAACAGTTGAAGCTGTCGTCCGGCTACGGGTAAGTGATTGCGCCTAATAAAGTCCAATTCTCTTTCATGACGATGCGGATGGTGTGTGTGCGGCAGGGATACCGAAGGCAGAGCACACGACTCACCCTTCAACGCGATGACCTTTTCCTTTGGGTGCATGATCGCCGAATCAGCCGTGACTACTATGAGCTTTGTCAAGTCCGTGAATGAAACAGGCTTACTGGGCCGTCGGATGACATTGTTTGCGTCGGACAAATCGACAATAACAACTTGGTTTGTATCGTTCACGTTCTCTCGGCTGGTGGTCAGCGTTGTTGTTCCTCCCCATCTCAATCTTTGGGGGTCTGTTTCCTATCGTCTCTGCCCCTCCCAAAGCTCCCTACATCAACCTCCGCTGGAGACCGACCGAGTGTACCGAGATCCCGCTGTGCGGTATAATCCTCTCCCAGAAAACTCTCTCGACCGCCGACCATGAACCAATTCACCAAAACACGTAACCTCGCCAGACTTACACACAGATAAAGTGATCCGACTCGAGCGTGAGCGTGTTGAAGCTGATAGAGGCGGGCGAGACACCGAGCGCCGTGAGCTATATGCAGAAGGAGCACACGACGATCCGACATAGGCGAGAGAGAAGTGGGTAGAGGTGCAAGGGCAAGGGCGGTGAGGGGAGGAAAGGAAGAAGAAGAGGTCAGCTCGTTCGGCACGTGGAGGAGAGTGTAGCATACCTGGACATGCTCGGTGAACTACCATTAGCTCGTAATCTCGCGACAGGACATGGGCGTGCGAGAAGACCAGTGGACATGAGGAAAGGAGACATACGTTGATAGGTTTATCGCCCATGCTGCTCTTCTCCTATTCCTGAATCACAACGGAACGTGTCGTAAATATCGTCGACCCAGTAGCTTATTTTCGACTATACGTAGGATATCTAGCCGGTCTGGGGGAAAGAAGGGGTATGGTGTAGAAGGGGGATGTTATGGGATATGCAGTGTTGGTATACGAGCTGTGAACGCGATGACGGACACGATGGGTGGACTGGACGAACGCCCGGCGAGCTCCGGGCCCCACGTTTCGGTAATTCGCTAAATTGCCGAAAGTGGCGGTGGAGGTCGTCCACCCGTGTGTCTGCTAGAGCGGGGTTACGGAGCATATTATAAAGGGGAGGGACAGGCGGTACAAAGGAGATGGCGCCGGAGTGCTGTAGGATGTAAATGGGGACGGCTTAGAGGGTAGGGATGTGATAGCCCTCTTGAACCGTTGCACCAACCAGGATCCGCTGGCTGGACTCTCTACGGATAAACAACGATGACAGAACCATATCAACCTTCAGCTGAAAGGCCGTATTCCGGTAACAGCGTGAATCAAAGACAGCGCGATGGTAAGTGAGCAACAAGGGTTTACCGCGAGAATTGTCTCCGACTGGTCACCCACACAACTTTACCAGACCCCAATAGGAAGAAATTCAATCCGAGCTGAAAACCAGAACTTATCCCCCCCTCATACCGTAAGAACTCGGCTCAACCGCTGAACACCTCGCCCGGGTATTTCGAACACCACCACTCCGGTCCTCAAGATGAGATAAGGGGCGAGCCGGACAGTGCGGAGGGAAGCCAACAGCCCAATCCCCAGATGGACAAGATCAAGCGCACGCAGGAAGCCATCGATGAAGTCAAGACGCAGTTGCATCACAACATCGAGGCGATACATGAACGAGGGACTAAACTGGACGATCTGCAGCAGAAGTCTGGTAAGTCGGTTCGAGACGGTGTTGAGCGATTTAGGGCTGGGGATTGAGTTCTGAGAGATCGATCGCGCTCAAGCGGATCTGAGGGGCAAGCGAGTGTCTGCTGTGGAGGGTGGGAAGGTGGTGAGGGTGTCATCTTGCGGCAGATCTTGGGGCCATAAAGCGGATGGCTCGGGAAGGATTGGAAAGGGGAAGGGACCAATTGAGGTGATTGAAGGGACAGAAGGCGTGAAGCGGTGTAACCAGAACCAAGCTAACCTCAGATACCCTCTCGATCCAGAGCCGAGCTTTCAAAAACCAAGCAACGGTTGTCCGGCGGAAGATGTGGTGGAAGAGTCTCAAAGTGGGTCTAGTCCGCCCTCTCTGCTTTGGTGACCTGCTCTTGCCGTCACGTTCTCTGTCTGCTTATCTACCTTCCTACGATGTCCAATCGTCTGTGATAATTAAGTGGAGTTCGAAGACCGGGGAATGCGATGCCGGAGAAGCCCCTGGAGCTGATATCAGTGGACCCTTTGTATCGCCGTCTTTGTCATTGTTATCATTGTTGGTGCGGTCGGAGGCGGAGTCAAGGGGCATCAAGTATATGAAGAGCACAAGACAGTCACCGAGACACAGACGGTGCCGTCTCCTCCCGCTACGACCTCGACACGCGCGACATGAACGGAGGGCTTTACTCCTCGGTTTCTCTCGGCGGAATCGGCACTTTCCTTCGACCTTCGCAGAAGTCCGCGTCGTTGTATGTGTACCAGCGATGCATCCCGTTGTAGCATCCATTTGCATGTCGACTTGACACTATCAAGCCTCGTTCCCTTGCGCCGCCGTGTTGAGTCGGAGTACCGCGACACTCTCCACATGCGCAGTCTGGTATCAGCGTCGTCCGAATCATCTCCCTTCCATGGAAAACTGTTAGAATATAATGCTCACCTGTGGGAACAAGTCGAAACCCCTCAATGATTCCAACGTATAGTCCACTCCCGCCGCCTTGCCCACTTGCAAAAACCATCCGACATCTCTTGCTTGTGTGTGTACATTACAAGAGACGTAGACGATCGTGAGCGGTTTAAACTCGAGGAGTTGTTGGAGGAAGACCATATCGCATCCTTTCCTTGGCGGCTGTTGTTAGTCTGCGTACATGGTTCCCGGTGTATCCCTCTTTCAGGCCTTGGCACATCTTCTTTTCCTCCTTGGTTATCTCCCCGCTTGGTGCTCTCAGCGCATCTCGCCCCTGCTGACACGCTCGGACAACCGTCATACGGCCAACAACACTCACATCGATCACTACACAGCTGTGTCCACCCGCGAAACCCGCTTCTGGTAACTTTCCAAATATATTCTCCGCTTCACCACACAACCACGTCGTCTTCCCGCCCAGCCCGTTGATCTCTGCATTCTTCCTCGCCGCGACAACTGCCTGCGGATCGATCTCGACTCCGGCGACCTTTTCAAACCCGCTCGCCAGGGTGATACCGAAAAGCCCGCTTCCGCAGTAGGTATCGACCAAATGAGTCGGTTTCTTCTCGTCTGGAACTCCAGGCGGGAAGATCGCGTCGCGGACATAAGTTGTGAGGGGAACAAGGATTGAGTTGTTGTTTTGGAAGAAAGAGCCGGCGGTGAACGTGAACAAGTAGTCGCCTACGCGTTCGTAGACTGGTAATTTGTGGTTGGTTATCGTCACATGAGAGGAGGCCGGGACGAGCGGGGTTGCGGGGTCGAAGGGAGTCAGGTCGGCGGGAGAAGGCGTAGGTAGAGAGTCTCGTAGTAGGAGGGTAGCGCCCCGTGCGTATGTCTCGATGGTGCTGTTATCAGAAGATGCGGATAACCCCGAGCGCATCCAACTCACTCCTGCACTCTTTTCCGTTCATGCACCAAACTAGCATTCAAGATCGGCGTGGCGATTGGGCATTCCTGTAATCAGTGCGTGACACATGAGTTACCAGCGTCACGCGACTCACCTCAATGTCCAGCGTACCTCCTCTCGACGCAGCAGCATTATACCCAATGTTGAGCTTGTAAGTCTTTTTGACTTTACCGATGACTTCTCCATGTTTCGGTTCAACCGCACCTCCCTCCTCTTTCCCCTCCGTTCCCTCGGGTCCACCGACATTCATCGCATCTTCCTCTTTCTGCAACAGCCCAAAGCTCGCCCCCGCCTTGCCCTTTCCCTTGCCCTTCCCCTTGACCTTTCGATGGACGAAATCGACCATCCCTTCCCACGTCCCGTCTTCTGTTTGCTTGACATCCGGGTCGTTTGCCGCAATGCCTTTGGTGAGCCATTTTGGCATAGAGTCGAAATGAGGGGTAATCTTCGTTCGGTAGCCCCATTCTTTCGGGCTCGGGATGGTATCTTGGATAACGGGTAAGACATCCGGGGAGAGTTGAGAGTATCGGGAATAAGCAAGTTCGACGGTTTTCTTCTTGTGTAAGAGTTGGTGGGAATATGGCATCGGCTGGAACTGGCATCCTCCGCTGAACGTCAGCGTGAGGGGTATGTATTTTCGGTGCAACAGTGTGAAAAATCACGTACCAAACGCCAAAGTACTTGCAACCTCCTTCGGGGAACTTTCGCCTGTCTCCCGGTCCACCTCGGTGCGTCTCGTCATACTCCATAATCTCCAGCAGATCCGCGGTGGAATGCAACCGCCCATGAGCCGTGACTCTCACTTTGATGAGGTCTCCTGGGTGTGCAAAAGGCGTGACGACGGCCCATTTCTTCTCGGACCCTTCCGGGTGGTAGAGCGACAGTGATTCACCTGACCGTCAAAACGTCTTCCTATCCCCACGCGTCACAAACTCACCCGCGACTGTGAACGCGCCCACACGCAGTGTAATTTCATCTCCGACTTTCAGACTCTCTGGCGCATCCCACTGTCTTCCATCTTCGTGTCCGAGAACTTGATCCACCCATTCAGCACCGAGGAAATCCCGTATATCCAGCCATAACACCTCGTTCGTCGAATACCGTTCCGGAGCAGCATGCGCCATTCTCTGCGACTTCTTGATAGCTGCTTTAGTTCTCTGCGGGGCGAACATGGCGTTCACTGGCGCCTCCATGATGGCTGTAGCGACCTTTGACGACGGCCCAGCTTCGTCACTCGTGGTCGGCACGACATTGGCAGGGCCCGTTTCCGCCGTGTCGACTTTGGCGCGTTTACGATCTTGACCTGCCGCAGAGCCGGGAGAAGAAGGCGGACTGCGTGCAAAAGAAGGCATGATGAGTCGTGATCTTATATATGGGGTGGTAGTAGTTGATTGTGATCTGAGGAGTATGCTCAATCTCCTCATGGACCTGTTTATGGGGTCCAGTATGCTGAAAGTTGAAAATATCTCTAGACGAATTGAAGCGGGCGGGTTTCAACCGGAGATGAATTACGTAATAACTTGATTGGTGATCTTAACGCGGTGGCAAAAATAAAGTCTACCTTACATCCCACGCCGCGTCTGCGTCACTTGAACCACCGAGTACACCATCATCCAACTCTCCTTGTCACCTAGTATCAACTACACGCCATGTCAGCCGAAGCCTCCTCTTCCACCGTCCAAATAGTCAAGCCCGAGTCGATGGAACAAGCGACTTATGACGCTATCAAAGAATACCGAAGTGTACGCCCTTCATCGTTTGGGATCGAGCTGGACTGACATGACAGAAAGTCCAACAACATAACCGACTCAATGAGGACCTCAAGCGAAGTGAGCTATTGATATACTATTGAGTTAATGGGCAGTTCGAATGAACATCCGCTCGTTGTCGGGCGATTACGACAGGACGGAAGACGATATTAAAGCGCTTCAGTCAGTTGGGCAGATCATCGGCGAAGTTCTTAAACAGCTCGACGAGGAAAGATGTAAGCTATCATGTTCGCGATAAATTCCAAAAGCTTATGTTAGTCATCGTAAAGGCGTCGAGCGGACCGCGATATGTTGTGTCTTACCGCCCTACGCTCCCAGCGGCTAAAGTAGGCTGAAATGCCCCTTGCACGTAGGCCAGAGCTGACGTGCAGCTCAAGCAGGGTGTCCGTGTGTCGCTGGATATGACGACTTTGACTATCATGCGTATTCTGCCCCGAGAAGTCGACCCGATGGTACGTATATTCTTGCTATATCCACGCACAACCCGCTATTTCCACCTTTTTCCGTTCAAAACCCGCATGGTTGCCGACGAAGCGCTATACTGATTTTAGGTCTACAACATGTCTCTCGAAGACCCCGGATCGGTCTCTTTCGCCGGTATCGGAGGTCTAGGTGATCAAGTCAGGGAGTTGCGAGAAGTGATCGAGTTGCCGTTGATGAACCCCGAGCTGTTTGAGGTGAGCTCCTCACATATCATTATGGATCAAGCTAACGGATAGCGAGTAGGTATCAAACCGCCAAAGGGTGTCCTTCTATATGGTCCACCAGGAACAGGTTAGTCTTGGAGCAACAATCGCGTGGAGTGAGCTAACCAGCAGGGAAAACGCTCTTGGCCCGAGCTGTCGCTGCCACTCTCAACACAAACTTCCTCAAAGTCGTTTCTTCCGCTGTAAGTAGAGCTGCTTTACTCGTGCTCTCGCACACGAAGCACAAAACGCCTGAGTTTCACTGACCTGAGATTGTCGACAAATACATTGGTGAATCCGCTCGTTTGATCCGAGAAATGTTCGCGTATGCCCGAGAACACGAACCATGTATCATCTTCATGGACGAAATTGATGCTATCGGTGGAAGACGTTTCTCAGAGGGTACCAGTGCGGATCGAGAGATCCAACGAACGTTGATGGAGGTGAGTCTTAGTCCACTTCTATGACCGAAAGGTGTAGCCTCTGCCGAATACCCACTGATACCCTAGTTGCTCAACCAGATGGACGGTTTCGACTCGCTCGGACGAACAAAACTTATCATGGCGACGAACCGACCAGACACGCTCGATCCCGCTTTGCTCCGTCCCGGTCGTCTGGATAGGAAGATTGAGATTCCACTTCCAAATGAGCAGGGTCGGTTGGAGATCTTGAAGATCCACGCCAAGGGGATCAACAAGAGTGGAGATATCGACTACGAAGCTGTTGTGAAACTCTCAGACGGGTTCAACGGTGCGGATCTGAGGAATGTGTGTACCGAGGCGGGCATGTTTGCGATCAGAGAAGACCGGTGAGTTAACCGCCTAACACGGAGCGTGTCGGACAGAGCTAAGATTAGTGATGCGATTATTCAGGAGGATTTGATGAAGGCTTGTCGAAAGCTGAACGACGCGAAGAAGCACGAGACGAAGATGTGAGCGGATACAGCTATGACGTGGGATCTGGCTAACGATCAGGGATTACCAGGCAGTTTAAGATGGCTCGAGGGAGAGAAAACACAATCATGTATAGAGGTACAAATGTTCTGTCTCATGCATACAATGACGATTATGCGATATGGAGCATTATGTTATTTGATGTAGTCGTAATGATATACAAAACCCGCCGTTACGCCCGCAAGGAGCGGCTCTCCGGAAGCACACGCACTATCCTCTACGTCCGGGTCTCCGCCAACAAGTCGTTGATGACCCTAATACACCCCTCCACCCCTGCCTTCACTTTCTCCCTCTCCCCCTCGTTGGTGCGCGGCAAGATCCTCCCAAAAAAGCGATCCGGATGGAACGCTCTGATCGCTTCTCTGAGACTCTTTTTCAGATCCTCCCCGTTCTCTTTCGCCAGATCCACCATGAATTCCCTCACTCCCGCCTTCTCGATCCCTTTTGCTGGATAATAGACCGGCCACGGAATATCGTTATAAGCGATTCTCGTCTCTTCGATCTCTCCCCCGACTTTGGTGATTGCCGCCCATCTCGCGCGGTAATGTTCCCTCGCAGCCTTTTTGAAATCGTTAAACACCCAAATATCCTGTTCCTCCTTAGCCCGGCGTTCTTCCGCTTGTTGCTGTTTCAACCGTTTCCGCTGTGCTTTCTCGGCTTTTCGTCGTGCTTCTTCCGCTTCCTCGAGCAGACGCAGCCTCTCGCGTTCTTTACGGTCTTTCTCAGCGTTTTCTCTGGCGATATAGGACGATTCAGTCTGACGTTTGAGCCGGTCCATGCCTGCGCGAATGAACTCTGTGTACTCGGCTTCAGTCATTCCCGCGATATTGGGGATCGGGCCTCCTTCAAACTGCACCTCTCTCGCGGCGTCCCGCTTCTTTTTGTTGCCGAACACGGTTCGGTCAGGGGGTGACGAAGGTCGGTATCGCCGGGGGACAGCTTCAGCCTGATTATATGCCCCATGATCGTAGCTATACTGCGCGAACGGATCTCCATCCGCCATCTCACATTCGGCCATGTACCGCATTTTCTCCCTTTCCTCCCTCCGCTCCTCGTCGTCCATCGCAGAAGCAGCGGCGCCTCCCATCCATTTATACCCTCCTCTGCCCGTCCCACCCAGCCCGTCCTCTTCGTCCGAATCGACAAGTATGGGGTCGGTCGACTTCCCACTCGGCGGAGCAACGTAAGAGTACGGACGGGGAACTCGGTGCGGGGGCGACATGCTTTCTGCTCGAGAAGCACGAGGAGGCGAGACGGCGTATCCATTAGCAAGCGATATTCTGTGTTGTTCTTTCTGGTAACGACGTTGTTCCCGCCGGTACAGCTTGGCGGCCGTTTCGTCCTTTGTCGCTTTTCTGCGGTGGTCAGCACTGCAAGTTGGTTTGCCAACTGCTAAATCATTACACGCGCAGGGTGGAACGAGTGGATCTCTTCGCTCGAGTCTGGTTCAGGAATTGTGAGGTAGATGGTAGAAAGACGAAATGACCGACTTACAGCTTGATACGGCCTACACGGGGGATCTCGTATTCCCCTCCACCACTTGCATCACCGCCGCTCCCACTACCAATCCCGTCTCCTCCCATGTTAGACCCTCCGGCATCCTGGCCGGCCATAAGGGATTGTGAAAAGTCGGTGGACCGTGTTTGAAGAGTCAAAATACGAGTAAGAGAGATGATCGAGGGAGAGTGAGTGACATTTGGATTCTCTCTCGTCATGTCGAATTGGGTGGCAAACGCGGTGGCGAGTGGCGGAAAGCGATTCAACTGATACAGGTATATTCTGGACTGATCTTTCTGTCACGCTGCAATGCTGGTTTCAGTAGGTCGCAGTTTTACTCACCTTGATCAGTGACTCGTAATTGGCACGGGATCCACTGGTACTTGGCAAAGGATCCGCCGAAGATGCTCTACGCACTACGCAGCATGTTTTACAAAACGAGGCGAATATATGCGCAATCGACTACTCTTGATGCCAAACGCAGAAATAAATTCAAAGCCACTCATCGTTTGACAAAAGTAACTAGGTTAGGGTCATCTTCCTTCCTCGATCAGCACCACATCACCACTGTCTCGCATACCGCTGAGTATTGGAATCGTGTAGCAA
Source organism: Papiliotrema fonsecae (assembly GCA_035773095.1). Taxonomy (NCBI): domain Eukaryota; kingdom Fungi; phylum Basidiomycota; class Tremellomycetes; order Tremellales; family Rhynchogastremaceae; genus Papiliotrema; species Papiliotrema fonsecae. The sequence continues at coordinate 154,325 of JAHRBW010000006.1, forward strand.
AGCAGTCTTGACTTGCTTGACGATTTCCTGTCTCCCACTAGGCTTTTTGCGGCATTCGTCAGTCCCGGCAGTCGTAGTGTCTACCTCACTGTTTCAGGGTTCCACAAGATTCCACAGATCTTCGAGAGATGACACAACCCTGATGTTCAGGTCAGAGCGCGATATCGGCTTCGCTCCATCGGTCCCGTAACCCCAGCTGTCTCCATGACACTCAGTGATGGCGGGATCAATTCTCGCAAGCTCTTAATAAATGAAAGTCGGTCTTCAGCCAATTCACATTCCCGAGCACACGGACAGTCTCGTGTGGATAAAAGAAGCGCAATGGTCCCAGAACATCCGAGACGCTTCAACCTCCCACCTCGCCGAAGCCAGCGTGAACAGCGGTCCAGCGTCCGAAGCGCCTTGTGCGCGAACTTCCAAGTGGATCTCGTCTTTTCACACTGACTGGGTGCTACAGCCCGCAGGACACGACACTTGTCTCTTCGTTGTTGGCAATCACAAGATGAAGGACGGCTTCCCTCAAGCTTCTGGTGAGTGCCGCAATGTGTATGCCAATTAGCCTAATACAAAGCCGCGCTGTCGTGCGTCATTGATCGTGTTGCCCGTACTCTCAGGACGGCTGATATGGGCGGCAAACGTCCGGCAAGTCCCAAACTCGGACATTGATGAACCAGAGGTGCGTCCGTGGGATACATCACTTCGGTCCACCTCGACCCCTGAAGAGTCAAGCTCAATGTCAAGAACACATCATCACATCGGTCTCCTATTGGGTCGGACTACGAGCTACAAGACTCTACCCACCTCTTTGACCACTGTGGACTCAGATAACATGAAGTGCATTCGTTTAGTCTGGGACAATACATTTGCTGCCACTTGGCTGGCTCTTGACCTGACCCCTGATGTTTCGTGTTTCAGAATTCGTACCCTGAATCTCCCGGAGGTTGATGCGTCAACGACGAATCATACACATCACTCTGCACAACACTGTTTGTATGATGCGGATGAGCAAGCCATGCATCGTTCACGCCATCACTTCGACTATCACTCATACCTTTAACTTCCATCCGTCACGGTTTTCAGTGTATCGAACATAGTGTGACTCGTGGCCAGCCCGACCAAGTTCGCTGCGTTTTGTTCAGTCTTCATCACGCGTTCAAGCCATTCAGTTCACCGGGCCGATGAGCTGAACTTTCTTTCAGACACGGAAAACACGTTCCTTACAACCCTCTTTATGAGCAAGAGTATAATGTCCCCCTCTTCACGCGATATCCCCTCGTACTACACTGCCGGCACCGAAGCTGACCCAACTCACCTCGCACGATCGACGCTGTCCAACGGGATCTCGGCCTTATCCCGCACGCAGCCGTCCAGCTCACAAGCTAGACCCACTGGCAGAAACCCTTCTGCCGCGCCATCCGTCATATCTACTACATCACGCTCCTCCGCCTCTACTTCGCTCGATGATATCGACGTGATCCCTACGCGCGCGACGCACGGTCGTCGAGCCAGCGCATCATCACATCATCTCCTCTCGAGGCCTTCTACCTCTTTATCCCTCTTATCGCCCGGTACCACGTCTGAACCACTCGTCTCTCCTACGTTGGACGACGCATCGATAAACCCTTCTCCTTCACATTCGGACGATCAGCCTCTAATCGAGTCGACAGCCCTCTCGAGCTATACCCATCCCGACCAACAAGCTCTTCCCACTCCCGATTCACCCGACGCACCGCCGCCCTCCCACCGCTTCTCGACGACCAGCGCGCACAGCGCTCATAGCGCTCATAGCGCTCATAGTGGTAGAAGCGCCCGTACGCACCTCGCTCTAGCGCTCGCAGCCCTCCCATGGGCTGAACCGCCTCCCCGAAGTCGGTCCCCTTCTTACTTCCATCTTACTCCAACACACCGACTGCCCACATCGCTCACGCCCCCTTTGGGCGAGAGCGGCGTGGAGATATCCCCGGGTGGTGGGGTGATACCGCCAGGGTCCTACGCGTTTTTACGAGAAGATCCATGTGTACCCAGCCCTCATGCCCATTCGCGCTCGCTCTCAAGAGCTTCTTCATTGTCCGCTACTTCAATCCGGGATCGTCATATTGACCCCATCACGACGAGTAAAGGTAGAATGGAGAACACCCACGAAGCGACTGACCAAGACTTTGGTCCCTCTGACAGGTCGATCCATATACCACTCCTGGAATCGATGTGGTTGTCCCCGGCCACATATTCGCGAGAAAGACCAGTCAGCGGTTATTCCGGTATGGCCGAAATCCCCTCTTCTTCCGCACATCAAAGCGAAGAATCAATCATCCGATCCCTCTCAGCCGCGGTGAGGAGTTTATCCCGCATATCCAACCCGTCGAGGAGGTCGTCTAGATCCTCAAAGTCGGGCAAATGGGACAGGTTGAGCGGATCGCCCTTTCAAGCTGAATCAGCTTCCAAACGTCCTAAATCCGTTCAGTCGGTGAAATCGGCAAAATCGAAGAGAACCAGCGGAAGTACCATTCACCATCGATACGGCGGGAAACGGTGGGAAATCGATCGAGAAGGAGAAGCGAGCTTGATCAACGGGACGGGATGGGAAGAGGTGGATCTGAGGCGAAACGAGGAGGATTTGGATTTGATGGCGCTGGTGGGACGGGCGGCAGTTTTGGAGCGCTTGTTGAAGGCCGACAAAAGGGTAAGTACAGCCATGTTCACTTGGTGCTTAATGATGAGGGACTCATGAGTAGGTCAGTAACACGACACTCCGGGCTCAAAACCGGCTATCCGTTGCCTCCTCCCGGTTCACTCCTTCCCGCTCATCTCGCCCTCCGCACCCTTTACGCTCGTCCGCTGATTCGCGCCGATCTTCCTCTTCCATCCAAGCATCGCGTACAGCCTCACCTCGTACGTCTCGTTCATTGCGTCAGAGGCTGTCCCGACGGATCAAGCGGACGCAATCTCGCGAAGACATGTTCACCGAGATGAGCAGTTCTACATCTCAGCTTCCCGACGTTCCGTCCTTCCCCCACGTGCGCAGCGCATTGGATGCGTCTGGGGAGAACGGTTTGCGGGCCGGAATTATAACTGTCTTTCCCGAACGCGTCTCCTTACCGCCTCCTCTGCCGCCGAAACGGAAAAGTGAGGGGCTGGGATGCACCGACATAATGTGTATCAGCCCCGAGCCCAAGCCGTTCGACTATTTTACCCTTGAAAAGGGAATGCAGGTCGCGGATCGTCCCGTGACGCCAGAATGGGGTGGACAGAGTCCGCACCTGGGCCACCGATCGCCTGGGTGGAAGAACCGGCGGAGTGTTGTCCGTCATCTCTCGACGGGGGTATGGGACGACAACGCGAGGAAGAGATGGGTGTGGAGTGTGTTGACCGGGGCGACTTTAGTCTTGGTCGTGTTGGCAGGGTTGTTCGGTGGTCTACTGTCCAGGCGGTCTTGAGGCCATGAGGCTGAGCTCCGTGATCTAGATTGTGTGATGTTGCCTGTGTCATCTCTGTTGTCATCTGTCACTAGCTGTCATTATTTGTCATTATCTGTCACTAGTACGCCTAGGCATCAATAGATGTTCAGACTCGTTGGTCGACGAGTCGTCAAACGGAACGAGTAGCAATTGACGACCAGCGAGACAGCCACGCCCTCCGCATGATGCAGGACATTCATACAGCCGGAATAAAGGGCGTCATTTATGTTGATTTGATATAGTACAGACGGGCGAGAGCTTTCGCTCGGTATTTTGGTAGCGCGTTGGTGCTGGTGTTGACTTTTCACTCTCGACGACGACAGGAGGACGGCTAGACTCTCATACTATCTAACAGTTCCATTGATGAGACCGAGTTTCCACGAACGACCTGGGGTCAGCTGGGTCCCGTGTAACCGCCGGAAATGCCCAGAGACGAGGCGAGGTTTTTCTTCCTTCGTGTAGACGCGCGATGACCGTTCTCCATGTTTGTGCCGTCTTCGTCCCTCCTGCCTGCATTCTTCCTTCTTGACCTCCTCGAGCGCATCCGACATCTCTTCCCGCCCCTCCCCTTGCACATATACTCTGGCACATGAACAAAGGTCGAAACTCACAATCATCCCCAAGGGCTTCCTGACACCACCTCCGAGCTCTTCAAACGCATTCTCAACAACCAAGTTCAGGAACATGTCGAATCCACGCAAAACGCCCGAGACTTCTCGACCAGCTTGAAGGTGAAGGTAGAGTTTACGGTCCATGAATTCTAGGATCAGTAGGGTCTCCCACCTCGCCCAGATCCTTCACGATGCAAGTGGGATGACCGTCACTCACTCTTCAGTTCGGGTTGAGAAGCGCGAGACATGATGAACGAGTAAGGGTTTGGTTCTGGGGTATTCGAATCGAAGTTTCTAATGCGTTTCGGTGACGTCCAGGATGGTCGACCTGTCTATGCTCTATGCCGAGTCGGGTTTTGGTGTGTGTACAACGTCGAGACAAGCGTTGTCAACGATGAAAACAGCGTCTACGGTGTGCAGATGAATGACGGCGATTTTCGGAATTTGATCAAAGTGGCACCCTTCCTCCACGTCTGTCCATCTCATTGTCAACAGTGACGTCTATACCATAAACACATACTCCCTGCTCAGCTATAACCACACCTTCAAGCCCTGCATCGTCCTTTTCGCTACGTTGGACCAGTCTCGTTTTTCTCTGCCTACTCAGCTGCTCAACATGGCAAAAGACCGAACGGCCGAATTCCACAATACGCTCCTTTCCATAAAATCCAGGTCGGCCACGCCGCAGGGGCCACGGAAAGATGAGGCAAGACAGAGCTTGATACCGCAGTCGAATCAAGCGGGGTCGAGCAAGGGCAAGGGCAAAGGAAAAGATGATGGAGGAGGGAAAAGCGAGTTTGGGCGTTTGGCAGCTGGGATAGCGAAGGATATCAACGCGACGACAATGAAGCTGCAGAAGCTCGCTCAGCGTGAGTTGTGTGGGCGTTGTTAAAGAAGACTAGCTGATCTTGTGCCTCTCCGTGCTCTTACACTTCCATTCTATTCGCCATTGCCCTGATGTCCCGCTACGCACATTATCATACCCCTAACACACACCGCTCGGACGTCCACCCTCAATACCCTTGCTCTGTCGCTGTCACCCTCACACCAACTGGACGATACCATCTACCGCCCTTTCCCCTTCATTGCATCTCAACATACAGTGGCCAAGAGGAAGACGCTGTTCGACGACCGCCCCATTGAAATCTCCGAACTCACCTACATTATCCGTCAAGATATCGCCTCGCTCAACACCCAAATCGCCTCGCTGCAAACCTACGTCCGGTCGCAAAAAGAGGGCGGGAAGGCGTCGACGAAAGGCGGAGCAGGCGTGGTGGATGAACATAATACGAATGTTGTCATGCTCCTTCAGAGCAGGTTGGCGAATATGGGGATGGGGTTCAAAGATGTTTTGGAGTTGAGAACGCAGGTGAGTGAGCAGGGCCATGTTTTGAGTGTCGAGGAGGGTGTATTCTGGGGTGGGGCTTCGTGTATGAGCCGTAGGGGTGGAAAGTGCAGCTGGGTTGGAGGTTTCAGCGGTGGGGTAGGCGTGCAGCGCATACGGGCGCAGCAGGAGGGCACCGAAGTGGGAGACGAGTGCGGGAGGAAGGATGTGTTTGGAGGAGAGACTATAAGAGAGCGGCAGCCAAGGTTGAAATGTCGGTCAAGCTGCTGACGACAGAATATGAAAGCGAGCAAAGACCGGACAGAGCAGTTCATGCACACCACATCGAACGCCTCAGTCCCACCACCTGCGAACAGTACGTTACGCCTCTGGCGCTCTAGATTCCCAGCTAACTCCAGACTCATTACTCTTTTCCCAACCCACCGGCCCCGGCGCAGGTTTCCCGTCCGACCGAAAAGGCAAAGCTAGGGCACTACCCGACGACCCCAATTCGAAAGACTTCTTGGCGTTAGATCTCGATGGTGATCGGGGCGAGAACGGCGTAGGAGGCGGTCAAGGCGGTTATGAGCAGATGCAGCTGGTCGAGCAGAACGTGAGTAGATTTGCTCGCTCTTCACCTCTTCCCCTTTTCACCGGCTAAAGTCGCCTCGTTCTCAGTTCAGGATGGGGCTGTGGCTCAACGCATACTTACAAACCACAATATCCCGTGCTGATGACAGAACGACTATATCCAATCCCGGTCTACCGCTATCGAGTCCATCGAATCGACCATCGCCGAGCTTGGAGGTATTTTCTCCCAACTGGCAAATATGGTGGCGGAGCAGAGAGAAACAGTTCAGCGGATAGACGCAGATACGACGGATATCGCGGCGTGAGTTGAGATTACTCTTCGCACCTTGCCAAACACTCTCTCCCTTCCGTACGACTTCTGGTCGTTCGAAGCGAGATTGAAGATGGGCAAATCGGCACATGGCGGGCGGGGCTAACGGCAGAAACGTCTCTGGCGCTCAACGAGAATTATTGAAATATTACGCTAGCGTCACATCAAATAGATGGCTTATGCTCAAGATATTTGGCGTCTTGATCATTTTTGTGAGTCGCCGTCCGAACTGGTGTTATCCTTCCTGCGCCTCAAGATCCAAAGGATATTTGAAGGACGCAGGAGACCCCTTGGTCTGGGCTGAGCAGCACTAATCCGCAGTTCCTCGTCTTCATCCTGGTCTCGTAACCCCCTGTATCCATAATCATGCATTGTTACACTGGTGGTACATCACATCAAAATCTATCTGGGACTCGTCGTTATCGTGTATTCAGAATCGCAATCGTTCGTGGTTCCCGCAAGTCGGCCAGTCCCGTCATCTTGACCTCGTACCGGCGCTGCGCAATCACAAGCGTGTTCACAGCGAAGGGCTGGAGATGTCTGGTCTATTTACTCTGCCGCAACACGCTTCTCCTCGCGCCGCATACGCTCGATTTCCGCTCGAGCCGCTTCCTCCCGCTGTCGCTGCTGAGCCGTATCGTACGTCTCTTGCCACACGTCCTCGGGCGTACGTTCTTTGTCCTGCTTGGCCATGTACGTCTGCTGCACCTTTTCCTTCTCTCTCCCTTCCTTCTCTTCCTTCTCCTTCTTCTCCTTCTTCTCCCTTTCTTCCCGCTCCGCCCGTTCCACGCGCCCTTTTTCCCGCACAACATTCTTCTCCTGTTCTTCCTCTTTCGCCTTCTTCTCATCAAGCACAAGCCCCTCCAGCTCCCTCTCCAGCTCATCCTCATCCACCACCACTCCGCCCGCTCCCACAGCCACACTCCCACCGACTCGAATAGCACTATCCACCTCTTCCTGCAATGCAAGCACCTCGGCCATCTCCTCGGTCGTCCGTTCCACCCTCTCCAGATCCAGCGTCGGCGTGGCCAGAATCCCCTTGAGCGTCTTCGTCGCAGTCTCATAAGCGTTCATCACCTCGACGTCATTCTGCGCAGTGTTGATAGACGTCAGGACTTTCTGAAGCTGTTCCGACGACGCGAGGCGTTTAGACAGGATCTCTTCCAGTCGTTTCTTAGACCGCAGTGAAGCGAGCGCGAGCGTCTTCTGCCCAGACGCCAAGCGCGTTTTTGCGAGGGACTGGGTGTTTGTGATTTCGACAGAGAGAGAGTCAATTTGAGCATCAATGGACTTGATGGTGGAGAGAATAGTGAGGGTTCCGATATCTGCCTCGGTGATTTCGTCCGCTTCATCACGGATGATCTTGATGACCTGTCCAATTAGCGCTGTGGGTATGGCAGATTGCTCCATAGCCGTTGGCCCCTTGTGCCGGACGGCTACTGCTCTTTGCGATATGAAAGAAATTGGAGAGAGATGGACTCACCTTGCCATCCGTGACGACCACGCCCGCATCGCGGCTCAACCACCTGATCAACACCTCGATATCCCTCTCGCTGAGCTTGTGCTCAGTTTCACCTTTCGGCAGGGCTCTCTCCCCACTTGTTCGAGAAGGAATGGCAAGCGTACCGAACACGTCTCTAAACGTCGCGAGAGAGTAAAGACAGTCTGAGTATTCGATAGGAGGGTTATCTTCCATGTGTTTGATGATGTTACTTGCTGCTCGCTATTGTTAGCCTCCTGTATCTAGCTATTTCCAAAGATCAAATGCTCCGCTCATCGTCAAAGACCTCAACAAATCAGAGTACCCACCTCGAGAAGCGGAAGATGAACGTATTCCTTCCCTTTGAGCCGTTTCCAAACCACCTCCTCCTTCTCCACACTCTCTCCTCCGAAAGGGTTCAACCGGCCTACTGTCCACAAGATCGGCCGCGCCAAAAGCCTATAAGCGAGCGAGCCAGGGTTGTTGATCGGCGTTGGCGAGCTCAAGAACGTACTCAAGGGGTATAGCTTGGCTGGGGGAGAGAGCATCGTTTCCTAATCATCAGTCCTGGCGGGTTCATCGTGTATCAAGCCTTATAACGAAGGAGGAAACGCACCACAACCCCTCCGAGCCCTTTTGGCCTACCGCCTTCAGCATTCTCGAACCGCTCAACCAGGTTCTCGTCTACACGCAAGACAAACCGGTGATCGCCTAACCAGCCTGTTCGTAGGCATTCCTCAATTATCCCAGTCCACCAAGTCACGTTTGCTTGATATCCCGTCGGATTCGATTCTTTCTGGGTAGAGGTACTCGCGTAGAGGGCTTTGAGGCGGGCTTGGGAAGGGGGAGGGACCGGCGGTGGGGTGGTCTGGAGAAAAGGCGGGAGTGACATGGTTGGTTGTTTACAGGAAGGTGGAACTGGCTGATGAGGTGATGAAGTGATACCAGGTTGAGTGGTATTTTGGGTTTGACCGTTCATCCGCCTTTCTCTATGGAGACGACTTTGTGTCTCGGTCGACGTGACAGCAACACTGACCAAACCAACCACAACGCTTCGATGGGTCAACTTACCAGCGAGAAGTTAGATGCATAGGAACGCGTGGACGCTTTCGATGTCCAATAACTCTCAACTCTCCATAACTGGAGTGTTCCTCGCAAAACCTGTCCTGCTACCTCACCCCGGCAGATGGTTGCACCCAAACTCATACACTGGCATGTCTTCCATCCCCAGCATCTTTCAGCTGCGCGTTGATCAAAGATTTTGTTTCATCAAGCCGTTGTGGGGGTGTAACGGGTCGCACCCTGGTCCTTTCTGTTCACTCCCTTGACTAACGAGACTCCCGAAGGTTCTTGCGTGCAATCAATTACTGGATATAGCTCCTGCGCTGCCTTTTGCACTAGAATACTGACTCGACCGTACACAAATAGGATGAACGATATCCACCAAGAACCGCCTGCTTCAGAGCTGGATGGAGAGACAATCCGCCAATTATCGAAAGCGACGGAACAGTAACGACTCAAGCTGTCTTGTGTCAAGCTGCACTGTCTCCGGGACAATCACACTCACCCATCCGAGCAGCGCGGTCGAAACTCGCTTGGCATTCGACGTGAAGCTTACTTTACCCCAATCAGATATTCACCACGGTCATTCAATCGACGAGTCCAATATCATTGCTGCCGTGTCTACGCTGCCGGCCGTTCTGGCTGCTTTACGAGGCGACCGTTCCGCCAAAACCCGAATTTCATGGCAAGTCGTTGGCGTTCGTGCTTACCGTATGGGCGGCAACCGAGTACAGGCAGGCTTTGCCACATGAAAGATCGTGTGGGAGATCACGTTGGTTGATGGAATAAACAAGAAAGGACCGCTTCGAGGCTTTACTTATGACATGCATAGCACATACATCACCGCGTCAGGCTGTGACACATCCAAGTTTGAGCTGTGCGAGAAGCGGGCATGGGCTCTTAGACCAAGAACACCTGCGTTGCCAACTCTGCTAATGCTGACACTCGACGCGTACGGGTTTGATCCGCAGGTGCTTGTTCGTAAAGGGTATGTGTGAAGGTATGAGAAGCGCTTCTTTCACACCATGTAAACGCGCTAGATCCGTGCGTGGATGCAGCGCCTACTTCACCCGATCGCAATCCTTTATCTTCAGTACCACCTTATTCGGGCTTCAACACGCATTCCGTTGTCCTATTTCTCCTCACAGAATCAAAACGGGGGAGTTTCCAGTGACATTCTCCCCCGAAGCTGTCTGCGGGGATAGATAGATTCTCTTTTGATTCTCTTTTGACGCTCTCTTGCGTTTTAGAACCACTCTTGTGTCTCGGTTCTCCTGGCGGAATAATTCAAGTGCTTCTGATGCACCGCTCGCCACCCTGCACTGAGAAAATACCAGAATGTCAAGGTATTTAAGAGGCGCATGGATCTCTCGCAACTTCATCCTCAACGATCCCACAACCTTACCCCAAGTGATTTCAACTAACATTTACAAGACTACTTGACCTCGATCAGCATGGCCGAGTCGGATGTTTGTCCACAAGGACTGGTAGAGGATTCTGTTCCTGACCCGGTGGCGACCACTACGGCCCTTGGGTCCGTAGTGGCCGCCCAATCTCGTTCATTTTGGGTTGGTGAGAACACACGTACCGGATACCCATCCGTGGAGGCTGAACGCCGCTTCTGTTACAAACCGGGCACCGTCGTGTGTAAACGCGCCAAGGAAATACGTGTCATGCCGGAAGGCCACTCTAACTCTCGGAAAGAGCAGCGATTCGTAGTCGAGGTCGATACTAGCGGCTCAGTTTACAGCGGCCCAGGCTCGAGTGATAACAGTGGCCAGCCTCCGAAGCTTTTCGGGGTACTCCTCTCGTTTCCTGAACGTTCGCATACTGAAACGGTTGTAGCACCTTTTGTCCAGCTCCCGGACGGCTCTCAAATCTCTTACAAGGAGAGTGAATTCTATCCGCCCTTGGATACGCTGTGGAAGCAGACCTTTCAGAGCCAGGACGGGGAGACAGCTGATACTGCTTAAAGGCGATCTGAATTAGGCTTTTACCTGGTGGACGGATGGAAAGAGGTATGAGTCTTCCGGGGGCTGACAAGAGTATGGTATGTTACGTGAGGTCTCGTAGAGCTGCAGTATGAATGTTTATAGGAGGCGAAATGGTCTTGCGATTGCACTTCCGCAGAGGATATCCGGCCCGATGGAAGTCATCATATCGAAAAGGACTGCAGTGGCATATCGCGAGGCTCAGAAATACAGCCAAAGTAGCACTTTCTGCTAGAGGAGCCGATCCTAGAGAATCCGAACAAAGTTGATCGATCTTGCGATAGTAGATGGGCGGTGTACAGTGAGCATCTGTGTGACTTTATGGGCCTGATTTTACCATTCTCAGTCTTGAGTAACAGGGTTGATGCACAGAGCCCCCGTTCTCAGACTCTGTCGGATCTTTTTTGATCGTTTTCGTCTGATCAGCTGTATCGAAAAGTCCGAGGGGTTGACGCCGAAGGGCATTGTCACTCACAAGTGCCAAGTACAACTCGATAGAGGCCATGAGCGGAAACGAGGCTTATAGACGACAGGCTACTGACGCCGACCATGTATTTGCAAAGGTGTCACGCGTGGATTTTCGGGGCGAACCAGCGGACTAGAAAGCTCCCATGCCTGATCCAGAAACGGCAGCTAGACCCCCAACTCCTGGTCTATAGCTCCTCATAGCGGTGATCCAGCATGTTCATCAGCCGTATGTCAACCATTGGCGTCTCATTCACATGTCCGTGTTAACAAGCGGCGACGACAGCGGGTGGCGAATTGGCGCGCCCGCCTTATGCTCTCTCGTGTTCCCACATGCTTTAATACGAACCCTTGATGGCTGTCCTGGTCAGAAGCAACGCTCGTTCCGAGTGGAAGGAGAGGCTGTGAGGGATTTCGAGAAGCACCCAATGCATTTTACGTTTGCTTCTAATCCAATGTGGCCTTCCTCGATTCGATCATTTAGCGGTCTAACGTGTTTCACGATTTTCACCTTTGATCATATTCCCTGACTGCTGCACAAAGTTCACAAATTACAAAGTTGACAAAGTTCCCCTTGCCTCGATCGGGATGGTGCGCATGATTGCCTACGCCTCTCTGTCATCTCAGCAGACATGTCTCGCCTCGTCCCCGCCTTCTCCCGATGATCCCGGACGTGCACCTAACACGAGTTCCACAGTGAACCTCGTCCTATCGAGCCTATAAAAGCAGAGTGATAGTCGGACAAAACACAAAACCCCCTTCAAATCGAAAATCACTTTTGAATTTCCACCCAGCATGGATATACTCTTCTATTCTGGTCATCGAAATGAACAACGACAACCGCGACAAACCATGTTCAGAGGAAGAAATTGCCAAGGAATCGATTGAAGTGGGTGACAGGCACACCTCAGAAGAGAATACTTATGCAACTATGGCTGAACATTCCACTCAATGTTCAGTGGACTTCGGGAGGGCAGAGAATTACTGTACTGAGACAAACTAGACTATGTGCATGAATGAACAAGACATGGGTCGAGTCTCATCGCTTGAGCTGTACTAGTCATCGCAGATCTGTTTGACAGCCTCGTACAGTATAATCTCCAAGTTGCAGTCTTCTACGCAGCGCCACCACGCTCATCGTTGAATTAGTCGAAGAGTGTGGGCTTCTTGAAGAAGGGCAAGACCTTGTGCGTCAAACGCCAAGTGTACATCACCTCCTTTCACTTGCCCCACGTATCAGTCTATCCCCGTAAATCTATCTTCCAGAAACCTCCAGAGGCCATCCTTTCTCTTCCTATCCTTTCAAGTAGTCTCCCCAAAGAAACGGTCTTTCGTGCGTATATAAATCGCCACCCACTTGCTGTTTCTCCCCCAACACTTGACTTTTAACACATCTTCACACTGCACGCATTGTATCAAAGATGAATTCAGCTCGAGCTGCTGGTTCCATTGCGACTATCGTGCCGAGGACCAGCCGATTCCCCACAGGGTGGCCCTTAAGTCGCAACCCGTTCCAGCTTCTACCTTCGTTCGAGAAAAGCATTTTCCACCCTGGGTCACACGCTTCCTGGCGCCACCCCAGCCTGTTCTCTTTTTCACTGCGACCGTTGAGTGAACTATCCAGTTGGTTACCAACGGTGAGTATCCCTGGTATCTCTGGCGAGATGAGGTCATGCCTTCAGCAGATCCCTGGGACCCATGTACCGTTCACGGACAAGTTCCTGGAAGAGACGTTCCCGGGGGGCAAAGCTACTTTCCAATCGGAAAAAACAGAGGACGGGGGAACGTCATTTTTTTCGTACAGCTACAACAGTGCTCGTAGTCCCTCCTCGTCAAGCTATACGGGGACGGAGACGCCCAATGACCGATTCGAGGGGACTCCAAGAGTGATCGAGGATATCTCTGACAAGAACGAGGAGGCAGCTACTACTGGGCCCATGTCTCAGTTAGCCGAGGATCCGACCTCTACGAAGGAAGTCGACTCCAAGGTCGGGTCAGAATAGACAGGGCTAGAGAGCAGCTACTATTCTTATCTATACTGAGTATTTTCGATGCATGTGATCTAGGGGGACAGACGCAGTTTTTTTTCCCCTCGCTTCTTGCGAGGTTCATCCGACCGGTCGTCGTTACTGCACTGAAATGAACTCAGGCCAAAATGATTCGATGATGCCAATGACGAGCATGTGATGTCCGCGCAGCTCTTTTCTTACCTGCTCTTCGGTGTGATCAGCGCATAGAACCTGATACGGAAACGATCACCCAAGTCATCGAGTAAACTGCTTCCATCTCCTACAGTATCATCTAAAGACCTGGTGCTCGCTCAACGTCCTCTCTAAGCTCTCAATCTCGCTCTCCAGCCCTTTCAATGCAGAAGCAAAGTTTGCAACCGTCACCATCGAAGATTTCGCCCACTGTTCCGGGAGTTCCTCACGACAGCTCTTAATCTCGTCGAGCCAAGCAGTTTTGGCCGCGTCGAAAGCGCTCTTGGACACGGTATAAGTCCCAGGCCCTGACGGTGTTAGACAATCCCCCAGCTCTTTTCCGGCAATGGTGGCTCTTCTCTTCTTTTCTTTCATGAGCTCGTTCACTTCCTTCGATTTGCCGGATAGTCTTTCGCCAAATTCCTCAAGCTGGCTCATCTAGCTCTCGATGCGCGAGATGTGCGTTTTGCGCGTTTCCCAGAAAGCCACGGGAGTCTGGCTGATGGTGTCCTCACCCCATATTACCGTGTGGGTACTTCTGCCAGATGAGGTTCTTGTCGCAGCGGACGTGAAGTCGACAGGCTGGTAGTTTGAGTTGAGCCACGGAGGCTGATCATCTGAGTCGTACCCTGTGTCCGCCATAACTACTGAGTTCCTGCGGCTGTTGTGCAGCGGTGAGTATGGCTATATTCCATGATGACGGGATAAAGTCCAGGCTTAAGTACTGATGGGGCTGCGAAGCGGAGTTTGAGCGACGCACTTTCCCGCTCGGCATCCCCGTAGCTCCTTTCGCTGTCTGTATTTCGTCTCACCACGCTCGTGAAAGGATAGACGGGTTTTCCACCCTCAACATTTTGTGCGGGGAGTGAGATGCTGACAGCGCTAGAAAGGGCGCTGTAACGCTGATACACTTTCACATGAGACCGCCCGCGTTCGTTTCTCGGTCGGGGTCGGACCACGTCGGCGCCACAATCGCGTGCACCGCAATGAAACTTGCGTGGCGATGAGGTTTCTACAGGTCGCATTAGAGTTGTCATTCCTTGCAGACTGCCTCACCGGGGACGCAGTCTGACGTTGTAAAACTACAGTCTTTCTGAGGAAACGCCCGTTTGCATCTCGCACAGTCACCTGCAACTGTGCATGCTGATGCCCTTTGGGCTTTTCGCCGGCCAAGCTGTGCTCTATCGACTGTGAGATTTGCCACCGAGATGAGAGAACTGGTGGCGTTCAGGGTTTCAGGACGAAACATTTGTTATTGCGGCGTTTGTTTGTTTGGCTCGCAGCAACAATCCACACATACAAAAGCCAACAACTGTCTCTTATCACCCTTACTCCACTCCATCCCAAGCATCTTGGCAACGACAACGGCAGGTCATCGTGTACCACACCCGATCTTTCTACGTTACCTACTTCCTTTCACCGGCAGATTTTGCCAAGAACACACCTCGTCTTCAACGCTTTCACTCGTTTTCGATCCCGTTCGAATCTCGACCTTTGACCTTTGATCGTTCGACATGATCTTTACAGCTCTTTTCGCTTTGCTGCCTTTCGTTTCGGCCGCTACGTACCCCGTCAAGGAGTCGTGGAAGGGTGATACGTTTTTGTGAGTGGCGTTATACCTCGCTAGGACCTTCGATGGTACTCTCGATTCGGGCTGCCCGTCAATCGCGAGACTTTTCGGTGAGGGCACGAGTCTGATAGCAGGGACGGGTTCAACTACGATATATCGCCCTACGACAACACCACCAAGTGAGTCTCGCGTTTTGTACCGAGGGTGGTAAGCTAATGATAGTGGTGATACTTTTTGGTCGCGACCTGGCAACTCGTCCATCGTTTACACCACTGATGCTGGTACCCAAATCTTGAAAGGTGCGTTTCGAGCAAAAGAGATGAGATTGGATCACCTCATGCCTGCAACGCTGACGCTCAGTCGACAACACAACCTTCGTCCCGTACAACGAGAAACGGTATGCCCCAAAGCTGCTGTCGAAGACGCAGTACGGCAAGGGCACTGTCTGGGTCATTGATGCTCTCCACATGCCATATGGATGTTCAGTCTGGCCTGCGTTCTGGACTCGTATGTTCACTCTCGGCTTGGCCTTGGTACGTTGGGCAAAGGGAATGCTGACGATTAGAGGGCCCAAACTGGCCTGCCGGAGGTGAAATCGATATCGTCGAAGGAGTGAACAACCAAGCCACCAATCAGATTGCTCTCCACGGATCAGACACCGAGTAAGTACCCTCAGCGGAGGATTCGAGTGTGGACTGATGACAGATGCACCGCAGATGCCTCTGCAACGATGAGCGGGAATGTCACCCAAGCGCAATGCGCAAACTCGGCAAGTGCTGGCGCAGGCTGCACGATTGTCGACCCCGCAGCAAACTCTTACGGCGCCGATTTCGCTGCGGCCGGAGGCGGTGTGTACATCACCGAGCTGGGAGACGACGGTGTCAAGATCTGGTTCTACACTGTGGGTCTCACTCTACCTCTTTTGCACGGTGCAAAGCTGATCAGGTAGAGGTCAGCGATACCCAGCCAAGTCTCGGCCGATGCCACCAGTATCGACACTTCGGCCTTGGGCACGCCTGTCGCTTATTATCCCAACACGGCGTGTAACGTTGACAAGTACCTTGGTCGTGAGTCTCGGATGCTTACCACCGGCGAAGAGACTAACATCCAGCTCAAACGCTCACGATCAACATTGCTCTTTGTGGTGACTGGGCCGGACTCCCTCAGATCCTTGAAGCCACTTGCCCAGCTCTCACCGGCGACCTCACTTGGTATGTTGTCCTTCATTTGGACTCCTCTTCTCTCGTAGCCATACCGTCCCTCGTCCAATACATCCTTGCGACCCATGCCACATCCGCTTCGATCGTGGAATCTGGACACAACTAACAATAGCTACACCACCTACGTGATCAACGACGGCGGAGAAACCTACGCCAACGCTTACTTTGAGCTCAACTACGTCAACATCTTCTCCACCGCTACCGCCGAGACTTCGTTCCTGAAAGGTCCAGCGGCGGGTACCGGCTCAGACACAGCCACAGCTAGTGGAAGCGCCGCCAGTGCAAGCGCTTCTAGTGGGATCTCCAGGTCAAACTCGCCCACCACTACAATGTCGTCCGGAGGGAGCTCGACAGGTTCAGCTGCTCCAGCCCAAAGTTCCGGCGCCGCGACGCGTGGCCTCGGGTTGAAGGGTATGGAGTGGGCGGGAATGGCCGTGGTGGGTGTCGCGGCGGGAATGGTGCTGTAGATGTGGGGAGAAAAGAGGTATGCCACGACGATTTTAACGACGGACAATCTTACGAAGGTTTCAGAGGGGTTTCGCAGAGAGAGGTGTCAGTCAGAAGAGGAACATGATTGCGAAGTGGTGTTTAGAGAGATATGTAATTAGATGTTGATGTCTTTGAAGGTCTTATCGCTGTGTACAAGTGAGACAGGGTTCTCGGCAAGACAGATATTGTTTGGTTCCACGGGACCAAAATGTCGCGTCGAGTACTAAGCAGGTTCAAGCGCCGAGTCTCTGAGATCCACCGTTTCAGTCAACGTTCGACTGACGATCAACCATTGAAGGCGGGGCAAAATGGACGACTCGAAAATCCCCCTGCTGAGGAAAATGACAAAAGCAGTAGTGGCCCAAGCGAGCAAGCCCGGTGGAGCGTTAGAACGAGAGGAATTCACAATGGCGATCGCGAGAAGGTCTATCAGCGTCAAGATGGGTTTAGGGGAGGATGGGCTGGATGGAGGTGAATGGAAGGGGATGGTGAAAGGCTTGGTGCAGAGGGCTCTTGTGAGTGTCATTTGTTGCCTGGTGTGGGGTCAATGGGGAAGGCAAGGAGCAGGAAGGGAGTTGATCGGTGGAAGATGGTTGCCTTTTTATGCGACATGGGTGAGATTGTCGCAGAAAGGCTAGGGAAGGTATCAGAATGGGTGGGAGAGTAGAGACCAGAGGAAGATGAGAGAGGGGGAGGAAGTTGCAGAGAGGATGGTGTGATGGGAAACAAACGAACGATCGGCTCGAAAGCTGATGTCAGGAAGATGTAACAGAAAGCAGTCCTCCGCGACATTCTTCCCCCCTAAATTACAAAGCCGACGAGCTTGTCGATACCGATGCCGATGTCGAAGAACATGGAGACGAAGAGGAAGAGGTAGAAGAGGTGGAAGAGATAGAGTCTCCACAGCCGAAGCGCAAACGACCTTCCCCCAAACCATTGCCGAGGAGAAAGGGAAAACAAGCCGTCTCTTCCGATGAGGACGATGATGCGGTCGAAGAATCTGAAGTATCGAGTTTAAACGTCGCGACAAGCTCGAAGCGCTCGAAAGTACCGAAAAGCTCAGGTAGCCGGGCAAAGCGGTCAGATGAACCACTCAACAACACGAAGAAGAGCTCGGCGAAGCGGAAATCCCCACAAGGCGGCCATGATTCAGGCAAGGGAAGGAAAGGGGACAAAGAGGTTGTTGAAGCCGATGAAGAGATGATCGAGAAGGGGGAGAAGGTGAGTTGAGACGCGCTACCCCGCTTGGCGGATTGTACACCCAGAAGGCATCGTACGGCCTGAACCATACGGACTGTGTATCAGGCGTTAGGATCACGCGGATCCGTAGCTGACGGTAGTCTGAATCAGAGATGTCGTCGCTTTACGACGTAGCACCGGCAAAATCGCTTTACGACGTAGCACCGGCAAAGCGACGCAAGAGCGAAGGAGGAACGAGTACGACGTCTAAAGAAGGTGCCAAAGCAAAGCAGAAGAAGATGAAGGTGAGTCGCTCAGTGTGACTGAACATCGAGTGAGACTGACAACAGCGGCCGAAGAAGGATCCGAATGAAGGTGTGAGTGTGCCCTTCTCTTCCCTAGAAGACCTCAGAGGAGGTTGCACTGCGCAAGTTCTCCACGGCGGCGAGGCATATATCATTCGTTGTCGGGGTCTCTATCATACTTTCGGTTCAATACCCTATACCCTGTCAGAGTAGTGGCATGCAGCACAACCAAAGCTGACTGCTAATTCCAGCTTACGCCGGACGAAGCAAAAGTCGCCGACTTGAAGAAGATCGTTGTAGCCTGTGGCGTCAGGAAACAATGGTTAGTCCGAATCTATTCCTCCCTGCCAAGCTTGACATCTTGACGTGCGCTAAGACCAGGTCAAAAGAGTTCGCCGATTACACCACTGTGAGTCGTCGTGGCATTGACTGGCACGACTGGCCATCACACCTATCGTAAATGGTTGTGCTCTGAATACGAGGGGAATCCGCAATGACAGTCCGCTGACGTTTCAGGCGAAAGAGCAAAAACGGCACTTGGAGAAACTGCTTCTTGAGCTGGGAATGAAGGGTGCACCTTCTTTAGGCAAAGCGAGGTCGTTGAAGGAGAAGCGAGAGTTGGCGGCGGAACTAGGTATGTCCCCGTCTCTCTTCATCTGGCGGCAGAGGACAAATGGAAGGGGGAACAATGAGGGCTGATAACAGACGACGTGGTGGAGTTTGAAGCTGCCCGGGGCGTTTCTGGGGGAAGACCATCCCGGTCAAAACAGAAGGTCGTGGTGGAGGAAGATGAGGAGGACGAGGAGACAAACGGAAGTGTTAAAGGCGCGAAAGTGGGTGTCAGGGCCCGGTGGCTGCTTCGAACAAAGCGCAATGTGGCTCGTGCTGACGACAGGACACGTTTGCGGATATTCTTGATTTTCTGGGGGATGATGAGAGTGATTAGCCTCTCAGTGCCAATCGCGGAACGACATTCTACAAGGAACCTGTGTGGGAATCATGATTGGGCTGATTAGACCAGAGTAGAGGTTCCACGCCTCATGCGGTCTGACGGTTGTACTGGATTAGGGATCATGTAAGAGCTCAAAGGCAGCTATTGGCTTTCGGCGGGAGACCCGGATTCAAGGCGACGTCGAGGGAACTACGAGTCAGCAGGTCTGGCGGGATGGCTAATTTGTTTCAGTCAAGCCGACATTCATCGTGTAGCTTGACAAAGAGCCGGTGTACTTACATGAGATATCTGGCTTTGTCATAAACCCAACTTCCGCCGGGAATTTGACCGGCATTGTTGGCCATACCCGAATTCCGAGCTATATAAAGCCAGCTCAAACAACATTAGCTACAATACATCTTTGCACACGCCCGAATCCCATCTTATATCAGTACAATATGTTGGTGATTCACGGAATATACATGGCTACAGTACGTCTCAACTAAGCAACGGTTCGTCGAAGAAAGCCTGATGGAAGTGCGTCAAGAGGGTCATTGTGTCCTTTCTCGAAGCTGGGCTGGTTGCTGGGAAGGGTAAGTCGACTCTTCTCTTGGGGCCGTACCGCCCCCTCCCCTTCGTTATACCCCGAAATACCCTCCCGGATCCAGTGGACAGCGGTGCATCGCCCCGACCTACTTCATCGACGACGAAGCAAGACCTAGACTGACTACCCGCAGATTTCCGTTTGGCCCCGTTCACCGACCGAGCCGCGATTAAATCGCCGGAATGGCTGGAAAACCAGCCGTTTGGCCAGATGCCTTATGTGGTTGATGAAGAGACGGGAGCTGTGCTGTTTGAATCGCGGGCTATCGCACGATGTGAGTGCTCGGCCGATTGAGGGATAGGCTTCCTTCCTGGACTTGTTTGTTTTCTGTCTGTGCCGATACCTTCCCTTGCTTCTCCCTCCTTCCACCCTTTCCCACCCATTGCGCGTTTCATTCCCTGCTCCGATCCCTACGCCTTCTCGATAGCTACCTCCAGTACATGGGCGACAGTGCCGTCTTGGTCAGCTGGGGCACACGGCGAGCACAAGAACGAGACTGAGGCTAGAGCTGAACCCAGATGCGTTACTGAAACACGGTAAAACAGGAACCCTGTCCCCTCTCCCTTCAGGCGACCTAGAGGCGTACACCAAGTTTGAGATTGGTGTCAACGTCGAAATGGCCAATTTCGATCCGTCAGCTGGGATCTTGTTCGTGGAACATATCTTGAAGCCGATGTAGGTCTCGCTCTCCCTGATTCCGTCGTTCCTTCCTGCTCCCGTCCTGCTTGATGTTTCGGCTCAGGCTTCGGTTGAAGGAACTGCACGCTGACTACAGGCGAAACCTCGAGTTCGACCCCGCGGCAGCGGCCAAAGCTGAAGAAACGATCAAGATGAAGCTGGAGGGGTACGAGCGTATTCTGTCAAAACAAGCTTGGATCGGCGGGAACGAGATGACCCTGGCTGATCTATTCCATCTGCCTTACGGAGGTGCTATCACTCGTGTACGTTACGCTTTGTTTCGGCGTAGATATCATCGTGGCGGGATACGGCTGACCCCAGGCCGGCGCCGTTAAGCCCCTCACTGACGGATCCCTTCCGCACGTTGCGGCGTGGTGGAAGAAGTTGACGGAGCTGGAGAGCTGGAAGAAGGTTGCTGGGGGCAAAGCAGAGGACTTTGCATAGACGAGATGTATTGATGCACTGCACCGATAAGATGAATAGGAACATCCGACTGATCGTCTTGATGCGTTACGCCCCGTGGTTCGCACCAGAGCTCCGGATCCCGGAGGCGGGCCTCCAGAAGTGGCATGTGCCCTGAGTTCTTGACTTCCCGACCTGATACATGATTCCACCGTCCCCTTGAACGGGGATGCATAACTCCTTAAGCCCGCCGTCGTTAGCTCTGCCACGAGGCAGGTCAGATTTGCTGAGCTATGTTATATCCTCCTGGAACCGTGCGAGCTGTCGTTCAATACATTGCCGACCGATAAGCGCAAACCAACGGCGATCGCCTGGACCACTTCACGTCATCCGTGATCACCACGTTGTTGGCGAGCTGTTTCTTTTTTTTTATTTTTTTGATCAAAGCCATGCTTGAGCCGGTCGATGCATGCACGCGATGACAGCCAAGCCCGCCGGGATAGCAATGACGGGCGGAATCTTCGGATGCGGCATGTAAAATTGCGTCCAGTGCCGTATCGTGGGAAAAGGCGTACAGGTGGTGGACAGTTTTCGTCTGAATTGGAAACGCCTCGTCGTCATTCGACAGGTTGGGGGAAACTCGGTTTAGTCTCAAACCCACCTAATCCCACCATCTTTCCTTTCATCCAATCTTTTTTCTCTCTCCTACATCCATACATACCATCCAAGCAATCTTACACACGCACTCCCTTGCCGTCTTCCTTTGTAGCTCTAGTCTTATACCCCACCAACTCGACCAGGACATTTATTAGCATGCCCGTCCCACAGGCCCTTGCCAAGGCCGTGCCTTCTGGCCTCAAAATGCCACAGAACGATAAGAAATCTTTGGCTTCTGGACCCAAGACGAAAACTCCGCAAGATGAAGCTTTGGCCTTCTTCTCCGAGGGATCGCATTCGGGCGAGGACGTGCAAGTCTGGGAATTATGGCTCGAGGATGACGGGGGACCGGGAGAGAAGAAATCGGTGAGTCGACGTAGACGCGTTGTCCGAAGAGCTCGAACGCGAGCTGGTCTTTACCGATTGGAGCTGGAACGATGGGCAAAAGGTTAATAGGCAGTATATCCGTCTCCCGCCCCCAGTCCGACCATATGTCCTGCGATTATCGCTGCACCCGGGCACCAGCTGCACGCGTAATGGTGTCCTCAAATCCGACTTCCCAATGGATGGAGGAGAGTTCAAGCGTGGCGAGTGGAAGGAGCGAAAACTGCCCTCGGACGTCTCAAAGTGAGCCTTGCCTGCTCATCTCTCTTCACACTCAGCTGACATCAGACCCGTTCACGTCGATTTGCCCATTTCCGCCCCAGGAGCTTTCTGCTACTTTATTGAGCACGACTCGCTCACTTCGGGCGAAAGAACGACATCCACCAAGGGCTACTTCAACGTCGACCCAATCATCACCCTCCCTGCTCGAACACCCTTCTTTCCCTCTGGTTCCGCGTCAGACGTCCCACTGCTCAAGGATGAATCCTCCGGTGCCGTCCTCGACAAGACAACGACGCTCTCGCTCGACTCACTCACCATCTTGTCCGTCCTTGCTAAATGGATGGGAAAGACCTCTGCCTGGGACAAGCACTTTTCCGAAGCCAGCAAGCGAGGTTACAACATGCTTCACTGGGCGCCGTTACAACAACGTGGAAGCTCGGGCTCGCCGTACTCAATCTATGATCAGTTGAAATACGATTCTGCCATTTTGGAAGATCCGAAAGCCGCCGACGGAGGATTGAAGGAGATTGAAAAGGCTGTCACATTAGCGAGGGAGAAGTACGGCCTGGGCGGTGTCACCGATGTCGTTCTCAACCACACAGCTTTCGATTCGGCTTGGTTGGAGGAACACCCAGAGGCTGGTACGTTGCCTTTCTCCTGCTTCAAGACTGATCTGACAACCAGGTTACTCTGCGCACAACACCCCTCATCTTGCCCCGGCCGTCGAGCTGGAAGACGCACTCCTCGAGCTATCCGCTAACCTCGCTGCCAAGGGTCTCCCTACCAAGCTCACTTCATCTGCCGACGTCGAGAAGCTCGTCCCTCACATTAAAGCCGCTATCGATTCCGCCAACCTCTGGCAGTACTACGTCTTTGACGTTCAAGCCTCGGCCAAGGCTGTCGCGGCTTCTCTCGAGGCTGGATCTGAGAAGCAATGGCAAGGCGCACCAGTCGCTGGAAAATCTGTTGGCGAGCTGTCGCATGTAGCCAAGGACACCCCAGGATTCCTTCAGAACTACAAGGCGTACTCTAAGCGATTTGGAACGACCGTTGATGCCAACGCCGCGGCTGGGTTCATTAAAGCCGCTTACCCCGACGAGAGCAATGTTGAACTGGCCAGCAAATGGGGTAAGGTGCTAGATGTCCTCAATGTCGACCTGTACGAGGAGTGCAACGACGACTTGAAAGCAGCTCAGGAGGGAGTTCTCGGTCGTTTGAAGTTTAACCGTATCGATGAACACGGCCCGAAAATGGGAGAAATCAACAAGGAGAACCCCATTGTCGAGCTCTACTTTACCCGTCTTCCCGCCAACGAAAAGACGGCAAAACACCCCAAAGCCGCCCTGTCTATCGCCAACAACGGATGGATGTGGGCAGCCGATCCACTCAAGAACTTTGCTGAATACCCGTCGAAAGCTTATCTTCGACGACAGGTTATCGTCTGGGGAGACTGCGTCAAACTGCGATACGGAAAGGGACCGGAAGACAACCCGTGGTTGTGGAAGCATATGATCAGCTACGCCGAGACTCTAGCCGGTGTCTTTGACGGCTTCCGACTTGACAACTGTCACTCTACGCCGCTTCACGTCGGCAAGGCGATCATCGACGCTGGACGAAGGGTCAACCCGAACCTGTACATCATGGCTGAGCTCTTCACCGGAAGTCAGGAGATGGACCTCAAGTTTGTCCGGGAATTGGGCATCAACAGTCTGGTCCGAGAGGCGTACAACGGAGACAACGTGAAGAACTTCTCTGGATTGTGAGTGCTTCGTTTCCTAAATTTGGCCGCTGCTAATAAACAGGCTGTACAACTTTGGTGTCGGTAAACCCATCGGTAAGCTGATTTGTATTCCATATCCACCATCGCTAACGCCTAGGTTCCATGGATGGCGACTGCCTTACCTCTGCTGAGGAGCTCCCACCACTTGTTGGCAAGGGCGCTGCCCGACCATGCAAGGTTACTCCCCTTACAGGATCCGCACCCCACGCCGTCTTCTACGATGTCACTCACGACAACGAAACTCCCCGTGACAAGCGTACCGCAGAGGATGCGCTCTCTACTGGTGCTCTGGTCACCTTCTGCAAAGCCGCTTTGGGCTCTAACAAGGGCTTTGACGATCTCTACCCGAAGCTGCTCAACCTCGTCACCGACAACAGGATGTATGAAGTTGACGAGCGAGGAATTGCCGGTATTGGCCGTGTCAAGAGGATCATGAACCATCTGCACGCCGAGATGTTTGAGGGTGGTTTCTCCGAGGGACACGTTCACGAGGAGGGCGAGGTGAGTCTTTGTCTCTTTCCTGCATTGTTCCAGCTAAGCCACAGTACATTGTCGTCCACCGAGTCCACCCCATCACGCACAAGGGATACATGCTGGTCGCCCACACCGCCTTCAAGGGCTTCCAAGGTCGAGGGTGGAGTGAGCTGCCTGTTTCTGAGCGAGTACCAATACTAACCGATAGTCAAACCCATCAAGCTCTCTAGATCGAACGTCAAATACCTCTTCGGTGCTTCTATCAAGACTCACTTCGACCAATGGAAGGACGACCCGAAGACCCACCGAGGCATCCCATCCGAGCTCGTCGAAATCCCCGAGCCGGCCATCAACAAGGGTACCGACTCTGACGGAGAGTATGCCGAGATTATCGTTCCGGATACCTTTGAGCCGGGAAGTATTATGCTTTTCGAGACCGACATGCCTGTAAGTTGAATCCGCATTTTTCGCCCGCAGCGACTAACCTACAGGTCATGCCCAAGGACCTCGACAGCACTTGCACTTCGGGTGCTGATGCCGCCCTCGCCGAGCTCGATTTGGTCGACCTCAACGTTGTCCTCCATCGAGCTGATGGTGAAGAGAAGGACGCGTGTGGCGGAGATGGAGTTTACGCTATCCCGAACTACGGCTCGCTCGTATACTGCGGTCTCGAGGGCTGGATGCAACCGCTCCGCAAGATCACCGAGACGAACGATCTCGGTCACCCTCTTTGCGCCCACCTGCGCGAGGGCACATGGGCGATGGACTACATCTTAGACCGACTGATCAAGTGAGATACAAAGACGGTGGCGCAAAGTCCCAGCTAATCTTAGGCAAACTGGTGATCTTCCACGACTCGCCAAACCCGCACAATGGCTCAAGGAGCGCTTCGACCTGATCAAGTCGTCATGTCCATCTTTCATGCGACCGAAATACTTTGCCTTGGTCATCTACACCGCGTACAAGGCTGCGCGTAAAGCCGTCGTTGAGCAATGCTCCGAGTTTGTCTCTTCCGGCCACACTCTCGTTCAGGACCTCGCCTTGTGCTCCGTGCAGATGTATGGTCTCGTCAAGAGCGCTAGTATCAACCCAGCCAAGCCTGTCGCGAGTTTGGCCGCTGGTCTTCCGCACTTCACCGCCGGATGGGCTAGATGTTGGGGTCGAGATGTTGTGAGTGGTTGTGGAGTTGACTGAGGTCCCGTCTGACTACTAGTTCATCTCCCTCCGAGGTCTCTTTTTGACCACCGGAAACTTCCCCGCCGCGCGAGACCACATTCTCGCTTTCGGTTCTACCCTCAAGCACGGTCTTATCCCCAACTTGCTCGACTCCACTCGAAACCCCCGTTACAACTGTCGTGATGGTCCTTGTAAGCTCGTCTCGGATACAAAGCGCTTGGCTAATAACCAGGGTGGTTCATCCAAAACATTCAGGATTACTCCAAGATGTGCCCGAACGGTCTTTCAATCCTGAACGATAAAGTCAAGCGAAGATTCCCCGCAGACGACACTTGGGTCGAATGGGATCACCCACGCGCGTACGAATACGAGAGCACCGTCGCCGAGCTTGTCCAGGAGATCCTGCAACGACACGCTAGCGGTATCGAGTTTAGGGAGTACAACGTGAGTTTGGATAAATACGGCGGCGATCCGAGTTGATGGCAGGCTGGACCTAACCTCGACATGGACATGCACGACGAGGGATTCAATCAGAAGATCTGGGTCGACTGGGAGTCTGGAATCATCTTCGGTGGTAACAGGTACAACTGCGGGTGAGTCGATTATTCACGTAATACCCCAAAGAAGCGACTGACGAGCAGTACCTGGATGGACAAGAACGGTTCATCTGAAAAGGCCGGAAACAAGGGTCTGCCCGCTACCCCGCGTGATGGTGCGCCAGTTGAGATCACCGGTCTCCTCAAGTCGACGTTGACTTGGTTGGACAAGCTGTCGGGTGAAGGCAGATTCCCGTTCAAGGGTGTTGACGCTATCAGTGAGTCGACCTTGCGGAGATGTGCGCAATGTGCAACGCTGACTATCCAGTCCAAGGCAAAAAGACCACTGTTACCTACAAACAATGGTCCGACCTTCTCCAAAAATCCTTTGAAAAGTCATACTACGTTCCCGCCGACCCTACTCAAGACTCCAAATACGACGTCAACCCAGCAATGGTCAACCGTCGTGGTATCTACAAGGATGTCTACGGTACACCGAAAGACCGTGAATGGTCCGATTACCAATTGCGATGCAACTTCCCGCTCGCAATGATTGTCGCACCCGAGCTTTTCAACCCGGAACACGCCATGGGAGCACTGAAGATTGCCGAAGCCTCCATCAAGGGACCATTGGGAATGAAGACGCTCGACCCTATGGACAGCCAGTACAGGGGCAACTACGACAACTCGAACGACAGTTCGGACAGGAGTGTTGCCAAAGGATGGAACGTGAGTGCAACGTTTTGCCGACTTCAAGTAAAGGCTGATGGTAGTACCACCAGGGTCCTGAGTGGGGTTTCCCGATCGGTTGGTTCTTGATGGCCTGGCTCAAATTCGACCGTCTCGCCGGAGAAGGTAAAAAGGTGAGTCCACGCATCTCCTCCATCGACGTAAGAGCGGGACTGACGGCAGAACCCCGAGATCACGATGCACTACATCTCCAACCTCCTCTTGAAACACGCGAGACATATCGAGCAAGACCCATGGCGCGGTCTTCCCGAGCTCACGAACGAGAGTGAGTTGACAACGCTGCGGATGTTACAGGCGCGAATACTGATGATAGACGGAGCGTACTGCTACGATTCATGTAACACCCAAGCTTGGAGCGCTAGTACAATCTTGGACGTGCTCGAGGAGATGCACAGGATCAACAAGGGTGAGGAATAGATGCAGTGCGTGGTTTGGCGAGAGGGGAGACGTAGATGAATGAAGCGAAAGTCTTCTTGGATATTGGTTTCGGTTATTTTAGCATGCATTTTAGATTGGTCTGTTTGCTTGTTCGGCTGGGCGCGTCTTAGCATAATTGGGCTATGTTAGACTTGACGCGAGGCCCGGTATTACAGCGCCGGGACGGCTCATGATCGCCTCGAAGGGAAGTGAATCGGCGGTCCCCGTCGCTCTGACCGGCTTGCCGACGGTTCAGCTGACGTTTTGGTATACAGTCCGTACGGGCTCAACACGTCAGCCGAGCCAAGGCAACGGGTTTCGGTCGGTGAATGTCTGTCAAATGCATAGACAGGTATATACGCTCTCACATACCCCACACGCCCCTCAATCTGCTCGGACCGTCTATTCTACCTCCGGCCTTCACCTCATCTCTAGAGTCCCAACACCCTAATCGTCCCCCTTCTCCAACCTCACAGCTGGTCGGACCTTGACCTGAGCCAAGTCCGTCTTGTGCCCGACGAGCGTTCGGATATCCTGGATCTTGTACCTGCCCGTCAGCAATGCTCGTTTTCACAAACGACCAATCTCCCTGATTGCTGCCACGGTCCGCATCGACGCAGTACCGAGAGAAGTAGCTCGCGTTGTACTCACTTGATCATTGTTGGTCGTTCTAGCGACATACCCCACCCGAGCACTCTCACGCCCTTGGGCAAACCCATAGGTTCCAACATCTCTGGCCTGAACACCCCAGACTGGAGTCAGTTGAATTTCAGATCAGTCAGACCGCCTGTGACTCACGTTGGCAATCTCGATCCATTTCTGCAAGCCCTCGTGCCATGAAAACACCTCCATACTTGGTTCAGTGTAGGGGTTGTAGGCTGGCTTGAAACGGAGTTTGTGGTTGCCTGTCTTTTCGTAGAACGCCTTCATGAAGCCTGTCGTCAGCGCTGTCCCGTTGCTGCGATTTTGAGAGGCGTGGAAGCGCCTCGATAGATCACGCAAAGAGCCGTACTCACCGATCAAGTCGCCGAGGGTGATGTCGTAATCTGCGACGACACCTTCGACCTGGTGGAACTCGGCAAGATGGGTAGCATCGGCCGTCTCGTTTCTGTCGTCAGCGTGTGTGTGTGTTTGCTAGCATCGCCTAGTGTTCAAAGCCTACTCTGACGCTATCGCCATGCAGGACAGAAGAGTAGCAGTGAAAGGCTCACCTGAACACCCGATCTATCGAGTACATCTTTGCCGGCTTGAACCCCCCTGGCTGGTTCGCAATCTGGTACAGCATATCCGTTGAGACGGCGGTTGTATGTGTTCGCAAAAGCAGCTTTTCGCTCTCTTCTCTTGAGAACGGAGCACGGTATCCTATCGAGCCGTAACCTCCGACCTCGTGTGTCTTCTTAACACGCTCGTAATATGCCTCATCGGGTCGTAATGATTTTGCCGGGCCTAGGGTCAGCTTTGGTCCCTTTTGCCAAGTCAGGTCTTCCGAACAAGGTGCGATGAAACGAATGCTAAACGTACTTTTAACGTAGAAGGTATCTTGCATCTCTCGCGCAGGATGTTGTTGCGGGACGAACATTGCGTCAAAGTTCCAGAAAGCGCTCTCGACGAAACGGTTCGTCGGCATCTCGGTGAAACTGTCGTCAGATGCGCCCTTTCCCGTGGCTTTCTCTCTTCTCTTTCCAGCAGCAAAGAGCAGCCAAACCAAGCGCACTCACCCCATGTCGAAGAAGATTTGTCGGAACTCTTCTCGGACTTTGAGAAGGGGGTGGAGAGCTCCTCCTTCGGTGGGTTGGCCAGCAGCGGCGAAGTTGTATTGCTTGAACTCGGCAGCTTTCCAATTACCCCTGGATGTTAACTCTGAAATAACTCGATTTGTGACTAGTTGTCGAAGGCGAGGCAGGGCAAACACCAGGCGGGAGCTTGACAGGTAACGTTGAGGCACGTACGAGGCAATCATGTCCGCCGTCAGATCCGTCTCAAGCTGCTTGACCTCCGTTGCGAACTGTGAGCCTTTCTTGACCGAGTAGTGGATGTGTTTTCTGCGATCAGCTGCTGGTCTTGACAGTATAAAATTCTTCGCCAGCAGTCCGCCTCCCCATCTACGTCCAAATACACTTACCTGGGAAGGATGAGTTTCCTTTTCGACAGCTCCTTGACGGTCGCAGCATCGTTACATTCCCCCGTCTTTTCAATCTCCCTCAAAAGAACCGCCGTCGTGTCTGTGACGCTATCGGCCTGTCGTCAGTACGTGTAGAAGGGAAAACGGATCACTTACGTTCCTGACGAATCCCGCTGGGTCCTTCTTGATCCACTTCGCTCGCATTGCCTGTCCTTGACCGATTTTGGTAGTTTCAGCACCGACGAGTTTCTGCCATTAGCGGGGGTTCCAGTTGTTTCGCGGTTCTCCGCGATCATATCGAGCCCAATATCCACCTGCGGGTACGAACAAGGTTCCGCACAATTTATGCCTCCTCAGCATTCCTTCATGCGCGACCAGTCGTGAAGCGCCCTTAGGATCGTATACTTCGGTATGCCATTGTGAGAGAACGAGACACTCACTTGCAGATCCGCACTGGACATAGCCTCCCCGCTCTCTGGAAGCGCCTGCCAGACCCGGTATTCGTGCGACCCATCTTTGGCAATTGAGTTCGCTTCGTCGGAAAGCACGTAGGTGGTCGTTGTGATTTGCTCATACTCGACCATCTGGATATAAGCTCGTGATCTACAGTCCGCGCCCTCGGCCAGCTGTGTTTCCCGACGAGCCTCGACTTGTCCAGCTCCCCTTGGCTATCTGAGATATACGATTGTCCTTAGACAAGTGCGAGAGCTATGATCCCAACTTTTGTCCCTCGAGTACCATCCAGCTCCTGCGCATCCCACCGTGGGTTCCTACCTCGTTCCAAAACCCCCCCTCGAGTCTATTGGAAAGACCTTCATCCACGACAGAGGGAGACACGCACCTCTTTGGAAACCAGACTGCTCAGCACTCCCTTTATAACAGCCTGTTCCTCCGCTGACCGGAGTTCACGCCCGTTATAGCTGATTTCCCTCGAATCGGCAATAACTCCATCAGCATTCGTCGAGAGCGTGTTGAGGATAGTGGCCTGAACGACCTCGGGCGGTGGGAGGGTCGTCATTCTTCGCGAATGTTTTTGCAGTAGGCTGAATTGTATGAGAGGTGGACTTTCAACGTTGGTAACATCTTGAAATGCGACCTCTGAGTCGGCGAATTTTGGGCGCCTAGCGTCGCAAGCCTATCGAGGACTTGCTTTGTCCGGCTTACTGTGAACGTCGGCGCAAGCATGCGGATGGGGAGCTCTGAGCGGGGCTTCTGTATGCAAATGATGAGTCTAAAACGTAAAGGTGGTGCGAGATGCATAATATTAATATACGAAGAATACAAGTGTCTCAGAGATCTACCAGAATCCAAAATCCCCTCATTTCCCTGTCAACCTTATCGCCTGCCATAGTCCCATCCACTCGCATTGGGCTGCTGGTATTGCCCACCCACCCCACTACCGCCAGAGTACCTATCATACGCTAACCCTTCGTACCTCTCGCCAAGCGGCGAGAGGGATCGGTAATCTAGCGAGTTCTGCGAGGTCGACCGTGGCGGTGCGAGCGGTTGTTGATGCTGATGCGATTGGTACTGCCGATATGGCCGTTGCAGTTGGTGCTGATATGATTGGGCGTAGTCGTAGGCTGGCGATCTTTCTGCGCGCTGGCACACCTCAGGTTGAGGCAGGTACTGCGCGCGTGGCGGGAAAGCCGGTTGAGAAGCGGAATACAACGAGGGGTTCGACTTGGGATTGACGTGCGGGTTGTATATTCCACCTGAAGAAGGGGGATAGGTGATGCCCATAGGAGCGGCGCTCGCAGCGAGATTCGTGGAGCTTTCGTTAACTTCGTGCCACCTATTCAAGATCGACCTCGCCGACTCACCTGCCATACTCTTCGGTTTGGTAGGGCTGTGCGTAGTCTAGGGTAGGGGGATACCCCAGACCCGCCGAGTTGTACACTTCATACTCTGCATACTCCTTCTTTGCCGCCCGGGCTGATCCTTTTCGATCGGCAAAGTGCTTACGCTGGCCCACCGTGTCATCGTCCAGCGAGACATTGGGCAGGGTTGGTTGAGGGATAATCCCGGGAACGTCTTTGATACTGCCGTTCGCAACTTTCTTCTCCAATGCGGCGTTACGTCGGATCCGATCTCTTCGGTTCTTCTGGATAAGCTCGGCGATACGCTGCTTGTTAGCTGACTATCACTCGGCAACAGAATCAGCCCGACCTTGTCGACCTTGTGACAGACGTATTCCTTCCATCAGCTGGATCCAGCTGTAAACGCGAACGCCGACTCACCTTCAAATTTCCCTGGATGTAGCACAACAGAGGGACATAGAAGATTGACGCCGCGATGAGCAAGATTAAAGAACCGACAAACATCAAGACGGTGAAACAGATGGCAAACAGCAACATGGCAGTGATGACCGAGTTGTCCCACCACGCCGGAAGGTTGCTCCACTGGAACCCGTTGGCGTAAGCGAAGGAGTAGAGCGTCAAGGCGTTGATGGTTTGACGAGGGCCATCAGCTAGAAGGATTTGTTTCCAATCTTCCATCAGCCTTTCGTAACTCCCCAGACAGACCACACCTACCCTTGAAGGTGAAGTAGATGAAGAAGGCAAAATCGTCCGTCTTTTTCGTGGAATTGTTGATCCGGCAAAAGAGGCAAAAGTTGTCGTACGATTCTGTCGTCAGCTGGGAGCCACAGCGAGCGTAGCGATGTGAGACACCCACTAAGGGAATAGTAGTCGTTTGCCATGAGATTGGTGAAGGCGTAGGAGATATCCCTAGACGCGACTACCTTTCTCGCTTTCCACGTCTCGTACGCGAGCTGTCGTCAATGTGCGCCCGCGGATTGTGTAAGGGTGAATGTTGCAAGATCAAGAATCATGTTACCGGTGCAACGTGTAAAAGACACACCGAGATGTAGATACACTCACGAGTAAGAAGGAGAAAATGATACAACCCACAAAGACCCATTTGGCCGTCTTGAATTGCACATCGATCGCGCAGTCGTCGCCGCATTTCCGTTGAATCGCGTTGGTCCACTGGGATGAGTTGATGTCACTTGTGGCA
The DNA here is from genome assembly GCA_035773095.1 of Papiliotrema fonsecae. NCBI lineage: Eukaryota > Fungi > Basidiomycota > Tremellomycetes > Tremellales > Rhynchogastremaceae > Papiliotrema > Papiliotrema fonsecae. The sequence continues at coordinate 186,729 of JAHRBW010000006.1, forward strand.
GAAACACGGCGTCTAGATGAGTGCGAGGGGCAAGGACGGGTAGAAGGACGGGAAAGGCAAAGACACCCACGTGTTCGGACAAGATCATCGTTGTCGCTGTGAAAATGTCCAAAGAGTAGACTGCGATGGATTTGAGGATGAGGATGTACTTCCAGACGTATCTGCGGGTCAGAACCTGATCTGACAGACCGCTTGTCGGTCTCATGGTCGTCCATTTCGGACTACGTTTGGCAACGCTTCGGGTCCTTTTGGTGTTGCGTCAGGTGGCGCAGAAGTTCCCTCTAACAGTCTTCATCGTGTTCATCTCTCCTCGACCATGTGGTCTGCCTGGAACATATGTAGCTGACGGAAAAGACTCACTTCAGACGAGTCATGATATCGTCCAGGTGGAACTCGCGGACGTTGATGAAATCGAACTACCGTCAGCCTCTGCTCGTGTAGACTTCAAGCTGCCATAGCTTGGTCGTCACTGGTAGCCGATCGACCTAACGACCATTGCTCCCTTCCACACTTCGCATTCTGGCGTTTCCAAGTCTCCACATGAGATCCGAAGGAGCGCGAGCACCGACTCACCTTGTGATCAGGAACAACCTCCCTCTTCCATTCGGCTCGACAACACATCTTGCGCAATCCAACGCTCGAGCTTGAGCCAACCACCGAAACGACTCTTTGCTTCGATCAAGGAACTCGAGGTGAAGAAGTGTCAAATGAAGTTGTTCCGGGAAGAATGGTCGAAAGGATGTATGACTCAACGCCAGAAGGGACTGATTCGTTGTTGTTGAGTTGGCGGTATCGACCAGCGACACCGGCAGTAAGGAACGACAGGAGTTGGTGTTAGAGGAATGCAGATAAAGCGAGGCCTAACGAGATGCGCAAAGCAGCGCAAGCTTCGTAGGCGAGCGTTTGACAAGGAAAAGATGAACACCGTCCTTGCGGAACAAAGGCGGCGAGGTTGGTACGTTTCAGCTTGACGCCGCGGTTTTCGGCGGATTTGAGCTCCCTTTGCTGTAGCGGGCTTGAAAGAGCGTGTAGCGTGGGGCTATTCAGGTGAGAAGACGCTCGACCGGCGAGGAAGTGAGGTACAAAGGGGTGTAAAGTGAGGAGAAAATGGGGTGTGCGAAACAAAGTGTGAATTATTGTTTACCACGGGGCTAGACTTTGCGTGACGACAATTAGCAACACTTCTCGTAATGTTTCAGGCGCAGCGCAACATCTATCTACTTGCGCATCGTGTTGCAGATGCATGCATAGTTGTATTTTGTCTGTTTGGGTGGATCAGATGTATACAAATCAGCGACATGCATGCTGGTTTGGTTCAGTTGCGAGCCAAGGGGTTGTAACGGGGAGCTGCCATTTGCTTGGCGATCGACGCGTGGCGAAACGCGCCACACTTGTCTGGTCTCGATAGTTTTGCTCTCACCTCTTCAGCTACAGGCTCCGTTTGCACCCTCATATGACATTGCAGTGGAAACACGCCACTCTGCAGAACATGTAGAGGACGCCGAATATCTTCTGGTCACTTCAAGCTTGAGCCAAGAAGACTTGCAGGCCACACAAACGCGTGTGACCAATTTGCCTTCCGCTCCCTCGTGCCACTCGACACTCTCTAGCTCATCCCTGCCCTGTCCATTGCTCTTGGAAACTAGCAGATGGACATAGCGGGCACTTCTGCGGCCGTGCAGAACAGTCTAATGCAACGAGAACCGCACCTAAACAACCAGAATTGGTCAGAATATCGAATTTTGGCTTTTTCTCAAGTTTCTCAAGTCGATAGGAATACATCTCCTCGTACTCGACTACCAAAGAACTACAGCCCTCACTCCAGCAGCTATAAGCCCGCTTAGAAGCTGATGGCAGCACCACGTTGCTTCTTGTCACCACCAAGCTCGAAGTGCTTGCAACGCTTGAGGACGAGCTGGTGCTTGCCCTTGCAAGAGGTGCACTCGAGACGGAGGACGACTTTCTTGGTCTGGCGGGGTGCAGAGGGAATATCGGAGGAGATTGTGAGCAGTTTTGAAGTGTTGTAAGAACGATAGCGAGTTTGGTATACGAGTGACAAAAAGCGTTCCAGGTGGTGTAAGAGGAGAGTAAAAATTAGGTGGCGGGAGGAATCGAGATCAGCTATTGTCCACCATAACATTGACATTCAACGCACCGTCTTAGCCTTTTTGTGGAACACTGGCTTGGTCTGACCACCGTAACCCGATTGCTTTCCTGTATATCAGACCTGCTCAATGGTATTCTGACGGGGTGATCGGAGGTGTCGTAGCGACGTCCCACAAACCACACCGTGCTCGACTCACGGTCGTATCGTCGCTTTCCCTGGGCAGCAAGAGAGTCCTTTCCCTTCTTGTACTGGGTGACCTTGTGGGGCTGGTGCTTGCGGCAAGCCTTGGAGGCACAGACTTGGGTTAGTTTTGTTTCGGTGATTGGGCTTGGGGAGATCATTGCAGGACTAGCGCGGATGGTCCAGCTGCAAGGGACGAAAAGAGGCATGTGTGGACAACGGTGGAGAGTAATAGACACTCACAGGTTCGTCGGGTCCTGAAGAGATGGGTTAGCATATGTCCTCTTTCGTGAATCATTATTCCTCCTCCATTCCGGCTCTGCGCTTTCCAGCTGCACTCCACTTCATTCCATCCGTTCGCAGCCTGGCACATCGCAATATCCACCATTCCATCGCGACGTGTCCTCTTCACCCAATCCGCAACCTCGACCGATCGATAATTTCGAGACTTACTTAGGACTAAACCGTCAGCAATTCGCCTTTGAGCACGGGCAACAAGCACTCACATGTTGACCCTGTATCGCAAAGAGGAAAAAGAAGCATCAGCACAACGTTCTCAACATACCCCTCCTTGTGTATTGCTCACATTTTTGCCGATGTTGACCTAGTCTTGAGGAATAAAGAGAGTTGTTCGAGTTGGCGAAAACGACGCAAACGACCGCCAGGAGTCGCAGCGGTAGTGGCACACACTCGCACCCAAAACGAAACGCCGAGAAACTCCGAACGCATGTGGCACCAAATTGACCGGCCCCCCACCGAATATTCAAGTGACCGATTTAATCCCATTTTATGCGAGTTTGCACATTGTCACTCGGCTGCCTGACCCTGATTCACATCGAAACTCTTCTTCATCCTTCAAGTCAACCCAGTGAGTGCAGTCTTATGCTGATAGGGACAACGCGCTGACGGTTAGAAAAGACATTTAGGCAAGATGTCGTTCGCTCCTCCTGAGGCTCACCAGCAATTCCAGGTGCGTTTGGTTTTGTTTGATCGCGGGAATAGCGAACAGAGGCGAAGAAGGATAGACGAGGACAGGATGGCGATGGTGATGGCGATGGTGATGGCGATGGTGATGGCGATGGCGAAGACTCGGAGGACCAATGCGTTGTCACCGTTGGGAATGGGCGTTGGATGGATGCGTTATCGCTAGGGGGGACTGCGTGGGATTAGGGGACAACAATGGGCGTGGAGGGAACGGTGTATCGCAAAGGACATAAGCTGATCTATCTCTCCCCCTCTCGATCGGCTATATATTACCTTGGCACAACAGCACATTCTCCGTCTCCTCAACACCAACGTCAAGGGTGGAGGAAAGATCATGTTCGCCTTGACCGAGATCAAGGGTATCGGACGTCGATACTCCAACTTGGTCTGCAAGAAGGCCGATGTTGATCTTAACAAGCGGTAAGTCGATGCGTTACCTAGCACGGGATTGGTTCTGGGAAGGGATCGAGGCACTGCACAGGCGAAGACGAGGACGGTGTGGGAATTTCTAGGGAGCATCAACGAGGGAGCGTGCGATGTGCCCTTGTCACCTTTACCAGCTTGCCGTCCAGTCACGACTCTTACTGATATCAGTGCCGGTGAGCTCAACTCCGATGAGCTCGAGCGAATCGTCACCATCATGCAAAACCCCGCCCAATTCAAGATCCCCACCTGGTTCCTTAACAGGCAAAAGGACCTTACCGAGGGCAAAAACTCCCACACTCTTTCCAACGCCATCGACCAAAAGCTCCGTGATGACCTCGAGAGGCTCAAGAAGATCAGGTCGCACCGAGGTTTGAGGCACCACTGGGGTTTGAGGGTCAGGGGTCAACACACCAAGACTACGTGAGTTTGGGTTTTGTTTCGCATTGGATTGGATGGAAATAGTACGAGAAGGAGAGCGGACATGGAGCTATGGGGAGATATGTTTCGGAGCACAAACGGAACAGCGCTGACATTCAGTGGTCGTCGTGTCGGTAAGACCGTCGCCGGTAAGAAGAAGTAGTTGGCCTCCTTGGAGATGCTTTAGGGATGTGTTGACTTATGCACGACTTCACTGGATACAACTGTTGACGCCGCGTTGCTTATGTCGTTCTGCCACAGTCTTGATTTCCTTTGCAACACCGCCGACCCGTGTCTGCGTACCAGGCTGGAACCACAACGTGGCCAAGTGTCAGCGTTTTCCGACGATTATGTTTTTAGGAACTAGGTGCTTACGGTCCACGCGTGTTCAAGGACAGGCGCACGGTCCTCTTCCTCTTCCTCTCCACCTCATAGACTTGATACTCTTCTTGCGTTCTGAACCGTCTTGTCATCTCTAACTATACTCATCAGTCAGTATCTGACAATGCCTATAACCATACGCAAGCGTAAACGCACCGAAGAGGAAAGCGATGATGAGGACATAACACACATCACCTTTTCTCCAACAGTCGCCGTAGATCTAAGAACTGACGTCGCGAGGGGGGTGGACAGAGAAGGAAGAGTGGATGGTCTAAGTAAGGAAGAACGAAGAAGGAGGAAGAAGGAAGAGGAGATGATGGATACAGTTGGGTGTCTCAAGGGGAAGTACAGAGGAGGAAGGGGTGAGTAGGGTCGAATTCTGCTTGTCCGTTCTCGCCTGCTCTCATTGACGTCGATATCGACGCGATGCGTGTTCGTCTCCTAGTCTCCTGTTTCAGGGGAAGGGATAAACGGAACGCCATACTGGAGAATTGGGAAGGGAGGATCTGATTTTAGTTGGCTTCAACATCAGACTCAACCGGGTGCTCCGTATAGGAAGAGGACGGCATAGGTCTGCTAAACAACTCTTCCCTGTACTATTCGGCTCACGAGAAGCGACTTCAGCATGGAAGAGATGAGCATCTCACATACGCACTTGCGAATCGAGGGGTGAGTCTTTCAACTTGTGGCTCCCAGTATGCCCTATCCCCGCAGAAGACGACTCTCCTCATCTCACCTGACTGGCAGCATACGGACGACATCGAACATGTCTCTAGCTGTAATACACGATCTCTCACTGAATGGGCTGATCATCAACGGCAAGCACAGGCCCCCGCTACCACAGGTAACCATGAACGGGCGGCGAGTTGGCAGTCGGGCTTTCATCCTTCTTCCGGAGGATACGGTTCAATTCCCGGGAAGTCCGGGTGAGCTAGCAGCTTGAGATGTCTGGGCTCACGACGAGACGTCTTTACCTATCATCACAACCACCAATACCACGGCGCCGAACCTCTTAGCCAGGACTCACCCACTCGGCCTTCTTCCCTGTTCCCCGCAGCAGACTCTAGTCTCACGCGGCAAACGGGTCGATACAAAGTTCACAACGTCGTTCTAGGCTCTGGAACCTATGGTTCAGTCTACCTGGCTACGTATCGCAATGTTCAAGTCGCCGTAAAGACATTTCACAAGGATAAACCGTGGGCCCACACTGCGCGGTCTTCCAAAGTGCCCGAAGTGGAGTTGATGCGGACACTCAATCATCCCAATGTTCAAGGCTTGCTGGACGTGCTGGATGTTACAAATTCGTTAGGCGTGGCATGCGAGTTGTCAGTATTAGAACTCGTCACGGGAGGAGATCTGTATTCGTATCTCGCAAAGTATCAGTTGCTGAGCGAGAAGGAGGTGCAGTTCTTCGGGTGGCAATTGCTTAAGGGATTGGAATACCTACACAAGAGGGACGTCGCCCATCGTGGTCAGTCCGCACTTACTACGAAACCGTGTAGACGGACCTGACGATTAGACCTAAAACCGGAGAATATCTTGCTTCGTACCCCTGCCGTCTTTCCTCGGCTGATCATCGCGGACCTAGGCGATGCTACGACGTACGACACCCTGCTCATGACTGTACCAAGAGCGAACCCAAGGAGGATCCGACGTCGATATGATTCGTTCGGCACACCTTCTTACTCCGCTCCAGAGATATTGGGTGAGAACAGCGGTGTTTGGGAGCACGCAGGCGATATCACAAAAGATGCTAGGGGCATGTTTGCGAGGAACTGGATTGAAACGGACAAAGCTGCTGACGTGTGGGCAGTCGGAAGTAGGCCTTCTCTTCTTTGGACGGAGGACGAAGCTAAGCATGTAGCTGTTCTTTGGAAGTCTGTAACGGGGAAACATCCTTACGAGAGCATCTCTTTGCAGCCGCACAAGAGAACGGCAGAGAAATCGAAAACGAGATTCGTTCGCGACAGCACTGCCAGGGGGCCTACCTTTACCTGCTTTCGGGATATGGGTCTGTCACTGGATTCCGAAGACGAGATGGAAGGGGTGGAGAACGGTCTTCTGCACGCAGGTCTGAGTGTGAGCGGAACAGACGACGGAAAGGACGAGAAATCCTGGGCAGATTGCCGGAGTAATGGATTTCAGACTATCATAGAGTCTGGAGCCTCGCATGTTGAGGTGGACTCTCAGACTAGAGAGGTAGGGAGTCCAAGGAATCAAGCAGAGAAGAAGGTTGCGACACCATTGTTCCTACCTCGGTCATCAAGTGACGATTCGGTTCAAGTTCAGAGCGAAGAGGAAGAGGAAGAGGAAATCGCGGCCATCTTCGAAACTAAAGATCATGATCGACAGGGCGATCCAAGACGACAGTATTTTGGCACGTCACGTACAATTGCCGATTATTGCTTTCCGGACGCTATTCTGGAGGAACAGGCGAGACAGTATGATGCTTTCACGGATTACGAAGCCAAATGTGTAGAATATCTGCAGTCAAGAGTATACGACGTCGAGCTGGAAGACGCAGAATACGAAGCGGACAACGATGTCGACGAAGATTCGGCGAAGAGACGGAAGCTGTTAAAGAAGATTGAGCTGTTCCAGGTCAGTAACATTCAGGCTTTTGGGAAGGTAACGCTTATAGCAGACCATATCAAAGGATAATTGGGAGCCGGTCGATATCTGGGACAGGCTCAGCAAGGAGTGTAAGCTGATACGCCTAGGACACGCGGTAGCTCACGGAAGGTGGAATATTTATCCAGGGCACCCTAGAGATGACTGTCATCCATAGGACAACGGTGGGGAAAGCTCTAAGCGATCCTTGGCTTGACGAGGAATGGATCGGTGAGATGTACGAAAGGGTCGTTGTGCGTGGACAGCTTGGGATCAAGCCTAAAGAGTGAGAAGGTGAATTCGCCACCTGCAGGGATGAATTTGAAGTGGGAGGGGGGTCAGATCGTGTGTGTAGTACAATCATCATGTCGCATCAGAGTTGTCCGGGCCAAGTGTATCTCAACATGTATAACCGTCTCAGATCTTAGCCCACGTATCGAGACATTCTGGTTGACCATTCGCTTGAGCAGTGGCGAACGCCACTCGGTCGGCCACTTCATCTGTGCCTACACTAAGCAGCGAAGCGGGACATGAGCCTGTGAGGCACCTCGCTATTGATAGAGCACAAAGGATGCGTGGTAGGGGCTAAGACAAAGGATGCCTGCTGGTCGAGCAACTAGACCACCGCTCAGCTCCTCCGAAACGACGAATGGACGCAAGTGACAGTCTTAGCCTCTGATCAAACACACTACCGGCCGTACTGCTCGAAACAAACTTCAATCCCAGTACTAGCTCCTGTCTTCCAAACGGCTCCTAACGCGATGTGTGGAAAAGACCTAGCGACCTACATCGATACCACCGAGAAATCTTCTTATACCCCAAACTCTGCCTTAACCTTATCCACTGCCACTCCCCGTTCTTCCCTCTTTTCTCGTTCAAGTTCGAGGTATGACGGACTCCCGACCCCTTCTACAATTACATCGCTGGGAACGACAGTATCGAACGTTTCTTCTTCTGCCTTATCTTCCTTGAAGAGCCGGATGAGTAGTCTGGGGAGCAGTCTACAGAGCAGCTTGGGTAGGTCCAGGAGGGGGAGGAACGGGTCTGGGTATACTTTCGGAAGTGGGACGACGGGGTAGGGCGAGCGGGATTGTTGGGAAGGGGATAGGCTGGTCGGACCATATGGTCGAAGGGCGGGTGTATCAGAAACGGATGTCTACTTCAGTGCGGGGCCGCCTCGCTGTATTCTGCATGCAAGCGAGTCAAAGAGCAACAACAAAGTTCATTACGTCTGGTAAAGATATATTCCCCATCCAGCACTTCAAGAAGAGCCTCGCACGACGCAGTGCCGAAGCGATTGTTATTGGCAGCGCCGGCTGAATGTTGTTGCCACATCGACCACATCGCCCGTTCCACCAGAGTTACTCGACCTCCGCACTTAGACTCTCCGCAAACCGTCTCGCTCTTGCGGCGACTTCTCCCCTCTCGCCCATGATGGTCAATCTTAGACTAACCCCTGATAGCTCCTCTTCGTCGTCCAAAGAAGGGTAGGGGGAGAGTTCCCACCGACCGAACGCATAGTTGAGGATATGCGTAGAATAATTTCTGGGCGACGAATCTGCCAGACGGACAATTCCTTTCACTGCAAGTCAGTTCCAAATCGTCCTTGTGGTCCATCCCAAATATGATTGTGTCCGAAGGTGAGTTATTGTAAGAGATCTCCGAGTCAGAAGATGGGGAGAGGATGAAGCGCTCACGCCGAGCTCAAACTGTCCTACTTACCTCGATAGATCTCAAAGTTAAGTTTCCGCAAGCTTTCCTCCAAAACCTGTTTCTCCACCGGCACGATATCCCCAAATTTCTCTTGTCCGTTCTCGACCTTCCCTTCTGCACCTTCACCTTCACACCCACATCCACCCTCCTGATGCTCATGCGCGTGCGCGCCAATCCTCTTCCTCTTTCCCCCACCTCTCCATACCGTCCGCGTCTCCACCTCATCTCCATGCCATCCGCCCTCGTCCCCCTTGGCCTTCCAAAACGCCTCCTCGTCTCCCTTCTTCTCGAACAGCTTGGTGTCGAGCCCAAAAAGGATATCCGGCGTTGGCGGTGATGCCTCAGAGATCCTGATCCGGGGTGTTTGGTCGTTTAGCTCGCCTAGCGCATCCATGAGGATATCGTAGTCGCGTTCCGAGACTTGGTCGTGTTTGTTCAAAAGGAGGAGGTCGGTGTATTTCGCTTGGAGCTGGTCGTGAGCGGGCTATCCGGGGTGATGAAAACGAAGATGACGATGGTTTGTATTTTTGTGCAGTGGACGCAAGGAGGAGCAGCAAGGGCTTTAGGGCTGATAAGGCCAAGGGTGACTGAGGGGGGAAATGGTGCAGCAGCATGTTTCAGAGACGAGGATTTACCTTGGCAGAGGGAGACGTATCTTCGTACCCCTTGAAGTTGATACAGTCAATGACCGTAACGACGCCATCCAGCTTGAACCCCTCAGGTGCGAGCTGTCTGATTTGCAGCGCGAGCGTAGCGGGAAATGCTGAGCCACTACATATCAGCGTCTAAACGCTTCCTATGGTATCACGCGTCCCCAGCGCGTACGTCGGGAGAGAAACATGACTCACCTCGACTCGATAATGATTCTGTCCGGGTTGTACTTATCCCGTACCTCGATCATGGCATTCTCCACCAGGCCCACCATCGTGCAGCATCTGTTGTAAGCTCTTCCTTCACACTTGCCCTCTTAAAACTACAATATCGCCGCTTTGCATCGTCCGGTCCGAACTCACAAGCACCCGTTGAGGATCTCCGAGACACCGGTGATATTCCCCTGTTTCGCCAACAACGAGTCGACTTTCATCAGTTCACATCCCATCCCATAGTATCTTCCTTTACAGGACATTGTTCGCGAGTTTGGCTCCTTGAACAATGCAGAACTGCCACAAGCCGGACACATCCCACTCACCCTCGACATCGCCATACTCGTTTTTTAGCAGAACGACCTTGTAATCCTTTGGCAGTTGTTTCAACACTGACAGAATCGTCGTCGTCTTTCCCTACGGCTGCATTAGCTCCCTCGTACCACATTTCATTCAGAACACTCACAGCTCCTACATGTCAGCATATTAGCATGGACGGGTGGACATACCGAGAAAGCCAGTGAAACAAGTGACGGGGATACCGTCGTCGCTTTTCGCCAGTGCAGATGAGGATGGGTCGGTTGTCATTGTGCGTCTTCTGTGGGGATTGCTCTGCCTGATGTGCCGGCAGTCTCAAGTAGCTCGTTAGTCGAGACGAAGTAGGACGTCAACGTGCGATGCATGGCATGGTAGATAAGTCTTGAAATGTTCGTTGTGGGGCACCGAACACCATCCTCCAGTCATCATCCATCGTCTTTCACCAAAGTCATCTCCGTATTTTCCGTCACTCTCCCACCACACCCGGACGCTCACGCAGAATGCCAGAACTGCAGCTGATAAGCTCGCTGCCCGGTCATGCGGAACCTGCATGGCAAGTATCTTTCAACCCGACACTACCGCTCCTTGCGAGCTGTTCTACCGATAAGACCTTTCGGATCTACTCTTACGCCCTCCCCTCGCCCTCGGCGGACTCAACTTCGGAGTTCCCAAGTAGAGATAGCGCCAAATTATCTTTCCAGCTCGTCAAAACGATCAAGACGGAGCATAAGCGTACGATCAGATCTATAGCATGGGCACCATCCGGCCGGACGCTCGCTACGGGGTCGTTTGATTCTACCGTGGCGTTGTGGGAAGAGGCGGATGATTCGGATGACGAGGCGGAAGATGAGGATGAGGATGGGGATGTGGATATGGATCAGGGAGGGGGTATGAGGGGTGGGGTGTTCAAGCCGGGTAAAGAAGGCGCTAGCCAGAACTGGGAGTGTGTTACCACGCTCGAGGGACATGAGTCTGAGTGCAAGAGTGTGGGTTTTAGCCACGACGGTGGATTGCTGGCGAGCTGCTCGAGAGACAAGAGTGTGTGGGTCTGGGAGGGTGAGTTGGGTTTGGTCCTCCTACTTCTTGCGCTCCATACTCCTTCTGTGATTATCGGGCGCGAGATAACGGCGAGGAAACCGTCGCTGACCCCAGTGCAACCTGATGCCGACTTTGAGTGCATCGCAGTGATAATGGAGCATACGCAAGACGTCAAGACGATAGCCTGGCATCCGAAGGAAGAGGTGAGTGGGAAAAGGCTCATGCTGCTGCCCATCCCATGAATCCCTCACCTCTCGTCTGTCTCCATGTCCCCTTTGCGCCGGTAACAAGCGCTGCGTCTCCAGTCTCCATGCCTGCCACTAGCTGTATTCCCCTGCAATCGACAAAAACCCGTCTCTGTCACACCGCTTCAAATATTCTCCATATCCCTGTCGCTAGCGGTACTGATGACAGATCCTCGCTTCCGCATCATACGACGCCCAAATCCATCTCCTGTTCGACGACCCCGACGGCGATTGGTGCATATTCCAAAAACTCCATCCCCGCCTCCCTCAGAGCTCGCTCCATATCGACGACCCTTCCCCGTCCCTCCGTATCGCCCTAGAGTCGAGCGAAGAGGACAAGGCGGTCGAGCAGCTGGGTGTGCCGCCTTTGGAGGAAGACGAGACGGTGTGGAGTTTAGGGTGGAGTCCATGTGGCCGGTACTTGGCCTCAGGGGGCGATCTAGGTGGGATCAGAATTTGGAGGAGAAAGTGAGTATGGCTTTGTGCGCTGTGGTGTGGCGTGGCTTTGGTCTTTCGTCCCTTTCTGAACCATTTAATCGAGCGCAAGTGGCGTCGGAAGAGCGTTCATCCTCGATGCTGCGGGCGAAACGGTGGACGGGAGTTACAAGGAGGCAATCGCAAACGGGGCGGGCTTGGAATGACGCAGGAAACCCCCTGTACATCGCTAATATCCAGAGGATCCAACCCCGACAGCTTGTTCGACGAGATAGTCCATACCGCCGCCCACACCCGATCCGTCTTTTCCCTCTCCTGGACCACTGGTGGCTTGCCCGCTGATCAAGGCGGACTGGGTCTACTGGCCTCTGCAGGCGGTGATGGTAAAATTGTCGTTTGGCAAGTGAAGACCAACACCCCTTCTTCTTCCGAGTCGGAGGAAGCGGGGTCAGGTGGCGTCTCGTTACACCCGATTGCTGCCATACGCGACGCACACGGTGTCAGCGATGTCAACTCGGTCGCGTGGTGTGTTCGGGAAGACGGTAAAGGCCAAGGAATGTTGTCGAGCTGTGGGGACGACGGCTCGGTTAAAGTCTGGAGGATTGTTAGAGATTCGACGGCGTAAGTAGCAATAATTTAGTGAGTCATTTGTAGAAGACGCGAACATGATGGTCATTTGAATAAACATCTGGAGCACACCGCAACCATCTAGCCTATCTCTACACATTATAAAAAACAGCAATCGATTCTTCCCTTACTCCCACAAGGCCGCCTACGTACAATAGATACTCTACCACTCACGCCATCCACCCGTGCGCCCCCCATCCGTCAAACACACCATTACCCATCCCCATCCCGGTCATATCCATCCCCATCATCCCTCCCTGGCCCCCTTGGCCCTGTTGTCCTTGCTGGCCTTGCCCATTCTGCTGCTCCTGTCCTGGCTGATTCATCTGTCCACCTCCTTGTCCGTTCTGTCCGCTCGTGTCCCATCCAAAATTGAACACCTTACTCAAGAAATCATCCGGGACCTGTGGTACCGTCGCGCTTCCGGCCGTATTGGCGCTGGTCTGCGGTTGAGGGAAATAACTCGTCAAGATGCGTTCCACAGCAGGATCGAGCTGCGGTTGCTGAGGCGCTCCGTATGCGCGGGAATCAAACGGCGGGAATACGGCGTTTGTAGGATCGACGGGGAAGGTGAACGGAGAATTGCCGCCCATGTTATTCTGGTTTGGTGCTTGCAGATTGTTGTTCCCGTTCTGGTTGGTAGCAGCGGCGTTCATCATATCGTTTACCTGAGGAGGCGGCATAGGATAGGCGTCGAATACCGGCCGATCACGAGGCGTGTCGCTAAAGATGCGCATATCCATCCCGCCGGCAGGTTTGGCAGGGGACCAGGCAGAAGGTCCCGAGCCGCCCGGTGTGGGCGTATTTTGCTGGCTCACCGAGTGACTCGGCGAGTCGGCTTCAAGTTGCGCTTGTCGTATGAGCTTTTTCACAGCTCTTTGCAGCTCGTGCGTCTCATCTGGATCGTCTCCAGGCGATCCAGCAGCTTTGCGCTTGCCCAAACTCGAGTTGGAGGGACGGCGGCGCTCTTGTACCTCGGCTGGATGTTAGTTTAATGTACGCCCTCCGTAAAGCTATCTCACCCATTAAGAAATCCATAACCTTGACCGCAGCTCGAGATGGATGAGAGATGTCCGCGACACGCCTGAACGTCAACCGCTTTCCAAGCTAATCGCGAAACTGCTATAGACAACTCACCTTATCTGGTCTAGCGCACTTGTGACCTCTTGAATTTTCTGCTCTGTCTCGGTACTATGCATATGTCGCCTGGGCGTTTTCAGCAGGTCGATGATGACGAGTAGTCCCGATACTGAAACGTAGAACAATGGGATCCTGCTTGTTAGCTACTATGCCTGGTAGAGCCACATGCCACTAACCACCACTTCTCGATGAACGCTGCGCTCGCATTATCGCTACCCATCATTCTTAAACTAGCTCGAGCAGCTCGAATGCATTGCTCTTTAGAGTATGCAAAGCTGGGATGAGTACTTCGATCACATTGTAGGGATCCTCGTGCTCACCGCTCATCCTCATAACCCCTCGACAGCCACGGCCGATGCAGACGTAGCATTCTCGAATGAATAGCCAAGTTGAGCATGACCTTTTCATAGTAGTGAACAAGAGCTTTCGGGTCATCTCCAGGCGGTCCTCGGGTGTTTGGATCAGGTTGGAAGAACGCCGGAAGCTCCATCATGGCTTTCCTGAAGTCTCCGTCGACTAACCGTCAGCATACTTGTTGTAGTGTGATCATTTGACATACCGCTCAGACTATCGTCAGCTTTATTCCAAGAAGAAGAGACAACTCACATGAAAGAATAAGGAGGATGGTTATTGTTATTCGCCTGCCAGATTTGCCTGTGTGCAATTTCGGCAAACTTAAGTCTAGCAAGCTGGAACGACATCGATGTCCGCACGTGTATTGGCTTGGGTCGTAATGGCTGGCCATCGATGATGTCCTCGTCATCCAAATTGGCTGGTAGCGCTGTCTTGACTGGAAACGTCAGTTGGTCTCGATGTGTCAAACAGCTTCAGCTCACTCTGATCTGCTTGTATGCTGCATGTCAGCATATTTCGCAAGCGGCCAGATCAGCTCTGTTGAACTCACCTCGTGCAGTAGTTGTAGCTAGGGGCCAGAACCCAATCCAAGAAGACCAAATTCCACCAAATTCTCCTGCCGACTTCTCGTTGGATGACACTTTCCCATCGCCCAGTCCACATGGGTAGCGGTTTCCCGTCCTGAGACTGTTGCTCCGCACCTAGACGCGAGATTCCGATGCCTTGCGCCATCTACCGTAAGCATTGTCGCTGAAATACGACAAACCTACCTTGACACAAGTTCCCAGCAAGGCCCAAGCAGCATCCGCTCGATCCCGGTTATTCTGCACGTAAGCTATATGAGTGCTGGGGTGCGGAGCAACTTGCCATGAAAACCATCATCAGGATCACACACTGTATCCCCTCCATCGTGTGGTTGGCCATGAAGTCCGCGCCCCACAACGCCTGCCCGTTAGCTCTATCTACGGTATGCAACACAGAACTGACCGATCTGGCGGAGTTGTACCACAAATCAGGCAAAGTCAACGCCTCGTCTGCTGTGAAGTGCTTGGTGATTTCGGACGTATCCATGAACTGCATCCCGAGCTGGAACATAAGTTTGCTGCGGGATAATAGTAGAGAAAGCAACTCACAGTACATGTTGTCAAATAGAGCGCGACAAATTCAGGAGAGATCTCGTGCATCACGCTCTCAGTCGGTAAAGCCCATAGATCGGCACATGATCGCAAAAAGGTTGGGACGTGAATACCTGTCGTCAACTTCGTTCAGAAAAGCCTGTCCCAGCTTACATCGGTGTAGCCAATCGACTCGATCGAGGTACTTATCATCAGCCCCGTTGTGCATAGCGATCGTAAGAACTCACAGCCTTGACCAGTATCTCTCCTCTCTCCTTTGACGGCAGAACCTTGGTCACAGCCCTGACCATGACTTCTGTTTTTCTGTAGAACATATCAAACACATCCATCGGTCCCAAGAGGTCCAGCAACTGTTCCGCGTATTTATTCCGTTCTTCGTTGCTCAAAGGACTCGACTTGGCTCCGGACGATTTCCCTCCGTGTCTAATAGTCACATCGTGCGCTCCGGGGCTTATCATCATTCCGACCGCTGGCGAATGGTTGTTGGCCGATTTAGCCAGATGGTAACTATGATTTGGCGCAGAACGGCCGACTGTTGAGGGGTACCGCGCGCCGAAGTGAGGCAGAGAATGACCGCCATCTACGCGTGAACGACCAAACGCGAGGTGTTCAAGAGTCAAAGCTGCGCCTTCTGTGTCGTCGACAGTTTCTTCCTCGGTGAGTGGAGGCGCTTCTTTGGGTATGACGGGTACGCCGTAGGTTGGCGTGGGCTGAAGAGTGGCCATTTGATCTCGCGTCGATTTGAGGTACCGTTCGAGATCGGTTGGAAGGAGGGCACCTGTCTTGATGAGAGATGTTTCGAGAGCATCGAGTCGATGTGCTAACGCTGCGAGATCGGATGTTGAGGCATAGTTGCTCCTATAGGTCAGCCGGTGTGGACGCGTACGTTTGCGTCGACGTCTAACGAGGAGCGCGAGTAAAAGAGGCGATAGCTGTTACGAGATCGACGGGAGAGTCAGATGGAGTACCCACGAGTTTGAAACAACCGTCTTCTCCGCCTGGTCCCAGTCAGCGCGACTCGTCTGTCTACATTAAGGGTAACTCACCATCCCTACTTCATGACATCGTGCCTGATCTGACCGCAATATGCATGGTCCTACACATCAGCTTTCTCTGCCGGGTTCTACGACCGGTCAAGCGCACCACAGGGAAATCTGGCTGTCAGCGCTCCCCCATTAGGTACTCTCTACCACCACACGTTTGCCTGCCTTGCGTCTCGGTCCTCCACTCCTGCTCAGGTCTCAAGAGCTGGATTCCACCACCCATTCTTGGCAACTACACCCGTAGCACCATCTCCATATAATCTCAAGCCAGAAAAGACCCACGCTGACGCATCAAACTCACTTCTTGTCGCACTTGATCTTCCTCCTTCTGCACTCTGAACAACTCTGCACAACCCTCCGCCTCGTAGCGACCGGTTTGTCCTTCTTATCCTTATCTTTCCCTCCCCTCTTCACGCCATCTCCTCGATCACCAATCCCGTTACCGGTGGGACTCGCATGGCTCTCTAGATCCTCTTCATCGCTGTGGTATTCATGCTCTGAAGTCGAGGACTGGCGGTATGGGAAATGCTCTTCTTTTAAATGCATGAGCTGCGGGAAAGGCGGGATCTGGGGGTTACCACGGTGTAGAGGTGGGTAAGCTGATGATGGGGGTGGGCGAGACATGATGAATGTGCGTTGTGTCAAGGATGTATAGATGAGTCGTGAAAGCAAATAGAGTTAGTTGGTTCTTGGCTGTACACATACCCGGTCATTCCAACACGAGAGTGGCGGGGGACCATTCAACGGAATCAATTTCGTGATTGGTCTCTCAGTCATACACTGCTACATAGCTGTTCATGTATAATACAAAGTAGCACGATTCATCACTCTGCTGTTCCCTTTCTGCTCCCCGGTCCACTTCCCATGGAGCTGACTGGGCTATCTCTCCCTCTGCCCATTGTTGGCGGAGTTGAAGTTCTGACCAATCCTGCCGCTACACTCCCCAGCCCGGACCAAGGTCCGGTTGCCCCAATGGTGAAGCCCTCGCTCGAAGATCTCTCTGGAGGTGGTCCAAACGTCACAGCTCGCGAAGACGCGCTGGCAGGAGGTGTGGGCGAAGTACTCGATCCGGCCGACCCGCCATTAGCGCCTACAGTGGAAGCAGGGCCACCGCCACTGGAAGCTGTACTGCCGGTGGCTGTGCGGCCAGGCGAGAGGGGATGGCCGGGGTAAGTCGGGCTTCGGACTGGACCGTTGTTTGATCCAGACATACCCTGAGCAGCCAGTGCCGTCGGCGAGAGGACCGCCCGAGTGACTATACTCGCCAAGCTGGGCCCAGTGGAGCTCGAGCTAGATGCTCCGGCCTTGGTGGGCGTCGAGCCCGGCAGTGGTGGGAATGATGGTGCGGAAAGTGTAGTAGGCGATTGTCTCTCTGCCAAGACGCTAGGTGGTGGATTGAAGTTTGGCTGTGGCCTCGGTCGAACGCTATTCGAGTTGGGCAGGTAAATGCGATGTTGTAGTTGAGGCGGCATGAGCGTGGTATGCAGTGTTTCTCCAGTCGCAGCTGTAGTGTTGGACGATCCACCTTGTTGAGAGTAGTTGGAGGGATGGAATGGCATGGCAGACACGTTGACACCTGACGATGAGGGCGTTCGGGTTGCAATCGCCGGCGAAGCAGCATTGGGCTTAGGTGGTCGGAAAGCTGGGGAAGTGGCTTGAGGAGGGATCGGTTGCTGCAGGGAGTAAAAGGCAGCGCTGTGTGTAGGAGAAGGCGCAGGAGCATTGGTTGAGGCAGCCGGTCGGACAGAGCCTGCGGACGGGTATCGACCGCCGAAACCTCGCCCTCGATGGCTGTTGAAACCGCCATGCGACGAAAGGTTGTTCAGCGAAGGGTGATTCGTAAGCGTCCGCGAATGGGTGTCGAGTGCGTGAGAGGGGTGTCCATGTGATCCTCCATGTCCATGCTGACCATGTTGTTGATGGTTGACCGGTCCGGTATGCGAATACGGGTCCCACCAGTATGCTCCCCCAAACTTCCGAGCGTTCTTTTCTTCCTCATTCTTCCTCGCGATGTCTTCGGCATTGTGCAGAAGCTCTTGTAATTTTCTCTCCAGCTCGAGCTTCTCTGCTTCCTTTTTCTCCTTCTTCACCCGTAGTTTGTCAATCTTGCCCACGACCTCGGCCAGCTTCTTCTCTTCTTCTGATCGTGCCTTTTTCTCTTTCTCACGAATCTCCTCTTCCTTGTCCTTTGCTCCTCTCCACTCGTCTTTGACACCTTGTCCTTCGGCCTTTATCGACTCGAGTCGGCCTTCCAGTTCACCCAATCCAGCTTCCACCGTGGTCGTCTCCTGTTCTGCGTGTTCCGATCCCGCCCACGCCTGTTTGACCTGTTCTTGCAAAGCCAGAGCCTTTTGCTTCGCCCGCAAGTCGAGGGAACCGGCTTTCTCTGTAGCCTTTTTGACCGTCTCGATCTCGAGTCGTAGTGCCGCTTCGGCCCGCTGAGAAGCACGTCGAGCTTCTTTGATCTGCGAATGGACATGCTCCTTTTCAGCGTGAGCAGCGGCTATCATATGCCGAATCTGCGCTGCTTGGGTATCGATTGGATTCAATATGTTCGTTGGGATCGGTGCAGAGTTTTCGCTAGATACGGGTGGAGTGACTCGGCCTGGTGTGCCAAGTAATGAAGAATCACCAGAATGTCCGGTGGATGCGGCAGGATGGGGAGCGGATAACGAGTTGGAGCGAGATCGGGGCCGAGAACGTGATCGTAGTGAGTTTGCCCGTGATCGCGCTCCACCTCCAAGCGGTGATGGCGACGGAGGAATCAGTACGCTGTTTGATACTGGAATGAGGCGTGTTCTACCGGGGAAAGAACCCACTCACCGACACCTTCTGCACCTTCGGGTCCAGCGAGTCCCACCACCTGCAGCTCGATTTCGTACTCCTTGCCCGGACTCAGACCATATACAACCACCACTGCTCTATCCCGGTCAATCTTCCCTCCTTCTTTAACCACCTCTGATGGCCGTCTTTTCCGCCTGGTCACTCCCTTGTCCTCCCCCTTAACCGCATTCCCTGCTGACGATCCAAACCTCGCTTTCCGCGGTCGACGCTTGACCATCCCACCTTCCTCGCCGCCTGCATTATCTCCTCCGGCGGTGGCAGTCGGTTCGTCCTCCCATTCTGCGTCTTCTTCCTCGTCGTCACCTCCATCTGCGGTTTCGGGCACATCGACCTCTGATTCCGGATCGCTCACATGCGCTACGATCCGGTTCCACGGTTGCCCGTTCACACTGACGACGACACCATGGCTCAGCAGGTCTTTAAAGTTGGTTCCACTATCCAAAGCCGCGCTGTGGCTCGGTGTCGCGTTCAAGTACGTTTCATCATGATCATCCTCGTCGTCTGAATGCGCCTTGTGTCGAACCTTTTTCCGTTGCTTCGGCCCATGTGTGTGATTATGTGTATGTGCGACGTGCTGAGAGAGCGGGTGAGCGGATGAGGAGGGCTGAGAAGAGAGGGGCGCGAGGGTGAGCGAGAGCGTCAAAGCAAGAGGCGTGAGCTCTAGGATAGATAACGTCAAAGGTCTAGTTTGCGGATTGACAGTATGCCAGGTTGATGTTGATGGTGTCGATGCCATTGTTATATACAATGTATCGTCGTCGTCAAGAAGACAAGTGCGATGTGTAGGTCGAGTGAGTCTGTAGTTTTCAGCTCGCGTCTAGGTGGTAACAGAATGGACAACGGAATCAATTTTGGCTCGACCATTTTTCGGATCCGAAGCGGATCCGGCGATACCCGCCTTTACGTACACCAGCTATTCAACGTCCACCAGGTATGAATTTCAGCTCACTACCTATCTACACCTTGCACACTTGAGCAAGACTCATCATGGCATCAGGGAACGGGATACAACTGCCGGGAGCCAAGCACAAAGTAATAGGTCTGGTTTCTGGCGGTAAAGACTCATGTTTTAACCTCCTACACTGCTTAGCAAACGGTCACGAGCTGGTAGCCATAGCGACCCTTCAGCCGGAGGCAGGGATCGGTACGAGCTGTTCCCATCCTCTCAAATGAATGGGCTGATGGCCAGATGAGCTCGACTCACATCTATACCAGTCGGTCGGGACGCAGATGTTGCCCTTGATCGCCCAGTCTATGAATCTACCACTCTATACCGGTCTGATCAAAGGCAAGGCAGTAGAGAAGGGGCCAGAATACGGTGACCGCTCAAAAGGCGGCGAGGGAAGCGGTACAAGCGGAGATGAGACCGAAGACTTGACGAAACTTCTGCAAGAGGTCATGGTGTGTTAGCTGCTTTAACATGGCGAGGAATGCAGCTAACAGTAAGGCAGCTCATCCAGATGCTACCGCCCTCGCATCCGGCGCCATCCTGTCAAACTATCAACGGATACGAATTGAACATGTATGCGGGAGACTCGGGCTGGTTTCATTGGCGTACCTTTGGCAACAACCTCAATTACCGTTGCTTGATTCGATGTTCCGGAGCGGTCTCTCAGCGATTCTCGTCAAGGTCGCTGGGGTCGGGCTAGGAGTAGACTTGGTAGGGCAAGACCTACAGTCAACAATGCCGGCACTCAGGAAACTTGTGAGCTGAGGGTGTCGTGTATGAAGCGCAGCTCATTTCAGGAACGGCTATATGGCTCTCATCCTGCGGGAGAAGGAGGTGAATACGAGACGCTGACTCTCGACTCGCCTATCTTCTCACATCGGCTCAAGACTGTCGAAAGTGAAATCGTTGTGACAGATCCCGAGCCCTACCCCGTGGCATACTTGCGAGTACAGAAGGCCGTATTGGAAGAGAAAGAGGGATGGATACGGCCTGGTATCGAGGAGCTCAGGCGGTTGTTGGGCATGGAAGAGCTCTCAGATGGGCTGAACGCCGTTGGGAGGGAAGTGCTGGAAGACATGAGCGATGTTCCTGTCGGGGATGTTTCGGCACAAGAGGCAGGCGTAACGGACATCTCCGCGCTATCTCTAAGCAGCGCGACAAAACCTCAAGATGTTTGGGTGAAACAAACAGGGAGATGGTTCTCTGCTGGGGTCGACGGGCAAACGAAAGGCGATGAAGACGTAGGTAGCGAGCTACGGAGATGTCTCGATCAGATCAAGAGTGCGCCAGCTTTTCTTTCCGGCCGCGGCAGACAGCTGACATGTTAGCTTCCCTCGTCAAACGTAAACTCTCTCTACCCCTCCATTCCGCCCACATCACACTCTTGCTCTCCTCCATGTCGCTCTTTGTTCCCGCCAATGAGGTGTATAAGACGTATTTTGGGACCTCCCCACCTTCGCGAGCGACTGTCGCTGTACCGCTTCCAGCGGGTCAACGGGTGAAACTAGAGGTAGTGGGGTATGATGACACGCCCGGAGCAAACTCTTCATCGTCGTCTCCGCTGTCAACGAAGGTTGGAGGGAGACAAGCGTTGCACGTTCAGAGTCTGAGCTATTGGGCCCCCGCGAACATTGGGCCGTACTCTCAAGCTGTCATAGTGAGCTTCCGATCCACTGTCACGATGAAGCTGACGATAGGTCGATTCGCGGATACAGCTCGCTGGGCAAATCCCGCTAATACCTGCCTCCCTCACCCTTCCCACACCTCCATCATCAAGCTCGCCATACACCCACCAAGCAGCTTTAGCGATCCAGCACGTTGACAGTATCATAGACGTTCTCCGAAGCAAAAACAACACAGGCGGTGGATGGACTGGATGGGGTGAATCGTGCGTGGCGTGGTGGGCGCGGGCGCGGTCGTCTGGCGGGGAAGGGCTGAGTATCGCCCGGAACGCATGGAAGGTCTGGGCCGAAAAGGTGTGTAACTCGATGGACCCGGTCTGACCGGAGTCAACTAACGGCAGAACGATTGGGACGTTGTTCCCGTCATCTTTGTTCGCGCGGCCGAGTTGCCAAAGGGCGCTTTGGTGGAGTATCAGGTCAACCTGCATACGGGTAGATCGACCGACGACCAACTCAAGAGGAGAGAAGATGAAGAGGAGGAGGGTGGAGAGGCCAACCGCGACGATAACGAAGATGACGACGACGACGAGCTGGAGGGGTTATATGGACGTGGCAAAAACGCAGGAGTGTCATGGGAGTATAGCACGACGTCAAGCCGGTCTCCGAGAGGATCAAGAGCGATGATATTTGGTCGGGGTGAGCTGCTTCAAGTCCAACGATCCTGCGGCTGACGGTACAGGGTCCAGCGCCAGCCTACATTCGAGCCTCGAGGCATCAGTGTTGGAGATCGCAAAACGAGCGATATCCGCAAAGGTCTACTACCCAATCGCCTCCTCCAGAAGTCTCGGTATGTTTCTTGCAAGCGAATTTCACAGGGGACGTATAGCTGACATTGCAGCTGAGGAGGCGGTAGTCTCATTCTGGGCGAGTTTGAAGCACGATCCTGCGGCGGGGTTGACATTTGTACCGGTGTTGGAGCTGCATGACCGTCATGGCGAATCGGCGGATTTTGTTATAGACATCTTTGGGAGGTAGCTCTATATGTTTGGAACCGTATGTATCACGGCTTTATCGTCATAGCTTTGTATGGTCATGCTTTCCGGACGGCCAAGGTGAAAACAGGGTCGTTAAACGCCGCCACGGTAGCGGTAGCCACGGTCAATTGCCCGGCAGCCTCCACCAACAACAACCCATATTGTCTCATTCTACATCCAACACCCCCTCACTCTCACTCGGCCCCTCATCCTGCCTCGTCCCCTCGACTGACGCCCTCCAGCATGTCCTTCTACTTGGCGATAGTATCGCCGTCCGATTCCCCGCTGTTCGAAACGCAATTCACAACCTCCCGCGGCCAACCCTCCGCTACACACGCCTTTCCCTCTTGGTCCACATTCACCGCGCCCAATGGCGGAGACCTCGGCGCTCCAGCGGGCGAAACGAAGATAGGCGGGAATATGGGGCTGCTCATGGTTCCTGGTGGTACTGGTGGGAAAGGCGGAGATGGGGAGAGACACTTGATGCAGATGATACTGCATAAAAGTCTTGATAGCGTGGATGAGGTGGTTGATTCCACGGGAAGTTTGTGAGTGGTTTGCCAGTTGGTGACGGGGAAAGGGTGTGGTATGAGGGGGAAGACGGTCCAAGGGGATATTGGAAAGAAGTACGTGGACTGACTTTAGATACCTCAAGAACGTCGATAGACATAACGAGTGGACAGTCTCGGCGTTCATAGCTGGAAACGGTGGGTTGTGATTCCCTGCTATTTACCTATCTTTCCTCCTATGACAGCCACCCTCCGCCCTGACCGTGTGATACGAGGCCAATCACTGACGCTAGTCCGTTTCATGCTCCTACACGACGTGAAGAACGAAGATGGGATCCGCCAATTCTTCCTTGATGTCTGGGAAGCATACGTCAAGGTGAGCCTCACTCTTGTCTCCACCTGCACACCACGCACTCACAGACAACCTCCTCTCGTCTCTTGTACCTTGTACATCTTCGACTGCGTGTACAAAGCTCATGGCAGATCATGCTCAACCCCTTCCACACGCCCACAACACCTATACGGAATCCGCACTTTGAGTCCAGAATACGGTCCTCCGCGAAACGCAATTTATAAACTGCATTTGCGTCGGGCGGGCGCGGTCTCACGTTGCGCGTCCGAGCAATTGAAGTAGCTCAGAGCTAGGCCTGCAAGGTCGGACCGTGGCCGACACAAAGCCAAATCACGGTCGGAGCGATAAAAGAGGACGACTTAACGAGCTTGTGTAACACAAATCAGCACTTGAATCAGGGATATCATGCATTTTCTCGACTTCCTCAATGATCTCTACGGGGTGATTGGTTGTGGCAGCCTGGGTATTACGCGAATTCTTCGGCTTTGCCGGACTGTACATTAGTTTTGCTATTGATCTGCTACTGCAGGGGATACTGACAACGAGGAGACCAACTGGATGTTAGCTTGTGACCGAGGCTATATGAGAGGACTTACCGATGAGCCCGAAAAGACCGAGGACAGAGCCGAAAATCTGGACGTCAGCTCAAGCCGCGTGATACAATGCGAGGGCAAGGAATGTTGATGAACATGATAACGCCAGACTCACCTCGACGATCAGAATCTTGACGAATAGTTGGGGGTCGGCGGCATCGGCCAAAGCGGCGGTTGACCCCGTGATACCGACGGAAACACCACAGAGGAGGTTACAAATACCGACGGTGAGACCTCCCCAGAAGATGGCAAAACCTGCGAGTTAGCTATACCGTGCGATGCGCATGCGGGGATGTGTGAGGCATCATTTCGTGGCAAGCGATCCCGCACCAGCGCTGGGTTCCGGTTGCTTGAGCTGAATTGTGCTGGAATACCACATCGGAGGAAACATGTAGACTTCGACATACCGGTGTAGTAGTTGTTTGGGCTGTGAGGATCTAGCGTGTTTCCGTTGATCTTGGCGGAGAAGACAATGGCCATGATGACACCTGATATGAGCGCCGCCGAGACTACGCACAGCTCCTCGGTACGAGATTTGATCGGTCCCAGCCGTCTAGGCATAGAGGAGGAGCGCAGTGGAGTAACTTACCGTAGATAGCAACGACTTCACAGAAGATGATCCTACTTGTCAGCAGCAGCCCGTACCGCTTTCTTGTCCGATCGGTGGGAGGCCCGAACGTGCTCCAGCCAAACTCACGAAATCAAGTTCTTTGTTCGGATACGTGGTGCTCGTACACCACCACCGAGGATCGAAGCTCCTGTCACAAAGATACCCCTGGTTTGTCAGTTTGTTGTTAACGAGAGCGGGTGTCATTGCATATGCGTGGGTATCCGGCGCCGAAACGTCCGTCCGGTTGTGCATACCCTCGATCCTGATGAAAGCGGACAAGAACGTACCATCCAGCACCAGCTACACTGAGACCTATACATAATCCCACACCGATCAAAGCCCAAGCATACGGGGAAGATTGTTCCAAGAATGCACCGACGTTGAAAGCCTCTCCCTGACCTGAGAGGCGTCAGCGATCAGTTGTTTGAAACGGAACCGTAACGTACCGGTGAAGAGCAGGTAAAGACCGATTAGAATAGCGGTGGATGTGCTGCCGAACAGAAGGTACGGAAGGAGGTATGACATGCTTGCGAGTGGTGAAGTATGGATGAAGGGAGAGAAAGGAGAGTGAGATGAGTGTGACAGTGATTCCAGCGAGAGATGAGCGGATCCATTTCTCACTCATCTCCCTCCCCCGCAAGCTCAACGTAACAAACCCTACCCATATCAAACCACCATCCCCTGCACCTTCCTTCCCTTCACCCAAACAAAGACTAAGGCTATATCGATATAACGCATCCATACTCAAACATACACG
This sequence comes from Papiliotrema fonsecae, assembly GCA_035773095.1. Classification (NCBI taxonomy): domain Eukaryota; kingdom Fungi; phylum Basidiomycota; class Tremellomycetes; order Tremellales; family Rhynchogastremaceae; genus Papiliotrema; species Papiliotrema fonsecae. Next base: position 212,016 of record JAHRBW010000006.1, read on the forward strand.
CTATGGCACGCGATAAGTCGACTTCTCCAGGTGAAGCCGCCGACGAGCTTGTCCCCATGACTCAAACAGCGTCCACGGCGAGCAAAGGTATGTTGTCGCTACTTTCCTTGTCCTTGCATATCGTGTCATTTGCAGCGACCAATCGATCAGTTGCCTTGTCGTCGTGCGCTCTCCAGAACTGACAATAGGCCGCGGAGAAGCATCTCTGAAGAGGGGTAGAGCAGAATCAGTCGTATGTCATTCACATCAGCTCGTGCGACGACCCTTTAGGTGCCAACGCTGCTTGATGAGCTTGTGTTCATTAACAGCCACGCTGACCTTCAGGAACCCGCACCAAGTGAACCGCCTCTGCCTGCTACCGCGCCAAAAAAGAACCGTGTAGCACCGTCCACCGGCCAACCTCCATCCAAACCGCTTGACCGAGCATCTTCCCCAAACCTGGATACCGAAGCCACCGCGACATCGCAATTGGGCGCATCTAAGCCTCCAGTCAGTGACACAAGCGATGTTCTCAAGCCCTCCGATCCGGAAGACTTGGCCGAGCTCAAGAAAGCCAACGTTGCCAATGGCAAAGAAGGCAATGTGGGCGAGGTGCGACGTCAAGTCGAGAAGATGACATATGAAGAAGGGATCGACATCGACTCCGAGGTCAAGACTACAGATGTGAATGGTCAGGAGGAAGACGGGTCGGTAGAGTTGGAGCTACCGCCCAAGGAGGACAAGCCCGATTCTGCAATGTCGCTCGAGACGCGCCTGTCGGATGGTGATCAGTCTAGTTCGGCGGTGGGGACGGAGAAGACAGAAGGAAGTAAGGCTGAGCAATCGGACAGTGAAACCAAAGAGGGAGAGGGATTGAAGAGGAAAGCGCTAGAGAGAAGCCAGAGCAGCTTTGTTGATGACACTGCAGCGCCAAAGAAGGCCAAGGATGATGAAGAGGTCAGTAAAGCTTCACGTCTTTGGGTAGTTGCTAGACCACTGCTCATCTTCAGGAAGCCAAACCTACGACCACAGCAGCCGGTCAAGCAGATGCGCCGAGCGCCCCTCCGCCGGCCAAAAAGTCGCAAGCTACCTTCTCCAGCTTCCCCTCGAAACCATCCCCCTTCGCCGCCAAAGCCTCCTCACCATTTGCGTCCGCTGGTGCATCTTCTCCCTCTCCGTTCGCCTCTGCCGGCGCAAGTGGATCCTCGGCTGCCTCGGCTGCCCCGTCTGTGTTCGCCAAATCGGGCTTTGGCAACTACTCCAGCTCTTTCAGTCCATTCGCGAAACCCACACCTAAACCCAATGAATCGAAAGACGATGAAGAAGAGGAGGTAGAAGTCAAAGAGCCTAAAAAGACTTCAAGCTTTGGAGACAAGCTGAAGGCGGATACCGGCGCGGACGAAGATGACGATGCGGAGAAATTGCAGATGACAGAACAAGACGGCAAGTTCCCCTCGCTGCGTTTGTAGCGGAGCTGATTAGCAGTGCATACGGGCGAAGAAGATGAGGACACCGTCTATCAAACTCGTACAAAGCTTTACGTCATGCAAGCGGACGGAGGTTGGCGGGAGAGAGGTGTGGGCACTCTGAGATTGAATGTCCGTCACTCTGATGGCAAGGCCCCGCGGATCAGTACGTCTTACCGACGGTTGCTACGCCATATCTAATGACTAGTCATGCGGGCGGAAGGTGTTTTACGGCTTGTTCTGAATGTCTCGCTATATGTCGGAATGACATGCTTGGAGGATGGTAAACACGTTCGAATGACAGTGTTTGAGGATGGCGAGAAGAGATTCGTTACCTTCCGCGTGAGTCGGCGGGTTTCAATGTCGGTGGAGAGAGAATGCTGATATCAGACTGGGTCGGCTAAGAACGCTTCTGAAATGCACACGGCGATCCACGAGCATATCCCTCTGGACGCTTCGGACGCTGGTAACGCGAAAGACAAGGTGTAAGGGGTTTGAAGAAACCGATTGGGCGACACGGGAGATGAGATGAGGGGAGAACCATGCGATGGGATGTAACAAGTCAACTAAAAGGTTCAAGTCTCGACGCAGACACGTCGATGCGGTATAGGAGCATGCGGGGCGAGTGGCAGCTCGGGACGCGGGCGATGGAGGAAGGAGAGCTGTACACTCTGTATGCTATTATGCGAAGTAAGTGATCAGGCTTATTATGCATCGCATCTTTACGTGTACTCGTTGCGATGCTCGTTGGTTGTCATCGGGCCGTGTATGGTTTGTGATATCAGAAGAGCTGGGAAGGAACAAGGTGGAGTGTGCTTGAGTATGGAGCACATCGCTCACATGAAGTTTTCACGGGAAGCCGGAGCGGTCTGAGGGAGAGGTCGGAAAGAACGAATAGCGGAAGGGGAAGCATAGAGGGAAGTTGGCCTTTGCATCGATCTACAATCAGCTCAAGCAGCGGGCAGTGGCCAACCCGCGGTCCCCCGTTCAGTGTCGAAGTGGTCAAGAAGAAGAAGAAAGGGGAACGCACCTCGGCCTCCCATCCCCATTCTCGTTCAACGGGCGTAAAGGAGCAGAACGGAGTTCATCCACAAACGTCTGTTTCTCCCATGTTCGTGACAAAGTCGGTTTGGCCCGGATGGCCTCGATGAGCTTGTTCATGCTTGACCCGGGTTTGGGTTTGGAGCTCTGAATATTATGGTTGGTGTGAGTAGTATGAATGTTGTCGGTGATGTTGGGCGGGGGAGCGTTGTGAGACGTGCTGATAGTGATATTTGGCCGGGAGGGGGATATGGGGTGGGAATGGTTGTTGTTGGCGGGAGATCCATGAGTGTGGTGGGGCGAGGTGGACCGGGTCGGGAGCACGACCAGTTGCGCGGGTGGACCTTGGGCCTCGGGACGAGCATGATAACGGTCCAACGACTCTCCCTTGGTCATCGCTTGAACGGGCTCGACGGGACTGGAATCCGTCAAACTAGGGTCGACTGCCTGCCCCTGATTCCCCTGTTTCAGACCATTATGAAGACATTTCGACAGCTTGCCCCGAACGATTCCTGATCCCATTACGGCTTCAGTCCCGGTTGCCCGATCGTCAATCTTCTCCTCGCGCCCGTTCAATTCGGTCCCAAGGGCAGAGAGAGGTATGACCGGGTGTAGCGTCGATTTGGAGGGCATCACGGGTGGAGTCAGCACGAGTTGCCTTTCTACGTCGTGTCGTCGGATGGGTGGGAAGACGAACGACGTAAATAGGTATACGGACGGTTAGTAATGAGATAAACAGACGATGAAACTGAAGAACGAGAGCGAATCATGCCCAAAGTCTTCCTGTCAAAGGAGGTTGATCAAGTTGATTGACGATCTACGTCACACACATCAGTCCATCATCATCGAGTCTGGCCGCCGTTGGGTTGACCATGCATACAGTCTCGCATCACCTCTATTCCCGCAATACATCGTCTTGGTTGCAGAAAAGGAACAAAGCACTCTCCGCAATTGACAAGGGGTCCGCGACCGCAAGACCCAGTGGCAAATTCGGCATAAAAAAAAGCCCACCCTCGATGCCCCGAAGGACACCGAGAGTGGGCAAAAAGGGTGATCGAGACATTTCCTGTCCTCGAAGAGAACTGCGAGCTGTATGATCGAAGCAAGGTAAAGATAAAAAGGGAACGAAGTAAGAATGGAGAGGGGAAGGGAACGATAGTAGAGAAACAAACAGAACGTAAAGGTAAAAAGAAAGAGGGAGAGACGGTGGTCAACGCCCAGTACTTTGCTTTCTGACACGATACGAACCAGGTTTATCACGATAGGCCATTTCCAGGGTCCAGAAACCAATTCCGTTTGAGAAGAGTATCCCTTCGAGCTCGAGTATATTGCTTTGACCTATCCTAGCCGTGCTAGTCTGGCGTTAGGATCAAGGAGGCAATTGACGGTGAGAACGAATGAGACGCGTGGTTGGCCATGAACGAATTTGGGTAACAATCGGTTAGAGGCTGTTTCTCTTGTTGGTTATCGATAAAGACGTGTCAAGTTGTTAGAAAGACAGAGGTCAATGGGCGAAATGACGATGACGACAACAATGTGAAGTGCGTTTACGACCATGCCCCCATGTAATGTGAAAGACGCCAAAGCCTGATGCGCGATGATCGAGACCCTGAACGACAAACGACTCGAATTAAGGTGGTTGTGCGACCGACCAAAGACCAACAAGTTCCAACAGACCAATGAAGACCCAAACTGCCCAAAAGCCAAAGACAGCTGAACCCCAACGCCACTTGGGAACAGAGACCGCCACCGCGTGACTCTTTTCACAAACACCACAAGAGAAGATGACTCTTACCTCTTTGCGTCCGACAGTCATACCAATCTATTCACGCGCCTACGTCGTGTCAAGACCAAGAGTGAACGGGATCAAGAGGGGTGTTTGCTACTTCGATGCGGTGGGGCGGGGGAAGGCGGTTCAGCTGCCTGTTTTATACTTAACCAACAAGACCAATGTAGACCCATAATGCTGTCCAGCCGACCGATGCGACATTGCGGTGTGGATATAACCCAGTGACCATGTGCGGATGCGACGAGTTGAGCCTCAAAGGTGAACCAAGGGATAGATGGTGAATGAGAGATATGCCGCGCGACAAGTGATGATAGGACGATGAGGAACCTAAATCGGTGATGACGTGCGTGATATGCTCCCGGTGAGAAAGTCAATGGGTGAGAGGGAAAGAACAAAAGAGACCAAGCTGACTTGACTCATCTGCCTTGTGCGTCATGCCAAACGCGAGCGACCATTGTGTAAACCGCGGAGCGATAGGTGAACAAAGGACGAGACGATGACTCGCGATAAGAGCGCAAAAGCGCGAATCGTGCTGAATGATCTCTGAGCGATAGCAGGAGCCACAACAAACACAGCCAACAAGGTCAGAGAGGGTAAACTCGCCTGTTTGTGGGAAGGAAAATGCGTTCAGCCAAGGGCATAACAAAGACAGAAAGTCATGAGATGCTTACGAGGACAGAACCAGCGTGCGGGTGGCGAAGTATGCGCGCCTTCTTGAGGTTGCGCGCTGTATCGAGCTACAATCGCTCGAGTTTGCAATTGTCGAGCACGTCGAACACAGCGAATCTGTCTGTCGACGCTGGCAGAGTCTTGATTGCTTTGAAGCTAGAGTTGAGGGTGTTGAAGGATGAACGTAAGGAAGAAAGCGGGTGGCCAAAGGTAAGGGTAAGTATTATATCAGGGTTGAACAGCCAAACACCGACTGCAATCTGATTGGCTCGGAGAACTGCGGCGAAAGGGTGTGGGTAAAAGTGGCACCTGATGACGTAACCTACCAAAAGAGGCAGCCCCCAAGTTGAAACGACGATGCATCAATCTCCCTGACACGTGAACACAAGGTGTGCACATCTAAAGGCGCATAGGCGCCAACCACCTATCTGCCCTTTCAAACGCCTCGATGACTTCTGGGCTAGTCACGCTATTAGCCAACGAGGGCGTAGGACCTTGCTCCTTCGCCAACGTTCGGATAGCCACCATGACCTGCATATGAGCTTCGTGTATACGTTACATGTGAAGGAATGGTCTACTCACCGCATCCCAAAACCTGAACCCACGCTCCACCTCGGTAATTGGCAGCTTGACCGACGAAAAATTGTCAGCCACAAATCGCTGAGCGTTCTTCTTCGCTTCAACGGCTTCGGGCGTAGTTGCCACATCTGCAGTGATGGTATCGCCGTAGTGGAAGGTAGCTGCGTCGAGATATGTCTTGGTCAAAATTCCGTAACCAGTGTTGACCTCGCATTGGAATGGGAAGCCTGAGATGAGAAGGTTGCCCAGCGCAGAAAACTCCAAGACTCACTGAGACTGAGGTCAAGGAAGTCGTCCCTGTTTCGTCGGGCATCGCCAGAGAGTAGGATGTGCACGGTAGTCGCCTCGAACAGTTGCCGCAAAGACTTGCTGAGAGCCCTGACGAAAGAGTTGAAAACCAATAATTCGCGTGAAAGAGGTCCAGCCCATTGTTGAGGCTACTAGTCAGCTTGAATGCGGAACCGTCATAAGGAACGACTCACTCTGAAAGAGAGGGGAAGAACCGACAGCACACGCATGATCAGCAGGGTGCTGCTCTGTTCCTCGTCCGTACCGAAGCTGGGCCCGCCAGAGAAAGGCTCAGCATCCGGCCCACCCCATCGTGCGCCGTGCACGACACCAGCGCGCAGAAGCTCAAGAACAAGGTATACAGCCTCCTGGAATCGGTCGTTAACCCGAGAAACCATACAGGCAGCATGTAAAGCCTTTCCAATGAGGGTGTGATGATGAGTAGGACCAACGAATCTGCCATTCAGCGCCGTATCAAAGCACCGGTCCAGAATTCAGCTTACCCTCGAACGTCCAAGAAGCGCCAGATGACGTTTGCGACAATCTCATCCTTCTTATCCATCGGCCGTCCCGGTTTGCCCTTTCGGGTGATGGCAATGCGATCTTCGCTGGACAGCGCATCGATACAAAGCTTGATATCGATAGTAGAGGACTCGAAATCAGCAGAGCTCAATACGGAACACTCACGTTCTGGCGACGCAATTCGGTTTCCAGCAGGGAGTACGGAACATGCCACGAAGAGCATTTTTCAACGAGAGATCGGGTCATCGGGTCGGCAAACGGCACGGGAACACCTTGAGGTGGGGCATACGCCGGGTCGTGATAGTAATGAGCCCCCTTTAGACATCAGCTTGGTATCGCGACATATACACAGCGACTTACCACTCGTTTTTGCTTCCACTGTGGGTGAAGCGCATCGGTCAACAGAGCCAATGTCGTGCATCTAGGCGCAGTATGACCCTCGGTGATGACGTCTTTGATGAAACGCCTATAATCCGGCGAGTCCGCTAGCGGCCGAGTCTCCACAATCATTCCGGTCGACAACCAGCCCAAGACCTGCGAGCTGATCAGACCTTTACAAAGGTGGTAATACAATTCGTCCGGAAGACGTTGCGAGAAGATTTCGTCAAAGTCGGCGGGGACATCCGCAGGCGTGATAGGCGGTGCCGGCTGAAGTACAAGCGGCAAAGGAACACAAGCGCCTTCAGTAGTGAGAACCAACGAGTATTTCACTGCAAGTCGAGTACGCATAAAGGTATCGACATACGAAACCGCCTTAACTGTGTTGTCCTGTCTCCACGTTTGGCACACGGCAATACCGCTCTTATACTGCTTGACGAGGTCGATAATGGTCTTCAGGCCGAAATCATTAGCGAAAGGAGGGAAAGTCTTGCACAACCCAGAGCCGGCCAGAATGGCCATGTCGAGGAATTGATCAGAAGAAGATGCGAGGTCAGCGAGCAGTCGAGATTTATCGAGAAAGGTGAACGCCGAAAGGCCCGCCCAATCGATGTGGGTGATCACACGGTCGATAGGGAAGAGGAGGGATTCGTTGCCGGAGTAGATTGCGTTGATGTAGCCCTTGGGATGCTTCAACAGGTATGCCAACTGAATGTCAATTCTCGCTGCACTATCTGTGTCGCACCTCTGATTGCGGATGGAGAGGACGATGAAACTCACTTGGGCAAACTCAAAGTATGGCGCGACGAGGTATTCGACAAATCGGTGCCTAAATATCCTCAAGATACTCCTGACCAGATCTCTCCAATCCGTCCATGCCCCACCTCTAATTTGCGTCAAGGTCATAATCGCCCGGTCCACCTCTCCGTTCTCGTAATGCATCCATGCCTCATCCTTGATGGCTGTTTCGCGAGCTGCCAGCGGGTCCATCCCTTTCTGTGGGGGACGAGCAGACGCTGGCAGACCAGCAAAGACAAAGACGGGGCGGATTCGCAACGACTCGAGGGAACGTAGATCAGCTTCAATACGGGCGACAAGGGCAAGTGGTACACCCCCTGTGGCCGCGACCAGAGGTTCGCGCGAGTCTGGTTCGGAAAGGAGCGTTTTGATATAGTGTGCCGCGTCTATTCCGAGTCGAGTGCCGGACAGAGCGCTCAGAGGACATGTTTGGAATAGTTTGCGCTCACGCACATATGCTAGGACGTTAGAAGAAGCAGTCTCATTAGTGCCGTACGACTCACGGTCGAGGCCACGAACACCCATGCTTATACGTTGATAACGGTGTGAAGAACGGTTGAATGTACGGATATGTCGCGCTTGCGGTTGACGACAATGCCGGGCAGGTCGGAGCTGGACCGCCCGACGCTATTTTATCCAGGCTAGGGGCCTGAAAGGAGGAGCGAGGAGCGAACGGGAGTGAAGGAGAGAAGCCTTAGATATGTCGAGTGACTAGATGCGGTGCCAAGGGTGAACGAATGGTGAGTGGGATTCAGCATTTCAGGGTAATTCACCACGCGACTTTAAGCTGAAACACCCGATTCTACTCGAGATCGTCGGTTAGGCTTCACGTCTCAATGGCTTCATCTCGCTCAACGGTCATACGCATCATCTCGTCATATCATACAATACCCAACTACTTCTATCATCGTCTCAGAGAATCCCTTGTGCCGCCATTCTAGCTTTACCTTCATCTAGAGGTGCGTTCAGTGGCGTGTTGAACAGTTTGTCTTTAAGAACCTGAGCGACCATTCCGTTCTTGGCTTCCATGGTTATGCGCGCGCTATAACTTGAGAACACGTCGAACAGTCGTCAATAAACTCACCTGTCCTTAGCTGCTTTGCTCAACGCAGTCTCCTCATCTTCTACCGTGACTCCAGCCTTCTTTTTACCTTTCGCATCCGCACTGTCCGCCTTGGCTTCGATGACCTTGATCCCACATCGGTGACCACTATCATTGCCAATCTCCTGAGTCGCTGACCTAAGCTTGAACCCCAGATCTTTGACCTGAGACGTCGAGTAGGCACGATTCTGCTATCAGCCTCGCGACGGATAAGGACTGTCAAAACTCACCGAGACAATCAAGCTTTGGCTGAGCGTTGCAACCCAGTATTTGTTCCATAGCAGATCAAGGAGCTGCTCATCGAGCTTCGTCTTGTATATTTCGACTTTGAGCGGATAATAAGAATTGGCGTGAACGCCAAAATCCTCAATCTTGTCCATCGGGATGGACTGGTATTCGGATGCGCTAGCACTTGGGGGAGTGTACCCCTAGTATCAGCCCCAAAATGTGAACGACGAATGCTGCGAGAGACTATACACACCTCTGGATATGTCCGGAACGCGCCGATCTCGACCTTCCCGGCGGAGATAGTTCTGTTTGGGTCGATCTGCGCCGATCAACATTGAGAACGTGAGCAATGACTATCACTTACGACAACAGCAAGATAAGGGTCGTTGTATCGCTGATTGGTCATTTGCGTATCGACATCGATACCTGAGAGCCAGCATCCGTATCCCGGATGTCTGCAATCAGCCGTGCCCGATATACAGAGGAAACGCTGCGCACGAGTGATACCAGCCCCGAAGCATTTCTGTCTTTCCCGATGCTTGTCCCGACTCCTGGAACGACACCATATACTCAAAAGCCTGTCGTAATTAGATACTGCGAGATGACAACAGCGGAAGCTCACCTCATTCCCTGCGTTGACCCTAGTTTCCGTCCCTTGAACTGGGAGAGCGGCAGCATCGGTGATCCAGAATGTGTGGTCTCGGACCTTCCCGTACATTACCCCCATGATTTCGTATATACCTCCCGAACGCGCGTGAGTAACCTGAAAGAGTCAGGTTTCGAGATAGACGATCATAAAAGCGGCTCACCATCTTGATGAGGGCGGCCGCCGAAATCTTGACGGTGTGGAAGTAGTGCGGACTGTAATCAGACAAGGCTTTTAGTAGTGAGCGGTAATGATATGTTTATGTGCCAGCAGCAGCAGTAACAACAACACGAAGGTCGAAACACTCACTCAGATTTCCACGGCTGTTCGTCCTCTATCGCCCTCTCGTCCTCTCGCGAGTAATTGAACAGCTCATCGAGAGGATCTACGAGCTGTTGTGAGTTCAAGAGTAGATAAAGGCTCCATGATCCTCACTTTGACATTGTTGTTCAGCTCGAAAGTCTTTCTCGCCGTGTCCATGCTGATGGTGAAGACGAGGGTTGAAGGAAGGATGACCGGAGTCATCAAGTGGAGGCGAAGCGGTCAGAAGCGGCGATCGCCGTTTCCCTTTTTCAGATGATTCAAAGATTTCAGACCGCATGTTTAATCTCGACTTTATTCATCAATTACAATGGCAGGCGATTCGTTCTTCGTTTCCGACAAAAAGAGGAAGAGACCGGCCCGAGCCGGTTCATCTAGCGGCTCCCGAGGTGGAGGTAGTGGGAGAGGTGGGAGTGCTGGAAGAGGTGGCAGTGGTGGTCGAGGTCGAGGAACCAGAGGTCGAGGAGGTGCCGCGAGCAGTCGGGGTCAGAATCGACATGACGAGAGGGACGAAGACGTTTCTTCAGCCGAATCCGACGTCGGGGATGGGGATATCGATTTAATGGATTTTCGAAAGGGCAGAGAGGATATTCCATTGGATGACGAGGACATCGTGGATGAGAACGAAACAGCCGCGGAAAAGCGAATCAGGTTGGCGAAGGGATATCTAGCCAAAGTCAAAGATGACTTGGAGACAGGTAAACTTTTTGCGCTACAATGTTCGGATCAAATGACTGATGTCAAGCACGAAATGAGGAAGATTATGACGCTGCGGTTATCGACAGGGAATTAATCGCTTCACGGCTGCAAAAGGATGTCGTAGGTGCATACTGATTTGCGGACGAAGTAACGACTGACGACAGGCGGAAACACAAGGGCGGATACATACCTACCTGGCTGCTTCCTTAGGACCAGCAAAGTCCCGCCTCGTGACTACCCCTTCGCACGCTCCTACGTCAGTCGCCATCTCCACGAAAGCGCTATTCATCGCTACAAAGCGGGGCTCGATCATGCGCTACTCGCTGCCGGAGTTGCGAAAAGTGGGGAAACCATTCGGACAAGCGCAGTTGAGCGGACCAAAAGCAAAAGGAGGAGAAAACGGGCATCAAGGAGAAATCTTGTGTCTCGCTGCGAGCGAGGACGGGAAATACTTGGTTTCGGGTGGTCGCGACAGGATTGTGGGTGTTTGGAACGTCGAGGACGATGAAGCCAAGTGGATCTCCGGAATGCGAGGTCACAAAGACGCCATTACTGTGAGTTGCTACTGAACTCCTTCAGCTGAGTCTGATCCTCAGGCGATCTCCCTGCCCGCACTGGACAACCCTTCATATCACATCCTCACGGCGTCTCTCTCCCGACACCTGGCGCTTGCGTCGTTGACAACTCTTTCTGTCATCGATACCTTCTTCGGTCACCAAGATTCTATTACCGACGTATCCTCTTTGAAGCCCTCTGTGGCGGTTACCGCCGGTTCGCGAGACCGGACCTGTCGATGGTGGAAGGTGGAAGAAGAGGTCCAGCTTGTGTTCCGCGGAGGAGGACGTACATTCGAGAACTACCAGGGAATCGCGCCAAATCCGCTAAAAGAGAGACTAGGGGGTGGCTGGGAAGAAGAGAAAGCAGAGGATGCAGCGAAGAGGAAAGAGCTTGAGAAGAAGGGGAAAGGTAAAGGAAGAGAATTCGTAGAGGGGTCTATCGACTGTGTTTGCATGGTGGACGATCAACACTTTGTCTCGGGAGGCGATTCGGGGTGAGTTCAGAACCTAGCTCCGTACCATCCCACTCATTGCAGTTCCATCTCGCTTTGGCACACGGGCAAGAAAAAGCCAATTTTCACCAAGCCTTTTGCTCACGGGATCGATGATCTGACTATGGACCACGAGATGAAGGGTGCAAGGTGGATAATCAGTCTGGCTTCTTTGAGGGGGAGCGACCTCTTCGCTTCGGGTGAGTGAGCCGTATTACGCTGAGCGCCGCTGAGATCCAGGTTCTTGGGACGGCGAAATCCGATTATGGGCCATCGACCCTTCTTTGCGGTCATTTGCGCCCGCCTCGACGCATACGCTCCCAACACCCGGGTTCATCAACTCCATACAGTTCATCTCACTCCCGTCCGGTGGAATCGACTCTTCCTCGTGGCACGCTGCTGGAACATTGGAAGGAAAGGAAGAAACCACCGAAGAGGCCGCGCCGGTCAAGGCGAACAAATCGCAAGTCGTCCTCGTTGCTGCTGCATCGCAAGAACCTCGGTTGGGCAGGTGGATGCGTGACAAAACAGCTAAGAACGGAGCTTTCATTGGAGAGTTGTCTGCTGAGCACCTATGAGGAGGCCTTGCCAACCCAGATATTGGCTCCGGAATCAATGCATTAATGTATGAGTATTTACAGATGCGAAGGGACAGACAAAGACAAAAAGCGCTACAAGGTTGTATTGAGCTCTGTTTGAGCTGTACCAGGGTCCATGCCGACTATAATCGTGGCGTATCGTTTAGATTGATCGTTCGGTCTCCGTCATCTCCATCTTCGCCTTCGTCCATTTCATCTCCGCCATCACTATCGCTTCCATTGCCGCTCTCGTTCACTTCGTACTCCTGGTCATCGTCATCAGATCCGCTGCGGGCCACATGCTGAGCGTCTTCTTCATCGTCCTGTTCTTCTTCGGACATCGAGGGTATTGCTGGCAAGCTTTTCAAGCCATACGACAACGGTCGGATTTCCAAGTCGTCTTCTTCTTCCACTCTGTGCATCCTCGCGTTCGACGGCGAAATACTCAGTGGGTTCAAATCGCCTGTCAGAGGCGACGGTGATGTCGGGCTGCTAACCCTCAAGCCATTGTCTTTGCCAACAGAGAGAGAGGGTGATTCCTCGACAGGATCGCCCATGCTCCCAGGCAAACCTGCGGCCGAAAACATGTTGTTCAACATGCTCTGGGCAAGCGAACCGTAGTTGAGGTCAGGATCCTGCGATGCCGAGATGGCAGGCAGTCCAAAATCGGTATAATCCGCAGTTGCCGGAATAGGTGACAAAGGTGGAGCTACCTGTCGCTTTGTGCGTTTGACACGAGGGGTGCCCTCCAACTTCAACCTTTGCATTCGAGCGTCGATCAAATTGCCGTCGGAAGAGGCAGAAGCGCCGGTGACTTGAGGAGTGAGTGCTGCTCGAGCTTGAGCGCGGCGTTCCCGCGTTGCGGCTTCCTCGAGACGCGCTTGATTCTGGTTACGGCAAAACTACCATCAGTATCAGATCGCGATGCTGCTTCAAAAACTTACTTTCCACGAAGAGGTGAAAGTTTTGAAGATGCCAAAGAACTCTTGACTTTGTAATGGTCGGCCCATCTCTTCTCCCTCTCCGAAATACGTTTGGACATCCCTTAACAGCTTATCCGCCTGTAAGATACCATCCCGGACCTCTTGCAGCTCCTCCTCGGCAATGGCGCTGAATCGGAACATCTTGCGCGCATAACCATCGTTTACGTCAGAGAAATGCGTTTGAAGCGACTTTCGAATGTCGCGAATGTCCTCAAGCATCTTCTTAGATGTGCTTTGCATGTCCGTGAAGTTGACACGATTCGCTTCGGCAGGTTTGGTAAGCTCTTCCAAGAAGCCGGAGACATGCGGAAAGTGTTGAGTAACAACCTTTTCAACGAAGTGGAGGAGATTTTGGCCGTTAGACGATTTGGTGTCCACAAGCTGAATGTTAGCCCGCATCGGTAAAGAAGGGTTCGATCGTGACTCACCCGATTGATACTGGCAATCTTGAAGCCGAACGCTCCACCGGCGTAATTCGTTCCGTTGAGATAATTGCCCATCATGAGGATGATATTGAGCAACTCCTTGAAGAGCTTGGCGTCTCTCAGGTCGTTGCAAGCAGCTGTCAACAAATCCAGGCTCTGACGAGTCAGTATTGGCGCATTGAGAAAGGCTGAACTGACCTTTGACAACAGCTCCAAATTCTGTGAGAATCCAACCTGATACAGCATGCCATGTACCCGATCCTTCAGGTGCGGTAATTGAATAAGGCGAACCATCAATCTATCAGCAGGATGAAGCAAGTCCAGCTCGGCTTCGGTGTCCTTTCTATGCGTCAAAAGCTTTCCGCGCTGCATTGTCAGCTTGACAGCCCGAGTTTGACGGTTTGCTCACATCATCATCTGACGGCAGTACACCCAAGAGCTCTCGCAAAAAGGTCTCGGAACAAAGCTCCGTGTTGAAGTGCGCGATAGCATCCGATAACACTTCCGGCGCTTTGAAACTTTTCGCGGTGGATCCAGCCATTAGGATTTCAATCCTCTTCCTGTGGTCGGGGGTGAGAACGCTTAGTAATTCCGTCTCCTTCCTCTTCTTAACAGCATCGTAGATTACCTCCTTCGCTTTGAACTCGTCTTCCATCTCCATCCATAGGTTGACAGACTGCAGCTTTGTTGCGATAGCGTCTTCCGCAACTTCGGGTGCAGACCAGACTGTTTTGCCAACTTGGGCCTTTGAAACCTTCTCCCATTGCAGCTGCTTCATCTTGCGAGATGCGATAAGAGAAACGTCCTTACGAGAGTCGTTAACACCGTGTAAGAGGGACGATATCGGAGCCAGCGGGGCACGGGGAGCCGAAGGAGCTGTTGGAGAGAAGTCTGTCCTCGCGGAAGTCGTCGATTCGTTAGACTGCCCGGACGACTTCAGTTTGATACCCCCTTTGATGCCAGCAAAAACTCCGGCCATAGGATGTTGAGCTGTAAGCGGTAGCGCAGCATGGGCGCCAACGTGTGACGCTGCCAGTGATCCTGGTGGAGGCGGCGGCGGTGGTGGAGGCGGCGGAGGCGGTGGTGGAGGAGGTGGTGGAGGAGGCGGAGGAGGCGGTGGAGGAGGAGGAGAAGGCTCCGAGGAAGCTGTTTCCAGATCTAGCGTGGAAGCTGACTGACTTTGCGTAGATCTCTCTTCATCTTCAAGTAGCGTTCGAAGAGGGGGCGTAAGCGGTCCGTCGTCATCCGACCCATCTAGGTTGAGCATTCGGATTGATTTGGTGCGACTCAGCAATTCCGATCGTAATGAACTATCTTGGTTTGATGACATTGGAGTGCGCAGATCGACCGATGGTATGGAATTGTGACCAGTAGCGTCTGATTGTCGGAAATCAGAGATATTGCTGTCTGTGTCATAGTCGTAATTGCTGATGGCTGATTCAGACACACTACGGGACAATTGAGCGTATCGAAGTTCCTCCAAGAATCGAGGTGGTAGGCCAGGCTTTTTGGAGATCCGGTGGATAGATTTCCCGCCTATTGGAGGGCCGCCATCGGGCCTTCTTCGATTCGGTGTGTCGGGTCGTCGTGTGCTGCGCAGAGACATACCAGTGGCACGAATAGGCGACTAAACATTAGCTGGTTGCAAGTCGATGGACTGACGATTTGCTGCCCGGCCTCCTTGGACAGAGCGCCTTCGATGTGCGCCCGGACTCTCTCCTCTTCGGCATCCATGAATTGCGAAGTGGACATCTTCTTCTCCGACCGACTCATGGGCACCCGAGCGCCTCGAGCCTCTCCTCCCAGCGCTACCTTCTCCGCTTCCATCACCTCGGCATCGCCATCTTCCTCCTCTGAAGCACTCTCGTTGGCTGGCGTTGAAGTCCCATTGGCAATGAGCGTCTTGCGTCGAGCCCTGTGCTGCCCTTCCAATATCCCGATTGTCTTCTTCCTCTCCCATTGTTCACGGAGATCATGAATGAGCTGCTTGCGATTCACTGGTCCTTCGTTGAGACCCTCGACGTCAGCAAGATGCGTGGACTCTCGGAGCATGTTGAACAACTCCTGGATAATCAATTCGAGGTCGGCGATGCGAGCTTCGTAATCCCTTTTCATGCCCTCCATTTGATCGGTGACCGCTTCTGTCGCCGCCCGAGATTTCCGCAATCTCTCCTCTAGTTCGGCGACATGAGCTCTCAGAGCTCCAACGGCATCGTCCCTGTTCATTTCCTCCACCATGTCCATCTTCTCACGTGTAACTTGTGCTAGCTGCGCTTTCAGTGATTTCACTTCATCAACATAACCTTCCATTCTGTCTTGTTCAACAAAGCGGCCCATGAGATGAGAGACGGAGACGCCGAATGCCCTCGAAAAGTCGTGACCAAGATCGGGCGTGTCGTTGGTGACAATGCTCATGATGAGTTTATCGATAAGCTGGAAATATCGTGTTTTCTGGTCACCCTCCTCTTTAATTAGAACCATATGCCGCAGCGAGTTCAGCAGATAGGCGCTCGCTTTGGTCCCTTTGGTTTTTTGCAACAGTGCAGCGAAAACGTCTTCCGGGCTTCGCATAGACCGCAAGAATAGTTGGTCTTGCTCTTCGCTCAATTCTCTTCGATCAGTTTCGGCTTCCTCTTCGTATTGTAAGATCCGATTGCTGAAGGCCTCATCGTTCCAGCCCCGCAGTTTGCGGAATACACTCAAAAGTCCCGCCGTCTCGAGCTGAGCCCGAATGGCGCACCGGGCGCGGATATCGGATCCGCTGGTCAGCAGCTGAATTAAGATCACACTTGTCGCCTGTCCGTCAGTACACTAGCGTCTCGATTTTGAGAGACGTACGCAATAGTCATGAATCGACGAATCATCGTTCCCCTGCAAGTCTTTGCTCAGTCCAACAGTACTGCCCATTCTACCTCGGCCAGAAACGGTTTGCTCCAACTGCTTGATCCATGTGTCGAATCTCCCGACCTTGTTGGCCACATCGACAATCTGTCCGTTGAGACGAGCTTCCAGTTGATCGAACGCTTGTAGTACCACAGGCAGGCCACGCCGGTGTTCCGAAATCGCGTCGTATTCGCAGATGAACGCCAGAATTTCGACGGCGAGACGACGAGAGGCAAATGCAGGGGAGATGAGAGAATTGCAAATCGCAGAAGCGATAGTGGGCTTCTCCAGGGCGTCAAGAACTCCGAGCTACTATCAGTACCGCTACGACATTCGCCAGCTCACCGTAATTCCAACTGATTTCTTAAGGCATTTCAGAAGCTCGAATTCCATGTCGTTATCGATTGACGATTTCCCTCTGCCCGTTGTGAGAGTCAGCAGGTAATTGGCCAGTACTACCTGGCCTTGACAGGCCATAAATTCTCGGATCCATCTGGGCCATTAGAGCTAAACGCGCGCCGGCGCACTCACTCTTTGGGTTGTGTGCGTATACTGACTCCAAGTGTGGAGAGATGACTAGGGTTTATCGACCCGTCCATGATTTTCTTCAAGAACCACTGAGGACTGTTCTTCTGGACAGCGGGAGCGGTTCCTTTCTTGACTACTCTGCCCGACTTGGCCATCTCTTCTTCCCTTCGACGACTTTGCTTCGCGGCATCGTGTTTCGCCCGGGCATCAGACTCTACCATTTGCCATTTAATATCGACTGGTAGATTAGCTGCGGTTTTGGCGATGTTGATTTGTGAAAGATTAGATGCTCGAGACGAAAGAGCCGGACCAGAGGATGGATGCTCGTCGATATTTCTAGTATCGAGAAGGTTTTGAAATAGACGATCCACTTCTGCATCAGAAGGACGTGGAAAATGATATTCCTCTGACAGGCGGCTGTTGGCGATGTTCGATTGGAAGGAGCTGATGGACGGAGAATACTTCGATGGACCAGCTGCAGCTCGAGGGGCGTTGCCCGTGTTATGGCTCCGGCTCGAAACGGCCGAATCAACAGTAAAGCTAGGATAGCGTCCTAAATCTCTCACTGAGCCCATGTCGCGCCCGTTCGAATTGACGGATGACACAGTTCGGATCGACATAGTATCCGGATCACGAGCAGAGGCGGCATATGGATGACGCGAGCTTCCAAACTCTGCCAATTGCTGGACATGTTGCCGAGACGATGTCCGTTGGATATGTCCACCTTGTTGTGGTATACCCTTGGCCGTGGCGTCATTGTATACGCCGGGAGACGAGTATTGGATTAGTCCACCGGGGTCCGCGATGATCCTCCTTCCTCCGTCATCCACGCTCCGTCTGGTGACTGGTTCCGTGATGGTAGATATTCGGGAGCTATTCCCACTTTTGATCGAAGGACGCGGTGAAGGTGGAAGCACTGAATCCTCCGCTCTTCGAGTCAAGTTGAAAACCCCATCAGAACCTAAAGACGGATTCGTGCTTGGCGCACCTACATCGGCAACGGATATTCCTGGCTCTCGGCGACCTCCACCAGATGAGAACGAGGTCGACGGGCCGGCAACTGGAAGAGGATGCGATGTTGGAAGCTGATTATAGGGAACTGATGCGATTAAGTCGTTGATCGGTGCCGGCGTATGACTAGGAACAGAATTGACGGAATTGCGTGAACGATGAGTCCGTCGAAAGAGCGTATCCATGTTATGTACAGTCTTCGTCAGTCAAGACTTCGGATGCGAGGACAAAGTCAATTGCTGGGTTTGGTGAACGATACGTCCATACGGTGTTTCGGTGGAGGTCGAACAGACGCGTTGGATACGATGTCCGCTGCAAGATCGTGATGAACCGGTTCCTATTCAGACGGCAGGGACGATGTGAACATTAATAAAGAGAAAACAGAAAGGAGTCACGTCGAGGGTACAGACAGAGGTGGTCGAGATGAGGGAGTGGTGTAGAGTAATGTCAATCTCAAAAGGGCTGATGCACGGAGGCCCCGGAAGGAACAACGCGACTTGTCGACGCCACCGTTCATTGATTCAACCAATTCGTCTATTCTTCGTCTCTCACCTTTCTGATTTCGCCAAATGGCTATTCCCTCGTTCTCGGATGAATCTTCATCTCCATGGGCTGTCTCAGAACCCACCGACCAACAGACAGGACCTGGCGTCGCTTCAGCTGTCGAAAAGGAACGCATCATCAAAGACATTGTCACCCTTCGAGATGGATTACGGGGGTTGATGGTTCGAGTCACAGAGGTGGAGAACGAGAATGAGAGATTAAAAAAGGACAACGAGATGCTTGGAGTTTACATAGACAACTTGTGAGTGTTGGACTCTTCGTTGATCTGCCCTGACTAATCGATCTCGCAGAACACGCAATTCGGTCGTGGCTGCTAGCAACAAACGATAGTAAACGGGCAAGATCGTCATAACAGCTTTACCTATGAAGCTCTGCCTCGGGTCGACCCTCTGTATAATTGTAGAATAGCAACTTATGATACCACTGGAGGAATGAGTGATGGCCTATCAGGCGCACTTTCGAGGATGTCTGTTGCGTCTAATACAACACCACCGGTCACAATTACCATTATATACACCTTTCAAATCGACGTATATCAACTGGGAAGCATGCATGATGTGGTGGATTGATTGGAAGGAAGAGTCATTAGATAGGCGTTGAGCGTGATTCACATGCCTATTTTGACCCAGTAAATTAGGCGCCTGAACCCGGTTCCACGCATTCCGCGTCATGTCACAACCCCTTGAACGGTTACCTTACCTCTCGCCCACCTAACCCGGACATCAACCACCCGGAACTCTCTCATCTCCCCACTTTTCTCAACGTGTCTAGCGCGCAGCGCTTCTCATAATCCGTAATGAAACTCAAAGACATTTCCCGGACGGCCACTTTCGCCTGGGACTCGGCTTCTTCCTCGTCTCCTCTCCTCGCTACTGGCGCTGTGGCCGGTGCACTCGATGAAAACTTCAGCAACGAATCGCAACTCGACATCTGGGCTCCAGAATTTGGCGATGGCCAAGGAATGCACTTGGGTGCGGACGGCCAAAGTCCACAGGGCAGCATCACGGTTAATAGCAGGTACGTTCCAGGTGTTTGTCGACGGCTCACAAACAGGTTCAATCGTTTGGCCTGGTCGGCACCATCGGCTACCCATGCCAAAGGAGTTCTGGCTGCAGGCATGGAGACTGGTGAAGTCAACGTCTTTGACCCTGAGAAGATCATTTCTGGTGCTGGGTAGGTCGTTGTCAGTATTAATATGGTCACACAGCTGACAACGAAGCGCCGAAGGAGCAAGAATCTTTTCCAACAACAAACATACAGGTCCTGTCAGGGGTCTGGATTTCAATCCTATTCAGAAGAACTTGATGCTGTCGGGTGCTGTCAATGCAGAGGTATGTCTTTGTAACCAGCTCAGCTGACATGTAGCTCTACATCTTCGACCTAAACAATCCAAGCAACCCCATTCCCCCAGGTAATCTGTCGACCAAACTGGGAGAGATCACAGCTTTGCAGTGGAATCCTACTGTCTCGCGTGTATTCGCAGCCTCCTCGTCATCCGGTTACACCTCGGTTTGGGATTTAAAAGCCCAAAAAGAGATCGTCAGTCTGCAGTACGGAGGTGGAGCAGCAAAGGGAATGGACACTGTCGGAGGTCAGGCAGGTCTTCAGATGGGGAAAAGGCGGGGCATGAGCGACGTTTGTTGGCATCCTGAGCAAGTGAGTCCAACTTAACTTCTCAACCGCTGACTCCAGGCTACTCGGTTAATCACGGCGTCAGAAGACGACGAGTCTCCAATCATCATGTTGTGGGATCTGCGAAACACTCGTGCGCCCGAACGGGTCAGTCCATCTAAACCTGAAAACCATCAATGCTGACCTGAAGATCCTCAGCGGTCATCACAAGGGTGTATTATCCGTGTCTTGGTGTCGACAAGACGCCGACTTGCTATTGTCATGCGGTAAAGACAACAGAACACTGTGCTGGAACCCTCAGACAGGGGATATCATTGGCGAGGTAAAGTAAGAACTCAGGTCTAAGCTAATTTCAGTTGCCCAGCACGTCCGATTGGTCTTTCCAAACTTCATGGTGTCCTCGTAACCCTGACCTCCTCGCGACAGCTTCCTTTGATGGCCATATTGGAATCCACTCGCTTCAGACTACGCATATGCCTGAAGAGCCCACTCCGAGATTCAGCGAGTCAGCTACCGCTGATGATGTGTTTGGCACTCTTGGAAATCAAGCTCCTGCGGAGCAGAACGCCAATGTGCTGTCGCTCAAACAGCCCCCTAAATGGCTCCGTCGACCTGTTTCGGCCACATTCGGTTTTGGTGGCCTTCTCACCAGCACCTCCAACCTTCCTGGATCAAGCGGGAAACATCAAAGTGGTGTAGTGCATCTACGCAACATCGTGACCGAGCAAGGCATCATCGATCGCGCCCGAAGCCTCAGCGAGATGGCAGATGATAAACAGAGGCTGCAGCAGTTTTGCAACGATCACGCCACGGACAAGGCTGAGTCGGCATGGGAGACTTTACAATCTTTGTTTAAGGCCAACTCGAAGGAGGAGTTGGTTCAGCTATTGGGTTTCTCAAAGGAGAATGTCGCCAAACAGGTCGAGGAAGCAATTAAGCTGTTTCCCTCTCTTCAGTCCAACAATGACAGCAAAGACGACACTCCTGTATCATCCAAAGAATCGGAAACGGACGATCATGATGAAGGCTCGACTCCCACCCGGGAGACGGCGCCTTTAGAGACTAGCGCTACATCGGATCACAACAAAACAACCGAAAGCGCGGGAGGCGTCAGTCTATTCGATGACGATGCACCAGGAACGCCGAGTGCAGGAGCAAGCACCGATTTCTTCTCATCTATGGCTGCAGGAGCTTTACGAAATCCTTCTCTGGACCACGTCGTCCCGCACAAGTCCGAGGTCGCGGAGTCGTCTGTAGGTGCTACGATTGGCAGTCGGGCGTCCTCCATTCGATCCGAAGTGGTCAGAGACAATACATTCCGTATCTACCCTCCTGGCGAAAGCGAGGTGGACCGCTTGGTGACCCAAGCTTTAGTGCTTGGCGATTTCGCATCCGCGGTCGATCTATGTCTCGCGTCCGAACGATATGCCGACGCTCTCCTGCTTGCGGTCCGAGGAGGTCCAGACTTGTTACAGTCCACCCAGAAGGCGTACTTTACGAGGCGTACCACTGCTCTCCCATTCCTGCGATTGTTCCAGTCTATTGTCACCGAAGATCTCGCGGATATTGTTCAAAATGCTGATTTGGGCGAATGGAAGGTCGTCTTTGTGGTTCTTTGTACGTTCGCCAAATCCAGCGAGTTCAACAATCTTGCGGATCAACTTGGCCAACGGTTGCAACACAAATGGCGGATTCATTCAACGTCTGACGATCCTGAAGCGAAAACCACCGCCAAAACTGCCAGAGAGGATGCGACTCTCTGCTACCTTGCGGCACGGCGTTTGGAGAAGGTCGTCAGCATCTGGACGGACGAACTGCGGGAGGAAGAGCAGTCGAGCTCGGCGCCAAGGTACACCGCACATGCTCAAGCTCTACAGACATTCATCGAGAAAGTTTCCGTCTTCGTTGCCGCCACTGGTTACACCGATGACGACTTGTCCAATCCGACTGAATCAGCTGTTGCCGCCGAAGCCGGAGCTCGGTCCTACAAGCTTTCTGCACTTTACGACAGGTACTACGAGTACGCCGATCTCTTGGCTACTCAAGGTCTCGTCGACATCGCAGCGCAATATGTTCAAAGGACTCCTTCCGATTATAAAGGTACCGGTGCCGCAGGCAACGAATTGGACAAGGCCAGAGACAGATTGTTACGAGCTGCAGGGATCTCCGGGATTGCAAGCTCGACCGGTACGGCTCCATCGTCTCAACGCGTTACTCAGCGGCCCATCCAAACCCAATCCTCGACTTCGGGTGTGTATGCTCCGGCATCCCTTGCCGGGCCTCATGTCGCCTCAGCCCAGACCGCCGCTAGCCCGTACGTTCCTCCAGCGTCGAGTTATGCGCCGTCGCAGCCAGTCCAACAATCACAACAGCAATCACCTGCTCAGCCCTACGCATATGGCGCGCAGAACGCTTACACGTCCCATAATACGTACCAACCCTCCACCCCGTCCCCTTACGCTCCAAGCGGTGGCGGTTATGGTGGCAGCGATCCTCAGCCGCAAGGTTACGGTGCTGCTCCCGGTCCGTACGGTGTGCCTCCGTCTCAAGGCTCCCTGCCGCCTCCGCCCCGTTCTGGGGCTGGACCAAACGGATCCACGAATACTCTTCCGCCAATCCCTGCTGCTCAACGTCGCGACATACCTGGGTGGAATGACGCGCCAAATTTCGCGCCGCCAAAGCGTCCACAGAGCACGGTCAAAGAAGCTCCAAAGCCTGCTCCCATAATGTCACCCTTTCCGATGTCGCAAGACCCGATGGCTTCCCAAGGATACCAAGCGCCTAACATCCACGGAAACACGCCGCCGCCTCCTCGTGCATCTCAGCCGGGCATGCTGCCACCGCCACCAAAAGGAGGAGCTAGACCACCGTCGGCTCAAGCTGTTGCCAGAGGATCTATGGGGCAGACAGCGCCTGCCGTTCAGCAAGCACGTCCCCCACCACAGGTCGTTGCGCCTCCCGCGCCCCAATTCGCTGGCCCGCCACCCAAGGGGATGCCGAGAGGTGGTCCACCCCCTCCAGGTGTAATGGCTGGTCCACCGCCGAGAGCTTTGTCGCCTCTAGGTCCCCAAGGTAGAACTACTCCCTCAATAGCATCCGTTCAACATGGACGGGTCCCCCAAGCTCAAGCAGTTGGTCCTCCACCTCCGATGGGTCCGCCCCGTTCGTCGTCAGGTGCTCTCGTTGGTGGACCTCCACCTCCGAGCAGACAAACGCCGCAACAGTCACAGATCCCTCCGGTGATTAGCCCATCGGCTACTCCCGCACCAGTTGCGCCCGCACCTGCATCGATCAAGCCATCCCATCGTCAGTTGGACGCTTCATAGCGTAGGATGTACTAATGGCAGCCGCCGGTGATCGATCTCACATTCCCGATTCATCGAGGGGTGTTTATGAGACTCTAAATGGCGAGCTGAATCGTGTCAAACAAACCAACTTACCAGTATGTCAATATCGCTGCGTCCGTCTATTCGGTTTTAGGCTAATCAGTTTAGCCTACCATTAAACGTATCTTGGACGATACTGACAGGCGTCTCAACATCCTCTTTGATCAACTGAACAATGACTCGATTCCTAAAGGCATCGTAGATCAGCTGAGCAACATTTCCAGAGGTAAGTCCTGGTTAACGGCGGGACGATCGCAGCTTATTTCAGCTATTTCGGCAGGGGACTCCAATGGAGCTTTGACCATGCATGTGGACCTGATCACGAATGCAACAGGGGACATGACCGCCTGGGTACCAGGAGTTAAACAATTGATCCGTTTGGGTGTGTGATTAGAGGATCAGATCCTGGGACCTGCCTATGAATTATTCTGTGAATGAAAGTGCTCTGGGTTCATGCATTACAATCGACGTGGTACAAATGGTGATATTATGTTTGCAAATGTTAAGCTGAAATGCAAGTAATGCAGATGGGGTGTTCAAATTTCAGAACTCGTATGGTGCATCCTCACAAGCCTCGGCGTATGATGGTGGAGCCTGTATCCACCCATCTTCGCAGCTCATGACTTCACCAGTGAGCATTCGCCCGACTTCTTCGCCCGAAGATTGATCGAGATGCAGATCCGACCACCGAATAGTTCGCATGGCGGAACGTGGCTCACTGACTGAGCCGACGATGATTGGTAATGGCAGGGTTCGCACCGTGCCAGGAAAATTCCTCTTGAGCGACGCCATATCGATAATCGGCCCAGCTTGCGGAGCGGTGAAAACACCGACAGGCGGCAGAATCCCAGGCATGACATCTGCGAGTGTGGGTGATCCCGCAGTCTGGGGTAGAAAAGCAAGTGTGGACGCGACATGGAATGTAGAAGAGACAGATATCGAGTCAGCGGTTTCAATGGGCGTGGCGGGACCGACGTTGAGCACGGTAGAGAAACCATGATTCCATACTGTATCTGCCATGATTGGTAATACAGAGCTGATCTCGATGCTCGCCTGTTTCACCTCGAACCATGCCAATGTGGAGACAATATCAACCTCATTTACCAATCCCGCTTGACCCGAGGCGTCTCGAAAGGCGGAATCGCTTGTGGTGGAATGCTCTCTCCGGATCAAAGCCACACTTACAAGGACATGGAAGGTGTCACTTGAGTCCATGGGTGGGGATAAACGCAGGGAAAGAGGGATATTTGACGTCGGAGAAAAGGCTGTTGTTGGCAAAGACGGTTCTACTGACCATCTAGAATTCGTTGTTGAGCGGCGACAAGGCGTCGTCCGGACAGAGAAGGATGTCTCTGTGTAACGAGGTCGTCGAGTGGGAAGGGTTTCGGGCATCATCTCGAATGGACGAGCAGCTTCGGCGAGATTCACCCGGTAACCTGGTCGGAGAGGGTCGTTGCATGCAAGGGTGACGGCAAGCGCATAAGTGACTGCAAAACTGGCCCCATCGACTTGGAAAGAAGGCGGAAGTCGAGGAGTTGATGGGACTTGAACGGTAAGGGGTAACGAGTATGTTCCTCCGGGTAAAGACACCTGGGGATCCACAGCGCAATGATCCGGTCGATGCGCATAAGCGTGCTGGGCATCTCGTGCCCATAATTCGAGGCCCTCTGCAAGAGACACTGAAACACAGATGATCGTCCGAGGCGGGCCCTGCGGAAGATGCAAGGTTCCGACTAAAGACATGCTGAGTGACGGTTGTAACGCGTGGGGGAGGGAAGAGTAACGGTTGAGTGAAAAGGTGAGAATAGTGGGGATAGCTTGTCCTGGAAAGAAAGCTGGAGGGATAGGACCATTGCTCTCCGAACACTGGAATGCCGCATCAAGGCTGCACTCGGGCAAAGAAGGCGGAAGTGAGAGTTGGAAAGGCTCTGACGCGTTATTTCGCTTGACAAATGAAACGCAGAATTACGACATACCCTCTTGATCCTCCAGCTCTATCGATTCCTTGCGATATTCCACAGTGCCGAGGCCTTTAGTGGTACTGGTGCCGACCAGACCTCGAAACGACGTGAGGATCTCTCGGGATCTCGAGCGGCGAGGCAAGGGAATGCCGGGATCTGACGGTCCTGGAGTCATTCGTTGTCTACGTAAATGTGGGATGGGTGTCATTTGATCGTGGACTGGTTGGTATGCGGATAATAATGCCGACGATAATGTCGACGAAGAACCTGAAGTGTGATTGCGTGTTAAAGTTGTCATGTTAGCTAGTCGTCGTTGTCAGGATAAGCGATCAGGTTGTTTGGAATGCCAATGAGACGAAGCTCGAGCAAGGTTGCGGGAAGGCGGGTGAGGTGAGGTACCGGATGGGAGCGAGGAACAAGTTTTAGTCGTATTGACATTACTAGGCAAAAGCCATGACATTCTATCGGAGTAGGAGTACATGCTTCCCGCATCATCGATAGACAATGTGCCATGGTGAGCGGGACGACTGATACGCTTCACGTCAGACAGGATCCCGTACGGGTTCCATACCCTGGATAGCTAAGTACTGGGCAAATACTGGGCACGGAGTGTATGAAATGATTTTCCGTAAGTTGTCTAGGAACGGGAGAGTCGAAAGACAAATGGGAATAGGTGAGATGTATGATCGATAATAGGCCGCGGTGTTGACGATGTCACGGGAGTACAGGGGTGAGACGAGGTGTAGGGAGCAAGGGGAAGACAGGGGTAAATTGTCTAGGGTTCTGAAAGAGGAGGAAGGGGGACGAGGAAGGGTTGGCCAAAGGGTGGCGTACGTCTCGAATACGATGACTCAATAATGTCTCGGCTACGCCGTATCCACTGCACAGAACGACTCCGATACGCAGCTGGTGCCCTTGACGGTCGCGGCGAGCATCATTGCCGTGGTCTCATTTCGAAGACACGGGTCTGCGCCAGGACCAAGTCAAACGCAAACAAACATTGGTTGATCGCCCTTGAGATTCCCATTTCCGGTTGCATGAGCGTAATTGCTGTGAGTATTCTCGGCCGCTCCACCTTGTACGATTGTATCGATTGCAGTATTTTAGGTACGTCTAAGTGCCTGCAGTCAGCGTTCCCCTAGTTGAACCGGGAAGCCTTTCGGGTTTCGACCGAGTAACATGCAACCAACAAGCCGAATACATCCAGTCCGTAGCAATAGCCTACAATATAATGAACAGTCCTACCCCGGACGCCTAATGAAACCGGTGCCTATTTCATACTCATAAATCTTCCACATCCCCCTCCAACCCAGAGTCCTCATCGCGACCCGCCGCCCGGTTAGCTGCACGTCTGCCCACAGAACTAAGGACGGTGACCAGCTTTTCCCTGGAGTGGTCGAAACTGCCGACCTCGAGATCATCAACCAGTCCAGCAAACGTCGTTTGGGTCAAAACTAGGCGTATATGCGATGTGGCTTTTTGAACTCTGCGACTAGCTTCGAGCCGTTCCAAGCGACTGGAAGTCGCCTCCGAGCGTGTCGTTGTAGCCAACAGCTGTATGAATTGGATGCACACTAACGCCAATTTGTCTATCGTAACCGCATTGCCAGGCAAAGCAGAAGGGATCTGCTTTTGCGGTTTCGAACCGGGATATAGAAGATCCCGTAAAGCATTTACTGAGGCAAGAGATGCTCCGACACCCTGGACTTCTTCCGAAACAAGAGCACTGGCAAGCGCTGCCTGAGCCGCAAGAGTCGGTCCGGTCAACATGCCCCAAAGACCGATCAGTACGAGACCAAGAGCATGCGCCGCCGTGCCTTTCGGAACACCAGCTATAACCCCGCGGATTTCCTTGCTGAATAGCGAAGACCGAAGCGTGTTACCGATGTCCTGACGTTCAAGGTTCGCGAGAAGCGCTTTGACCGAGCCTGGTATCGGCGTACCTCCGCTAGTTGCAGAGTCTACTAGCAGAACGAAGAACCGTGAATATAGATCATTGAGATGCACCAGAGTGATTTGTTCCGCCATTGCGGTGATAGGGGATGCTGTAGGGGGTGAAAGTGTCAGAGCTCGCTTGGCTTCGTCAAAATGCAGAGCAAGGACTTGACGAAGTGCCGTTGGTGTGTCTGGGGCGATCGCAGACTTGGCCGCTGCCCATACATCAACAGGAGAGCGAAGCAGGGGCAGGGTCGGCTGTAGGAGCGCTAGCAGTGCAAGCGACTGCGCATCGTTGACGGAGGATTCCAGGTGTAACGCCAAATGATAACGGCTCCACGCAGACACGGGCGTGACTGTTGTCAACAACGTTAAAGCGCGTTCCGCACAACTCACCACCACCTACGACGTTTGCGGCCAGCTGTATCCAATCGGCGGCGTCGTTGCTACTGATCTCTTTCCGAGGCAAAAGGGCACGCGCAGTGTCTTGCACGAAGACAGAGACTTTGCCAATCGGCACCAAATGCTCTTGCGGTTGACTCCAGCGGCGCAGGAGAGACTTCAGCGCAATTGTAAAACCGTACGCTAGTAGCAAACGCCAAGTCCAGTCGACTAGCGTGACCGGACTAGGTGCGATCGCGGGAGCTACTGTCCGTGCGAGAAGTCGCGACAAATGCTCGGCGACGATCAGAGGGAAACGTCGAAACACTTGTGCAGTGGTGGCGGGCTCATAGACGTGCCCTAGAGCTCCGACTTGAGTAGCTGAGGGGAAAAAGGTAGAAGTAGAGGGCAAGAACGCAAAGGACACGGCGAAAGCGGCAAATGTGCGGGCGTCAACGACCTTCTTGGCTTTGGTCGCTCGAGCTTTCTTTCGTTTGGGCTCTTCCTCTTCTGAATCTTCTTCGTCGTCAGACGAGTCTTCCTCTCGTCTCACCGCCCGGATAGCAGCTTGCCGGACCGCTTCTCTCGCTTCAAAGTCGTTCCTCCATTGGTGCAAATTGTCCTGTCCGGCGACTGCGGCGCGGAAACTTTCCAGCTCATCCACTTTTCGTTGCAAAGTCTCGACCCGGCTCTGAAGCAGTTCAATGTACATCCTTGCGCCGAGGAAAATGGTCGTCTTCGCGCTAGCGTTGGGGCGATTGAATTCGCCCAGACCGTCGACAGTACCATCGGAGGAGCGAAAATCGGTCGTCTGTTTCTGCTCTTCAGTGGAAGTACCGTATAGCACTCGGAGTGCGGGAACCGCGTCGCGAAGATCCGATTGAGCAGCTTGAACCTTTTGACGATATCGTCGTTCCGTCTTATTGTGCTTTCCGACCGATCGCACTTCTTCCGAAACAGCGATAGGTTTGGCCGAGCGAACAGATGGCTTGGCGACAGGGGCCTTTCTCCCCTTGACGGTTACAGGCGTCTTTGCTGCGACCGGAATGGATACTGGCCCATCAGCTAACATTTCTACCTGAAGACGCACCATTGTTTTCGCCAGCAACAACAGACATGGCAGGAACAGAGGGTTTCTGGCCCCACACGTTGTTGAAGGATTGCGGTGATAATGTCGTTTGCGCGATCGCGGCGGATTGGGTTTGGATTGGCTGTGTCGTGTCCTGATTCACCATGTTGAACAAAGCAAAGTTGTGCTGGAAATCGGTACCGAAATCATTCTGCGGTAGGTAGAAAGATTGGTTGGGCTTGGACGCTGCTCCAAGATCCTCCTGAGCAAAGAATTGATCAAGCTCGGTAGTAGAAAAGCTGTTATTCAACAGCATATCATCCGAAGTGGACGTCGAGAAGACGGATCGAGGAGAGGCCGAAGAATGGGGCGAATGCGGCAGTTGCAAAAGCTGTGCAGGTTGAGATGAAGGAGAGAGAGATGGCGGTCGAGAGAGGTATGGATGCATATATTGGCCATCGCTTGAGGCGGAAAGGGACGATCGCTGCTGCATCTGATCCAGCGTGATGTCGAAGAGGTTATTGGGGAAGAAGGCATTGTTAGGAGATATTGACGTTTCATCGTAGTTGAACAGATTGCCTGGATTGAGACTGTCGTCTACAGGATGATCGTTGAACATTGTGGTCATGGTCAAAGTACAGACGATACATGCAAGCTGATGAACAAAGCTACTTTGTCAAGCCAGGCAATCTCGTACGATGTCGACAAGTGGGACGACTCTCCGCACGTGGCGGTGGCAAACTTTTGTTTACAACATATTTATTGCCCTCACCGTATTCCGCTTGACGGCTCGTGTCCACCATAGCGCTAGTCGCGTCGGGAACCTTTGTGATGACCACGCTTCTTTTCTTCGTCAGCGAGCTCCCTAGCTTTGGCCCGAGGATCGATGACCTAGCATTAACACACCGAGAGGGCTGTCATGACTCACGGCATATTCGTCTTCAGCTCTTCTCGTCAACTCTTTCTCATCTACCAGGAATTTCAGCGAATGCCGCATCCAGTCGACATCATCATCGACTTCGAGGGGTTCGCCTTCTTCGACCTGTCCTTCATCTGTCCTTTCTTCTTCTTCTTCCAAAGCGTCTAAAGGGGTGTCCGATACCTTTTTGCTGAATTGCGTCATGGCCGCGAGCAGATCGTCTTCCTCTTCCCGTCTTTTGCGAGTGTTGGCAGACCGCAAGATAGCTCTACCTCGGCCCTTTTGATACTTGGCGAGCTCTTCTTCTAAGTATGACGGGCCTCTCCTTCTCTTCCGGCTCTCCTCATCTGACTCGGAGTCGGAAACTTCACCAGTACGCTTCTTCAGCTTGCGCAAGTTCTCCTGCATCTCCTTGATCTCCGCTTGGCGCGCTGCCGAAGAACTCTCCTTGTCTTTCTGATGCTGTGCACGAATCTCTCGCAGGTCGACCGTCTGGTATCAACTATAACACGGCTCTAGTCAACATACTTTTTTCGATTTCGAAGAACTTTCTGCGAGATCTTTGACAGAAGGGGGCAAATCGACATATGATGGGACGGGCTTCGGTCTATCGGGCTGAACCTCGACCACTATCATCAACAAGATCCACTGCCAACATGTACTCACAATCCTCCCGCCCCATACCCTTTCTCTTCACTGCAATTGCTTCAGTAGGTATCTCTTCCGAGTCGCCAAAAGACAGCAGCCCAGTATTTCTAGAGTCAGTCACAAACCTCAACTAACCCACTTTTTCGCCTTGGCTCGTTTCTCCCTAATCTCGGCTTCACGCTTTGCCTCAATTTTCGCTTTGCGTTGTGCTTCACGTTCTTCTCGAGTGATTCGTGGGACGATGTCATCGAAAGGGTTTTCAATGATGCGGACGGTGCGGATCTTAGGAGGACGAACAGGTTTCTCTTGCTCATCCAATTCCAAGTTGCCAATATTCATAACATCTGATATCAGCTAAAAGGTCACAGTATGACATGCTGTAAATTGTGTTTCCCGCAATCTTTCCGAAAAGAGTATGCTTTCCCGTCAATTCGTCAGCCCGGTCGAGAGTGAAGAAGAATTGCGAGTTGTTTGTGTTGCGTTTGCTATTGTTGGCCATGCCCAATAGACCTCTTCGGTTGAATTTGAGCCGGCCGTGGATCTCATCGTTGAATGGTTCGCCATAAACACTCTCCCCTCCCATTCCCGTGCCAGTCGGGTCGCCAGACTGCACAATAAAACCGGGAACCACACGATGAAAGATGACACCGTCGTAGTATCCTGCTATGAGTGCGAAAATACGAGAAAGCAGCTCAAAGCCAACTCACCTTCCATAGCGAGCGCAAGGAAGTTGCGCACAGCGAGGGGCGCTTCTTTGCCCCATAGCTCGACCTGACGTCAGCCGGACCACCAGGATCACTTACCTCTATTTCGCCTGCAGTGGTGTCGATAATGACTTTGCCATTTGTGGCGGGCTACGATGAGTCGAGTTATAGAACGAGACGTACTTCTGTGACGTAGCTGAAGTTGAGCTTGTTCGGGTCTGGGCTACTCACAGGTTAGACATTGTACGAGCCGGAAAGAGTTGTAGTGGTAAGAGACCAGAGGTACACTCAAGTAGTGTTCAAGTTGACAAGTTGACGATGCGAGCGTGCCTGAGTGGGTAACGGGATCAAAAGTGCCACTCACGGCGATAACACGCGTCACCCGCACACACCCTCTCTCTCGCATGCCCGACAACCCCTTCGAGCTTGATCTTTCGCTCAACCTCAATCACCCAAACACTTTGTACACTTTCAACCATGTCAGGCGAAGGGCTCACGCGAAGACGAGCTGGAGGTCCATCTCCCGCCATTGGATCCTCGTCTACTGGTACTTTTGAAACAAGCAATGCCCCGACCCCGGCATCACGGTCACCTACCATTCCAAGCTCTGCGGTAGAAGGCAGGGGAAAGATTGCATATGATCCTAGAGATTTCGAAGATAAGGGAGAATCCACCAAGATGCCGAGATTGACTATTATGGAGGAGGTCTTGTTGTTGGGTTTGAAAGACAAAGCTGTGAGTTTAACCAGCTAGACACAAGCTCAACGAGTTTAGGGATACCTTTCGTTCTGGAATGACAACATATCTTACGCTCTTCGAGGATGTATCCTTATCGAGCTTGCCCTTCGACGCCGGATCGCAATGGTGCGGGATCCATCACGTAGACGACTCGCCTTGGCAGATCGCCTTATCGAAGTGATCGACGAACGGCAAACCGGCGAAACCATTCTGGATGAGGCGTTGAAGATGATGAAATCCAGCGAGAAATATGGTGCAGGGGCTTGGGTTGATCTCATGTCGGGTACGCAAACACTGCCGGTCCTGCTGACAATAGGCGAAACATGGAATGTTATGAAGATAGGATATCAGTTAAAGCAGGTCAGGGAGCGATTGGCGAAGGGTCTCGTTGACAAGGGGATCCTACGAACCGAGAAACGCAACTTTTTACTATTCGACATGGCCACGCATCCGATAGCAGATATGAACGCCAAGGAAGACGTGATGAAAAGGACTCTGGCGTTGTTGACCGCAAGAACAGCGGCAGTCCCACCTCAGGCCTTACAAAAGGAAGAAGTGAGGTACAGACACACTAGGGCGGTCGTTCTGGTCTGTGCCGGTGAGTGTATCCCGCTATGCTTGCTGACCTTAGCATACGCATCTAGCGTGTTAGAAAACGCGCTTCAACGGCTATCATACGATTCTCGCGAGGTTGCGTTCGCCCGTTGCGATGATATTCTAGCAGAGTTCAGCACTTGGCCATTTGGTCAGGGCACGTCAAACAGCGCTGGCCCGGTGGCAATTGGTGGAGGCACGCGCAAAAGAGAGGGGGGCAGTGGGGGTGCCGGTCGAGAAAGCGTGCAAGAATTGGTCAGAGAGGTACGGAAGGAAATGGCGTCAAGTTCGACCGCTGGTGCAGGGTCAGGTGGGGGTACCGAGGACCAAGAGGAGCTGTGCTTCGAAGTAGTCGCCACAGTCTTAGAAATTTTCGGTCGAATGGATAGTCTGGTGAGTCGTGCACCAATCTTCGGGGTCGCAACTAATGGCAGCTCTAATGCCACCTATATGCATGTGTGATTACAACTAAAGTCCGTACATCTGCGTCTATACACTAATATGTTATGTATGGCCCTGGCAGATACGTCGTATTTTCTTGAATGCCCAGCCCAACGAGTACTTTGCCGTAAGGCATCTCCGAAGCTAGGGTAGGCGATGACGTCTGTAGTTGATCACCTGACTGCGAAGGATACATTTGCTGATGTTGGTACAGAGGTGGGGTTGGATGAGGCGAATAGTATACTGGAGATACTGGGGAGTAGGGAGTCCGCGATGCGGCCGGTGTCATAACGGGGACTCGCAGGTGTAAATTAGGTGTCGACCACGTCAAGTCCGCTTCACTCGAGCCCGAACGCGAATCGGGTGGAGTGACTGGGGGGTGAGAGGATTGAATAGATTGGAATTGTGGTCGGGGCGGTTCTAAAACGGAAGGAAACTGAGCAGTCGATGGCATCGGGCCAGTGCTTGGCATAGGAGGAGGAGCGTTCCATCCGGTGTACATCCACCCAGATGGTTCGAACGTTGCGGGCGATTGTAACATGGGTGCAGGCGGAGGCGCAACCCATGGTTGGGGGTCATAACTGGGTACTGAGATGGATCGCCTGTGCATTGACGGTCGCGCTGGTTGAATGTACGGCAAGTCATAAACCGGACTTTCGACGAGGTAGGGCGAATGCAGTGCAGTGGGAGAAGGATAGAATGAAGTCCTCGATGCCTTTGCGATCGCCTTCTTTTCCCGGGTCGCACGGTTGACTTCTTCGGGTACAGGGGCATATTCGCACTCCCGCTGAGATCGAGCACAGTTGCGACAGGGAGCGCCTCCACAGCATCGAATTTTTCTACTTGATTAGTTGTAGCCATGGCAAGATTTGTTAAATGTCTCACCTATGCCTACAGTACTGACATGCCATTGATATCCGTTGCCTGCGATTTGGCGAAGCGGCACGTTGGAACGTTGACGCAATTCCAAACGAGTCCATTGGCGGTTCAGATGTGTAGTCTGTTGGGGAGAAGACTGATGGTGTTGATGAAGACGATTGCATTATAGCAGTCTTTGTGCTGAGTGGGTTGTGATTGTGATGATGATGCGGATTGTGATGGTGAGGGAGATGGGAAAAAGAGGGGCAGGGAAGGTGATGTCGGTTTTATGTAACACCCCGAGAGTGGTCAAGATAGATAGCCGTTTTGCGTCCCTATCGAGGATATGTAAGGATGCGTACTAGGGTGATGGAGACATGTCTTGGTCGTAAGTCGAATACAAAGCCTGCATAGGACGGACTGTCCAAGGGAGGCAAGTGATTGCCATTGGACGCCACACGGACGATGAGAGCATGCAAGAGGCAAGCGAGCCGGTGAGACAGGGGGTCTGAGTGTCAATGAGCTGTCGGATGCCGGGTCGGATTTACGGTATCACCAAGGAATTAGTTAGTCCGTGACAGGTACGTTCCTTGGACGTTACTCCTTGGTGCCTGCCGGCCTCTGATCTGACGCTAAGAGTCAAGTTGCACGTTCGCCTGTGGAGTGCGTTCATTTACATGGATTAGGCACCAGCCGATCACGAGCGTCCCTGTGCTGAAAAGGGTATATTGCTGATTTCGTCCGAGACATTTCTCTCGCGAGCCGGGAAGATCTCCGCGACTTAGACTTATGTTAGGGCTGTTCCAAGGGCACATTGAAAGCCCTTAGCGTTGCGCGCTTCATTTATCGGCTTGTGAGATTGCGTCAGTCCAGGGCAAGGTGAGGACGGTTGATTAGGTGATCTCGGAACCTCGTTCGGTTCTTCCTGTTCGTCCCAATTGGGCCGGCTGCACACGATTCGCATTCCCTCTTTCACCGCCCTCGACGCATGCATTACAAAACAGACAGCGTAATCCCCTTTTAGCCTTTCCTTGACCTACGGCAACTAGTCTGAACCCAAGCGTCTGACGAGCCAACAGCCCCGGATGACCACACGTGCAACTTTCCGACTGCCGTCCCAACAGCAAAACACCACGAGTGACAATAATCAAAACATGCATCCACGCTGCCGAACGAAGCGTTACAGAGATCACGTCCAAGGCACGGGCCGAACGAACGCTTGGCGTGGGTGCGTAGTGATCGTCTCAAATTTCTCAAACGAGCCTTGCCCTTCTGGTATCACGTCGAAGAAAAACGCTTGGTTCAATTGACACATAAACAAGCGTAGCTCGAGGAGCTATATCACATCAGCCGATCTATATGGTCGAGAGCGAAACCTAGACTCACAGCAAGGTTCTTGCCGAAGCACGACCTTTGACCTAGGGAGAAGGGCAAGCTTGGGCCGGCATTGATGTCAAAGTTGCCATCACGATCGAGCCATCGTTCAGGTTGAAATAATCGTCCCGTGCCTGGTGCCCAATAGCCTACTTTGCGAACGGCAGCGGGGTCACGAGCAGACTCCAATTCGGCACTCTGAGCGAGCGCATCTCCCTTGGAGCCGGATACCGTATAGACTGGGTTTGAAACGTCTTCCCATCCCGTCACTGTAGGGATGATGATGGTCGTGTTCTTGGGAATACGCTTGCCCAGAATGACCACGTCCTCTTTCGCCTCGCGCGCGTATCCTCCAGCAGTCCGCGATATGCGGAGCGTTTCATGCACGACCGCTTCCAGGTAAGGTGTGTTGACCGCGTTGAGCTCTTCGAAAGTGGGGGGACGATCCTGAATCTCTGGTATCTTTTCGAGGATATGTGCCCGAAGTTTGCGCTGTATGTCCGGGTTCGCAGTCATGTATTTTGTCCACTGTCGTAAGCAACGTCGCATTGATCACTCACCCAAGATAAGGTTGTTGCTGAGGTCTCGGTTCCAGCGATCAAATCTATCTTCAGCTGCGCCGCCAGCGACACTATACTCACAAAGGTACAGTTCGTCTCTCATTTCAGCATCAGTCATCCAGTCTTCTCCTCGAAGCTCTCTGGCAACCATCATATCAAGAGTATTTGTCGCCGTCTCGACTGCAGCGTCTGCGCCCAGATCCTTAGCCCACTGGCGTGCCGCTGCCGTCTTCTGGACTAAATAGTCGGTGAGACGTTTGGAGTGCATGCGATAGGTCGGCTTAAGATGGGTGATCAAGATGTGTAACCATGGAAAGGCCGCAAAGTTGTCTACCGACTGCAATCAGCCCGTTTCTCAATGCCCAACTCACGTCGAAGAGGTAGAGCATCGATTCGTACAGATCCGGAGACTTAGTGTCAAAGATAGCTTCTCCCAATGGACCGGTGGCAGCTTCTCCAGCCGCCTTGATCTGGGACTCGTACGACTGAGATACAGCCCACGAAGAGCCAAAGGCCATGGCGCAGATCGCATCCTGCGTTCAACACTTGTCGTCTTGACGTGTACTTACCATGGTAGCCGCCTCCATATCTTTCTCAACAGCCCAAGCCCGACCTTTTGCAACTTCCGCCTTAACCTTGTAAAGTCTGATCAAATCCATGACCGCCTCGTTGGCAAGCGGTGTAGCCAAACTCAGATATTTGCTGGTCATAGCAGGGCCAACGATTCGGCGATGATGTTTCCACATTTCATTCGTTTCCAAAGCGATTTGTCCTGTAGGAGTAAGACCCTTGAATATCTCGGTCGTCTGTGCGGCCCGATCAATTGCTTTGTTCTGCTTGAGCAATACATGCTCGATCGTCGGGTAATCGGCCAAGACGATGAACCTGGGATTCAGCATGGTTCTTCCATAAGTAGACCAACGTTTTGAAAAAGCCCAAGCGGATTTGAGAGATGACTCCCAGGTCTGTTGCCATTTCGTCAAAACACTTGCTGAACCCTCCATTCTCCTTCATTGATGCCTGGAATCGAGGTAAGTCACCCCAGAACGGCTTGGGATCGGGGTACGCCGGGATCCCCGGTAAGCCTCGAGGAGTAAGGAATCGCAGAATAGCATGTCGAAAAAGGTATAGGGCGGCAGGTATGACTAATACTATGTACAGCCACATGCTAGGCGGTTTGTGGAGGAGGGGAAAGAGTGGGAAGTCAGCGTTTGAGACGATCTAGTACAAAATGCTGATGACGAGCAGAACGTCATGATATCGGTGATATCCGTCAACCAGGCGATCACGGCGATTACCGGGCAAGATAATACATATACGGCATGATTCCCCATCGTTTGAATCAATGCATGTTGAAGGTGTCACTTGCCCTGGAGTCTGTTGGATGCGCCTATACGTCATCTCGACAAACACCAAGCTAGTCATGCTCGACCGCACCGCTTTGTATCCACTGTACCGAGGATCGTTGCTGATGAAACGGGGATATCAACGCTGAGCGGGCGGAACGTTCCATGTTGGGTAATTTAAACATTCATCGTGTGCCAGCGGGTTCAGGGTGTCCGAGTATTCAACTTGTTTGGTCTAACACGCCATCTCTACCAGACGCGTTATATCACCTCGTCTGCCGTGTCTGTTTGCACCCTTGAATACCATACCATGAGCGTGAGCCAAGACTGAGAGTCGAATGCACATGCATGCATGCATGCCGTTGAGGGCTTGGGGATGGAGTAGCGCAGCCTTTTTCCTGATGCGATGAAACAATACAGGGATGTCAGTACACGAGTACGGTGGACCAGCTAAATACAAAGGAAACGAGGTCTGACCGGGCATCGGAAACGCCAAGGGGAAAGACAACAAGTCGCACAATCACATCCTTAGCGTACACCCCCTTTCATCATCCTTTTCCTCACTCAACCCTCATTCTTCATCTACATCAAACACAACATACCTCTGGCTTAGGTACACCTCGTCTTTCCTCTACCCAACGGTCAGTCACACATCTCTCTCCCTCTCTTGCCATCTACTCTTTCCCTCACTGACAAGCAGGCAATTATTATAGCCATCCGACACTCGTTTGTAACAACTCGGCCTGACTCGCTTACATCTTTCTCCTTCTTTCCTTTCCATCACTCCCATCGCAACTCGTTTGCTCTCACATACAATATGCTCTTCGCTTCCTTCGCCGTTCTCGCCGCTGTCCTGCCGGCTCTCGCAGGTCATGCCCAACTTCCTCATGCTAGACACCGACACCTCGCAGCGCGACACGGTCAAGCCGAGAAGGCATCTTTGGGCGCTCGAGCCCAGGCGGCCCATGGCGATGCCCACCGCGCGATAAAACGCACCGTCAACAAACGGGGACAGCAATGCCGGCCCCGCAATCAAGCGACACAGGCGGCTCCATCTCTCGCTGTTACGACTTCCTCGGCCGTATCATCATCGACTCCAGCGCCATCATCAACTCCATCATCAGCGCCTGCTCCTTCTTCTACCTCCGAAACCTGGTCTGAGGCATGGTCTGAAGCATGGTCCGAGCTTTCCTCTGCTGCCGCACCATCTTCTGCTTGGACTGCGCCTTCTTCTGCGGCTCCCGCCCCCGCTCCCGCTCCATCGCCCGCGACCAATAATGAAGGCAATGCTGGCAGTAGCTCTCATTGGGGTGTGCTCGCAGTGACCGATCAAACGTGTGGATGGTCGAACGCCGATGACCATCATCCCAACGGTGCGCAAGACTGGCTCAACTGTGGTATTGAAAACGGGGGATGGTCTCCGCCCCACGTCAGCATCGATCAATTAATTGCTGCCGAACTCGATGACCATGGAGTCTTCTCCCCTTGCCAAGCGTATATTGAGAAATTCAAACAATACGGCGCCGAGTTTAATGTCTACCCCATCATGCTGGCGTCTTTCGCCATGCAAGAATCCACGTGTAATCCTGCGGTCACCGGCGGTGGCGGTGAAGCTGGTTTGATGCAAATCGCACCGCCCAATTGCGAGTCATGGGCCAAGTAAGTAGTCGCGCTTCGAAAAGGGGTTCCTCGTCTGATCGATAGCTGTTGGGACGTGGACTACAACATCCGTCGTGGCGCTCAATTGTTCCGTCAAATGATCGACGCCAATGGAGGCAACGTCTTGGCCGTAAGTCTGCCGACACGAACATCCCTGCTGGACCGAATTAACATCTAGGCCATCGGGGCTTACAACGGTTGGCGCAAAGGAATGACTGTTGGCGACGCCACTGCGGCCCGCTGGTCTGGTCACTGCCGAAACCAGAACAATCTTGATTACATCTTCCAGTACTGCAATGGCTGGATGCAGAACAAGAACGCCTACAGCATGGGCAAATACTGTGAGTACAATGCGCTGCTAACAAGGGCTTAACTCATCCTAGTCAACCTCAAAGACTGTTAAACGAACGCTCCGAACGGGATATCATGACTCTTCCTAATCTTCGACCCCGCTGTACAGTAATCGCTCGACGCGCATATACTCGCGACCCGCTTGATGCGGAGTTTATGAAATGCCTAAATGTTTGCATGTTATTCTTTGAACAAACAATGTCTTGTTATTTCTCCCATGCAGCCTTTTCCTTCCATTTCTCATCGAACCATTCGCCAATAATGTTCACCACTTCTTCGTACCCACTATCTATGTCGTCATTGAGTCCTAAGATCGATACACCTGGCCTGCTGTTGATGGCTCGCAAAACATCTCGTGTTTGAGTTGGGTTCCTGAGCATGTGAAAGTGGTGTTCGCTTCTCGCTGCAAGTCAGGCGCTTCACATAACACGTCGTTCATTGCTCACCCGAGAGGTATTGGTATCGAGACAGCAACTTCATCGTATATTCCCTCAGATCGACAAGCTCATTGGGATACGCCGTAGTGGAGAGAACTCCTTGCAACGAAAAATCCGTCTCCTGCCACGTAGCTGTCAAGGGAAGATGCGGAGGCGGCAGGTATTTGGGATGTGCCCCAGGGGGTGGAGTGTTGGTGTACCGCAAGTCTTTTGGCGGAAGGAATGCTGAAAGCCCTAATGGGCCGGAAGCTGTAACAAGAGCCGTAATCACTGGCACTCAGTATGGTCAACCCGTGAATAGAAATCTCAATAGGACTCACAACAGTCACCGCAATCTGGGTACTGGAACGCAAGGCGTGTGAACATATCCGAGCTGGTCATGTTGCTGGAGTTGATCCAGAAAGACCCAAAACACCGATCTAGATCAATGCGGCACTTGTCGTTCTTCGCAGGACTACTTCCTGGCTTGAGTAGAGGCGGCATATGACCATCCATGGAAGCTAAAGGATCAATAACACTAGCTGGAACAAAGTGATTCGCAACTTACAGAACAGGAACTCAGTCGCCTTTGGCGCTTCCCAACCCGCTTGCGCAAAGACCTTGGCCATCCGCCCGGATTCCAAGGTCCATCTCTCTCCGCGATGAACCTCAATTTCAATGACATCGTCGTCGTTCTCCGTCAGGCCAAACATATCTCGCAAATCTGCCCGAGCCACATTCCCCCAAAAGCCCTGCCTCGCGCCCATGTTTGCTACGACGTACGTCCAGAGAAGAGCCTCTCTCCACCTCTCAACCTGGTATTAGCGGACGTCTCTCTTGCGGCTTACCCTGAGAGAAGAAAGCAGCCATTGCATTTGGACGTCACCATTACCAATCATCATCTCGCGGAATCGGCGCGAGCTGCTCAGTGTGAGCGCCTCAGCGAACATGAGACTCGCTTCATGGTGAAGTCCTCGGGTAATCACTTTCGGCACATGCGCAAAATACGGCCGCAGCCGCTTGGGAAAACGCTGAGAAAGAAGCCAGTTGGCGTGATATAGACCACCGTTCTCACCGGCTTCATTGATGAGCGATTTGTCGAGTTTTGGCTTGACTTGTTGATAATACTGTTTCATTAGTATTTCTGACAATAGACGACCTTTAACTAACCGATGGATCAAAGCGTATGACAGATCCGTATAGCGGAGAGTGGAAATCGGAGACCTGAAGTGAGCGATACAACCGCTAGACCAGATTAACGCACCGCATGTGGTCGGAGCAAGAAGAAATCATCATTGAGGGCAAGTGTGACATCGGACAAGCCATGTAACCACCCAATGCGACTCTCGATGGACATGGAGTTGAAGCTCGGTAGGGCTTTCTTTCTCCATTGTTGCTGTTTCCATTCGTGCTCGCCCAACTCTTCGGTCTTCCCGTTGCGATCGTACGTAGGAAGATGGAACAGCTCCGAATGAGTGGCATATCGCAGCAAGGGATAATGCTGCCCGGTCCGGCTGGAATGATGCGGATGGTCTGAGGAAGAAGGATCGCGTTTCGAGAAATCCAGCCAAGTCGGGGTTTGAGCAATCCTCCATTCCCGCTCAAGCACAGAGGCCAATTCGGATGATATACCACCATGCTCTGCGCCTTGCAGCTTCGTCAGCATTTGCTGGGGCATTGTGATCAGATCCTCTGGTATTCGAAAGGGGTAATCGGCCGTGATAAGGTGGAACGTTTTGACTTTGCCAGGCAAAGCAGCCAAGACGGATCTCATGGAGTAAACCAATTCATTCTGCTCCCTAGGATCAGCGTAGCCTGCCGCAAAACGACTTGCCTGAAGTGATGCTCCGGAGAATAGACATTATCTTGCTTTCTCGCCGCTATCATGCTCTCTCTCCACCTTGGGTCAGAGCCGTTCACCCAGAGCCACGTAGCATCTAAGCGCTCTTCATCCCCTAGTTCGGCTGCGCCGCAGGTTGTCTCGCCTTCGACAAACCATTGTTCGAGACATGGAGGCGGTAGGAATCTAGTCGGTCGTAGTCGAGGAAAGGGCGCTTCTGGAGGATCTAGTGGTCGGAAGGGCCGATATCGCGGATCTAGCGAATCCACAGAGTCATCACCTTGGCGATCCGGCGGTGGTGGAAACGCCGTCGAGAGAAAATATTCCGACGCCGTGTCTTGCTGTTTGCCTAGCCGAACCGTACCACCGGGAAGACCGGGAAGATTAGGAAGCGGCAGAGGTATGAGAAAGTTGTGTATGAGATAGACAATCAATGACCAGAGGATGATGGGCGAAAGGACTCTGGGGGTCAAGACATAGCTGATCACGTGGGGTAGACGATAGGTCACACGAGCGTTATGCGAAGCGTGCGGATACCTTCGGGGTGATCGTGACCTGGAAGCTCTGGACGAGGGGGAGTTTGGACTATATGCGGACGTAAAAGAAACAGGTTCGAGTGTCGGACTGAAGGTGGATCT
Source organism: Papiliotrema fonsecae (assembly GCA_035773095.1). Taxonomy (NCBI): domain Eukaryota; kingdom Fungi; phylum Basidiomycota; class Tremellomycetes; order Tremellales; family Rhynchogastremaceae; genus Papiliotrema; species Papiliotrema fonsecae. The sequence continues at coordinate 253,991 of JAHRBW010000006.1, forward strand.
AGGCATGCTATGATGTATGCATGATAAAAGAGGAAAAAGACGAATAGTTGTCAGATTCAATGATCAAGCGAGCTGCTGCGGTTGGGAATGAAAGACGTCGACGGGCGCATGCCGAACCATGCCCCGCAGGGTTTCAATCCTTGGCTCTTGTCCGATACCAGTTAAACTCGCATCGCTATCATACACATCGGCTTCTCCAGGTCTAACAAGAACGATCGTATGTGCATGCTGGCGAGGCATTGCTCTGCTCTGGTGTCAACCAAGTGAGTACTCTATTGCTGTTGGGAATGAAAGCAGAGTCTCGCGGCATTTAGGACCGCGGCATGCCATCAGCCGCAGCAACTTGCTCATCGCGCTCGCGCGTCGAGCGTGTATGCAACTATTGACCTCCCCTCACATGCTGGGTTTTGACGTTTTTTCACTCCGTGAGGTGATCAGAGCAGCAACAATTTGTTCAATACCTTGAGTGCGAGCTCCGGTCTCCTCCCGCATAGCCCTAGATGCTGCGACACCAGGTGGCGCCACGGTCAATCAAGAAGTCAATGTCACATGATTATACATTCGCAGCCGGCAATCCTGTCCTTGCCTACACTGCTGATTCCCTGTACCCCGCCTTTGGCTCGCGTACTCAAAGATACCCTGGTGGCCTCGTGAATGGCTTCTTGGACCCCTCGGTTGTGTTTTGCAGAGCATTCAATTAAATCAGCTTCGCGTCGTATATAGCTTAACGTGAGCTTACCGAGATACCGAGCAGCACGAATTGTCCGTGCCACAGCCAATCCCTCATCGTACGTGACGGGGTGTAAAGACCGTTGAGCTAGCCTTTCAGCTACTCGAGAATCCTCTCGGAGGTCACATTTCAATGCTGTTGCATTAGGATCGAACGTTGACTAGCGACTCACCTATTAGGATGATCTTGACGCCCGCACAATGCTCATTGATCTCGTTGATCCACTAATTTTAGTGAGCGTCGTGAAGCCGACTGTACCTTTGATTCGACGTTTTCCAGGGACACAGGTGAGTCAACCTGGACGTCAGACACGCACCCTACTGGAGCGCTCACGGAGAAGCACAACATGACCACATGGGTGTCTGCATAAGACAATGATCGCAAGCGATCAAACTCTTCTTGACCTGGTATCAATAAACACGAACAGGCAGCTACACATACCCGCAGTGTCCCACAAGCTCAATTCCACAACCTGATCATCTACCTGGAGCAGCTCCACAAAGTTTTCGAACACTACAGTCAGAGTCGGAAGAGGAAGGCTAGGCTCGCATACCAGTCGGTTCGCTATAGTGAGTCTGATAGATAGCTGTGATCAACGCGACGAACTATGTTGTTGGGAAATAGCCTAAAGTCAATATCTGTACTTCCAAGCGCAAGACCTGCCTTTAGTGAATACAGTCAATAGAGACGTCTGCTGTCAGATAGGCCATGTCTTTGCCCCACCTTGCCGCACGCTCCATCGCCTAATACGACTAATTTACGGGCAACCTGATTGTTGAGCGTAATTAACGTACTCGAAACTCACGGGCTTTGTGCCCATAACAGTTCGTCACTGAACCTTGACAGTATGAGCTACAATGGCTCTCCCCTTGATTGATATTTTGATGGCCGTAACCGCTGAAGGTGACGGGATGGTTGGTGATGAGTGAGAGTGTAATCAAAATATGCCGTCGTTGTTGTTGTTGTGCGCTTGCAGTCACTTTGCCCGGTTTGCCACCTGAAATGACGCTTGAAGTCATTGGAACGCTTCATCTTCATCTTGCATCCGCAACATGTCTTCCGTCAAACCCACTTATATCTCATCATCTGGTACGCTGGCCGCTCGACCCCTCAACGTCCGTATCAAAGATTGGATAACGTCCTGGTTCACCCTGTTCTACCTCTTCTGGCAGACTCTCTTGCTGGTGCGTGCTTCTGTTAGCGCTTCTGCCTTCATCCGCTGGCATAACTCATGCGTAGCCAATGATCCATTCAGCTTCCTTCGCCGATCCCAATGCTCGTCCACCTCCTAGAGCCAAGAAGCAGCGACCTGGAAATGGCAGTGGTAGTGGAAGCGGGGGCGGTGGGGGCGGCGGCGGAGGCGGGGACAGTGGAGGATATGGTGGACGAGGTAATGGCTGGCCTTCAGGTGGCGGGCGATTCAGAACATTGGGAGACATTCAAGGAGGAAGTGAGTCTTATCTATTTATTCCGTGTTCTTTGTTAACGTGGGCTCAGCTGTGGATAGTTGTCGCGCTACATGCGGGTAAATCATGTCATACATGCATCTAGCATGTATTTTCGGTATGCGGCTTGTATGGCGACTAGCGCCGTGGGTATATCTATGCAAAACGTACAGACTTGAACGTTATCATGGTTGGTCGTACACTAACCCCTCCACACAATTGCACGGCGCCTAGCGGTGGCAATCGCATCAGTTGCGGTGACCGTTACGCCGGCACTCGCGTTACTGGAACCCGAAGCACTGGCCTCCGCTTTGAGGGAAGCAGCTTCCACGGATGCCGATGACGACGAAGCAGAAGCAGATGCGGAAGCTGACCACGCGGCCGATGCAAATTCAGCCATCGACATGGACATGGAGGCGGACGCAGTTGCGGAAAGCACGGGAGAAGCGGAGGCATCGGCAGGAGATGTAGTGTTGCCGCTGTGATGTTAGCAGAGTCGAAAACCCAGGGGAATGTGACTGACTAGTTTTCAGCAAGGTTGGATGTGCTGTTGACGACGGTAGATGCAGAAGCCGATGGAATCAAGGTAGAGTTTGAAGTCGAGGTAGGCCTGACCATAAGCCAAACAGCCTGAAGTCAGAAGGGCCTTACTTACATAATGTCTGAGTAGTCCTCCTCTTCGCACTCCTCCTCTTCATCGTCGACGACAGAGTTGCTGTTGCCAGTCCCGGCGGAAATTGCAGCAGAAGCAATAGGGCGACTAGCGCTAGAGACAGTGGGTGATTGCGCAGTCTCTTCCTCTTCCTCGTCTTCACACCAAGGCTGTGCGTCAGCTAGAGATCTTGCTGCTGGCATAGCAACGTACCAAGTCCTCGTCGTCCTCGTCATCGTACTCGTCCGTGTAACCTTGACCCGAAGTGAGCTGACTGCTCGCAGTTTGAGCGTTACTCTTATTGGCCTGAGCCGAAACTTGAGGTACAGGAGCTTGGCCGGAAGTAGAGTCTTGCTTGGAAGCAGCGGCATTGTTCGTACCGGCGGCGACGGTGGTAGCTCCAGCGGCTCCGGCAGTCTCGGTCACAGTCACGGTGGCGTAGATGGTGGTAGCCTGGTATTAGCTCGCGAGGAATTTTCACGACTTACTTGTCCGCAGCCTTCTTCAGCGGCGTTGTTGCTTTCACCTTTGGCCGGAGTCGCTGGGTTGGAGGCGGCGTTGGAAGCAGAGTAGAACGCGGATGGTGAAGGCGCCGCACTGGCTACCGGGATAGCCCCAGCGAGGACTTTGTCAGACACAATGGAAGAAGGAGCGGTAGAGGCTTTGACGGCTGACGCCTTGGCCGCAGCCGCACCGGTCTCGTTTCCATCCTGAGCGTCTTCATCCTCGCATTCGTCATCGTCCACGGCTGTATCATCCTCCTCCACATACTCCTCACAATCTTCGTCATCCTCGCCGGTGCCAGCAGCGGCGCTCTGGAGTGGGGTCGAGACAGACGTGGAGACGGGGGCGGTAGAGTTGAGGCCAGCCGATGGGGTCATATCCTCATCATCACAGTCTTCATATTCTTCATACTCCTCGGTAGAGTTGGTCGCGTTGAAGATACCATTAGAGCTCGTCACATTGGTGATATTGGCGGTGTAAGCGTTGTCTGACACGGTGCCATTGGTGACTTCGTCTGCCCGTCTAGCGAGGTTGTACGACGAAGCTGATCTGGCGACAGCGGGGGAAGCGAACGAGAAAAGGATGGCCGACGCAGCGGCCATGGTGATGGAGAAACGCATGATGGATAAGATTGGTCTAGATCAACGAGTGTGGTGAGAAAAGAATGTGGTGTTTTGTTTGTTGAGCGCCTACCGAAGAATGATGACGAGCGAGGAGCTACAACGGATTGTCGTGAGGGACGTGGTCGTGAGTGAGAGAAGGATCGAAATGAGAGTCGTGTCGAGCGAGGTATACCTAGAGTCACAGACACTGGGCTACGAGGGTTGGGTTGGCTGATTGATGTTTGAAAGGAAAGTTGAAGGATGAGAAGAGGAATGAACTGGAGTGTGCAAGCTAAAGGACGCCTGGTCCCTTTGATCGTGTTCGGAACGGTCGCGCCCCTTGATGACAGAGTTCTCTTTCTCTCCCTCTCCCTCTCCCTCTCCCTCTCCCTCTCTTTCCGCCACCAAACAACCGAAACCTCCAGGGGCTCAAGGGGCTATGCATGTTTCAGGGTGGCAAAGTGTAACATTCATATCCAAGCGACGACCTGGACACAAACAACACGAACAGTGATCAATGCGCAAACGTTGTGTGTCACGCACGCGTCACATTGTGCTGAACGTGCCACGTTTCAGCTTGGCGTTCCAACGCGAGAACCCTGAATCACATCAGGAACTGCACCCTGACTGCCGCGTCGTCATGTTTCTGCTAGGTGTATTGCCGCATCCCTTTCCACTCTCCCACGGTCATCTCCTGTCGTCAACTGATTCCGGCCATCATCCGCCTTTTGGTTCTTGGCTGATAGGCCTAATTGAACATTGCGAGTACAATGCCCTACAGAGACACATCATGACACTTCGGTTGTTTCATCCTTCTCTGTCAAGACCTTTGTCACATCGTGCCCAATATCGTCTCACATCGCTTCACTCAGTCAGACTTTGTTCCTCTCAACCCTCTCCTCCCCTTCCTCCCTCACCCAAACGCTTCCCGAAACACTTGCAGCAGCTTCAATCTCATCTACAAGCACTCCATCGCTCGACTCTCAAGCCTCGCCTCGAACATGCTCAAGCTGACTTGGGCGTTCGGTTACGGCGGCTCATCACGATTGCTGCGCAACATGCGACAGTGCTAGGTCTCAAGCTTAACGAAGTTACTGGTTACCAAGAAGTAGAACGCCTCAAGGCGCTTGTCACGGAGCAAGGTGAGCTTGTACGCCAGAGTGCACTCACGTAGCGCGCGACACTGACGTGTACTGCAGAGATTGTCCTGGACACCGCTCGTAAAACTGCTCGAGAAGCGAAATCCATGTACGATCAGGCGGTAGCTAATCGATCGTCCGCTCAGCGAGAAGTCAACTTATTGCTCGAGCGAAAGCATTCTTGGACAGATTCAGATGTGTCCGCGTTCACCACCTTGGTCCGCACCGATCACGCATCTACGCTCGCCGTCACCACCACTTCCACCGCGCTCAAGGAGTGTGAACTGGCGGTCGATAAAGCATTCTCCGACCTCACCAGTGCCATCCTTCAGCGCTACCACGAGGAACAGGTCTGGAGCGACAAAATCAGGAGTGTCGCTACATGGGCCAACGTCGCAGGATTCCTCTTCAACTTTTTCATCTTTGTCATTGCTATTGCCATTGTCGAACCATGGAAGCGTAAACGACTGGTCGAGAGGGTCGAGGAACGGATGACCAACCTCATCGCCCGAGTTGAGACTCAAGTAGGAGACATCTCGCAACGCCTCGAAACCTCAAAGTCGGTATCAACCGAAACGATGGCACAGCCCATATCTCCACATCAGCTCACTGCTTCCACCGTTTCGTGCGAGGAACCATTAAGCCCTGCACTCGCCCTCTCTCCTCCTCGAATGTCGTCACTCATCGCGTCGTCTCGCCCATATCTCGCTGCTGTCACTTCTCACGTGCTCAGAACATTAGGCTATCCAGATCTTGAGCTAACAGCTACACAAAACGAAGTAGTGGCGGGTTTTGCCGGCGCTACGGTGGGTATAATTTTGTGCGCGCTGGTGAACTCTGTTTGCAAATAGATACAAGATATTGAGTAAAATCACGATACTTGCAGCATACAGTAGACAATTCGTGCAATCATCACGCCTATGCAAAGACTCGTCAACGGACCATCTTGCAAAGGTGATTTGCGGAGATATACACACGCCGCATACGTACAGGATCTGCTCGTTGGAGTTCGTTGGAAGAGATCATTTCGTTCGATATTTTACCTGTCTGGAAGGAGGCAACAAACACTAACGTCGCCCAAGCACATTTTGAGTTGTATTGCAAGCCATATTTGATCATTGCTAGTCCATCACTATACATACCTCACATCAACCTCATGGCCGATTTGCACGACTGACGTGACATACACAGGAGGCTGCTCAAAAAGAATGATGACCAGTTTGGATCAAGGTTTGTATGCGCCGCGGCCTCCATGGTACACTCGGCATCCATTCTAGATTCTGCTGACAGACAAACATGCAAAGAGCCGAGAGTCTCACAAACAGGTTTAAATTCACTGTTCAGAGAACATGTATGTCGTCGAAGAAATCTGCGAGGTTACCGGTATATCAGCCAGCACTCGAGCGTCTTGACATGCATGACATTGTGATCTCTGGTAGCCTTTATAAGTCCTGCGGGATCAGTCGGTAAACCCGAGTTCAGACAATGTGTTTCTTTTGGCTAAGTGGTCAGTTCATTTGTTTCGCGTCTATACTCATGGTTTTGACACTTGTATACGGTACCATTGAGACCAATTCAATCATTTTCGACCTTGATGACAGTAGCACACACATTACACGCCGCTGTCATGTAGAAACAGGCGAGAGTTTAGATAGACCAGTGAATTTTTCATTCTTGTGTACTGCAATTGATGACACCATGCACGAGATGTTTTACAGCTATTAGAGTTGCCGCTCTGTTTCTCAGGATCAAATCCGGCGTATTTACAGAATTCTGCGAATAATGCGAGCTGTCTTTCTCAGCATTGTTGCAATCACCCGCATTTTCTCCGCGATGGGCTCAAGCAGAACTTCTCTCGTATTATGGCGGCGCTTTCAACACACGATATTTAAAAGGACGTCCTCATGGTCTCGCGTTTCTCAACGGTTGTATATAATGATTCTGAGTATTACTAGCTTCTCGAAGCGGTGACGAGACCCAATGACCTTCGCTGTGCGTTCAGCATTGTAGGTGAACGTGGTATGCGCGTCAAAACAACACGTAAGTTCACTCAAGCAACACTTTGAGTTTGTTCAAACAGGCTTACCGAAACTGCATGGAACCACCGACAGGGACCGACGACTAGGTGGTTGACTCTGGAGACCACTGGTTGAGTGAAGGTAGTCTGCCAACAAAGGCTGACAGAAAATCCAATATGCATCGTGTCGTGACATTCGTAAGTGCTAAAAGTCCGGAGTCGTAGGGTTTGACCCGACAACTCCGCTCTGGGTTGATGAGATCCTCGCATGGCGTGATGAATTTGTCAGGCGGACCGATCTGGCGTGGGTAACAGTTTCGAAGCTGTGTCGTGTTACGGTAGTCATAGCCTGGGTGACGAATCCGGCATATGCAGTGAAACTGCCGTTGTCATCTATCCGTAGAATACATACTATATCGACCGGGTTCGTGATTAAGAACTTGTCACGATCGTGAATGCGACATTCCCGATCTTGACTTCTACACCGTGGGAAAGATGACGTATGACGAACAACGCCAACGTACTTCACTCTACGTCCAATATCATCGTATTGTTCGAACGAACAAAAGCGAACTTCGTCAAACATGGTTCACAAAAGCCAAACTTCGCCTATTGTAAGAAAAGAACAAAAGATGTAGAAAGGTCGTTACCGAAGGAAGGTGTCACGATGCTCCACTCTAGGCTTCGTTCGGACCAATCTCACGCGCTATGCGGGACGGGGCTTCACTGGGCAACGAGGGATGAACGACGATACGAGTATCTCGTTCGAATCGGGGACTTGGGTGCTAGAGTGATGCAAGGATATCTAGAAACGGGGACTGTAGACTCAATAGAAAGATCTAAGGATACCAGAGCGTCTCCTGCTCTACATATATACCTTCCAACGAGACTGCGCCAAGGGTTGAGCCAGGTTCGATCGAATGGCCTCGAGCGTTGAAAGGAGCGTGGGGGGGTGCGTTGAAAAAGGCATCGAGAGGTTCCGGTCCGGTGGAGGTCGGGAAAGGGTCACGTGACAGGCGGAGGTTGCCGAACGGGCGAGGTTGTCATGACATTCATGACAGAAGGGAAACTATATAAGGAAGTCTGCAGTATGGGTTAGTCCTTAGCGAACGTTGATTGTAATCTCTCTATCTTCTGCATACTACTTCTTTCTATCTCATCTGTTAGCCTCTTGTCCTGCCAAGATCTTGACAGTCTTGTTCACTTCCCTTCGTTTTGCCGATCTTCGTCGACTTCACGAACTTCGCCGTGCTCCGCGTAAGGGTCGAGCCACATCGAGATAGAGGGACGTAGTTGCTCTGACAGAACTCCGGGTTGAATGGGTAAAAAGCGCAGTCGACTTTTGTCATGAATGTCATGACTACCCCGCCCGTTCGGCAGCCTCCGCCTGTCACGTGACCTCCCTTTCCCGACCTCCACCGGACCGGAGCCTCGTTCGAGACTCGACTTCGTTGCCCGACATTCACCGTCACTCGATGCCTTTTCAACGCATCCCCTCGCTCCTTTCAACGCTCGAGACCATCCGATCGAACCTAGCTCAACCCTTGGCGCAGTCTCGTTGGAAGGTATATATGTAGAGCAGGAGACGCTCTGGTATCCTTAGATCTTTCTATTGAGTCCACAGTCCCCGTATCTAGATATCCTTGCATCACTCTAGCACCCAAGTCCTCGGTCCGAACGAGATATCCGTATCGTCGTTCATCCCTCGTTGCAACCTCGTTCAGCTTCGCTGAACTTCGTTGTCCCTCGTTCATCCCTCGTTCGCCTCCCTCGTAGCCTTAGTGAAGCCCCGTCCCGCATAGCGCGTGAGATTGGTCCGAACGAAGCCTAGAGTGGAGCATCGTGACAACTTTCGATGTCTGAGAGTTTGTGGTCATCGTATTTGAAAAGTTTGTGCGGATTAGCCCATCACTTTGACCACGATACCCAGATGCATTGAAACATCGAAACACGACACTGTGTGCATCAATGAAGTCTTTCCAATCAAGGGCCTCTATACTTGCAGCCGACAGGGAATCGTAATAGAGTGCTGACAGACGAGATGCAGTGCACAGGTTTAGCCCTCACAGGTCAACGAGAACACGTGTCCATCCATAGCATGTTTCAATATAACTTCAACGAATGCTATGCACTATAATGGAGTTCCTCCTAGTCTTTGACCCCCGCCCCACCGATGACGTACTGCTTCAACAGCATCGGAGACTTGACGAGTTTGTGTGGAGGTACTCGAAGCTGACGATGTCGCCGGGTAAGTAGATGCCGCGACGTTACCCCGGTGAGGCGGGAACAACGCCCGGAAACGGATAGGAGTACCAAGTGGGTTAGAACGACGGAGCGCGGTGGGTGCGTGGAGAGGCAAATACGACGAGCAAAACCACCTGCTGTTTAGCCGCACTCGACCAAGCCGTATACTCACCATGTGTGGCCAGCAAGCAGTCCCATGAACCCTCCTATCGCCTTGGGCGGTCCTCCTGTCAAGAGATCCAGTAGGATCAGAGCCGGTGGATACACTAGACATTAGTCCCGCCATCATATCAGGCTGTTGTGCGAAGTGATTCCGCGTCCGCATTCAGAGGGGACGACTTACAGCTAGTAGGAATGGTGATGAGGCCGAATATTGACACCTTCATCGTTGGATGCGCTCGGCACCATAGGTAGTTTTGCGCATGTAGCAGGGGTCGGAAAAGGAAAGGTTGATCGAGGAAGGAGTTGATAGCCTAAGTAATGAGCTCGATAGAGAGACAGACAAGCTTGATTGAACGGACGAGAATGACGAGAGCTAACATAAGATGAACCCAAGCATAATCAGCTGTGTTGCCGAAACTGAACACGTCAGGTCTTGCAAACGTCCACCAGCTGCAAAACTTACTATGTATCCTTTTCGAGAGTCGACGAGTTGCGATAGATCAGGAAAAAATCGTACAAGAGCGGGAAGCCCGAACCTGAACATTAGACGCTTTCACGATGGTTCTGACTTGTGCAATGTAGGGGAGATACTGACCTCCGAAAAAGAAGGCAGTGAAGGGTCGCCATACCTAATCATTAGTGAAGCTACTTGACGTGGCAGTGTTCAGCAACATTGTTGTGTGAGTTGACGGGGAGCACAACGCACTTGATACCGGTTCACGACAGCCCCCCAGCCCAGGTACATCTGCGTCGCTGTCAGTGCCCGCGCGCACGAATTGAAGGAAGCTTACTTGAGACGGAGATATAAACTGGAGGAGGCATGGCCTGAAAGTCAGTGAACGAAGCTACCGGTGACTTGCCCAGTCACGACTGCAGTAGCGATCAAAAGGAAACGCGTTACAGGAGGTATGGAATCGAAAGCTGCAGCGAAGTCGGCCATGTTGATGACGTTGAACGAGCTGTGATTGTCGTAAAAGAGCAAAGTGATGAGCCATCGGTGCCGTGGTGGAGGTCGTCCAAAATGACCTCGCGGTTTTAGAGTATATCTTTCACAACGTGTCATTCCTAACCCTTTATTGCTCTCTTCGCGGGCGCTCACAGCATGACCTCGCCGCTTCCATTTGTTCCGCGCCACGTCCCTCAAGATGGTTGGCTATACAAAGACCGTTTGCCTTTAATCTTACCTGACTTTTCGCTCATCTTCGTAGTGGACAAGCCGCGAGCCAAAGTAAGGATGTGCTCGCTGTCATATGAGTCAATGTTGAACTCTCAGGTCTTGTTGGGCTGGAAGAAGCGAGGCTTTGGAGCCAGACTGTTGGTGGCATCGCTAGTCTTCGACTGATCCACAGGTGGAACGGTTTTGGAGGCAAACCGGAGCGAGGGGAGAGCATGTTGGCTTGTGCGCGTCGCGAACTTGAAGTGAAGCCCCTGCATGTCTCGCATTAAATCGAGCTTACCACAGGAAGAGAGCGGCTTGGTCGCGATAGGGAACGATATCTACTGCAAAGGCGAAGTCATCATGTCGCGTCCTAATGGAGATGGTCCCGAATCCGACTGCACTGGCCTACGGATCCATGTTTATATTTGCGAGAAATGGACTGGAGACTTAGCTGAGCGAGTGCCCTCAAAAACCTCGCAGTCAATCCAGCTTATCTCGCAGAACAGAGGAAATGATGCCCGCCTGGTTCTCCATCTATGAAGTGACAAACTCGACCCCTGCAACTGCGGGCGACATGGTCGCCAGAGACCTCCCGCTTGACGAAATGGTTGGTCTTGCCCTCCTCGCAACGACCGCTTACCAGTCCAGTGGCCCGAAGCGTCTCTGTTCTTACGCCCTCTCCTGCAATCAGTCTTGCTCGATAAGAGAGACGCTAGACTCAAAGTCTACTCTGAATACCAGATGCTACCGATCAACTCCGTTGACCGCTGGCAATGTTTGACAGTCCTGCATTCAGGTCCGTCGAAGGACCTTTCCAAATGTCGAGAGGTCTTAGCTGGCTGGGAGATAGAGCTGGACCAGGCGGGCAAGTGAGCATGAACTCGCGCATCCGAGGAAGGAACATCGTATGCATGTCTTCTACTCAATTCTGCCTAACGTTTCTTTGTCGAATCCAGGTTGTCTTACGCATACAAGCTGGGAAATCAGCCAAGTCTGTCAAGTCTCAACAATCCAGAGAACCGGTACTCACTCATCGTCGTCGGCCTCGTTCTGGAATGTAGCGCCGCCTTGCTGCGCCTCACCTCCTTCCGGGAACTATGGGTTAGAAGTCTGATGCACGCAGGTTCTTGTGCCACGACTCACCTTGAACGTGTTGCCGAAGCTGCGAGATTGTTGCAGGGTGGTACTGAACATTTCGTAACGGCGAATGTCGGCGTCGGACACGGACCGACGCGCAAACTTCATAGCCTCTTCGAAGTGCGCCCTGTCATGTCAGCAGCGTTCCGGTCAGTAGAAGCTGATTTGCTTACACTGTGATTGACGGGACCTCATCCTCGTCGTTCTCCTCATCCATGAGATCAACGTCCACGTCCTCACCAGCGGCTTCGGCCTTCTCTTTGCGCTCGCGGTCCTTGCGCATGTCAACCTCAATGCTCTCACGGATGGCCAACTTCGCGGCACGTTGACAAATCTCGGTGAGATCGGCACCGGAGAAACCAGCAGTGTTCTTGGCCAGGAAGTTGAGGTCCACGCCTGGTGCAACAGGAGACTTTCGAAGGGTAGCTTCGAGAATGGACAATCGGGAAGGCTCGTCCGGCAAAGGGATGTAGATAAGCTGCGCATGGTCAGTCTTTTCGTGTTCAGGAGGGGGGGTAGACGCACTTGATCCAAACGACCAGGACGGAGGAGCGCTGAATCGATCTGATCAGGTCGGTCTGAAGATTAGCATTGAGATTTCGGATCGGGCAATCGACATACTCGTTGCTCCAATGATGAACACATCTGATTGTCAATTTCACGGAACCACAAGCGATGAGAACGTACTCTTTTTGGCATTCATTCCATCCATCTCAGTCTGTCGAGTCAGTTGCGCAAAGGGAGTATTCAAAATTACTGACAAGAATTTGGTTGAGGACTCGATCCCCGGCTCCCCCAGCGTCACCGCCGCCGCTGCCACCACGCGATTTGGCTATGGAGTCCAACTCGTCGAAGAACATGACGCAAGGAGCAGCGGCACGAGCCTTGTCAAAGACATCGCGAACGTTGGCTTCGGATTCTCCAAACCACATGGTAAGGAGCTCCGGGCCCTTAATGGAAATAAAGTTGGCCTGACATTCGTTGGCAATGCTGGTAATCAGCGTATTTCTAATTCGCGGGAACTCTACACTCACGCCTTTGCGAGCAGTGTTTTACCTGTACCTGGTGGCCCATAGAAAAGAACACCTTTGGAGGGTGACATCCCGTACTTGAGGAATTTTTCAGGGTGTTCAACTGGATACTGAACGGTCTCTTGCAACTCGCGCTTGACCTTGTCGAGGCCTCCAATGTCGTTCCAAGTGACAGTGGGAATCTCCACGACGGTCTCACGCAATGCTGAAGGATTGTTGACGCCCAGAGCAAAGCGGAAGTTCTCCTGTGTAACTCCGAGGGAGTCGAGGACCTCAGCGTCGATCGTATCCTCGTCGAGATCGATCAAATCCATCTTCTCTCGGATTTGCTGCATAGCGGCTTCGGAACACAGCGAAGCCATGTCGGCGCCGACGTAACCGTGTGTATCCGCGGCAATCTGTTCCAAATCCACGTCATCGGCGAGCTTCATATTCTTGGTGTGGATACGAAGAATCTCAAGACGGCCAGTAGGATCAGGAATACCAATATCAACCTCTCGGTCGAATCGACCGAATCGTCGGAGGGCCGGGTCGATTGAATTGGGTCGATTGGTTGCTGCCATGACGACAACATTGGATCGAGCCTTCAGACCGTCCATAAGCGTCAGAAGCTGCGACACGACCCTTCGCTCCACCTCGCCTTGTGCTTTCTCTCGCTTTGGGGCGATAGAGTCGATTTCATCGATGAAGATAATAGAGGGGCTGTTCTTCTCCGCCTCCTCAAAGGCTTTGCGGAGATTGGATTCGGATTCACCGGCCATCTTTGACATGATCTCGGGACCATTAATAAGGAAGAAGAAAGCTCCAGTTTCGTTGGCAACGGCTCGAGCCATCAATGTTTTACCCGTTCCAGGAGGTCCAAACATAAGAATTCCACGAGGCGGCTTGATACCAATAGCTTTGAACAACTGAGGGTGGCGAAGCGGCAACTCGACGAGCTCTCGAATCTGCCGCATAAGTTTCCACGCCGTGATCTCTTGACTGGGAACTGACCTGAGCAAGCTGTTTTCTACATCCTCCAAGGTCATCATAACCAACTTCGTTCAGATTGGCCTCTTCAGCCTCGCGGTCGAGGGGCTCGCCTTCAGTGTGAATGACCTGTTCATCTTCAGTAATTGACCCGAATTCTGGCCTTTCATACTTACGGTGTCGGAGGCCACAATCTACAGAGGTCAGCATGTGCGCTGCGTCTCCCAGAGCTGTACTCACACAGTAGGGGGACGGGTCGACTTCAACGATCTGATTGTCATTCATGTGTACACGAGAAGAGTGATGAACACCTGCCTTGAAGTCCACTGTTCGCATACCACCTCGCACTTGGAACACATCGCCCTTGCGGACTGGGCGATAAGCCTCGAGGAAGTAAGGACGAAGATATACGTCGAACAAATTTCCAGAGAGACCTGGCTGTCAACAGATGATCTGGCTGCTAGGAATCCCTCACCTTCGATCGAATCGGCAAACGGGAGGACGTGGATGCTGACGATAAGCGCAATTTACAAAATGAGATAGACCAAAGCGTGAAGAACTTACCGTTTACCGTACTTGATGTCGTTGGCCGGGGAGACGTGGACCAGGTCTCCAAGCTTGATAGCACAGTTGCCTCGAGCGACTGCGTATTTTAGAGCGCAAAATGCAACAGAAACCGCGAGACTCACCTTTGTTCATGGCAATTTTGCCTTCCTCGATGTCATCCTGACTCAAGCAGATAAGAACGGTGTCCTTCCTACGCTTTCCCCGAACTAGTATTAGCAAGAGGTCACACCCTTACAGATTGCACGTACTAATGACAGTATCACCACTAGTATATTTAGCGTTTCCTTCACTCGTTTGACTGCAGATGCTCACCGGAAAAGTCCGAGGGTCTCCATCGTAGTGGGGTGAAGAATAGCAACGCTGTTATCATCGGACGGCGACTCATCAACCATCAAACGGTTAGGCCTCAACGTCAGCACTTTGAATTGCATGAACGCAAGTTCACTCACGATCGCTTTTGCCTGAGGATGGCGGTCGCAGTGGAGTCATCAGTGACAGCCTGGGAGACGGTGAGCTTGGTCAACGAGTGTAGAAGCGGATTGACACACTTTGGACGGATCGTCAGCCATGATGGGTTTATGCTATGTGTATAGAAGCTTCCTGTAGAGTCTGTGAAGAGCACTGGATATGCTACTGAGAGAGAGAAGGGGGAAGCGGTGTCTTGGTAGTGAAGAAAGAGAGAGAGATGAGAGATAGCAAGAGGACGGTCGATGACCAAGTGGAGAGGACGCGAGGATGACGATGCGCTCATTGGTTACTTTATTTCATCCCCACTTTAAGAGTGGCGACACCGCAAACTCGAAGATTCCATCTCTCTCTCTCTGCTGGCGCAATCAGACAGCTCGTAGCTCGTGTGATGCTCCAGGCTTTACTCGCCGTCTTCCCTGACTGTTTCCCCATCGTGATCCGCATACCCAGCGTGTACCTCTTCCTCGGAAGTCATAAGACGTGCCGTCGACCGATCATCATGCGTCAGGATTTCTTCGAGCTGTATTATAACTTGATGGATCGCAGTACCGGGACCAAGTGCAAAGTCGAGCTGAGAGCGAGCGAACCTGAGGGTGTGAATCCTTGTTCCGGTCGTTATTGCCGAGCTTGGCTCAGGCAAATGGAAAGCAGGTATCAACCACAACCACCCCATGGGCAGGGATGAAAGATGAAGCTTGAGGCGGAACTCTCGGTCCCGATCAAGGATAAGTGACGAGGATCCGTCAGACGAGCGAGGGGTGAGATAGTGGATGTTGTATTGCTGCAAGTCAGCGAGGATAACACAGGTTGAGCCAACAACTTTGACGGACGTGCCTCATGATCGCCTGGCAGAATCACCGACGAGTCTACAATTCCGCCTTCAGACGTCAACTTCCCACAGCTCCTGAACATTTTATTTGTGTCAAAGACACCCTCTCCACCCACACCTCCCCAAGTGATTTTTGAATCGACGCCCTGTCCTGATCCTCCGCGACGTCGAAGTTCCTCAACATATTCGTCGTCATATCGGCCCACAGAGGCCCAAGCCTTTCTAAAGCCCGAGCCTCCCACTCCCAAGAGTAACGACGCGATAGGCTTGTGCCATCCGGTCGGCGGATGTAACAACACAGTTACTGACTTGACGAGTACTCGTGAACGACCAGGAGTAAGGTATGACTGCGGGGCTTGATTCGAAAACAATAGGTTCATATACCTGCACCACCGGCGTTCTCGCATCAGCGTTGATCTCGGTCTCGGACATACGACTAGGAATTGAGACCCCTCGTCCCGAGCTCGTGGGCTTCATCCGACGACTGGAATGCAACTTGAAAACCGCGTCGACTTTGCCATTCAGCCGATCTCGCTGACCCGCTTCCTCTGGCCGGCCCTCATCGCCTACGTCTATCGGATCGAAAGATGGGGTCGATTCCACTTGGATGTCGATTGATGGAGATGATGAGGGTTGCGAAAATGTCGTAGTCGAGGAGTTTGTAGACCGAGGCACGGACGGTCGTCCAGGAACTGTGACTTCGATGCGCTCCGAATCTACGAGACTACTGTCTTCGGATGAAGATGTGGCCCCAACATGTACATCCTCATACTCCTCTCCAGCTCCGATCACAAGCCAGCCATCTTGGTGCTGGGGCATGGCAGGCGTAGTTTCGCCTTCTCGGTCCCGCAACCGGCGAATTTGATCTTGCCAGGTGTGATTTTGATCGAGCTGAGGAGGCGGCGGCAACGCCGGCAAAGAGAGCATGTAAGAACACAACAGAGTACCGGAGCGACCCTGGAGGATTAGTACCTGACCCTAAAGTACACTCACCTTGCCTGCTTTGCAGTGAATGATGGCTACTCTTTCTCGATCTCCTTCCAGCCATGCTGTCATTTCGCGCACTGCCAAAGGTAACAGGGGCAACGGAGGTGGATGGTGATCAGGAAATGGATATCGAGAGACGCGGCCATGCATACTCTCCGGTGAGTAGGCGTTCTCGTACAGCGGACAAAGGTTCCAGATCCACCACTTTTCCCCGTGACGAGCGTTGATGAATTTTAGCACGTCACGTCGTCTATTGCGATATAAAGCGGAGACGCCAACGGCTGGATAGCCCATACTAGTGTGGTCAGTGAGAGACATGTGCTTGGCCTACATGATGATCCTGTCGGTGACTGAGGATCAGCGGGCATGGCGGGAGAGACAGCATCTGACTGACCATAAACCAGATCCAGGTTTACAGCATTTTCAGTGTCGACGAATCTGGCTTTGTTCCCGGACACTAATTTTCGTACATAATCAAGTGACATTGCACCAGAGTACGGAAACTGATTGATGAGATGGACGATACAAGTTGAATCCAAGATGCAACTCGAATACCAATGTCAAGTGTACCTGTGACGTAATCAACGTCGTGATGCTGCATGCTTTTCGTAACCAACAAGTGCTATGCTCTATTCCCCATGTCACGCTAGCGGGCTTGCCATTGAATCCTACTCCTTGTACTTATAGTAAAAGGCTCCAGCAGCTACAGCTACCATGAAGACAGCGAGCAGGGGTATTGGCTGCTGTTTGTAAGCTAGTGAGACTGCGCGAAAGGCTCACCTGCAGCGAATTTTGCTGTCGGTCTCTTCTGCTTGGGCGCCTGTGCTCTACACCTTTTCTTGCTTCTTTCAGAGTATCTCCAGAATCCCTGCCGCTCTCTGAGGAGTCCTTGTCTGTTTTGAGAGACACATCGGATCGGAAGCGCGAGGTATCGAGTTTTCCTTGACCCTGCTTTCTACTGCCGTTTCTTCGTGCATCTTTGACACGATGCTGGCTGGATCCAGCTTCTATGGTTGATTCCTCCAAGTCCGCCGGATCTGCTTTGGGCGTCGTCGTTCCTGGTTCATCTGCGACAGCTCGAAGAGCACGGACGGCTATTGTTGTGCGGTGACTTGGTCTACGCCGACGGGCCTTGCGGGACGCTCCAGGCAGAGCTTTGCTTGAGCGCGGGAGGGAGGCGTCGCTTTTCCGCGCCGGGCTGGCAGCCAAAAAGCTCGCATGTTCTGAATTTGCGTCCGCACCGTCGTTCTCATACTCATCCTCACTGAGTCGATCATTGAGCTCGCGATCTTCGACTTCTTCGTGACCGCGTCTACTCGCTTCTTCCCACTCTCTAACGACACCGCGCAATCGCTCTCGCTCCGCCTCCCAATTCTCCCTTTCCTTTTTCCACCCATCCTCAAATTTGACACGCCATGATTCCCATCGTTGTTCAGCCCTGTTGACTTCTTCGGCAACTTTTGTGGCCATGCCATCCTCGAGCAGGCCGACCCTTTGACTTAATTGCCGAACTGCAGTCATGGCTTCCGAATGTTGCGCCTGCAGGTTGCGAGATATTTGCACGGCTTCAGCGACTTCAGCTGATAGCGACTGAATACGTGAGGTCAATTCATCTTTCGTATCGACAGCATCGATTCGTGAAGAGGGTGTCAGGTCGTCATCCGTAATGTCCGAGAGTGATGATCGCTCGACGACTGTGATGTCCTCTCCTTCACTGTCGCCATCTTGACGACGTCGTCTTACGCGTTCTTCCGCATCTTCGTTGTCCATCATGGTGACCACACTTCGGTTATCGTCATCGAGGTCCTCATCATCACGAGGACCTGAGCGTCCACGAGAACTGGACAAGAACAGCTCCATTTCTCGGTGACTGTTCTCCATTTGATTGCGCAGAATCGCCAGTTCGTCCCGGAGCGACTCGTGTCCTTTCAGTTGGCCTTCGAGTTGGTGTATCTTCTCCAAATGAGACGAGAGTGAAGTCTGCGTGTCGCTCAACTGGTTCTGGAGCGAAATGAAGGCGGCAGCCTGTTGACCATGGGGTCCGGATAAGGCAGCCTGCGCCTCAGACGACATGGATCGGTATTGCGGCGGAATGAATTGAGACGCGGATCCGTTCTGAACTGGAGGCTGAAATGAGTTTAGCGGAGTCTTTTGACTCACCAATCCCCCACCGAGAGTGTCCTGTATATCACTCATAACCGTGGCGAGATTCTGCAACTCGGCGCCAGTCTCTTTGCTTTTCTGCAACTCGGCCTGGAAGTGAGCGTAGCCATACGAAGCTTCGTACCTGTAATTTGTTCAGAACGTGGTCGAAACTCAGCCCATTTGCTTTACCGCCGGCACTCATGACAGCTGGAGCATTTTGAGAATGCTGGGGAAGATTATGACCGGCACCTGTCGGCGGAGCTGCTAGGCGCCGTGCGCCTCTCTGATCGTGATTTTGGTATTGCACTAACTCTCTTCGTCATCAGCAGCTGGGCTTACGTTGACTCACCTGGCACTAAGAGCAGCGTCATCTGTATTGAAAACGCAGTATACCTTGGCAGCGACTCTGTGATGAACGGTAGTGCGGTTGTCTTCGCTAAGTATATCGATGCCTAGCTCCTAGACATAAGCGAGTTAACCCGATGATGTCCAACACATACCAAGGTATCTTCACTCTTGATCTCAAACGGTTCGCTTTCGACCCCTTCCTGAGACAATCGCACCCTGTTCACAAAGGTCCCGTTGGAAGACCTCAGATCTTTGATGTATATCTAACCATCAGCGTGTAATCGCAAGAGTCATGGCCCTCACCTTGTTTCCCGTCTCCCAAATCTCAGCATGCGTACGTGACAGGACTTTGGAGTCGAAAAGAGCATTGCGTTCATCAGGAACGGTTTTATTGTTGGTTTGCCTTCCGATTTTGATCTGAGCATTAGCAAAGATTTATATACGCAAACCGGGCTGACTCGTTGCCCCTCGGGGAGATGGATCATCTTCATCGCAAAAGTGTCTTCGATTGGCCAGAGATGCAAGCTGGGGAAAGGAGCTCCCCAAGGCACACCATTCAACGTCGCACCTGTGCTTTCTCCATGAGTGGATGCAGATTCGGAGTGCTGGCCGTTGACGTGCTGAGAGTTCTGTTGGTGATGCAGCTGCATCTGACTCGAGAGAAGTGACATTCTCGATGTACCGCGAAGGCAGCCGTATTAAGCCTGGACGATGGAGGTTAGAAAGGGCGGGCTTGCAGTGATTCAGACGGGATCAGGGGAATGTCGAATACGTAGAGTGGAGCTGGGATAGAATTGTAGGGTCTCGCACAGAGTTTTGGCTATATGAAGATGCGAGATAACGCAAGGTTGTCTTTGTTACTGGGAGCAAATGGACGACTGATGAACAGACGTAGCGATACTCGAGTACCGCTGAATGACGATGGCACGCGATTCAACTTGAGAGTGGCACTCGACTGGTTCCCGCAAAATGCAAGTCTCTTCTCGCATGTCTACATCTAAGTCCATACAAACACGACCTGGAATCTAACCTACCCTCACAAAAGGAAATAACAAAAAGGTAAAAACAAAAACCGTTACAAATCTGAGCCAGCTTCACCTTGTAGCCCTCCCACACGATTACACGTTATATCGCTCAATTGCCGCCGCCGCCAGCAATATCGTCTACCATCTCATGGCGTTGGATGCTTCTTCCTTGCGCCCCCCGAACATCGCATCCAAGTCCATTCCAGACATGGACATGTGAAGTTCGGCGTCAGACATTTTGCGAGGTCCTGTTGTCGGGATCCCTTGAAGATCCCCAAGTAAAAGACCGTCCGGTGTGTCGTTCAAACCCGACTTGATGTCGCCATCAACCGAGTCGGATGCTGAAAGCGAACTGGATCGTCTAAGGTTGTTGCCTGAGCCGGATGAATGTTCGGTGGGAGAAGGCTCAAACGCCATCAGGCTGTCGTGACCCTGTCCCAGCTGCCACGACGAGATTGATTCCAATTCCGGGCTTGGCCGCATCACTTCGAGCTGATGGTGTTCCGACAGGGGTGCGAGGTTAGGAGGTTGAGATACTCCAGAGTGACCAGAGAAAGCCTCATTGCCGGTCCAGATGAAACTGTTGCTCTCTCCAGGCACTGGCGCCAAGGATGCAAAGCCAGAGGACATAAGAGCTGATTCAAGACGTTGAATTCTTGCCGCTTGCATCTCCGTGATATGCTTCAAATCCCTACCATAAGCTTTGGCCTTATTTTCCTTGAAAGGGCGTACTGTATGTATTGCACGCTCTGAGATAGGATGCGCCCCTTGCAATGGGCAGCGTCTTTCTGTTGCTTGGCGTTAGACCCCGATCGTTTCGTCTTCTATACATGAGCAGGGACAATGTCATGGGACCAACCTTCTTCTTGCTGGATGTGTTCCCAGAAGGCAGCTCTTCTTCTTCTTCGTCATCAATCGCTTCTTCCGGATCATTGTATTGTGGTGGAAGGAGCTGGCTAAGTTCTTCGATTTTGGCGTTGATGTGCTCCCTGCGGCGTTTCTCTACCTGATTGTGGCATTCCCGTCGTCTCTGTTTCTTGTATGTATCATCGGTGGGAAGCACAGGTAAGGGTTGAGCAGGCGTGATAGGACTATTATCAGATCGATCTAGCGAGGATCGCTGGATCTCACCTGTCAACGATTGCTTCATCGGGCATACTGTATGAGCCAAAACTTCCGGGAACAAGGCTTGGCGCACTTGTCCACGACACTGCATCAGTGCGGGGGATGGAGACGCCATATGCTCCGTTGAAGTCAGGGGGCGAGATTGAGTCGGTGCGTTCTCCTTCTTTGTGAGTGTCCAGACCAATGCCTAGACCGAATCTTCCGGAGAAACCGTCGTTGTGGCTCATCGTGCGCGGATGAGGATTGACTGGTCGTCCGCGATTGATGTTCGGGCGAGTATCGCTCATCGACAGCTTCCTCGGGGGTTTGGATCGATTGGAAGGAGCCTTGCCTACGAGAGATGCCCTAGAGGACGAGAGAGACCGAGATCTATGGTCGATATCGAGGCCCATTGACGGAAAACTGACCGGAGGCTCCGGGTTCTCGAGCTTAAATCCAGTGAAGAAAGAAGCGTGGAAATTATGCGGGTGCGGAGATGTCCCACCCAAGTCTACCGAGCCGGATTGTGGAGATGACATGAATTGTTCGATACTAGGTTGATTAGGGAGTGATTGAGGAAATGCAAAGGGCGATGGCATGGGGAACATGTTGTGGTGTTGATCCAGGGATGTCAAGATATCGGTCTCGATCGACATGGAGCCATCTGAGAATGGGCGATGAAAGCTGGGGCGGGGAGGGACTTGAACAGACCCCGGTATCCTACGACGGGTCAGGATGAATCAGCAATCAAGACTCACTTGAATCCTTCCGTTTTGACAGTCGTCATGGTCGTTTCGCCGTAAAAGGATCCCTTGATGGGTCAATGCTGGGATCAGCCTTGATTCTGCGATCAAATGGTGATTAATCAAGGCCTCGGTGGCTCATGCCCCAAACAGCTGATTCTCACACAAAGACTATTGGTATGATTGAGCACTTACGGTCGCAGAGGTCACGGTCGAGAACGACAATACAGACGACCTGGTGTTGAGATGGCAGAGGAAAGAGATGATGCGAAAGCAGACAATGTCAAAGTATAGTTGTCTGGTTTATGCGGAAAGTGAGGGCAAGGTGAGAAAGAGGAAACAGGTTTTTGTGTGAGAGAACTGCTGTTTTCGGATAATAGCTTTGGTCGTGGGCAGAGTGAGCGGTGCGCCGTGAGACAGAGAGAGACAATGAATGACCTTTGACCACGTCCACGGCCCAACCGGCTTCTCGATTCCCCCTCCCCTCGGGTCTCCACCGTTGCTCCGCGTTAGGCCTCAAAGG
The DNA here is from genome assembly GCA_035773095.1 of Papiliotrema fonsecae. Lineage (NCBI taxonomy): Eukaryota > Fungi > Basidiomycota > Tremellomycetes > Tremellales > Rhynchogastremaceae > Papiliotrema > Papiliotrema fonsecae. Next base: position 276,521 of record JAHRBW010000006.1, read on the forward strand.
GACCCTGAGGTTCACACACTAACCCCACCGCCACATCCCAGCTGGTTTTGTAAATTTCCTCATCAGGTAATTCGCCACCCCGACCCGGGACCGACCTTGGTTCTTACGCCTTTCTTGCTACTTGGACACCGCCAAAATGAATGCGATCTGCTTCGGGATTCGGGTTTCACTTCACGCACAATCTGCCACAACCATCATGCTCAACAGCTACCGCAACGAGGAACGAGCGACGACAATGGTTCGTGTGATATCCATGTCGTTGATCGCTTTGTGTCGCTTGGATTGTATAGTCCTGGTCATATGGATTCACTACCGGCTTCCCTCGCTGCCTATCTGCATGTGTGCTTCGTCCATGGGTTTGCGTCTCCGCTACCCTCTTGTGGCTTCATGGTCGATCAAGTCACTTAGCAGTAAAAACAATAAGAATGCACAGCCAACTCAAACTTTCGGTAACTGGTTCTGTATATTCCATCATATGAAAACCCAACCTGAGGAGTAGGGAAATATACATCGCTTGTCGCGTCTCATCTAACGTGATTTCAATCTTCACCTTGCGGGCCATTTCCCTCTTCTGTATCGCAGCCGAGTCGATTAGAAGCCTGGCGGCGTGACGCCTTGACCTTGAGCTTGACCACCGGTAAGCTAGACATATCAGTCATGCTGTGTGAACACTGCCCCGGTGACGTACCTGTTGCTGACCAGCGCTTTGCATCTGTAATTCTCGCTCCTGTTGGACGATCTTCATCTCGTCTTCGATCGCCAGAGCCAGCGGTAGGCCAACAAGCAGCGCGCTGGTGCTGACCCACCAGGCCACGGAGCCCGCTGAAAAGACTCCCCATAGCGCCCAATTCTTGGTAGCGGAGAAACGTGCATGTACTTTGGTACGAGTCTGAGGTGGGACGATATCCTTTAGAGCGACGATACGCTCGTAAATCGATTCATCGGCAATGAAATCGTCGTCGTCGGAAAACACGGATGAAACGTCGGAAGCGTTCGAGTCGGTTTCAAAATCGGAATCTCGCTCGCCTTCGCGGAGGAGGACTTCTTCGGGGACTTCTTCGACGAGGACCATGTTGGGTTAAGAATGATGCGAGGTGCAAAGATGATTCAGACGGTGATGGAAAGTAAAAGATGGATATGACGAAATGTTGAACAGAGGATTGAAAAGTGGTATGCCTTTAAAGGGTCGAGCAAATAAACTTGTCCATGTTGTGATGCTGGTGATTCCCATAGGTACTCGAGTACAAGTACCTTACATCTCATCTCGACTGAGCCTACCTCATCTGCCTCCTGTCCACACTCTCACACGCGTATACTCGTCACAATGAGCTCGCTTCAATCCATTGTAAGCTCCTGCTTGGATCCCACCATCATCATCGCCAGCTGAATTGCAAGCTTACCCCGATCACACATAAAATACCCTCAGTCCTTCGCGACCCAGCCGAGGCACTCATTGGAAAACAGTGTTACGAGACACTCGTATACGATGCCAACATCACCGACATGCATTGTCTCAAGTATGCTCTCTCCAAGGGTCTTGGCCTAGGGATCGTCATTGGTGGAGGTATCGTGAAGATTCCGCAAGTAAGCCTGCTTGAGCGTATTTCATGTCCAGAAGCATTCGCTGACGGAAAAGATTCTCAAGATCGTGAGGTCGCGATCCGCTCGAGGTCTCTCGCTTTCAGCATATGTAGGCGCCCAAGCTGTGCCGTATCGAAGATATCTGACCTGTAGATTCTAGAAACATTATCATACGCCGTCTCTCTTGCATACGCCTCTCGGAACAGATTCCCATTCTCCACTTATGGAGAGAACTTGTTCCTCACAATTCAGAATGTCGCAATCACCCTTCTTATTATTTATTTCACGACACCTCGTGGATCTTTCACCGGAGGTATAGGCAGCGACAAGCCTGTTTATGGTCAGAACCAGAACTCGTCAAAAGTGGTACTTGGTGCTATTATTACGCTTTTGGGAGCCACGTTCCTTTGGTCGGAATCCCTGTGTTCCCTGTCTCTACGTGAGTTGCAACCGACGCGTTGACTTGCGTAGTATTGATTGCCAGTTGGAGTCTTACAAGCTGCGACTCTTCCAATCTCCCTCCTTTCGAAAGCGCCTCAAATCATTTCGAATCACCAAGCACGCTCCACAGGTAACCTCTCGGCTTTCGCTGTTTTCAATGCGCTCCTAGGATGTCTCGCTAGGCTGTTTACAACGAAACAGGAAGTCAACGATCCGCTTATTTTCTGGGGTTTTGCTGGAGCCGCTTTACTCAACGCCGTCCTCGCAATTCAGATGGTACTGTATTGGCAGAACAGTGAGAGTAGCGTGTCCAGGAGACGGGCCACTGAGGACGGCATTTTTGAACCGATGACCGGGGCGAAGGTCGTCAGTGATTCTTTGAGTGGCGGAACAAAGAGATGGGAACGTAAGCTGGATTAGTCGTACTCTCGATCAAATGCCTTGTGGGACCTGATCAATGTCATACCTTATCAAGTCAAGGAGGGCTGTTTAGCAATCGCGTCACCCGACTGACTCAAGCAGCACTCTTGAGTTGTGGCACGGACCCTCCTTTCGCTGGGCATTTTGGCCCCTTCTGCCTTTTTCCTGCTTCTTCTCCTCTTGCCTTCTTGGAACCAACCGGCACTCTCGGGATATTGTTGGGTGAGCGGAGAAACCCATAGCAAATAAGCGAGACTGTTGCCAAGGATACAGACGCTTGCATTGGGCGTGGACGAGACAATACGTTCGTGTTTCGCACAGTCATTATCGAGAACGTCATTGTCGACATGGCGTACTGGCGACTACCCCGCTTTCAACCGGGTCCCGGGTACGACCTGCAACTGAATCGCGCTGAAGTGCGCCTACCAGTTCTGGGCGGGCGATCCAAGAGGGATCAACTTGGATCTGTCGCGGAAAGTTGGGGGTCGCCCCACATCGAAGGGAGGATGTATGGCATGTTTCAAGTCGAAGCAGATCCTCCGAGTCGTTCGACGAGCCCTTTCAAAAACAGCACGATCGAGGACAGCGAGCCCGTAAAAGATATCCTAGTAGCGAAATTGGAGTCCCTCCGACTTGCCAGGGCTGGGACTGCTTACGAGGGCACTGAAACATTCGGTCAATCCTCGTTCTCGACACCAGCCGAAAAACCCCACAACGCCTCGTCGAGTGACCGACGGAGCTCTGGTCAAGGGAACGATCTACCTTGGGCCCTATCAAGAGAGCCCGTGGATGCTGATCGCACGTGGAAGCAAGCGCGCATGGATGCTCACAAAGTCCTCTGTGAAAAGTTGCACTCGAATGATTTGGGGCCCGATGGTATGACGAACTGTACAAGAGAGTGTTCCCATGTCCGTCCTCCCGTGATCCCCCCGATCGTCAACAAGTCGATACCCAAGAGCTATGAATCGATTGAGCCTGAGCCCCGATTGATGGCAAACAGAAACAAGAAGGAGAGCCTCTATACCGCTTCGCAGTCATCGCGACGAGAGGGACCGGTATCATACAGCAGTCAAGCCGAACACATTAGCACTCTGGGCACGCTCGACTCAGACGGGATCATATACCATCTTGGGTACAGTGCTGAAAGACCGCGCATCAAGAGACACGCCGACGTTATCCATTTGGACCGAAAGGTGCAATTGAACGCGATAGAAGCCAAAACCAAACGTCCGGATGATGAATAGAATGGTTATTGGCACAGTTGACCGCCAAACGATAAGTCGCCGAAGTTTAGTTGTGATCTGTCAATATCGTCGTGCACGCTATCCGACTTGGAGTGACCCTTAAGTGACACACATCTTCAACTGCTGTCAATCCCGCTGTCTCCGCAACGGCCATGTTCGATCTAGATCCGCAGCTGATGCATATGTATAGATCGGTCTTCCTTAGCTATCACGCGGTCATGTCACGATGTACAGAGCGATCGCAGCTAGGGCGCTAGGGTAGTCAATAAACCATTCACGCGTAAAGTAGCACAACTTACGTAGACAAAATCGGCATAAGTATATCTGTCGTGATGAGTTATCGTCACGGTCGAGCCTCGAAAACTTACATTGTACAGCCAGGAACATTGCCAAAGTGTGTGCGCTACCTGCTGGGTTGTATAGCTGAGTAACGACCAGCTGATTGATGGCTCCCGGTGTCCCCGAGCAGAGTATGGATAGAAAGGTGCGCACTGAATGGTCAGATTCATTATAGCAGATAAGCGGAGGCTCACTCTTGTCCTCTCTAGGATATAGTCCAGTGTGATCGCGGAGAGCTTGCACAAAGAAGCTATTTGATGAGCAGAAGCCCTTCAGTGCCCAATCAATACTCACATGCCAAAAACGGGGATCAAAATCACTGTTCGTGATCAGCTGCTCCAGGAGGTCACTCACTCTTTGCCACTGTCATAGCCTACTCGTCAATCAATGCAGCAGATCAAGCCTGACTCACTGCGATCGAATAATAGGGTAGATGTCGCCATTTTTCGGGTTTCTAACATCGTCAGAGGCCACTGAGTTGCTGAGCTCACTGTTAATCTAGCCATGCTGGCTCCCAACAGTATCAAACTGGCGGGCACGGTGATGGCGCCTATGAAGCTCGCAGTTTCTAAGATGAATGCAAGCGGTGGTCTGTCATCGGGGGCGTTTGGAATTCGGGATCCAGTCCACCCATTGACGGGTACAAGAAGTGCTTTGATTGGCAAAACCAAGGAACAAGGGAGAGCGAGGATAAGGGCTATTGTTGTTGGCATGAGAAAATTGCTGCCAAAGCTAACCAGGCGCCTAGCGAGAGATGGCTGGTGCAACGACGGTGCAGGCGTCGCCGGGTGATGATATGATACGTTGGGAGCGTGATCCGAGCATACAGGAAGCAGCGAAGTTCCTCCAGATTGGCACGATTGGCCCACGTTTGGAGCATCGAGCGGCGCGGTCGGCGGGATTGGCCGCGTTTCTTCCAGCATCGACGTAAAAGACGACGCTCTGGACGTCTTGCGCTTCATCGAACCTCCCATGTAACGAACCCTTCTCTGCTTCAACTCGCCGGGCTCCTCGCCTCCTTCTCCATGATCCGAGTCTATTGCAGACGCTTGTTTTTCTTCAGGGCGTTCCTCATTTGATGAGATTAAAGTTGTTACTCTGGAAGCATCCGATTCCAAGGAGGTTTCTTGTTGTTCCCGAGTCTGGGCGCGGTCGGAAGACTTTTCACTCTGCAAGGTCGCTTTGACTCTCTTCATGCGTTCCTTCCATCGTTCCTTCAAGGGCAGGGGAGGGGCCCGAGCCAGGTTCTCCTCCTTGAAATCAAGCGCGCATAGCTGTATATCAGCGATGCAGAGCTTATCAGACTGTATTACTTTGTGGACTCCCAGCGGGAAAAATGCAGTGTTCATGAAGAGGACGAACACACTAGGGTCAGCAGTATCTCGCCTGCGAGAAGAACAAACTCACGCATCGTACGCTATGCCTAAATCTACGTCGGAAGCGCCTTTGAACGGAGCCGATTTACCTAATGTTTGGACAATGGCGATGGGCAGATTACCTGAAGATAAGCATTTGCTGGTATTCGACCAGGATGAAGTGTACCCCAATTCGACGATAAGCCGAGCTATCATGAGCGAAAAGAGGATACAAGTTATCTGCGGCACTCACGACAAGTATGCCCCATCGAAAGTCCGTAGGCACATAGAACATTTCCCTGACGCACCAAGCCAGTGCAACACCAAGAACTTGGTATACGATTGCTACCACGGCTAGAGATCCGAAAGCAGAGATGTTGTCCGGAGTAAAGGCGGTCACCATTGACGAAAAGATCAGCGCTGGCAATCCGACATTCTACCGCTCAGCAAAACTTCGACAGATATATGCTGCTCACAATGGCAAGTATAGAGACGCCTCTGGCAGATGCAGGCAGGAATATGCCCTGCTTAACGATCAGGTAGCCTACGCCAACGCACAACATAATCTTCAGATTTGGTGCAAACGCTAGAAATCTTAGAACATGATCCTCTTAGGTCCCACCGAGCTCACCCTTGTATATTATCTCCCCTGCTTGGGACGACATGGCAGCAAAATCGTAGCGGACCGAGCTCTACTCGCGAATGTCTCTCAATGTGATGCGTCTATCGGATCCAGAGCCGAGCAGGGTCAGCCGCGCTCTACCGGAAGATACCGAGGATGGTGCGAGTTGCAAGTCGGGAGAGATTCCGATTCCCACTCGAACGAGAGGGCTGCGAGTACGAAGCAAATATGGGAATGCAATATTTTAAGTTGCGGGAGAAGATGCGCAGTAGTAGAAAGATACAGCGTATCTTGATTCGGGAGGGTTTTCTGGATTCCAATCTCCCAGCCGAATTCCCTTCGGCCAACTCCGAATTTCAGACATTATGCATGACAGTTTGGTAAATCATTCGAAGTCTTCCAGACTCCATCCGTCCTCTTCCGCATCGTCTGCTTCCAAGAACGCCAAACAGCCAGGTGAGCAGCCTCTCCAGCGAAGAGGCAGTTCTCCCTCGCCGAATAGCTGACGCCATTCCAGTCGCTCTTCAGCTGGATGTAGGAAGACTCGCCGAGCGGTCTGTGCTGGAACGGATCCAAAAATTGACTCATACTCCAAGTGCCGAGGCGATGGACAAGGGGAATAGTATGGGTTCTCCGCAGCATCATCCGGCGATTCTACACAATGAGATGTGGGAAACGGGGCAGCCCTTGCTGGCGATGCAGAGATACCGAGTGAAGCGAAAGCGTGCCTTTTGTTGCCTTTGGTTCCGTTTTTGCTGGCGTGGCTCGCACTTTTGGCCGCCTGCAGACATCGTCGTAGATCGTTCTCGGAGACGGCCGGAATGCGCGCATGTAGGGCTGCAATATCGAGTAGAGGATGCTTCTCCCCCTTCTCCCTGTCCCATATGAACCCGTCGTGAAGAGGCGCTAAAAAGGACGGCGGTCGGGGCGATATGATAAGGTTCAAGCAGATGTCGTACAGCCGAGGGACATTTTGCTGTATCTTTCGTTCGAGCGGCCCTAATATTCTGGTTACAGTGGGACTGCCAATCTCGGGACGTTTATGCAGTGGGTTTGGATGGACGCGAAATTTGTCCAAACGTAGATTGAGGATCGTGGCCGGCAATTCTCTCTGTGTGAAGTCAGACCTTGGTATACTGTAAAAGCTAAGAGTAGCTTACGATTCTGTTGTTACTGATGCTCAACTCTTTCAAGTGCACCATTTGTCCTATTGCAGCAGGAAGACGTTCGAGGTTATTACCGCCTGATGCTCAGCTTGCGGGTCTCTTCTCGGTTATAAGACTCACGAATACTGAGGACAGTCAAGCTTGTAAGCTCGAACAGCGCTGTGGGCAAGCTGTCCAGGTCAGTGACACCAAAAAAGATCGATGAGCGACATACCTTGTCAGATTGTTCCCAGCGGCCATGATTTCCAGTGACGTATGATTTGATCCGTCATCAAGGATTGAATGCAAACCAACGACGCCCGTCTTGCTGCGAGCAAAGGTCGATCTCGAAGCAGGCGGACTTAGCGCCGGGCTGGACAGCAGCGAACCGACCGGAGATTGCTCTTCATGGATAGTGCTCTGATCGGAAGGCAGTAAAAATCTCGCTCCTAAACCGCTAGGTGTTCGAGTTGTATTCGCTCTTGGCGAGTTCGAAGTGCTTGGTTGGGCCATCGCAGCGGGGGCCGAACTGACACGGGCGAACGGCCTGGCGTTCATTCCTGACGGTCTAGCCGGAGACACGCCATCAGGCAAACCGAACAGATGAGGATGTTTTGGCGCTTCTGACACGACTCGGTCTGTGCCAGAAGTTGCAGCTCTGGGAGAAAATTTCCTTAAAGTAACCAAATCCCGCAGGTCGGAAATCTTGGTCGATAACTGTTCCAAGCCCAAGTTGCTAGGTATCAGCGAATGAATAGCTTCAACAGCATCGAGACATAGCCCACCTAAGGTCCAGGACTCCTCTGGAAGCGTCTACACATTGTTCTACCTTCCTCTGCATCCATTCATCGCTTCCTACTTGGTCAAAATTGGCATAATCTAGAGCCTGTACTGCAGCGCCTAGATCGAAGACAGAATGTCGACTGTTGTACGGCGAAGAAGGCGCCTCCCGCGGTATAGTATCCTTGTATGGTTTTCGCGGTTTAGGAAGCCGAAATGAATCTTGACTTGACGCAGAAGAAAGGGTATATGTGTTGGTGGGAAGCAGGGTAGCGGCAAATGGCAGCGGAGCCGAAGGGACACCGTCGAAATTACGCATAGGAACGAAGGCGGCAGAAAAGGGGTCCACTGCAGGCATACTGCCTGTACAGGGCTTTGCCCTCGACGTGTACAGAGATAAAGATGAAAGAGAGACTATAGAAGGCGGACGACAGTCATCGCGTCGTTGAAGCGCGTTTCGGTCAAATCCGCTTATCCGTCTCAAGAGACACTTTTTGCATTTTCCCCAAATGTACAACGGGATCATCTAATCTGCCATTCCAGATCGAGCTCGCCGAGTTTTCCAATAGGGTTTCTTCTCGATTTTACCAACCCGCTGCGTCATCGGCAGGAGCTGGTGCGGCGGGTGGTGCAGCTGAAGTGCGGTCCTCGCTTCTCCTCCTTGGGGGACTGCGCTCCCGGTTCCTTCCGCCATCATAACGATCGTCGCGTCGGTCTTCGCGGCGATCATCTCGACGGTCGTCCCGTCTGTCATCCCGTCTGTCGTCACGACGGTCCATATCGCGATCGTCTCGACGGCGATCGTCGTATCGTGGACGGTCGTCGTAGCGAGGTCGGTCATCACGGCGACGGTCATCATATCCACGGCGGTCGTCATAACGAGGGCGACGGTCGTCATAGCCACCGCGGCGATCATCGTATCGGGGACGGTCATCGTAGCGAGGGCGGTCGAATTCTCGGGGAGGGGGACGACGGCTCTCGAAGGTCTCCGGCCCAGCATCCTGATTTGTCAACAAATTATTTCTTGGTTCACCATTGCAACCTACAGGAGCGAGGGACAGGGTCACGGGGCGGCCGTTGATATCAACTCCCTTGAGACGATCAATGGCTTCTTCGGCATCGGCAATGGTGGGGAAAGCGATCACTCTACAACGTCAGCTTTGCCTGCGATTGCGCGCAGGAACATACCCAGTCTCGGTGTTCTGCCTATCGATATCGGCCCATAGAATATTGTTGTTACCCATACGTCCGTAGTCTTTTAGGTCCTGTATGAGATGCCAAAAGGGCGAGTGTCAGGCCAGGTTCCCAAGTCGTTGTCCAGTAGAGAGTGGGGTACGAAGGGCCGCCGTTGTAGGCCACAAAGCTCGACGGGTCGTTCAACGGGATGCTACGTCGCTGTCTGGTCCCGTGTGTGCTTGCACGAACGCCAAGAAAAGGGGAAGAAGAGGTCGACCGAAATCCAGCGACACGCTAGTGTTCGGCGACCAATCTTAGACGCCAGAGCCAGCCCAGAAGAAGAGGATCGCAAAAAGGAATGTATCGCACCTGCCAGCTGGTTGATTCGGGGACACCTTGAACGTTGACTCTGATTCCTGAACGGACGGTGGGCCTCGGTGGAGGCGGACGAGCATAGCTGATGAATGAGCCATGCCAGAGACCGCGCAGAGAGCTTACGGATCAGGGTTGAACTCGCGACGACGAGGGTCCTTGGATGGTTCTACAATGAGGCTGCCATTAGGGTGTAAACTCGAGGCTCGACCTACTTGTCCCCTTGGAACTCCTTGCCGTTCCAGTCTCGCATGCAATCCTCGGCATCCTACTTGTTCAGCAGATGCAGCTTGGACGGCTCTTGACTTACGCGACTGGATTGAAACTCTACGAACGCAAAACCGTTCATGGGTCTACAATCGACCATTCGACCATACCCCTTGAAAAGCTAGCGGGGTGAGCAATGGCACGATTGGAGTGCTCGAAGTACACACATCCTCGAGATCAGCTTTCTGCACGGCTAAAGATCAGCCTAGGCTCTAGCTATCACTACAGAACTTACCTGGGCCTAAACGTCCAATATAAAGTCTGCGTGACATGGTGGATACGACGGAAGAAGGGATCACAAGAGAGAAGGAAGATGAAGAGGGGTAGAGGGGGAAGGGGGGGACCCGACACAATTTGTTTTCCATCAATTTAAATGTAAATATCCCAAGCATCGCGTTGGCTTCCACTCTGAAACCATCCTACGTCATCTTTCTAATCTCTTGTTGACAATCCCAATTTACAAGTATCTTCTTTCAATATATATCATGCTTTATCATCACGCGTAAAGAGTACAGAAGATCTGTCACCATGGGTAGTCGCATTCCTCAACCAATGACTTTACATCACGGAACGGACGGTGATATGATGAATCCTCATGAACATGGACCGCCGCCCCAGCAGCCTTCAACTTTTACTACTGCCTCCGAAGCTGGAGTTGATGGCAACCAGCCAGGTAACTTTCTCGCCAGTTTAAGGTCCAGGTATACGGCTGCTAGACCAGATCCATGGTTGCAAATGAAATTCGCAGTAGGGTGAGCAACGCTTTGTGTCGTCGACTATGTCAATTGACCCGGCAGCATTCTGTTAGCACTAGCGATATGGTCATTCTATGTCGTGATTGGTAGAGTGTGCACCCCCATGATTCAAGGACGCTCCTCTACTGGAATGAGGGTAGCTGTTGGAGGTATGCAGGCGAATTCTGATCCCTGGTATACGCTTAGAACCCAGTCACAACCATGATTCTATATATTCTGCTCTTCTTGATGTTTACTTGGAGCTATATCAAGGTCCGTTATAACACTTCTATCCGGCTCTTTATTGACAACTAGATGGTTTCAACGGGTCCTGGTTTCGCAATAGACGTAGGTGTATTCCCCGACAGTCCGAAAAAAAACTGACAGCGCAGCGTGTGCCAAAAAGTTCACCACCGCAAGCAGCGAATAACGAGCCGCTCGTGACATGCCCGTCCAGCCAGCGTCGATCAGAGGAGATTCCTCTGACGCGCAATTCTTCCCCGCGCGTGGCACTTCGTCCAGCGCATGAAGACACTACCTTGGATCCTTCGGGACCAGACCCTTCCACATTGGCGCCGGTGTCGAATCTTCTATCAACCGCTCTTCACCGAGTTACTTCTCGCCAAGAATCATCTTCCACTACACTCGCTGCTCTTTCGACTCCTATTCCGGAAGACCGAAGGTCGCTGAACAAGGCGGCCAACAACGACACCAAAATTGCAGACTGGAGAGTCGTACAACGGCCTGTTCCGAAGATCGAGATTGGACCTAGGTGGTGTCGATTTTGTCGAATCAACAAACCTGACCGAACGCATCATTGTCGACATTGCGGGACTTGTGTGTTGCAATTTGACCGTCAGTCGCCTGTTGTGCGCAAGTGGATAAGTGCTGATCGTAGATCACTGCATATGGGTGGGACAGTGTGTCGGCTGGGGAAATCACAAGGTGGGTAGTCGATTGTACAAGGCTAATCGGCAGTTTTTCATGATCTTTTGTTTTTGGGGCATGCTTTTCTGCTTCTACATGATGATATTTCTGATCATCATCGCCACAAAGGATACAGTTGTAGACGGTCAAGTTGTGGGCTTGATTGCAGTGTGAGTGGTTGCCTCAGGCTAGACTGTGAGCTGAAATTACAGATCTGCGCTCTTTGGTCTTTTCACTTTCGCGATGCTCACCACTCATGTACACCTTATCCTTACCGGTCGGAGTACCGTTGAGTCTTTCAAGGGGAGAGATCAGATGGAACAAGAGGATCGTATCCTTCAGTTGGAATACGGGTATTTATGGCACAACAAGGAGAAGCGCAAGGTAAAACGGCGCTGGAAGGAAGAATGGGGTGGAACGTCAGTGGATGAGAGATGGAAGTGGGGCACTCCAGGTGAACTCTGGAAGGAAGAAATGGGAGCTGGATGGGCTGGATGGATATGTGAGTTCCTGGCAGCGTCCTGTACTAATGAGAGTTCCTGTTGGCAAGCCGCGAGGAGATGGAGTGCATTACCGGTCCAATCCCCGTTTCGGAACGAACGGCGAATGGTTACGGAAGAAGGATTGGCCACAAAATTTACGTACTGAATAGTTGTAATCGATAAGATCATGTCACCGCGTCCAGGATACCTTTGATACGAAGGATGTGAAGAATCAAAGGTGCCTGTGAGCACACAAAGGAGTACTGACGATCCTGCTAATATGCCACTACTGGAAGTCATAGACACATTTCTGTAATATTCTCAAGCTTTTGCTCTTCATTGCTCTTCATTGCTTTCATTGCTTTCCTTGCTTTCCTTGCTTTCCTTGCTTTCCTTGCTTTCCTTGCTTTCCTTGCTTTCCTTGCTTTCCTTGCTTTCCTTGCTCTCGTTGACATCCAACTGCTAGAAAGCGAATCGGGAACCGGCCGACTTGGTTTCGGCTTCGCCCGACCTCCACCTGTACGCGCCTGATCTTCCTTCTCGGCTTTCATTACGCTCTATACACTTTAAATACAACTCTGTTCAACGTCCTTTACAACAACTATAGGAGGCACTCTATAAGGGCTCTGCGACCCGCTACAAGAAAAGCGTTAGCTTCGAGATGCACTTCCGACCCTTCCTTCCTGTAGCGCTTGTGATATCACGCGCCTCATACGCCTTCGCTTTCTTCGCTTCTTCAAAGCACGAAACTTCCGGCTATCAGCAGGATCAGCAGGCCCCAACGGGTGAGTTTCGTACTGAATTTACTCGTCATATTCTTATTCCTTGAAAAAAACTAATCAAAGACCATTCCGGCTCATTGAACGCAGCTCTAGCAGACTATCAATCCCGCTTCGACTCTCTAAGTGCGTTGCTCAATCACCCGATCGTTTCACATCATGCGGTCTCAACTTACTGTTCAGCTTTGGGTAGAAGCTTCTCTGATGATTGTCACACCAACGCTGCATCTCGAATGGAAGCGAAGTGCGGATTGACCGAGAACGGTGTGATGGAAGAGCGGGAAAGGAGCTCTGGTGAGTAACCGATTCGGGCTAGTGCATAACAGCTGGAAGGATGGAAATCTGACAGCCTTCTTAGTGGCCATATCTTTCACTCTGTGCTCAATGATATCTGCTTCTCAGCCCGTACCAAACGAGTGTCTTCCTTGGTCTTCCCACAGGTCTTTTCAAGGAGGAAACGGTGTTTCCGAGGTGGAAGAGGGCCAAAAAATGTGCCTCTCGTGGGTGGTTTGACAAGCTGGTTTGATAAAACTTATTGCTAATACGGCAGTGTCCTGCATCGTAGCCCTCAAGACTGGAGCACGTATCAGGGGTTTTTGCGCGATGCGAGTAGGTCGTCTGATACTACGCTTAAGATTGCTCTCATCGCGCAGCCCAGCTCTGTCTGGCTTTAGATGGACACCGTGAAGCAGGTAAGCAGGTTTCTGTGGTTCAGAGAGAAGTCCATTCACTCCAGATGTGGCCAGACAGACTTATCTCAATGCAACGACAGAAAAGTTGCGACTGTTAACCCTTCTCCGCGAGCACGAGCAGGAAAGACAGGCTCAGACAGCTGCGATCCGAGCTTTTCTCGACGAACGTATGACGGTGCGCGTCGGTTAATACGAAGCTGATATCAGGCTATCAAGGATGTGACGTACGTATTGGACGATTTGTTGCTCGCTTTGCATTCGCAACAACTGCGACAAAGTGAAGCGCTGGTACACCTCGATCTAGCGGTCTCCGGGCTGAAGTCTCAGAGAGAGACCTTGTTGAAGGATGTCTATTCGGAGACGAAACGTTGGTCCTTCGAGATGCTACGAGAATTAAACGATGGTCTCCTTTCGACGAAGGATACTCTTGCACTTCAGGTGAGTGGCGAAGTTGGATGTTTTCTGATGAGTAGTTGGAAGAGCAACTACAGCTGATCACCTCATCCGTAAGAGTGTCAGACTAGTTTGCCTCCCGAATCAGCTAACAAGCTATGAAGCATGTTGCACAGCTCTCGCAAGATTACGGCAATATGGCCGGCGCTGTGCAAGATTTAGTCCAAGCTTCCTATTCCAGTCAACTCTCCATTAAAGAACTCACAGACGATCACCTCGTACGCCCTACCTTAACTTTCAAGCTGCACATCAGACTGACATTTAAGATTCGTTTGGGATCTGATTTTCAGCAAATGGCCGTTGAACTGCGAGACTCCAGAACAGTGAGCATTTGGCCAACGCGCTCGAATTGACTGTCAGGACATTAGTGCTCTCAGCGAGGAAGCTCGGCATGTCTTGGAGCTGCTTGAAGTTTCGAAAGACGCTGCTCATGTTATCGGGCAAAAACATAACCAAACTACCGCATCCCTGATCATCGCGTCCCGATCTACCTCTGAGATCAACCAGAAGCTAGCAGCCTCACACGAACAGCTAAATCAAACTTTGACGGAACTACAAGCATGGCAGAGGGGTTTCAAGCAACGACAGTGGATAGCATCTGCTTTTGGGTACGACTTTTTAAGTAGGTTTACTCTGCGTGTCAGAGACGCGCTAAAGTGATAGGCCCTGTTTTGTCACTTTTCGGCTTGCGGAGGCTCGCCACTCATCAACACGCTGGGCTAGTGGTACAAACGATTGCAATCGTGTTGCAATGCGTTTTCACAGTAACGACCTATCTAATATCAGCAGGGGTAGGTATAGGTATGCACAGAGACCGAGTGTCAAAGCTGATCCCGACAGATAGGCACCTTTTTGTTCCTGCGCACAGGTATGGGGAGGATGGTGCGCTGGGCTGGAGACGAGATCCGCCATGATTTAACGGAGATGTCGGCGCGGCTGCAAGATTCAGAAGAGAAAGCGTAATCCACTCGTTTGAAACAAATTGATTGATATCAGGCCAACTCCGAGAGAGGTGCACGCCACGCGCGCACCAGTCAGTAAGCCTGGCCCGGGACGACGCCCCCCAATGCTCCCAAAAGCCCGTGCAACCATCGAGCTGCCACACCCTTGGACCGATGTCAGACAGGAGGACAGAAGATGCGGCGATCATGGTGAGGGCGCTGGAATAGAGAAGATCATCAGAAACATAGAAAGGGTGAAAGGGCTGGATCGGGGCCGAAGAGCAGTGTCTATGCCCCTGTAAAGGGTTTTTTCCCAACCGCCTTCTTTGCCAACAAAAATACCCAACCCTCAATCAACATGTAGCCGCTAGCAGGTGACCGAAGATGATACATGGAATATGACAATAAGGTGATGCCACGGTCCTACAAATGCAGCACTAACTGTACTCTATTCTCTATACGTGTAGACGTTCTCTTACAAGGTCAAACCCGCCATTTCCGCCTCGGCTTTTTTCAGACCTCCTGTAGCTAGGCCGTGCAGCCAAAGCTCCATTTTGACGAAACGAGCACGAATATCCATGCCTCGCTCGACAAGACCGAGGCCCAAATTCCAGTACAGGTATGATGAGAAGGCGGAAGCCAGGGAGGAGATAAGCGGGAAGGACAAGCCCGAAACGCGGAGAGATTGGCGGAAATTGTGTAAATCGTCTTGCCATACTGCTTGGTCAGCCAACATTCGCAAAGTTTGACGAGAACTAACCTGCTCTGGCGCAATACCGCGCTACAATGAGAAAGATCCGGCTTTGTCCGTGTGTCGTAGCCAAACTAAAGTCCAGTGACCTGGCCGTCAGGTTTCTGCTCTTCACGTCGGACGATCACTAACCTTTGTAAGTCGGAAAGCTTCAAGATCATCAACAGTCGCCGAGGAACGACACGTAATAGCTCAAAGATGGACACGATCAATCCTTCTCGCTCCATGACTGCAGTCCGCAGCTTTGATAACTCGCCATCGTCCATCTTGCCGGAATCCAAGAGGGAAGAAGGGCGATGGCCGCCGTTATCCGCGGAGACATCTTCGACGCCAATGCGTCCGGTGATAGCAGACTCAAGAATCGGGTACTTTCTATCAGCATATTCCAACAATCACGAACGCAGATTTACCATGTCGTCACCGATATTGCCCACCAAGCGAGCATACTTCCTCCTCTCCAAGCTGGTCTCAGGTGAGGAGCGTTTGAACAAACTCAGCCAAAACTTGGCATAGTTTACCCGCAGGTCATCTGGAACGTCGAAGTATTGTCCATGGTCGAGCAAGCAGATGTCAAAGTTAAATGGGCTATGCGACGCTTTAGCTCGTGGACGAACGAGCAGATTGCCATGATGTGGGTCGGCGTGGAAGAACCCATTAATGTAAACCATCTGAGAAAATATCCGGGAAAGCTCTTGGGAAACTTGGTTTCGGTCGATGCCGTGTTTCTTGAGGTAAGCCAAATTGTCCACCCTCGCTCCCTCAATGTACTCCATCACCATACACCGCCGCTCCGCCCACAATACTTCCGGCAAGTAAACGCTGGTCTTCCCCTTTAAATGGCTGAAGTCGCGGGAGCATCGAGCAGAATTGGTAGCCTCGTGTCGGAAGTCCATCTCGAGGGGCAACATTTCGTTCATTTCCGAACCCAACCACGAAAATTCAAAGTCTGGGAAGATGTATTTGACCAAATGAATCGCAAAGTTGGTGGTGGCCATGTCAATCTTAGCGAAATCTTCTAAATCGGCGTGTTGCACTTTGACCGCTACAGGTCGTCCAGACCGCTTATCTATAGCTCGATGTACCTGTGCCAGTGATGCGACACCAATAGGCTGAGGATCGAAATCGATGAACAGGTCGTCGATCCCCTGACCCATATCTATGCGCAACATCTTGTCGATATCCTCGATGGGCGTGGGAAAACATTGATCTTGCAACGGCGTCATGGTACTCGTCCATTCTTGCGGCAAGACTTGAACCGCAGCGACATGTTGGCCGAGTTTGACGTAGATTCCTGAATTGGTTTTAAGCGCTTCCAACATGCGTTGCGCGCTCCGGAGATGGCAATCTTTCCTCGCCTGACGCTTGATTAAGCGATCCTCATCGGAATTGCTTAAAAGCTCTTCTTTCGCAAATGTCTGCTTGTAGTCCCACACATCGAGAACTACAGCCTTCATGAGCCGAGCGCATCGAACACCGGCGATGACGCTGTGTCGGAAGGGCGCTACACTGTTGTATAAGATGGAGAGAACAACGAGAACGAATAGCACGTTTCGAAGCCGCTCGATATGGCGGGATCGTGGACGGGGCGGAGTTGAATATCGGCCATGGGGCGGCGAAGAGACAGTCGGCTTCTCCTGGTGTATCCGAGACGATGAAAAGTCGCGGCGACACAGGCGTGAGCTTGCACGTGAGGTGACCCGATCCAGCTGTCGTGAGATTGCTCGATTGCTGGTACGCAGAGCAGTGGAACGAGAGGCGCCATTGCTGCTCAAGCTGTGCATATATGCTCTCAAATTCCTTCCCGCTAGCCGAGCCGTCGACAAGCCCCGGAAAGGCGAAAGCATTGTTGGTGAGAGGCGGGAAAGGTCGAGTCCAAACAAATGTCGGAAGATGTGCCGAGGAGAGGATGGTGAGGGGGAAATGGTATGAATCATACGTCATTAACGGAAGTATTTGTATCAAACCATTCGGTCCCAACCTCGCCGGGACGCTCAACAATTCCGAGTTTTCTTCTTCCATTCGTCAAATTGTAAACGGTCTCATATTGTAGTGGCTTCAGAGGTACCCCTACTCGCTGTCGCTCTACCAGCAGAACCCAGAGTGTGAAGATTTCAATGGACAAGATCGTCTAGCCGACCGCAGTAGAACAAGTGATGTGGAGCGGCCTGGGTCTTGCCTAAATTCAGTCCAATGTAGAATCCCTATGCATTTGTTTGTGTCTGCTCCATTTCACTTGCTATCCTTGGCGCTTGTCTACCGCGTCCGTTTCACTCTCTGCAGGCTGGCTATATGTTCTGAGCGATACTATACTTGATCCATCGTGCGAATCCGCATAAACTCGCATCTGTTTCTGTCAACGATCTCCAAATTTCAACTCTTAGCATCGTTACTCCTGTCGTCCATTTATTTGCTAGCACAATGTCATCAGGTTTCGATAGGAGACGTATACAAGCCCCAGAGGTGTCTTACGCACCAACTTATTCGACCGATGTACCCGAAGCGGGACCTTCAAGAAGAATTGATCGAGAGAAGGATGAAGCTCGACCAATTTGTTCGTTACTTTTTGAATCTCGTTCGCCATGACAAGCTAATCGCAGTCCTCAAGACTGGTCTTGTCACCCAAGCAAATGGAAGTGGATATATCGAGGCTGGTGGGGTCAAGATCGCATGCTCCGTGTACGTTCTGTCCTTGTACAAGGCCCGATCGCTCATGCCCAGTTACGGTCCCAGACCCAAGCAACCTCCTTACTCCCCTCAAGGTAGTTTAAACCTCGAAATCAAGTTCGCCCCTTTTGCCTCGCATCCTCGTCGAGCCCCTCTGCGAGTAAGCGCACTTATGAGTACCGAAACCGAAACTGATGACGAGGACACTGAGCCAGCACCCCTTTCCGCTCTTCTTACATCTCACTTACTTCCCGCTCTCCAACTTCACCTCCTGCCGAAATCAGCTCTTGACGTCCACCTCTTGATACTTGAGTCAGACATCCTTCCCAACGTTCTATCAGCTGGGCTCACGGTCGCTTCAGCTGCGATCGCTGACGCAGGCATCCCAATGTTCGGTCTGGGTGTGGGATCGACCGCCTCCAGGAAGGAAGGAGAATTGCTAGTGGATCCTGAAGCAGGAGAAGAGGAAGGAGAAGCCACCCTGGCCCTCGGTGTTATGCCTGCATTGGGTAAATTCAGTGGCATATGGCTGTCTGGCGAAGTTGACGTGGACGAAGCTTGTCAGGTGAGCAAAGCGTTCTGGCTAGTATAGCACAGTGCCCAATAGCTAACACTGCAGATGATTGAACAAGCAGCGAAGAGCGCGACTTCGACTCATGGCGTTCTTGCACAAGCTTTGATAGAGGGGGCGGAGGAGAGAGGCATGGCAGTCGCAGCTTAAGCAAATGCAACATAGTGATATCACAAATGAGCTCGTTCAAGAGGAGACTTCTCGGAGAGGAAGGATCAATTCCAGCGGGGGTATGATAGTCACACGATTGCGTAGATGTAGTGATGGCTTGTTATGCTGGTTAGCAAGTCCAGTCAGCTAGGTTAGCTAGAGTATCGGTGTTGGGTTTGCCGTCTATCACCTCCGCCTTCCGTGGGTTAACGCTGGATCCAAGTTCTGAAGACTGCATCTGCCCGTGGAACGATTGCCTCCTGTCAGATCTAGGAAACTTCGAGGCTGAAGAGACCAAGGGAATCGTTTTGGTTAAAAGGACTCTTCCGTTAGTACAATGGAAGGCAGCGTGAAGCACCTCCACATTGCCGTTCCACCATAATCTTCCTTCTCGCATTTGTCTTCATCTCGCCCAGGATGCCTAGATTACTACCAGACTATCCAGGCCAGCGGAAAAGGCCCAGATGGGCGTACTTACGCTCCTTCCTACCCGTGATTGCGATGCTCTTGGTATTCTCCTTTCTGCTCGCGTCATACTCGTTGCTTTCTCACTTCCGGTCACCAGCGGTTAAACAGCACCTCGGATGGCAATCCTGGGATGTAGTTCGCATAGTCAAGAGCAGTGATGGGGGCACGGCGCAAGGGATTAATGCTACAGACGATTTCAGTCCGAGCATACCTATTGATGTTTGGGTAAACCGCTTCATCATTTCTCAGTAATTTTGACTGACCATCAGGATCCTCTTGCTGTACATACTACCGGTCGTACGTTTTCCGGGCGGAACTATTGCTGATATACAGTGACCGAGATCGTTGTTAAGCCATGCTATTTCCCCCCGTCACTCTTCGGCACCTACTGCATGCCAAAGACCACCCCAGAGGAAGATAAGGCGAAAGGCAAATGGGTCATGGTCGCGCGAGACCTCAATATCCGTTCCGGATTGTGGTATGCCCGACGACGCCAAGCTCGTATAGGTTGGCTGATTACAGGTTCTTGAATGTTTACTATCGACGGACGCACCGCTTGGATGCGCCTCTCATCACCGACGTTCGGGTCGTCACTGAACCACCTCCCGAAACCCTTCAGTCGGAACTTCGAGGCTGGGTCAAGTCTTCAGGTGACTTGCACTCAGGCGTATGGCCAAATCAGGGCGAGGCTCGCATATGGTACAAGCTGCAAAACAGGTCTGGCCATAGCGACAGAATGAGGCAGGAAGTCTTGACCGACTTCGACGACATAATCACGGAGTTGGATGTGCTGTACGGAGATGACGAGCCTTTCTTTGGGTTCAGGCGGATAGAAGGTGGAAAGATTCTCGAAGCGAAGGAGGGCAAGTGGGAGAGCGTGGATATTACCTACAGAAAGGGCAATCCCGGTGAGTCGATGCCTGCCAGACGCAGGTGTTCACAGTAGCAAGTGGAATGCTGACTGAAAGTCACATCAAAGGTCAAAACCCCAACTTTCCACCAAAATGGCACCTTCAAGATCATGCAAAGTGAGTTATTGAAGCCTTGTTCCCCGGTCAGTGCTGATGCCAAGTTGCCGATTTACATTATTCGGTTGGAACTGGCTCATGTCGCGACAGCGATAAACAACCCTGTGTCGGTGATCAAGACACAGCCACTTGGCTGGCCGAAGCTCTTGACGCAGAGAGTCCTGATATGGTGGTACGTTACGAATCTGCAACTAGGCGTAGCTGAATATTCAGGTGTTTTCAGGAGACCAGCTCAACGGTCAGAAAACGAGCTATGACGCTAGAAGTGTTCTCGCCAAATTTGCCAGCCCGGTCATCGACAGGCAGATACCTTGGGCGGCCGTGTTTGGTGAGCTGCTACGAAACAGCTGACTGACGCTAGGGAATCACGATAGTGAGATCGCTGAGGATCGAGACCTACAGATCAAAACTCTGCAAAGCATGCCGTACTCTTTGACTCGTCCCGGTCCGAAAGATGTTGACGGCTACGGGAATTGTCAGTTGACTGAAGAGCTGAAGCGCTGGCTGATACACAGATATGATCAAGCTGCATTCCGGCGATCCGTGAGCTCCGACAAATACACCACGGGTGCAACTAACGTCACAGAAGCTACATGCACATTTTCACCCTTTACTTTCTCGACTCCGGTGACTACCAAGCTCGAGCTCTTCCCTGGTCCAAGCCCGACTACGACTATATCAAGCAATCGCAAATTAGCTGGTTTTTAAACACCTCGTCATCTATCAAGCCTATCGATCGGCCATTCCAACCGGATGGTACCGCGGATCTAGGTCATATCTGGCAAAAGCGTTCCACTCCCTCGCGTATCTCGCGGCAAGACGCAGAGAGACGCCTTGCAAAGCCCAACGCTATCATGTGGTTCCACATCCCTCTGCCTGAAGCTTACGAACCGGCAGATAAGGATACCACAAGCGGCAATGACCTCGATGTAGGAGATCAAATCGACGGAGCTGGTAGCAGCAAGCACAATGGCGGTTTCTTTAGCAACGGCATCAAGCAGGCTTTTGAAACATCTGGACCGGATCACGATACGACTATGCCAACGGCCGAAGTCAAAGTATTGAGCCATGGCCATTGTCACATCACGGACAGATGTAGACGAGTTAACGGCATATGGTGAGTGTAAATGCAATCAAACTGATATCAGGATGTGCTTTGATGGGGGCTCGTCGTTTTCGGGGTATGGGCAATTAGGCTTTGATCGTCGAGTCCGTATATACCAAATCTCAGACTTTGGGGAGACCGTCGAGACTTATAAGAGATTGACGACCGGAGATATTCTCGATCGGCAAGTGCTGGTCGGAACTGGAGCGGTTCCTGGCGTGGGACAAGATCAGACCGAATTTTAGAACACGAGTTAGATTAGTCATGTTGTAAATCTGCCACATATAGCTTCTATTAGACGAAAGCCTTTACCAAACTCTATCCTGTTGCCCAGGGGTTCCGGGCGACGTCCACGTCGTGGTGAGACCGTACTCGTTGAGGGTATTTTGATCTAGACTACCCCTCGCGGGGCAGTCGCCGTCTAGAGGCCAAGAAACCACTCGGGGTGTCCAGATGTTGACGTAGCTGTGTGCGTCCATCACAGTTCGCCCTGTAGCCCTATAAAGGATACCCCATCAGACAGATTTTTTTTAGCATCTCCTCCTGCTACTCACAACTCCATCTGAAAGCGCTGAAATTCCAATGCTGCCTACCACATCCTTATCCTCGGCGATGCTCGACAATATACTGTGGCATGGTATGGAATCTACGCCATGGGACATAGCGGTATGCTGCGCACTGAAATGTAGCTAAGATGTCTTGATACACTTCTTTGTCTTTGCTCTTAGGAGGTTTGATCGTTGGAAATGTTGTAGCATGTTCATGCCGTGCTTGAGTCTGACCGTTTCTGAGTTAGTCGGACACAGTTGTGCTGAGATTACGACATATCGGATGAAGACTGATACACTTGACTCGACCAAGAGCGCGCAGGTACATCACGTGAGTCTTCCTAGAATCTGAGTCACACGAGTTCTCGCCGCCACGTGTTCACCTATGCCCGTATGGTGCAGAGGTTAGCACTTTGCTTTCCGGTGATTGAACGGCAAGGGTCCGGGGTTCGAATCCCTGTGCGGGTTTTGCTTTTTCTTCCTGTATGCCCGTGTTTCGACTATAAAGATGTGTACAGCCAATGGAACGTGTAAAGAGCGCCGGCGGAAACCGAGTAGCTTGACTCTGTCCTTGCATGACTTTGCCACACGGTTCGCCTTCAGATGATGCGACGCGCTTCACTCCAGTTCTCCTTCCTATCCCTTCGTCCTTTCACATTCCGTCCTATACGAGGTTTCATGACCAAGTCGTGATCGCAAGATGTCGCAGTTGGATACTCACTACTCATCTCTGACCCTAAATCACCATCATCGGACCCAGTTGAAGCATCTGCGGCGGGGATTCGAATCAACACACATACACAAACACACACACACACACACACGCTCGATCGCTGGACCCCGTTCCACTCAAGTCGGATCATCAAAGCAGATGCTTCAAGACACATAATTCTCATTTGACCACCGTCTTTGCAAGCCATATCCAAGTGATCTCGGGAATTTTCATTGGGGTAGGCTGCATGGTTGACGGAGATTTAATGCTGATCCCTCTGACTCTGACAATACAGGCCCCTTCTTTCACACTTGCCACCTGTCATCTCCTGCTTGATCATGTCACCTCGTGCAACTGATTTGATGCGACCGCCTCCTCTACCGCTGGACAGATCGACTTGCGTCGCTCCTCTGGCCCAGGTAAAATCTCCACGAAAGCCGAAGAACAACATGGAGAAGGGCAGGCAGAGTTTTAGCTGTGCTGAATGTCGACGGTAATGCGTGATTAGCGTCCCAAACTGGCCTAAACTCATGATAGACTTAAACTCAAGTGCTCGCGAGTATGGCCGTGCGCCTCTTGTAGGTTTTCTGCGTGGCGGTAGATTTGTTCCAGCATTGATTACAGGCGAGAAAAGGGGTTGCGCTCAGATCTGTCCGAAAGGGGAGATGGTCACTGGGAAGGGCAAGAGGTGTGTACGCGCGAGATCGTGCTGATAATCAGGTTGATCCTGGCCGATACCGAAGAAGTAAGCTCTCAAACCATCTAGCTAATCTCAGCTTCATAATCGTATCACACTGCTGGAGGTCGCTCTAGCCCAAGCTCAATCTCTCGTCTCATTGTCGCCTCATCCCCTCTTGCAATCGACATACCTCTTCAGCTCTCGTGAAGCCGTGGAGAAGAAATCTGACGATGATGCGGCACTGACCGCGGACGAGGAGGACAACTTGGCAGGGGGACCTGGCACCTTGACTATCACTTCAGAAGGCCGAGCTCGGTTCGTAGGCAGCTTCGCAGGCAGCGAATACCTTCGCCAAGAATCGCAGGATAGGAAACCACCCAGTGGCCTCGCTACACCTCCGCCCTCTACAACTCTTGGCAGCTTCAATCCGGACGATGTAGAAAGGGCCGGCGTCCCAAGCGCCCAGAACGATGTTGAGCGCTTGCGAGCGCAGCTGCCCGTGTGGGAGACGGAGGGCGCGGCGCTTGTGGTCACTTACTACGAGAATGTCAACTGGATGTGGGTCGCTGCTCTCTTCTGCTGCTGATCCAGGTATCAAATACTCCCCCGTGTCGTGTTCTTTGGGGATCACCTCCCCGTTGCCTACGACCCACACGTTATTGTAAATCCTCACAAGATTGCTTGCGTTTTTCTTGTCATGGCTCTGGGCTGTATGTTCGACCTAGATCGAGAACCTTGTGAGTTGTGTATCAAGCGTTACTAATTACAGATGATCCAAGGGGTAACCAGCTGTTCAGATTGGGCAGAGCTTGCCTGGACACAGTCGGAATGGATCATGCCTGTCCGGCGACTATCCAAGCGATTGACCTTTGCGGGACATACCTGTTGAATGGTCCAGGTAAGTCTGACACGTACGGTAGACCTGATGTCAGATCCGAATGGCGCTGAGACGTTTTGGCCTATGCTGGGTACGGCTGTCAAAGTTGCCCAAAGCGTGAGTGACGAAAACGACTGCTGTTAATCATAGCTGGGGTTACACCGCGATGGTAATACGTTTGGCTTATCGCCATACGAAGTGGAGGAAAGAAGGCAGGTATGGTGGGAGATTATTGTATGTATCACCTTGCATTCAGCGTCTGATGAGCAGACGTACGACAGGTTACAATCTATGTGCTTTGGAAGGTGATTCAGTCCGATAACACTTGCGTTCAAACGAGCTGAACACAGGCCTTGCACGACAAGCAACAAATCTTCCGACACGCAATTCCCCGAGCATACAGGTGGACTGTTCAACGATACGGACGGTTGTGAGTGTCGTTCTACCTTAGCAAGCCCAATTGACTGCCAGATCATCGCATCAAGTACCGACTTGTCGAGATGATGGAGATGGTGATTGATATCGTGAGTGTTGAGACCACGATCAGACTGACCTTCAGCAAACTCAAACGACGCCTGTGTCGATGTCCAAGGTCAAACACATCGACGACCAGTTCCGGGAATGTAGTTGTCCTGCTAGGATACCGCTGATGGCCAGCAAAAAATGCGATTCCAGATGTACTCCTCCCACAAATCCCGATTCTTCAACTGCCTCTCGATCCGAGCGTTCATCCTCATTTAGTAAGCCATGGTTCGTAGACAAGGCTGACGATAGGTGATCCATCGATTGGGAGTACGCCTTCTCATTGCGCAATCCCGGCTCCTGCTCAATCGACCCCTTTTCGCAGCGGCGCTGGCGGAGAATCCAGGGGATCCTTCGCACTGCAAATATGGTGACAGCTTCATCGCTGCCTACGAGAGCGCTCAAGAGATTGTGCAGCTCGTCAAGCAGCTCGTTATTTACCACCCCTCTCTGATTGCTCGATGGTGGTTCTTCTGGTTCCATGCCTTCTCAGCTTCAGTTTGCTTGTGAGTCAAGGGGAAGGAAGTACATCTGATATTCAGAGCAGCGATAACCATCCGCGCACCCACGTGTGCATTTGCTTCTCGTGCTTTTCACGGCATGACTACGGTCTGCGACATCGCGACAGTCTCACGAACGGGGTGTCGAGCCAGAAGGGGATTGCCGATCCTGCTTCGTCTACGCAAGCGAGCGAGTGACGCTCTGCTTGCTGCTGGGAAGGCGATGCCGACCGACTCGGAAGATGACGATCTAAGCCATCTTAGTCTCAGCGCGAAGCTCTGTCGTATGGACACTCCAACTCCCCCAAGAAGGGTCGCCCCTGTCGCCCATGTACTTACCTCACCGATACCGGGGAACACCTCGCCGCAGTCACCCCGGTCCGTCGCAACCTCAGTTACACTAGCCGAACCGGTTCATTACGATGCTTTTGGCAGTCTGGTGCCGCTATCGACCTATGACGGTGTAGTCCAGCCTCCGCCGCCTGTTTTGACGCCAATAACACCCGGCACATCGGCTTATCTCAACTTGTCACCGCTGGAGCACAGCAACACAGGCGGTCTCCCAAGCAGCTTCACATACGCCTGGCCGCCTACATCTGGCCTTTCACCTAGCTCGATCCCGGATAGTTCCCCTCAAAATCATACGGTCCACCCCGACAAATCTTTTTCCGAACTGAAGATGGTGTACGAAGTCTCAGAGAATCAGGGAGGAGATGATATGGGCGTCGATGTGACCTGTGCGGAATTGGCGTTCGAGCCAGGGAGCCAAGTCGGAGCGGATGAACCGTTCGATTTCGATATGTTCGTCAATCAAATTGGGGCCGGTGAATTGGGATTAAGCACTACGTGAACCCAGTGATGCTGGAAGCACCCCAAAACTCCAGTGTACACGGATTGGGGCGCTTGTGGTAGACAACTTGTACGATATAATGGGTACTTGGGCGCCTTGTCAGTTTTGTACTTTTCTACATTGCGATGATTTACCGCCCTAATTTCGCCAGCATAGCCCGTTTGGGACAGGCAGCGCAGGAACATACGTCCATATCAGAACCAAGATATCATTTGTCAGACTTGAAAAGTGACAGACTCTCACACACCTACTGAAAGACTAGTTGAGCACAGGGACTCTTCCGTATTCTACAACGCGTTTTGAACAGGCCGTGTAATGAGTATACCACTCTGATGATCGATAGTACACATGGTGGAGGTCCCTCCCCGGCTGCTCGTCGACACAACACGCTTCCGGTTGTTAGTCCAGGTATGAGAGTGGGTCATATACACTATCAGAGACAAAACATCGGTGATTGGTTCCCCGATGTACAGATGGTTCAGTGATCTTCCCTCCGAATGATTGACACACTGTCCGTTGACCTTCGCAGTGGCGACACAGAGCAGACGAGTTCTTTTGGACTGAAAAGGGGACCTCCTCGATGATTATGTCCTGAGCTGATGATATCCTAGCAAGCAAGTGGTCGAAGGTTTTCAGCAAAGTACAGGGGAATCGCAACAGAACGCCCTGTGACGCACAGACGGTTAGACGGCTATCGTGCACGACGTGCGAGAGCGCTCGACGATATCGCTCTATCCATTCTCTCCGACAGCCGTCCATTTTTGGTTCTTGCCCTAACACTCTCATCTTGTTGTTCAGCTCAACGTTAATTGTTATGGCACCAAAAAAGACAAAGCTCTTGTTTGAGGGGAAGCGACCGGCTCTCCAGCCCACTCAACCTCTGCAGTCAAGAGTGAGCGGCTGCGGCTCATGTGAACTGCTTCATCTAATGTTCAGTCATTAGGAACTCTGAGAGACAAATTCGAGTACAAATTTTCGAATGCAGGGCTATTGCCTCGAAGGCCAGGACACGAGTCGATCACACGTGATTTGAACCAACAACTGAGGTGCCCAGCTCCCACCTTGAACGCTCGACTAGTCGCTTACTCTTCCTCTCCGGAGGCTGGAAGTGATTCCCAACTTGATGACCTTCACGAGATCGATGGACACGAACCTCCTGGTATTCATAGTACCGAACAATCACTCACAGCGCCCGCAACATGTCCTTCCATCTCCGCCTTGACGCCAACGGTTTCGAGCGATACCAACCCTGTTCCAGCTGCATTATCAACCTCTTACGAAAGACCTGATCACTCTCATGGTCAGGCGAAAGTCTTGCTACCCAGCAAGATCGAACATTTACCATACTCTTCCAGATTGTCTATCGCCCCTCCACTTTCCGACGTCGAACAAGGGATCCCGGAAAGGGTCAAAGCCCGGCGACGTGTCAGATTTGAAGAACTGATCTCTAACGAGCAAGCAGCGCCACAAACTGCCCGCCTTTCACCACACCCAGCCGGAGCTGCTCTTCTTCAAGGACAGTCAGCAAGGTCCGACAAATATGACGATGATATCATACAAATTCAAAAGACCGGGAGGTACACGGGTGACGAGCTCGAGGCAGCCCGGATCCTTCTTTCGCTCAAGGAGCCACGCACTCAGCAAGTGTGTTGACAGAGAAAACCTTTTTGATTGCAGGATGGTCTGCAGCGGCGCATTCCCCACCGACTAATTAGCCACTCACTACCACATCGTCACGACGATCTGTCATCCTAAATCTGAGCCCAACTTGGTCCTTGTTTCCTGCCAAGAGATACATCATAGTCACTAATAAGACAACATGGCTGTATTAGCTCACTTGGATACCATCATGTACACCGTCATGTAAACTTTTCCTTTTATCCTGCAGCCCATGACGCATCTCCAATTGTGCGCGCTAGCTCATGCAATTGCGAGCGCGTTGCGTCCGCGGATCGGATGGTGCGGTACTAAAAGTCGGTGTCGCGAGCTAACGTTCATGCTCGTCTAGCAGAAGAGACCCAGTCTCGAGACGTAGCCTGTGATGTAGAGAGGCTTTCGGAAGAGGCTAACGAATGAGCTTCCGACTCCACATCATCGTTTTCGCTCTCAGAAGAGTCTTCGAGAGCTGTCATCAACAATAGTCGAACGTATAACTCACCTGGATCTAAGGATCTGCCGCCCAAACCTAACATTGAATCTGCGCCTCCCGCTTGATAGAGCATACTGTTGCGTTTTCTCCGCACAATCTCCTCATCTCCGTTCGAGGCTGACAAGCTCGCTTCATCCTCTGCAGAGACAACAACCACTTCGGGCGCCTCATCGTCAAAGATGGGGCCGAAATGCGAGACCAGCTCGGAGAAGATGCCGGCAGGGATGCCGAGGGTGGGCGAGAAAACGATCCCAATATTGCGCAGGGTCATCTTGTTCGAGGCAGAGTTTTTAACGATGAGGATGAGATGAGCCGTAAGAGCTCGAAGGAGGGCGTAATTGTGAGGTGGCAGCTCGGAGACTAGTCTAGAAAGCTCCGCAACGCGAGCAGACGAATCTATCAAATCTGTCATCAGCGATGACACGAAATTATAGCTCACCCATGACGGCCAAGAAGCGAGGATGCAGGTCCCGGGTAAGAAGGCTGTTTGGCAGGTCGCGCAAAAATGTCTTCAACAAGCCAGCGATGGCGTGCGGATCCCATTGTTCGTCTACCTGAATCAAGTTGACATCGCCTTCAATGTCAAATCTGTCTTTCAAACCTTTGATAACGGCCGAGGAACCGCTAAGGCGATATATGCCCTCCTCAACCTCGGCATGTTTGACCTCCAAATACTCTATGCACCGGAAGACGATAGCTGGCAGATTGGCTCTCGACGCAATAGCGATGGAATCCGATAAAGCGACACCAAAGACCGGCCTTGCCATCTTCTCGGGGGCTTTGCCAAAGCTCGGCCAGAATCTGCCCGACTTGGCCTTTCGATCCCGTTCCTTGTCTCGTGGTTCCATTCCAGGTATCGTAAGGCCCTCACTGGCCACTTTGGACAGGTAAGCGGCGGAGTGTGGAGGTCGACCAGGTATCATGCTTTGACGTTTGGTGGCGCGAGATGTTGGCTCGGTGGAGGTAACGTCAACAGAGGAGCTGGAGACATGCGATGCAGGGTCACTCGGAGTGCGGCCGGACACTTGGTGTGTACTGGTCGCCGACGAACGCGAATTAAGCGATGGTGCAGACGGGCTAGGGGAGACTGGCTGCATAGACCGTTTCGACTCCATAGAGTTGATCAAGCTGGGTGAAGGCCCTCCGCCGAATTTCCCCTCGGTTGTTGATAAATTTGACATTGGTTGTGCAGCAGTAACGATGACGTCTCGACTTGATTTTCGCGAGTTGCTACGTCTGCGCTGCAGCAGAGGGTTGGAGCTTGAGGGGGGTTCGGCTGGCGAGGCAACACCGTTTGAAAGTTCTGGCTCAACATGCCGTACTAATACTTCGATCCATTTGTCTCTCTCGCTATCGCTCTCTGCGCAAAGTACGTGCCGCGTACCGCCCTTTTTCGCTTGCTCAATGATCAAAAAGGCATGTCTGAAATTGCGGTCATCGACTAACTCGGATGGCCGATTTTGACGCCCGATTTGCGCTCCTGAGATCACAATCGATCCGAGATGAGTGCCCCCACGCTGCAGTCAGCACTACTATTGAAACAGTACCTTACCGATTCGTAATATTCCATGACTGGCCCATCTAACACGAAATATCTCGTCTTCCAACCACCAAAGTTTTTCCCTTTTTTGGTCAAATAACCTTGCTTTTTGACTCCGTTCAGCGTAGCCTTCACCTTGTCCGAGCTCAAGAACTCGCAAAAGTCTGACTTATCACTGAGCGGGGCGACAAGTAAGCTTTGAATATAAGCCTCGAGAGCACGCTTCCGTTGATCAATTTTGCCTGGCGCAAAATCCTTCCAAGCTCTCCCATCTGGGAGCGGTGTGACAAGACTCTTCCATTCTTTCCTCCCTTTTCCGGCAATCGCCTTGATCTTCGTGTCGAGATCGATAAACGCGCTAAACAGTTTAGCGACGTTCCAAGAGGTCGCTTGCGAACTGGGTGGTTTGACTGTTACGGTTATAATGAAACACAGCACATCACGTCCGAGAGCGTTAGGGTAAACAGTGCTGTTGGTGATCGCGAGACGGGTGTGGGGTAGTAAGGAAGGCGACAATGCCGTGACATGTTCGGGAGATCGCTTCTCTCCTGTAGATCCGTTCTCAGTAGACTGCCTGGGGCTGTCATTGTCGTGAAAGGCAGCGGTCTCACGAAGAAGTGGCCCCAGCTCAAGTGGCAGCGGATTGCGCGTGTCGCGAGACGAGTAGAGTGGAGATAATGACGCTTTTCGAGGTGGTAATGGGTCCGCGACGTCGAGTCGGACGTCCATTTTTCCTTCTCCTGGCTCTTCGTGTAAGATATCCGTGGTGATGGCCAACGCACGAGAAGAAGGCGGAGGGACATGCCCTGGTCCTACCTCGCTGAGATGTTCGGAGTAGGTCGATGCCGGACTTAGTGCCGGGTTGCCAGGGCTGGGTTGTATCGTGTATTTGGCATCCCGTGGTGAGTCGACAAGCGACATGAAAGATCTTACTTCGGGAGGGAAAGCCATCCGACTTTCGTGTCGTAGCTTCGTGTCTGCGGCAGTCAAGGGGGCCGGCAAGGGCGTCGCTTGTGGTACCGCATAAGACGGGCTTGGCATGGGGAAAGCGACAGGCGGTCCCGTTGATGCGCTATCGCTGTCACCCGGGGAATCATGAACCGCTGGTTTGGACTGTCCCTCGCAGTCGGAATTGGTTCTTCGCACGACACCAGGATCAGCTTTGAGTGCCAACGCCGCCGTGCTAGCACTTGTAGACAACTTTTTTGCTGGAAGCGTGCTCAGCCCTGCGGAAGCCAGCCGTGTGTTCGCCCGATCGCGTTCAGATCTTAAGCGGTCGTTATCCGCGGCGAGACTCGCGCATTGAACCCGTTGCTTTTCGATCAACTTCCACAGCTGCGAGTTTTGCGCTTGCAGCAGGTTAGCAATGCTGGGCGTGATTGCTTACTAGATTGGCCTTCTCCGCCAGAACGGACTCGAGCGCCTTCTTCGTATCTCCTCCGTGTAATCTCAGTAGTCCCTCGATATCGATGTTTGTAGATGATCCTCTGTTCGGGCTGTTGCTTCTTGGACTAGAATGCTGAGGTGACGCGCTTGGAGAAGCTCGATGTTGCGATGCCTTCGGTGTCGATTGTGACGCGACAGACGACTGCAGATGATGAGGAAAGGCAGCAGTCGTGGACATGATGGATGTTCGAACCAAAGGATCAACGGATCATATGTTCATGTGCTGGTGGTCGTGCTTGTCGTAAGGATGTGTCGTGAAGGCTCGTGCGGTCGTGAGTGCGGTCGTGCTGGTCGTGGAGCGATTTTGAGTAAGACCTTCTGAAAGATCTGTGGAGTTAGACGTATTTCTACACGCAACAGACAAGGATGGTGTACAACGGACGTGCTCAGCACCTACCTATTTCACTCCTTCCTTGGGTCAGACGCGATACACTCAAGCGCAAGCTATCGACTTTCCCCTCCCTGTCAACTCGCCTCGTCACGAGTCGGGAACAGAAAGAAAGTCGTGAGACTTGTACTTATATGCTGACTCGAGTATAGCCAATTACAGGCCGGGGGAGGATGAAGCAAGTGAAACAAGACCTGGTCGTGATGTGGTGGATCTTCCGGGTCAATTCCCGTTACAAACAAATAAACGTAATGCATCCAGGGAAAACATCCAACCTGTAAACATACATGGCTTGGGGATTTGGTCTTTGCTTCACATCGCGCTTGGTAGTCCTCAGATGACTTCCAGTGATGTTCTGGAAGCGCTGGCATGATGCTTGTCATCTGTACATTCTAGATGCCGGTTGCAATTCAAGGGGCCTTTGGGCGGTTGGACTTAGGGCTCGAGCAAGGATGCGAGCTCACGAAGGGGTTCGCGGTAGACGTCAAAGATTAAGAGGCTTATATTGATAGAGAGACCTTGACCCTTAACACCCTAACCATGAGAGTAGGACATTAGAGGTGATTTAGAGCACAAAGACCAGGATTGTGGAGAGCAGATGCGCCGGAAGCTTGTCGCTCGTAGCGCTCATTGCCGACCTCCTTGACCGCCTGGAACAGCGACTGATCAGCGGAATACGTCTACATCCCGAGTCCTTGCTCCAGCCCTCAACACTGACGGACATCGATCAGCATCAGCTTGAAGTCATCTCCAACTGATGGAACAACGCTCCCGAGAAACGCGAGAGTCCGATGATGACAACAAGACTGTACACCAGGGTTAGAGACCAGGCTCTAACGACCGCTTCTCCTGAAACCGTCAGAATTGCATTACTTAGCTTACGATACAGATGACAGCGGTGAATTGGGGGATTGACGCACAAGGGCCGGGACCATGTCAACTGCTATACCTTACATACAATCATACAATTGAGGCCTCACGATTTATTATACGTCAAACCCACTTTTGCGTCAGCCCTCTCTCCTAGGCCCGATAGGCCTCTGCTCGTCGTTTAGTGGCTTGTCTATTGTCCTGGTGGGTGACGGGACCATGTTCATTTAGCACTCAAACGTCTTGAGACGGAGCGCGTTGCGTCTCGTCATTCAAGCCGGAGTGTCTGGCGGCATTCGTGGAAAAGCTTGATATCATTCCATGAACAATACCCGAACGTGATCTTCTCTGGCCATAGAGTTCAAGCCGGTGCAGTGTATCGCTGAGAGCTTTGAAGTCGATTGTTCCTGTATGGAAGCAGGGGAACGAATCCCGTTCGACGCCACTGCGATTTTAGCGTGACGCCACCCAACACAAATATCTGGAGTTTGTATCGATGGTAGAGGGTAACAGCGAGCCAGCAAGGCACCACCATGATTCCGCCCCCTGGCCCTTGGCTCCTCCTCTGTTCACGCTGCCACTCGTCACCCTGCCCCGTTTCGAGAATAGAGATGCCCAACATACAATTGTCACTAGCGTCGACTTAGATGAAATCACTCGCACACCAACTCGCCATCATATCCATTAATCGTTCGCGGTGACCGTTGACCGTTGACCGGCGTTTGATGTTTTATTACCCCCTTCAAACACTTAGTTTCTCACCCGAACTCGTTCGCCTTTTCGTCCGAACAACCTCTTTATCCCCTTGCTACCTTTTCTTCACTGCTATCATCGGAGGCCGACTTACCGGAGCAATCAAGTTTGCTTCTATAGATGGTCCCTCAACGCCCTTCGGGCGATGACCAAAGGCCATCTTACCCACCACCAAGATCCTTCTTGCATCATCTCCCACCTCCCATTCCGTCTGCTCCCTCTCCTCACTCCTTTCCTTCTCCAAGTGGGCATACAGACCCATCCAGCTGGGCGTCTGACCGGGAACGACCGAGGTCAAGGTGGTCACCCTTGTCATCGTTTGATCGTCAATCATCCCGCTTGCCATCTCTCAACGATTACCCCCGGACGTCAGTCTCTGGCTGGGAAGCACCTAGTCCTTCTGCTCCTACCTATCCCACCTGGGCTACCCGACCTTCAGTATCGTATCACACGTCGCCAAGCAAACCTCTCACCCCAATCACCGACCACCGTCCGCCTAGCCAACACAAGCACCTCCCTCATCCTTCGGCCGCTTCAACTCCTGGCACGACGTCACCAGGAAAGCACGCCACGTCGGACGACGGCCCGTCGGGAAAGAAGAAGAAACGTCGGGTCGCATTGTCATGCGCAGAATGCGCCAAACGGAAGCAGAGGTGTAATCGTGAAACGCCGTGCCAACACTGCGTCGCAAGACGCGTGCCAGAGCTCTGCATTCCGTACACTCGGGTGGGTAGTCCACCTCCAAGAGGAAAGGAAACGACCAAGGACATCAAGTCCGAAGAAGGAAAAGAAATGCCAGCTGCGAGGCAGCCCGGTATGCTGCCGACGTTGAGTGTACGGGTTGCTAGAATCGAGGCGTTGTTGAATGCTGTTGTCAACAAGGTCGACGGACTCGAAGGCAAAGCTCTGTCTGACTGGCGAATCAGTGAGTGGGCCGTGCGACGTGCGCTCACCCAGATCATGCTCCTGCCACCACTCCACCCCCTCGTAATGGGTCACGACTGCTCGAGTCTGTCAGAAATCTATCTACTTCTCCGTCCCCTTCTCCACCGCCGACAGCCGTCGATTTAGAGAGAGAATCAGCGGATATGGAAGGCAGTCGCGATGGCGATGAAGTGACTGGACTGGACATTGATAGCTCGATGAGGAATCCTTTGCCCCAATCGGTAAGCTGTCACGTTTACGGCGTCCTGACCCCAGATGAGACCGAATTCGAAGGAAGGAGGCGTTTCTCTAGGTCTCGACACCCATGGCACGCCCGCAGAACAATTGCAGAAGCTGTTCCAAAACTGCGGTGTCGGTTCCGAAAAGGTGCGTCCAAGGTCGACGTTGCTGATCAAAGGTGCAAGACCTCATGCAAGAGCTGCCGAACGAGGATCACGCAAACCGACTGCTCGAGTGGTTTTTCACAAAGTTCAATTATGTCCGATACCCAATCGATGAGCACATCTTCAGGAAATGTACGCACTCCTGCCGACCATACTGATGATAGCGTTCGAAGAATTATACGCATCGCAGGGTGACATAAATCCCCGTTCTGTTCTCTTCCTTCCACTCATATTTATCGTCTTCTCCATTTCCACTCGTATAGCGCCAGACGAATGGGCGTTGTCCGAAGACGATAAGCGGACTCAAAGTCTGCGTTACTACTGGCACTGTACGTCGCAATGGTACCAAACTAATTCTAGCCAAAAATGCCAGCATCATATCCAAAGCTGTCAAGGCTGAAAATATTCAACTCGTCGAAACGATGATTCTGGTGAGTGCCTTTTCGGCGTAGCTGACCGCCCGAAGACTGGGCTGTATCTGGTTCTGATGCACGATCGACGGCTTGCGGAAGCCTGGGCCGATTTCCGATCCGCCATCAGTATCGCACAAGCACTTGGCCTGCATCGAGACGGGACAAAATTGCGTCTGGACGCATACACGACGGAATACAGGCGAAGGCTATGGTCTTATCTAATCCACGCCGATGCGACTTACTCATGCTTGCTGGGACGACCCACATGTCTTGACCCGAGATTCAGCGACACAAAGTAAGTCGCGCCGCTAATCGCTCTAACCACAGACCGCCATCCAACCTTGAGATGACCGATCTTCTCGACCGCAAGACGCCTCGTCCCAAACCTGACAGCGAACCGACGTTTGCGACATATCTTATCCTTCGTCGAGGCTTGGGAGAGATTGTCGCCCGAGTCACGGATCATTTTCAAATGCTTGGCGAAGCAGTCCAATATCGCGACGTCGAGGCTATCGACGAGGACTTCAAGGCGTTCGTGGCCGCGCTGCCCAAAGCCTTCAGAATGACAGACCCGGACAGGTCATGGGATGCGAGTGAGTGTACGCTGTGGCACGGCTGACAGGAGAACTGTGGTTCCTGCCAGTGCACCGCTACTACATTCAGACGGAGATTCTGCATTTCACGATAATCCTCCATGTAAGTCGTTGCTACGAGATCCGCTAAAGGTAGCGACCTTGGTTGTTGAAAAAGCTGCGTAGCAGCCGTTACGCCTTATCAAGAACTGCGTGTATCGAGGCTGCTGCCACCGACTTTAGGATTGTGAGTCAGGAGTTTGGTTGGCACTAATGTTAGCGAGAAGCGTTCAAAAAGGACGTGCCAGATTTCTTCGAGACTCTTCTGGCCAGCTCTTTCCGAGAATTTGTAAGTTGCGAATGATTCCAAAGTTATGCTAAGACCAGAACGTTGCGATGATCGCGGGAATCAGCATCATTATCTCTCCGGTACGTCTAGAAGCTCCGATCTCGCTAATGATAGTACACCCCACATCTCAATGAGATGAGGGCGATCTTGCAGAACTTTATGGAACAACACCCTCATGACCCGTCTCTAGACGACTTTTCGAAGAAGGAGTCAGCTATCGTGAGTGTAGTATCGGAACACAGAGCTAAGACCAGATATACACTTTGTATCATCGAGCCAAAGAACTCGAAGAACGACGCCGTGTTGAGCACACTTCGCGACCAATGTCGAGCTCGTTGCGCGGGACACAGGACAACGTTTCCGCCGAACGTCATGAACCGATGCCGGTGCACCGGACTCCTAGTGGACTTCTCTTTGGACCCAACGGGACGCCATTGCAAGGAAAATCGCCACTTGCTGGTTTCATCGCCCGACAAAGTCCGATGAATCACCAATCTGGAACCAACAGTCCAGATGACGATCAGCCTCAGCAATTGTGAGTGATATCCCACAGCTTTACTGACCAAAGACTCGACCATTGGCTAATGTCAAACACTTCCTTTGGCCCACCACTATCGTCTCTCGACCCTTCCCAAGCCGTTTACCCTCAACCTCAGCCATTCCAGACGGCATTGAACTACGGAACACGTGAAGGCGCATGGATCGACCCGCCCATGCAAGGGATGGTACCGCAACTGGGTATTGGAACAGGATACCCGCCGCAGCACACGGGGTTCATTCCTGCACCGACCAGCGAGTTTATACCTAGCCAAGAGGTGCCGGAGATGGAGGGACAATGGGGGGATGGCAATTCAGCTCAGTATTGGAATAATTTGGTCGATCGTGAGTGTCTGCCAGAGTAGACTACCATCCAAGACTGACAGCAGGCATCTCCGGTGCTCTGCCTCTCGGCTACACTGAGATGAGCGTGCCGTCGACTTGATTGTCCACGACACTGTTCACGACACTTGAGGGTTTAGGTACGGTACAGATGGTCTCCGTCCATCTGCAGGTGGGATGGTGAGGCAATGTGCATAATGTCAGAAGTACGTGATGTAAATTCGGGAGGGGTTCAGGAACGATCCTGGAGGTTCCGAGGGTGGGCGTCCGAGCGGCGCTGAGAAATCCTCCTAGCGATAAGAGAGGCCTGAGGAGGGTTGTGCATATTGAGCGGTAACAGGAGGGCTGTAGACCAACAACTAAGACAACAAATAAGCCGGAATGCCTGCCATGCAAACACGAAGTACTAGGCTCGTTTGAGCATGTCCGGGCCTAACCGCCGTGAAGTGGGAGATCGCGCTAGCCGGGCGGATACGAGCGGATAGGAGACGATCGGTCAATCTTGCGCGAAAAGTCAGTTTGCAGAGTTTGATCCGAGTGAGCACAAGTGAGCAGTAGCAAGGTCCTTGTTGTGATCCTAAGAAACCTGGTGAAAGCTGAACGCGATCCAATGCAGTCGGCATGCGGCAAGCGCGACCAAGGAGTCTGGGATGCCACAAGGACTAATCAATTCGGTGATACGGCGATACAGCTTTTACGCAACATCGGCGATAACGACCAGACTTGGACCCTTGATGTGGCGATCTATGTAGATAGTCGGAGATCACTGAAGCGGAACATGCTGTCAATGGCGTTTTTGCTCTACGGGTAGGCTTATCGTAGAATTCACATTGAACACCATAACGATAGCATGCGCCTGTGTAGCCATAGGAAAGGAAAGGAAAGTGTACCATATGGGTGCATCGCGCTTTCGCTTCCTGTGAAGCGTCAACAAACGCTGTCGCGTTGGCGTGCAACACTGGATTTGAGATTACCCTTTCGGCTGGACAGGCGGCATCTGCTTTTTCTAGATCAGATGAGCGAATTTCTCGGATACGACCGTGTATTACGTTGACGCGCCCCTTCGGTCCACGAGATCGCAACGTCGAGGCTGCGCATTATATCTACGATTACTTAGTCATCGTTGTTTGAAAGCTAGAACCCGAGCGTAGGGTTCTATGCATCGACCAGAATGGATGCATGTGAATATGTAGACTGCGCCCTTCATGCCAAGGTACCCCAGGACCAGCCGATCACGGCGCCGATAACCAAACAAAAGGGCCGGCGGTTTGCGCCGTAAACGGCAAAAAGGGAAAACACGGAGCGATTATGAAACGAAAGTTCCGATTGGTCCGGACCCGGGGACAGATTTTGTTCATTATACCAGTGCAAGCATACAATGATATGCACAGGGTGCACAGTTGGAGCTGGGAGGATACATGGCGTAAAGAGTGACTACATGCGATGAATCTGAACGACGTCGGCGCGACGGACGCAGGGAATGGTAGAGGGCTAAAGCGACGGTTAAAGACGTCCATTTCCTTGTCGATTACGCGGCCGGGGTCATGTGGATAAAAGTGCCACAAGCCGTAATCAGCGTGAGAGAATTTGATATATTTGATATCGTTCAGGGCTTAACCGGGTTATCCTATCGTTCGCCTTACCGCTTCCGCAACAGTTTCGTTCCCCATCTCAATCTCGCCTTTACCTGGAACATCGATAACACTATAATCAATCTTTCCGCTTCGTTTCAATACATTATAGTTGTCTGGTCGTGGGGATCAAGTCCAACACCCCTAGAAGAAGATTGTCGATACGGAATCGCTACGAACAGGAGACGGGAAATCCACTAAAACTAAGGAAAAGTATAGGTGAGTAGGCTGATTGATTGATTACCCATCTCATCTAATCATCCCATCCATCATCACCTATCGCCATCTCTCGACTTCTTCTCTTGTAGAAGCGATTTTTTGGTGCTTACCGTCAGTCTGTGACACCACCGATAACGTCCCTTGCGCCGGCAAACCCGACGTGACACATTGACGCCGCCGATTTCCGCAGACTGCATTGCCTTTACTCTTCCTTCACCTAATCTCTTCGTTATCGCCCCTTTCACCTGTCCCGCCAGTCATCGCCCTTTCATCCTCGTGAGTCCTCTTCCATCGACCTTTCATTATACCGTCATCGTTACAGTCCTTTCCATCGCTATGACCTTATCTTAACCCACAAACCTTCTTTTCCGCATGGGCACTGATCACCCTCGCTTCCTGACTTGCCACCGCGGAAACGTGCCCGTCGTATCCGATTTGACAATTTGTTCTTTCTTCTTGAACTCTTGCTTATGTAGATAGCACAATGTCAACTTCTGGGCCGTCAAGCAGGACCACACCCGGGGCATCACCCACCGCCCATCTTTCCCCTCTTGGTCAAACTTCCGCCCGCATCTCACCCTTACCATCGCCCAACCAATCTTTCAACTACCGACGATTTTCTGCTTCCACATCGCGGATATCAGACGAGCGTGGATCTATCTCAGAGAAAACCGATGCACCGGAAGATGCGATAGAGGATGAATTGGATGAGAAAACACCAGCCGCTGCTCCTCGGGATAGATCTCTTTCAGGAACGAAGGAAGAGAAGCCTGGGGCTGGACCGGTGAGCGCAGTCCGAAATGGGAGATGGGCCGCTGGATATGGAGACAGGTGGAAAGTCGGTTTCGGCCCAAGCAATGAGAGAGGAGGGGACGATGAATCAGATTCAGTCCCCAGCAGGATGGCGAGCCCAGCGGTCACACCCGTATCGAAGAAGGAGGAAGAAGGGAGCGAAATGAGCTATAGAGAGGACGAAGCACAACGACCGGGCGAAGTCACCCCGCCGCCTTCAGCTAGAAAACGTAAACGTGGGTATCACTCGCTTCTCCCGCTAACGAACAGCCATAGCACCCGCTCTACCCTCACCTCCGCCTTCCACCACTTCTCATGCTCACCCACGACTCGGAACATGTCCAGGCGATGGTCGATGCAACGGCGCCGGAGGCAAAGCAGGTTGCGAAGGATGCCCTACTTACAACAACACCATTGCCACCTCCGCAAACCACTCCGAACCTGCTGCGGCCGAAGGCATCGAACGACCCATTCGAGGCTTCTATGACAGACCACCTTGGACATTGGGCGGGCTGTCTCAAGGCCTAGTCATGGGTAATCGATCTCTCTCATCGGGCAGTCAGCATTTCCCCTCGTCGGTACAACCGAAGACTGCGCCAGCATCGGAAGATGCGGGCTCGCAGCGATCAGCCTACTCCCCCGAGTCAGATCATGGACAACAACCCGGAACCTCAAGCGCGGCGGGGCTGGCTGCCACTCCGGTGGGCATGAGTTGCCGAAATTGCGGGACGAGCACGACACCGCTGTGGCGAAGAGACGAGGAGGGCAGGCCGCAATGTAACGCTTGCGGTGAGTTGCACAGGTCCGTACGAAACGGTGCTGACCCTAGGTCTCTATCACAAATTACACGGCGTACCACGACCAGTAGCTATGAAGAAGACAGTGATTAAACGGCGCAAACGAGTCCCAGCCGTCGGAGCCCAGGCGAGCAGCGCGAGCAATGGAAGAGTATCCAGCACTGCCACCCCCGAAAGACAGTCACCGGCCAATCCTCCCGTACCTATGCCCCATACACCCGCTACAGCAACTATCAATCCTCCTCCCCACACGCAGCCACCACAACCACATCCTTTTGATCGACCCGGCTTTCCCGCTCCAGCTGGACAGACCCGACCTATGCAAAATCCCCAAACGGCCATGTCAGACCCATTGGGCCTTCGACGGATTCCTTCGACCGGCAACAAGGCTGTTCCTCTTGTCCTCAATCCTTCTGCCGAGCGCAAGAAGCCTTGGTGGATAGAAGATCGACACGAAGCGAGTAAAGCACGGGAAGATGTCGAAAGGGAAGCTCATCAAGCTCGCCTGAGAGCAACTGCAGCTGAAGGGAGGGACGCCCGAGATCCTCGGGATCGTGAAAACGTGAGTTCCTGCATCATTTGTTATTTCTTCCCTTTATCCTCGTTGCATTATTGGAGCCAAGGCCCTTTCATGCGATTGTCTTAAGACGATCCGAGGCGGTGCAGTTCAGCAGCCTTCCGTTCCCACCCCCGTGGTTCCCTTCTTTCCTTTCACATACCCTCCTTTGAAAGTATATCGACCTTTGTCCGCCAATATATTGTGGCGAGCTCCCTCTTGAGCATATCTCTCCAGAGTGTTGCGTCAGCTTCCTCCAATCGTTTGCCTGATGAGCGAGAGCCTTCCGCTGCCTCTTCCTTTTGCACGTCAAAATCCCTCGAGCTCGGCGCTGACGCGTTCTTCTTCTCAACAACATCTTTCCCTATCTCGCCGCTTCACCTCTCCCAAACAATCATCTCAATCATACCACAAACGATCTGATCGACGATTTTCCGCGCCACCACAGATCACTCACGCACATCAACTCGCCGCTGAGACTCTCCTCACCATGGCGCCAGGAGGTACCCCTACCTCGCCCGATAAAAAGACAGATACGCCTTCTACTACCGCTTCCGTTCCCGCAGGTGGACGTACGACACCTCAGCTTGATGATCCAAGGGGCCTGAAGAGGAAAAATGAAGAAGATGAAGCTGCTCGGCCACGTCCTGGGAGTGTGCTGGGTTTAAGCACCGCAGAGAAGGAGAAGCCAAAAGATCAAGCCTTTTCTCGGTCTCCATTGACCACGCACGACAAGCCCGCGATTCCTCCTACTCTTCCCGGACGCACTCAACCACCCAATGCTTCCAGCATCCTCGGCACTGCGGCTGGTCCCCCTCGATATTCTATTTATGGCCCTACTGCCCGGGATTCCATTGCATCCTCTCCGTGGGCAGCGCTGTCGCAACGTTACAACTCTCTCGGCCTTCGCCGCGACTTGTCTCCGTCTGTACCTTCGACGGCGCCGAAGGCAAACCCTGGGACGGCCCTCTCCCCCCCTCGACGTGCTTCGCCCGATCCGCATGGCCGATTTCACCCTGGTACGACTCCCGCGTCCGGTGCTAGCGCCGCAAATTACGGCCACTATGCCATGGGCCGCCGCGAGCTGCAAGAGCACCGCGAGCAGCTGCGAGAGGGCAAGCGCTGGCTTGAGGGTATGCTTATCAAGACGGACAAAATGATCCACATGGTCGAGAACAAGATGGCTCTTGCGCCCAACGACACTGTCGTGCGTACCGACGCTCTTGCCGGCTCACATTCCCACGCCTCGACTTCGTCCAACCCACCTAAACATTCGGAAGATTGGGAGTTTGAGGAACGTGAGCGTCACCGTCAAAAAGAAATCGAACGGCTTGAAGCGGAACGCGAGCGCGATAGACTCGAGAGGGAGAAGCGCGAGCGTGATCGCACTGACCGAGAACGTTCAGATCGTGAGCGCATTGAGCGCGAGCGAGGCGACAGGGAACGAATGCAGGAAAGGATGGCATCATCTGATCGGGAACACGGCTTGGGTGGAGTGGGCGGTTTTTTTGGCGGTAGGGACGCTCGAGGCCTCGCCACGCTAGGCCGGGAACG
Source organism: Papiliotrema fonsecae (assembly GCA_035773095.1). Taxonomy (NCBI): domain Eukaryota; kingdom Fungi; phylum Basidiomycota; class Tremellomycetes; order Tremellales; family Rhynchogastremaceae; genus Papiliotrema; species Papiliotrema fonsecae. Next base: position 318,932 of record JAHRBW010000006.1, read on the forward strand.
GGATCGAGGTGAAGCGGAACGAAACAGAGACTTGCTTTTAGCAAGCAGACGCGTCACCGCCGTCAGCCCAAACGGCCGTGAACGATCAACGCCAGGCGCTGCGCCTGCAGGCGCGAACCCTGCAACCCATGCACACGGACCCGGTCACACTAATGGGTCCACTGCGCCCGGCGTCAGCTCCACGTCAGCTGCGACGGGTGGGGCGGCGGCGAGCAACGGTGAGAGAAAAGTAGGAGGATGGGATGGTGAACCAGTCATGGGTGGTGTTGCCTTGCCACGGCGGGATCAGGGGATGAGGTTAGGGCGGGGTCTGTGGAGTTTTGACGTGAGGGGTTGATTATGAGACCACGCTCTAGTAATTCTTGGTCCACAGCTTCACGTCACATGTTTATCGCTATGTATCAGCACCGTACATGCATCGTGCGACCCTTGAGCATCCTTTAGGCGACAGATTTAAGTAGGCAAATGGGGGGATGAACGGTTGGTGCCACCCGGATAACGCCGCCGCTATCGCCGCAATGGGCAGCTCAGCATTGAAGTTCGACGTTGAGCAGGAAGGACGAGTGTTTATCCATCGTCACTGCCTTTTTTTGCTTCTCAAACTTTGCTGCTTCGCCTCTGGCTTGAACAAGGAGAAGAACCTGAATAAAAATGGTGAGTTCGCGAGCAAGAAGGGGATACAGTGGGTAGTTCGCATGAAGCGGGTGGATAGAGTACTGGGATGCAAGGACGTGTCGCGTGCGGGGATCGCGATCTACGAGCGCATTATCGCCCGGGCAGAGCATAGAACTGCGTGGGAAGTTGACTGGAGTAACTCATCTCGCGTATGGCGGACACGGCGGAGTAGATGAGGAGAGCGAGGAAGAGACGGCGGGCTGGACATATGGAAAAGCAAAGATAATAGCTGACGCTTCTTCCTCCTTGTTTTCAACATCTTCCTGTTTCGATATATAGCCTCGTAAGCTCTCAACCTGATTGGCACGAAGGAAAGCTAATCAGAAGCTCCTAAAGCAAAACACTCGAAGATGGTCACTCTTCTCAACTACCGACTGAAAGTCACTTTGTGAGTTTATCGGACACTCTGCCTCTCGTAACGTGTTACGCGGGTGAACGCGTTGGCCCAAAGAGGCTTCTGGCGCGGAGGAGATGCAGACTGGAGCAAGCCGTGGAGTGGTGCTGATTCTAGGAACGACGGTCGATCATTAGTCGGACAGATGTTGGCATACGACAAGCACATGAACTTTGTCTTATCCGAGTGCGAGGAGTTCCGAACGGTCAAGGTGGGTTGAAACGTCGCTCGTCACTCGCTACCCCAGTTCACATGTGACATCTGTTGTACTTGACAGGAAGTGCATGGCGGACATTGCTTACCTGTAGTCGAAAAAGGCCAAATCCGACGAACCATCTTCTACCGTGCAACAAAAACGAACCCTGGGTCTCGTCATTCTCCGTGGTGAAACGATCGTCTCTGTTCAAGTGGAAGGACCGCCCCCTGTTGTTGGCGAATCGAAAGGACTCGCACCGGGACCAGGAGCAGGTGTGGCCGCTGGAAGAGGGATGGGTTTGGGTGCGGGAGTGCCGGGAGCGATGGGTGGAATGGCAGCGAGACCTATGGCATATGCTCGACCTCCACCAGGTTTCCCTCCCGGGATGCCGGGTATGCCAGCGGGTATGCCACCTGGATTCCCAGGAGGTATGCCTCCAGGAATGCCTCCACAAGGGTAAGTTGATCTCTCCGTCATGTCGAGGGGGAGTCGTTGCAGAACGACTCGTGGAGGATAAGCAGCAGGGAAAGCAGCACATTTAAAGGATCGTGACGTCTAGCTTTGGGAGAGATATGCTAGTCCAATGCTTACCCACAGTATGCCACCAGGATTCAGACCGCCAGGATTCCCCGGAGCGCCCCCACCAGGATTCCCACCCGCCGGCATGCCCCCAGGGTGAGTTTCTTCTTGTTTGCTATTAAACTGTTTCAGTAGCTAAAGTCAGATTCCCGCCAAGGCCACCACAATAATAGAACCGGTTGTATGGTTGTTAAAAGGGCGAGTGTCCGTGCGAAGTCTGACATGATGGGTTCCGTTTCGACATGCATTTTCGTGGATACTGTACAAGCGGGACATCGGTCTAGAGGAGATGGCTGCAGGGCGAGAGCACGCAGCGAGGAATGAGCGTCATTGCATTGGCGGGGAAACAGGTTCAAGATGGTTTTCTTCAAAGACCGGCCCTTCCCTGTGATCCGATCCTGTCTTTTCTGACTTCGCGTCGTCATGTGTCTGAAGACGACCACACGGTGGATGATAGAGGATGTGTTCCCTCGCCGAAAGCAAGGCGTCGCGTCGGCGGGGTCGCTACAGGTACTCTTCGACGTCAAACGCTCAGGGCTGTACGCCTGGCTGTGGCATCAAATACCGATCGAGACTGTGATCTGGTCCCATCTCCAGTCGCAAGTCATTTCAGAGCACAAAAGCGCCAGACGCAAAGAATCAATGGGGTAGTGGTTGGTGATGTGCAGATCGACCAGCTAGGGTACTTGACGGCTGACCGGGCGAACAAGCATAAGCGGTGATGAACCAGAAACGAGAAAACCTGTCAGGCATAAGCAGGCGCCGTTGTGGTCATGGCGTGTTAGTCAGATATGATGTACCTCAGATATGCAAGCTGTACTGGATAGGTTCCGCGCTTTCCCATCATAGTTCCAACACCAGCAGCTTTGGAAAGTCAAACATGTCGGGATGGCGATCGTCTCATAGTTATCTATACGAATACTGTTTAGTCTATGGACGTTGATACGCCCTGATCGTCTGATCGGACGACTCTCAAACTGGGTGGAGCATCTGGCGGTAAAGGAAAACAACTGTACTTGTCGACCCAACTTGAATCTCGTTGCGGTCTTGTCAACGCGGGGACGATACGGTTCGCGCACAAAGGGCGCGTACAGCAAACAGGGGGCAGAAATGATGCTTTGTGGAGACAGACGGCTTGCGGTTATTTCTCCAGGTGACAAGGATTTGATGTGTTCCAAGATTTCAGCTGTTGACAAAACATCAACCACAAAAACCACACAAATCGCACAGCCATACATAGATCGGCTTCTCATCCTTAGAAATGGCCGATGATCACTCACGACATAAACGCGATGCAGACATGAGGCACTTGCGCGCGTGCTTCGACATGATGGTCCTACAGCGTACATAACGCCCCACGCCCTCTGCCCATTGTCTTTGTTCTCTCATCCTCTCTTGTCCCTCTGTTATCTTGAACATTGTATCAGCTCATATATCTTGACGCGGCGGTATCTATTCTTTAATCACTCAGGCACCCGTGAAAATGGGCGGCTCAGCATTGGGACGACCAGCCAGCCGACTCTCAACTCCCCAGCTCGAATCACTCATCACACACTCGCAAACCCGCCTCGCGCCTCATTTCTCCCAGACACTGCCTCTCTTTTCGTTCTCCGATAAGAGCTCTCACGGAGACCTCGACCTCGTCTGCGCTCACGTTATCCCGTTTGACCCGAAAAAGGTCAAAGGGGAGGATTGGGGCGTGCTCAGCGACAAAGGCGAAGATAAGGGACCGGGGGCGTGGCACCCTGTTCAAGGCGGTAAGAGAGATGCGGAGCAGGGGAAAGAGGGGGAAGAGAACGCCAGGTTCAGGGCGTGGGTGGTTGAAATTGTAAGGACGATGGGCGGGACCGAGTGGAAGAGGAGTGGAGTTTCCAACGCCTTCCTGAACGTGGGCCTCCCGGTCACAGCGGTCGAAAACTTGCCAGGGGATGTGATTGCTGAGAACCCAAATGATCAGAGAAGGGTCCACGAGGTGGGTTCATGCTGGAAGATGACAAGACTACGGTAGCTGACGGCATTCCTTCTCACTTCGGTCATTCTCGTCAAACACTGAGATCGCTTTCGCTCGTTCAACACCGACCACCGTCACCTTTGATGATTCACCCTTGTATTGGATACAGCACTTCTACCAAGTCGATCTGCAGATCATCGCCCCTGAACATCTCGTTTTCACCCAATTCTCCCGTTCCTGGTCCAACGTTCTCCTGACACACGCCCTCACACTGCTTACTCCCCACCTCAAACTCAACGGTACGCACATGGGGTTCCATTACTCTCCCTATCCCGGCCTGGAACCGATCAAGTTCGAGCTTACCGCTGTGCCTGCGGACATGTGCAACTGGCTCGGACTCGATTACGGGCGGTACGAACAAGGATTCAAGAACGAGAAAGAGCTATGGCTCTGGGCGACGGACATTCGCCCTTTCTTAGACAAAGATGGAAAGGAAGTTGGACAGGGGAAAATCAGGGAAGCCTGGCAAATTCTGGTCAAGCCTGACACGAGGCGCAGGAAGGAGGGGGTGATCCCGCGCAAGGGGAAGAGTGAGAAAGGGAAAAATCCTACTTGGCTGGCATTTCTGAACTGGCTGAGACTTGGAGAGGACAGTCCTTTCAGGAAGGAATACGTGCCTCGACCGCCAAGGGCCGATATTGACGTCGTCAACTCGCCTGATGATAAGCCTACCACATCGGAACAGAACGCAACTGCTCTTGCACAAACACCAACAAAGACCGACAACGCTCTTCCGCATTCCACACCTCCCCATTCTTCCCAAGCGAATCAAAACATCATCGACGTTGACAACCCCACCGTGCTCTGTCCGAATGCCAAAGAGGCCCTTGTTTGGTGGTCCAGGTGGGAAGACTTCCAGCGGGTCATGCAGTCGAGACGAGAGGTCGCAGAAGCTCGCGCGGCCAGTCAACGGAAAAATGTCGAAGACGCCGAGAACTCTCGTGAAGTGAGAGTGAGGCTCGAAGGATCAGCGGTCTCGGCGATGGAACCGGCGCCGACCGTGTCGGCGGAAGTCACCGCTTAAACGGTGGATGGACAGAGCTCGCAGGCAAAGGCGAAGCTGGAAACTAGTGGTTCCCGAAGCGTGATTGTGTTCCGTATATCTTCTTGCATCATCTATAACGATATGTCCATCCATGTATACTCTGTGAACTACATGACAGATAGCACTGGTTATCCATCTCAAAATGTATTCAAGTGGATCATCTTTAGCCAAGTGGACTACCTCCACCGACGCCACACGCGGGAAAAAAACGACTTGGCGAAAACCCTGAGTATCAGTCGGCAACGTTAATCATCGTCTAATTACAACTACATCACAAGCACCCACCCTTTTTTTGATTTCCCATCGCGCTCTCCCCACCGCAGTGACCTGTAGCGTAGAGAAGCAGTGAAGAGGAAGCGTGTGTTTTTAAAGAATTAATCTTGTCCGTGCAGTCGAGCAACGACCGACGAACACATCTCGTATCAGTCACTCTGAACGAACCAAGGTGAGTTTGACAACTTGCGTCTCACGCATTTCGTTTGGTGGCATGGCACTCTGTACAGAGCAGTGGTCCTGCGCATTCTCCCTCTCCGCAGGTGTTCTTTGTTGTATTGGTTGCGCGAACACCGAGAAAACCGGGAGAAGACCAGACGATCAATCTACCAGCGAACCTCCACCTCGACCCTGTTCCCCCATCTGTTCATCTTCTTTCTGTTTCCTGTCTTTGCCTGTCATCTGCTCAAAGTTCCTTGCCGACGCTGACAACGACAGCAATACGCTATTCAGACACCCATATTATCGACTTGTGATTGTCGTCGTAAGTGCACTTTACTACTTCTCGGCATTGTTTCGGTAGTGTGATCTTCCTCCACCACGTCTTTCCAGACCATCATATACGGTTTTATTCACGTCTACCCTCGAGGTCTCCTCGCATGGAGCGGTCCTCTCCCCCATTGCGATCTAAGTGTACTTTGTGCATGTTGCATATGGTCACCTGCTTTTCATATCGCATGTTTCCGAAACACCATTCCTTTCCTTTGGCCCCCCGTCGCGCCGGTTTGTCCGCTGGCGATGTAATCAACTCCGATCATCTCCTATCATCGAGTCCTTGCTTCTTTTCTCGTATCATCGTGTCGCTTCCTCTTCCGGCGTGTCATTTCTATCCTACCACCCGTATCAAACCACGAGGGCCGGAGGCTCTCAGTCGTGGCTTGGCTTGTCGCTCAGGTCCCAACATGTGGAGTCTCCACAAAAGTCATCACATCTCGACAATTTACGTAAATGTCTGAAATGAGGGTTTCGGAAGACTATCACCGAACGAGATTCGTACAACACCTATCTGGGTCGTTGCATCGATTCCAGCACCTCGATTCTCACTCTTCCCATTTCCACTGCTATTTCTCACCACGACAAGAGTCCGAAGTGCTATCGGCTACGGTTGGATGGACATGCGGGTGGTGTTTCGTGATCGCTGATTGATACCAGGCACAGTAGACGCCGCCCGCATTGACCCTGAACGAAAACCGACGGAACGAAACCTACTACTCACTCGTCCGCCCTTTTCGTCACTTGCAACGATCATCTCTTGTTACATTTCCACACTCTCGCGCCCACACTGCATGTCATCGGCCGTGCTCTCGCCTCATACGACCGCATTACCACTTGAAAAGTCTTCAGGCCAAGGGGCTTCGCGGGTTCGCCCTACGCCAACACATACAATCTATAACCGCGTATCAAGCACGTCTGCTGTGCCGACACATTCCTCTGCTACGCCTTCAGTAGCGGGTGGGATAAGGAGCAGAATGTCGGGATCGCCGGATGACAATACTGCAGACAACCGGCCGAACGGAGTAGACCATAACGACGGGATTGATGGTGATGGTTTCGAGCCCACGGCAAGTCAACTTCGGTCAAGCCCCGATTTTCGCAGTGAACAAGAAGGAGAAGAAGGAGAAGAAGGAGAAGAAGAGATTGATATCGATGCTGAACCAGAAGAAGAAGGGGAAGAGGAATTGACGAGACCACCCTCGCCTGAAGACGATGTCGAACCTCCAAAAGAAACGCAGCGGATCAAGTTGGTTTTCGGTAAGAAGCGAAAACCCGACGACGATGAAGCGGAGGAGCCTGTCTCTGTAGGAACTGTAGGAGCGGATACCACCGACAAAGCGTCGGAGGAGGCGCTTCGGATAGTGGAAAAGGAACAGTTGAAACGAATGCCGAGAAAAAAGCGAAAATGGCTCAAAAAGGGCGAAAGTGAGTCAACCTGACTGACTCCAGCTGATGGCAGTTGATCCCGATGATCACGTCGCCGTGGCGAGACAACGAGAGCGTCACAAGCTGATCGACCAGTAAGTCATGTATTGCGGCGCTTCTGATACGCAGAGCACTAGAAAATCTCGATTTCCAGTACGAGGAGGTGGAAGCGCTCCGTCATGAGTCGGTGATATGGATGCTGGAAGAGCTGGAGAGGAGGAAAGAGCATCAGTTGGCTAAATTAGAAGCGAGATACAAGTGAGCATGCGTGTTGACCGTGTTGACGACAGAGCCGAGGTGGAAGAACTCGGACACATGCGGGATCATTTCAAAAAACAGTTTAGATCGGACTTTCGGGTGAGTCCTCATTCGTAACATCGCTCATTCTAGGTTCGGCGAGACGAGCTCACGGATACAATGTCTGAGGAAATCCGGCAAAAGATTTCCCGTCTCAAGCACCAAAATACGCTTCTCCGCGTGGTGCCAGACACTTACCCCGCTTCACGTGACGGCCGTGGTGGCGGTGGCTGGGTGGTTCCCACAGGCCATCTCTTGTCGTCGGGCGAGCAAAACACTGTGCCTATCAGAGCTGGGTCAAGTCGAGTACGTATGGACATCTCTGTCGATGTCATCGGCGTCGCTTCAGAAATTGGACGAGCGGATCTGGCCAAAATGACACCCGTCAAGCACACACCTACTCCGCCGCCTAGACCGGTGGCCCGGGACAAGAAGCCAATCATCGAGACTCAGGCAGATGTCAAACCTCCTCCTCGACCTACTGCGCGGCCTGCTCCTGTCTCTGCTCCTGCACCGGCGCCTTCACCAGCGCCTGCTCTGCCCGCTTCTCGAGTCCAAACCAAACCCCCAACATATTCCAACAAATCGGCATACGCCGCGGCACCCGCTTCAGCATCGTACGCATATCAGCCTACCGCACAACCGGATCGGAGACCCGACCCGACCAACTATACACCTCCTATGCCGCTCTATCACGGTGCAGCGAAGGGCAATCCAGCCTATCTTTCATGGGAGGAATACAGATCGTATGCCAAGTACGACGCTTGGGGATGTCCCCTTCCGCACGACAATTACCGTCGCGATCTAGTGTTGCGAGAAAGTTGGGAGAAAAAGCTGGGCAGGATACCTCGCGAGAGCGTCGTCCTGCCCCCAAACGACGCGGCAAAAAAGACCCATTCTGGACGCGGACCCACGGGACCTGTCACGGCAAGCCATCAGCCTGTAACAGCCACCGCTGGTCCCTCTACCATTCGACCGCAACCTGCGACTGCTACCGCTACGTCTTTCCAAACACGGCCCGCTGCCGCAGCGGCGAACCCGGAAATTGCTTGGAAATCCAGACTCGAGATCGAAGCTGAGCAGAGAGAACGAAATCGGCTTGCTGTTGAAGCTGCCGACAGACAAAGAAAGGCAGCCGCGGAACAGCGACTCCGTGTGGAAGAGGAACAACGACGGGTTATCGCGAGACGAAAGGCAGAGGACGATGCGGCAAGGGAACGCGAGGCAGCGAGGGTACGAAGGGAAGCCGACGCGGCTGCCGAGAGGGAGCGGAAGAACAATTATGAGATTCCTCCGTATAAACGGACTACTGGCGTGATGCCGTCCGGGGCAGGATCGAGTGGGTGAGTCCGTGACGAGACAGCGTGTTTGACTTTTTAGCTGACAATCAGATAAGTGCCGCGCGGTGTCCTTGCGGATCACAGGAAGGGAGACGGGTATATGAATTGAAGCGAACACGACAGCGGAGAAACAAGAGCCGGACAAAACGAGTTCTTGATTTTCATTCGGGTTTTTCCCGCAGCTTGGTCGTGCTCTACCACATCAGAATTACATTTACATACGCTGCATTTAAATTTTCGACACATGTTATTTTGTATAGAGCTTGATGCGTCATGCATGAGCTTGACTTTTGGGGACAAGGGCGGATGATAAGATGCGTGATATTCTGGTCCCGGCCTCCACCGGTGATCACCACTGAAATGACATTGAGATTGTTGTTGTTGTTGAAGAGTTGGTACATCATCATGTCGTCCACATCGCAAGCAGCTACATCAGCCTCGGCAACATTATCACGGGGTACGGGAGCACCCCCGCAGTTAGGGGAGAATGGGAACCCGGCGACACCATTGACGAGTACCAAGGGGAAGAATGGGTTCATGTTCCCTCCTATATGGTCTTTCCCGCCGTTCTTCACGTGAGTGTTTGGTCGACGATGGGTCGGCCCTGCGAGCTTCAGTCTACGCTACGGAATTATAGAGCTGCTAATAGTTGGGGATAATACCGTGTTCCTCTTACGCGATACAATGCCCAGAGTGAACCCTCATGAGCTGATTGAAGGCTACAACCCAATCCGACCACTCAAGCACATCAAGTGGAATTATGGTCTAAATTGATACTAGACTGGGCAAGAGCGGAGAGGGTGTTCATAGTGGATGTCGAGGCGGGAGGAGGGGATTTGGGCGAGGTCTTTGAGAATACAGGGATAAAGCGTAAGTGTGGTTGTGTGTTATGGCCATCGCACAAGAACATCGGTCTTGGCGGTGCCAATTTGGCCGCTCTGGGATCCGGCACACAGATATACCTATCGGAGATTTGCAAAAAGCTGCTTGAGCTGGGCCGAACCTTGTTTGAGCGGAATTGACTGGCAGGCAGATTGACTGCTCCGAGTATACGGACGGTGATTGCGGCTATGGTCAAGGAGGGTGAGTCCTTTCTCGCTCCCTATTGATAGTCGTCTCTTCTCGGGACGACCCGATGTGTTCTTAAGCGCAAGGAGCCGTACTGACGCGGCCAGGGAGAGCCGCACCTGAACCGCCAAAACAAAGTGACGTGTATTTGGTGTACTGGCGAAAACCTGAGGAGTGGGGTCAGGAGATATACGATTGGGTGAGCGTCAAACGGCCCTTCTGGTCACTTTCTCTGGACGACCTTTAACGATCCAGGTCATAGGGAACGGAATGTCAGGGAGTATTCTGACATTTTGGGAGATTACAGAGGGCGAATTGACGGAAGGTACAGGTGAGTTGTGCGATTTTTGCGCTGTTATGCCTTTATTGTATTGGGTCGTGATGTGCATACGGGCTGATAATCAGAATTCTATGGAATTCCTCCTACATTATTGAGGAAAGCCTTGGAGACGCTGGTGAAGAAAGGTAAAGCGCAAATCATCAAAGGAGAAGGGGAATCAGGGGAAGGTGTTCGGTTTTTCTCATAGCCTTGACAAGGTCAGGTTCTTGCTTGTAACTACTTATATCGCACACATGCATAAATATGGCATCGTCCAGTTCGGTCATCGTGCTTCGAGCTAACGCTCGACTGGTGTGTGACCGTGAGGAGGTGCTTGCTGGTTGTGGGTGAAGATGGCTCTCGGGTCGGCGTGGCCCGAGATCCGAAACGGGTTGATCTCCCCATCTGCGAGCTCTATCTCTATCGCTAACATCTCGCCGTATCCATGTCGTCCATATCAGCATCCCCAGTACACTACTGCAGGTGAGCGAAAGTCCTGTAGCTACATCATCCTATCCCCTCTGCGTCGGGCAAGCGCAGACGCCGGGCAAATCGCTCCGAGCTAACAGCAGATGGGACTTCTGTTCTTCGACCTTCCGAAGCCGGACCGAGCTCTCGGCGCATCTGCAGCAACTGCATGTAGCTCATGAGCGGCCCGAAGAAGTTCTCTGTAAACGGCGAAGAATTTCTCCAGGGGTGTACGTGGTATTGGAAGGTGACAGGCTTGCTGGTGAGTCGAGCGTCATTTCATGCCCTGTTAAACCTTGTCCGGTCTCAACCTACGTTCCGGCACCAAGCAACCATGGCCTGAACGCGCAATAGACTGTGCAATGTGGAATTGTCGAGTACATTGGTGAGAAGCAGAGCTAACTATAGATAACCTGTCTATGCGGTATTCCCAGACAACAGGCGATATAACAACAACAACAGACCACACCTCCCTCTCTCACCCTTACCCCTCTTCATTCCCCTCACAACCTTCCGCCCTTCCCGCAGAGCTACTGGAAGATGTCAATACGGATATGTACCTCGACATCCCCTCTCCTCCTGTGCAGGGAGAGTCTGGTGAAATCGGCGAGTCGGGCGAGTCGGGCGGATCAGGCCCAAATCTGAACGGAATACACGAAACAGATGATCCACAGCTCCAACCATCCTGCGGCCAGCCCATGCGAACCCGGATTATCCACATTGAAAATCAAAGTATAGAAGAAATGCAGTCTTTCCCGGCGACTCAGGAAATCGCTTCGCAAGGCTTCATACGTGAAGCGCCCACTCCATCCCCCTTCGTCCCCCCCACTCAAGCATTCCGGTCCCCTCAGTCCCACGCCGTACCTCTGCACACACACAGCTCGCCGTCGCAAGACGAGGCCGGATTATTCGTTCAAACATCGGTGACGAAAAGCCTCGAAATTGAAACGGTCTCCACTTCGACTTCCATCTCGGCGCAGAAGACCGAGTCGTCTGTATCCACTACAGGATCCGTGTCAATGCCAAAGAGCGATAACAGCGTTGCCAAAATATCTCAGGAGACCAAGGGCACAACGAACAATACTACGAATGCAGAACACAACGCCCAAAGCACCCCGGCTCGACCACGTACATCTTCCGCCGCGCTCCCGTCCCCGGCCTTGGCGTTCGGCGTAGCACTCCACACGCCTGTCAAGGATCAAGTACCGGGCAAACGGGTCAGTGGGGAGAACAAGGGGATAGAAGGGGTTGGATTCGGGTGGGGTTTGGGCAAGTGAGCCGTGCTTGTTTCCTGCCTGGGTGTGCAGGCCTGCCCCAGCGTAGATGCTGTCGGCTTTCAGAGGTAATACGTGCAATCAGACGGGTATGAGTGAGCTGGGCATCGCGCGGAAACGATGAGGATCAGCCCCGGGCCATAGGGTGAAAGACCAGCCGGGTGGAACATTGTCCTGCAAACGAATGGTGTCAGCATCAAAAGCAGTATTGACGTTTAGTGTCCAGTCAGGAGATTGGCTGCTCGTACCCGTTGTCAGCGCGTAAAATACCCTTAAAACTGGACAAAAGATCATCATGATACTATGCAATACTACTCGTTATGTCGTCACTCATTCCTAGACCAGATCAGACAAGCAAACACCTAACAAAAACCCAAGAACTGCACATTCCTTCCCGCGACTCGTTTCTTCTTTGATCTAAATAAATCCCTTACAGCCCTTCACGACCCTGGCCTCTCTCATTCCCTGCTCTGAGATCGCTTTAATCCCTCCCTTTCGAGATTCTTTCCCAACACCCCGTCTTCTTCGAAACTCCTCACTAGGTCCGACACGCTTGGACTATTTGTTAACCTCTTTGCAGGAGCTGTACGGCCAGATTGGGGCGTATCGAACAGCGCCTTGAGCGCAGATGATCTTTGGGCCATCGGCGGGTTCAAAGCTGGGTAGAGCTTTGGCGTTGAGGTGGTTATTGATGATAATGATGACGACGAGGCGGATGCCGATGCGAGACCGAGACCGGAACTAGCAGGTGCTGAGCTCGTACCGCCGGGTGTGGACTGTTGGCGCAGTGTGGACGGATTTGCGGAGGCAGAAGTAAAAGTCCACTTGCCAGGCAAAGCAGGCGACCAAGCGGGAGAGGAGGGATGAGCCGGAGTCGCGGCGACGGGTGTCGAAGGCGTGACTTGCTTCATCGGCGTAGAGAGATCGTATACTGGCGCAGTTGTCATTGTGGAGGTGGAGGGAGGAGTCTTGACTGGTGTATCCCTGATTTCCTTCAACCGAGTCAACAACTTGTTCTCCACTGGTCTCGCCATATCCGTTTCTTTCGCTGCGACCTCTGCTCGCGCATTGGTGCTCTTGACCGGTGATTGTTCGAGATCCCCACAGTCAATCGAGTCGAGGGTCAACTCCGACGGACGCCAGACGTACCCCAACATCCTTCGAATGGTACTCGGGGGAACAATCGAAACCACTGTCGAGTTCCCTTCCTCATCCTCCCCTCTTCCTGGCGTGGAGACCGGCTCTCTGCGTTTGCTCTCCACTTTTTGTTTCTTGTTTCCACGATCGGTCTCTTCAGAGAATTTCTCCTCTCGAGTCGCGTTCACCCGCTTCTCGAGCGCTTTGACACGGAGAAGAATCATCTTTCTACATCGTCAATTTGAGACTATTGCCGTCCGACACTTCGACTTACTCTGCCCATTCTCCCGATCGCCCGTGTGCCTCCTCCCGATCGAGGAATGCCAAAACGACACGGTTGTTATCCCATTCTTTCACCTTTGCCTCGGATCCTCCGCCCAAAGCTTTGCGCGCCCATCCGAAAAGGCCCGGAAGCGGCTTGACTTCCCTCTCCTTCATCCAAGCCTCTTTCTCCGATCTAAACACCTTCTCTAGGCGTTTCCAATCCCCAACACCCCAAGCTGTATCTGCTCGTGAAACTTCCTTCCCCTTGGGTGTTACAGCGGGAGTAACCGGAACGTCCGGTCTCGACCGGGAATGGATCGATCGGGACCGCTTCCTCTTCCCTGGTGTGACCTTCCATCCGCCCGGGACGGCAAGTTCCGTCTCGTCGCTCTCCCATCCCGCTTCGCTTGCGCCAAGCGAACGTGAGCGAGAATGTTTCGAAGCGACAATCTCAAGTTCAGCTTCATACAACAGCTCCTCTCGACCGAGTTTACGCGCAGATTCGGCCGTCTTGAAATGTCTCGATTCGTAAGCCCTTCGACGGGCTGATCGTGGGGTTTTGAGATGAGATGAGGCGGAGGGAGTCGCAGGAAGGGGAACCGAGCTCGTAGATGGAGCCGGGGTGGAGGAGGGGAGAACGCCATGTTCAATGTATGCGTGGTTCTACTGTCAGTGATGGCGTATGAGCGCGAGGAGATTACATACCAGCTTGAGGATAGCAGCTGCACGTGCGGCTGCACGTGGGTCAAGTGAAGACACTTCGACGACGGAACGGAAGCTCTCGTTGCCCGCATCTTCTTCGGCTGCCGCGGCATTTGCTAATTCCTCACCGAGTGATTGTCGAGCGCGCGAGGGACGAATGTTGATTGACGCGGACGACGAGCTTTGTTCTTCTGATGACGAAGAAGAGTCAGAATGATCCGCTCGGATTTGCTCTGGAGATCCGGAATCTACCGCTGACGCCACGACGGATAATCTTGATGGACGAGTGGAAGTCGACAAGAAAGAGGCGGACTGACGTCTAACCAGCATCGACTCCAAAGTTGAGATCCCGCGAGATTGCGCGTTGGCGAAGCGATGGACCAAAGGTGCACATTGACTGGTCGAAAGAAGATGTGTTGGAACAGCGACAGCGGTGTCTTCTGAATCAAGGAGGGAAACGTTTTGTGTGATGATTTCCTCTGGTGACGACTGCTCGATAGCAACAGCCGCCGCTTCCGCCATGTGCTCCGTTTGTGTGATAGCGGAATTGGCTGAGATGGTATCTGAGAGGTCCTTCAAAGCTTCCGATACGGCACCCTGATCGTCGGAGACAAAGTCTCCCTCCTTGCTTGGTGATGAACCGTCGCGAGCATCGGCATCCTCCTGCTCGCATGCCAAATCCTCAACCTCTTCTGCTTCCTCGACCTGTTCCTCCCCTTCATCTCGAGATGTAGGCTCTTTGATCTGCTCGAAGACCTTGTCGCCGACCGGCCCAAAGTGTGTCTGGACCTCCTCAGTCTCCCCATGAACGTCGGACACCTCGGCCTCGCTGACCTGTTCCTCCGTGTTCGCCGCTTCCTCTTCAGCTATTTCAGGACCTGGCGATCTGTCTTCCGGCTCGACCTTGACCACGCCGCGTTCAATAACACGGAGGAGGATTCGGCTGGAGACCTTTTGCGGGGGTTCGACTTCAACCTCGACTTGCTCAGGAACATCCTCATCTTGGGTGGATGTTTCCTGCAAGTGATCGTTCGGGGCGAGTAGAAGAGGGACAATCGCCTCGGTCTGGCTGGGAGCCGGGTACTCGATTAGTTGCTCCTCGATTTCCGGTTCATTTCCTTGTATGATCTCAACGGCAGTTTGAATTTCCACTCGAGAAGCGGATGAAGCTGTAACGACAGGTACCGAGATGTCCCGCTCTTCGACCTCTTCCGATTCGTCTTCGGCCATCACTTCGATTGTTTCCGGCTCGTTCGTCGACACGAGCGGTTCAAGATCTCCTGACGAGATATCCCAGTCCTCCTTATTACCTTCCACCGTGATATCCGCCTCTTCAACCTCATCTACTGCAATCGGGCTTCCCTCCATTACCGGATCATCTCCGTGGGCGAGTCCAACCGTATCGGCGGCTTCCGGAGCGTACACCTCTTCGACACCCGGAGCTAAGACTTCGGGTGCAGAAGGGAGTCGCGAATTGAATTCTTCTTCTTCCTCCGTCGCTCGAATGTCGTTCGTAGCGGAGGATATGGCGGGCAGGGAGGAGTTTAACTCTTCCTCTTCTTCTGTCGCAGTAATCCCTGTAGCGGCAGTGACGTGGACCGATAAACGTGAAATGAAGGATTCGTGATGAGCCACCTGTCGTCAGCTACCAAGCGCTCAAACGAGAACGCAGACATACGGTTTCTTCGAGATGAGGTGCTATATCATCGGCAGAATCATCCTCGAAATCGCCGGCGATAAGCTGCAGCAGATCCGTGGCGCCGCCAGATGAGTGATCTTCGCTAATCGCAGCGGGAGTTACAATTAACGACTTTGGCGGTGTAGCAGGTGTCAAATCGGCGACCAGAGCGACCTTGGTCTGTTGCTCATGAACCACCTCGTCGAAGGCGATTCCTTCCTCTTGCACAACTTCCGCCTGAGTGGAAGCGGCTATAATTGCGACCTCTTCCGGTCCATCCACAACGTCTTCCTTTTGCGAAGGCGACTCCTCAACATGCGGTAGAGAAGGTGGAACAGAGATGAACTCGTCAAAGGCTGCAATAGCCTCTTGCTCAATGACAATGTTCTCGTGAGGCGCTTCACGTCTGCCGATAGTGACGTCTGTCTGCTCATCCCGGGTTCCGATCGTCGTGGATACCTCGACCGGCACTGATAACACCTCCCTCGCCTCAGCTTCGAGTGATTCTTCTCGCCTGAAATCAATATCTTCCGCCAGAGGCGACCCTGTTTCCGGGCTATCGACGCCAAAATTAGATTCGTGGTCTGCAAATACAGGAGAAGCGTGGTCAATTGATATATCCCACTGGGAAGAGATCGCTTCTTGGGTTTCATCGCCTGCGAATGATTCGTCGGATGACCAGCTGGGCGATAGTGCTTCGACATCGAAGTGACCTGGTGCAGGTGGAGACGATGGCGGGGCGTTGGAAATGGTAGCCTCTTCCTCTACAACCTCCACGATGGATGCCATTGCGACATGTACTGACTCGGCCTCGACCTCAGGCACACAGAAGGCAATACCGCCTTCAACAACGGCAGCTTCGAGGTCATCGCGACCGTCCCCTTCGACATCCCCGAAAGACGAGGAGGGTGAAGCAGGGCAGAAGAGCGGGACTTGGGCGAGAAGCGGTGACTCCATATCTTCGCGAGGCAGATTGAAAGCTGTCGTGACATCACAATCGGTCATTGTGATTTCTTCTGCTGGCTCGTCCCAGTCGGCAGGTATGGCCTCAACCGTTTCATCTCCGGCTGAAGATGGTGAGGACGGCATTTCGACAGGGTTTCCCGACATGGCTCCAACCGTCCTATCGCTCTCTTCCAAGACGACCTCCGTCTTTTCCGAAAGGGTTTCTTGAAGGACGTCAACGGTCTGTTCTCGTTCGACATGGACAGAAGCGTCCGCCGCATCATCCTGAACATTCCAATCAGCCGCTATAGCTTCCTCTGTCACGTCTCCCACGTCAGGCGAGCTGGGAAATACAGAGGTAGAAGGAGTTTCTTCTTCTTGAGAGACGCCTCGAGCGTACGGTGTCGCCGGCCGAGCGGGTAAAAGCCGGCTGACGACAGGGGTCGCAGAGGCTCCTGAGACGGGGGTTGCGACAGGTGAACTGGGCGTTGGGGCACTGATCAGAGCACGACTGGTCGTTGGTGTAGCGTATCGAACGGGTGTAGTTCGTTGCGAAGACCTTGGCGTTTGTTGAGTTGATAATGCACGTTTTGTCGGCGTGGGAGATGGAGAAGTCGGTTGAACGCTTGCACGCCAAAAGAGTTGATGTCTAGAGCGGGGCGAGGTTGAAGGAGTGTGAGAGCTCTGCTCCATCGGAGGGACAGGCGAAGAAACGGGTTCAGAGTGTGGGACAGTAGTCGTGATGACAGCCGCTTCCCCATTTATGTCTGATCGAGACGATTTCTTGGGGAGGGGCGATGATGGGAGAGACAGTTCGGGGGTTCTCGACATCCAAGCAGGCGAAGATTCTGGCAGGGGGCCAGGTGAAATATCACACTCCACTACAGGAGTCGTCTCCCGAAGGTGAAAGTCTTCTTCAACTGTTTTCCCTGCACCTATAGCCTCATCCTCTTCGATATCGGTATCATTGTCCGAGCCCCAATCTGCTGGAGCTTCGTACTGCATGTCGTTGTCACCGGAATCAAAACCATCATGGGCTGGTACATCTTCCTTCTGTGGCTCCTTTGTTGCATCTCGAGCGGGCGACTTGCGGATAGGAGTGGAAGGTTGAACATCGGATCGCCGTGACGAGACTGAGGCGGGTGAATCGTAGTTCGCAACCTCCCTTAACCTTGAAGGACCTGCAACTGGCCGAGGTTGGCTAGATGTAGCCCGGTCCAACTGCGCTCGTTTCCCGTCAGGCGCAGGCGTGCCGCTCTGCGACCTCGATAGTTCCCTTTGTCTCAGGTAGCCCTCTTCATCCGGTCCCTTCAGCAACAACGGATCATCCCCCGGCTCAGCTTCAATCTTCACCTTGAGGAATCCGATGGGTCGACCTGTCATTGCCATGATCGCATCGGGCGTGAGCGACTTTCGGGCTCTGATAGGGTTGTTTTGTTTAGTTTGTTCGGGCATAGATTTGCGTGGTTTCGCCGCAGGTTTCTTGTTGGTACTGACTGTCGAAGATCGAGGCCGTCGAGGTGGAGGAGCCGTCGAGGGAATGACGCGATCACGAATGGCGAGTGACGATTGAGTGGCGTATGAAGGCGTAGACGGGCCTCCGGTGAGACGAGATAGGCTGGTCAGGAGTGGTCTGGGTGTAGACGCGACCGTTGGTCGAGATGGGGACAATATGGACACTCTCGCCGTTTTCTTTTGCCGAGGGTTGGGCGATGGGCCTAGAGTGGGACTACCAAGCTGTTCACGGATCATCTGACGAGGTGGAGTCGGCGCTGGGCGAGGATGCATGCGAGAGGTTTTAGCAATTGGCGCCGATGTATCCTCATTGCTCTGTGATGGGGGCGGTGTGGGTAGTCGATTCAGCTGCCTTGACGTCTAGCATTAGATACAAACTGGACGTAGACCCACGATTCGATTGGCTGTTGGCGTTTTGCTTCTTCGGCCCTCGCCAAATAACTGGCATCAGCTTGGACGCCATCATTCACTCACTTCTTGACTATCCGCGGGCGTCATCATCCTACCATTCCCCATGATCGCCTTGGACCTGACCGGAGTATTACTGATCATAGATCCAGGCGATGACATGCTCGCAAGCGACTCTGGCGGTTCCATATCCAGCAATAGCTCATCCGCGTCATATCGGAACACTCGAGTCTTCATGCTGAGTGACAGCCGTTTGCGTGGAGATGCATATGCCGTCGAAATAGATGATGCAGGAGATGAGGTGTTTGAGGTACGAGTGACGATAGCTACCGGTTTCTTAGGCGAAGTCCGAGCTTTAGATTTGAGCACGCGCGGTTTAATGCTGATGTTGTCGGGTCTTTCGCCTAGGATTGGCCGTTTGAAAGCTGGCCGAGCGGCAGCTTTAGCATATGGGTGCCGGGACGAGGATGCTATTGGAATACGAGATGCTGGCTGGAGACCGTAGCGCTGCGAAGGGGGTGATACTTCGCGGACCATGTTGAGGTGGTGGAGGAGGGTTGTTGATGGTTGTTGTTGTTTGGAGATGACCGACTGTTAAAGTACGGCACGATGGGTCTAGCTAGATTTGCATGAGATATTTGTTGATGTTCAAAGCCGAGCCGAGAGGGTTGAAAGGGTTGAGGGATGTTGTAAAGAGTGTGATCAAGTGTGGAGTCAAAGTGTGATGGGTTGAGTGATATGGTTACGTGCGGTATCCCGGTGGAAAAGAAAGTAAACACGGTGTAGAGAGAATGTAAAGTGGGGTGGCGAATTAATGTACCTGAGTGGCGAATGGATTGCGACCCAGTCACGAGTGCGTGTGACCGTAATTTACCCTGAGTTGATCCGTTTGCTATCGAACCCTGAAATCGGGTCATCCGCTTCAACACATTCACTCAACTCTATACGCCTAGAGCTACATTCGAAATCACTCTACCCATCTATCATCTCTTCCCACTCCACCTTGGATATACACACCTCATCCTTTTATAACCGGAAGGTAGCGGTGTAGTACATAAT
This sequence comes from Papiliotrema fonsecae, assembly GCA_035773095.1. Taxonomy (NCBI): domain Eukaryota; kingdom Fungi; phylum Basidiomycota; class Tremellomycetes; order Tremellales; family Rhynchogastremaceae; genus Papiliotrema; species Papiliotrema fonsecae. The sequence goes on from JAHRBW010000006.1 coordinate 338,499, forward strand.
CCTACTCTCACCATGTCCAATCCCCCGCCGTTTCATGTACCGCCTTCTACCCAGATCCCCAACATACATCCGTACAACAAGCTCGTTCAGCCTCAGAATCCATCCGCGTCGGGATCAAGCGCGACAGCGACTCAACCAGCTGCTGCGCCAAAGAGTCCCGAGGTCAGGTCCGCTCAACCGATCAGCTCGTCTGGGACAGCAAGGCCATTTGGCACGACTAGCTCCGACATAACAGAGCTTGAGCGTCAACGACGATCTGGTGGGTTGGCGGGTCGAGGTTCAGATAGTTTGGCAGCTGACCACGTAGTCGAGAACAAGTATCCATACACTGCGCGGCCACCTTCGACTGAAGCGCTCGCCCCTGCCGCTTCTCATGCTCCTCATCACCACCACCATCATCACCATCACCATCCGCACCCGACGACTCCGGCCTCGACAACGACGAGTACGCCTGCGCCTACGTCGACAACACCCTCAACAGCGCAGCAACAACAACAACAACAACAACAACAACCGCCTCGACGCGACACGTTAGGTTACGGAGGGGGACGCTTCGGAGGCTATGGATTGTTTGGCGGATTCCGCGATATCGATCGAGAACGTCGTGAGAGGGAAAAGCTGGAGAAAGAGAGACAGGAAAGGGAGAGGCTGGAGAAAGAGAAGAAGCCACCAACGTCGCCTGTCGCGCGTACATCGGCTAGCCCGTTCACGCGACCAGGTCAGCCACCCTCGCCTTCGACATCGAGAGCAACTCCCATCCCCGCCAAACCACCCTCGCCAAGTACCGCGACGACGCAGACCGGCAGGCCGAATTTACCCATGTCAGGATATGGTTCGATGAGCTCACGAGCGCTGCCATCGCCGTTTGATCGGGACAGATCGACGTCTGCTTCAGTAGACCCACCAACAGCGCACCATCGCACAGGATCCAGCTCGTCGAACCGCGATGTTGTTGGATCGACGTCTCCAAAGACGGCCACCTCACAACCGGCAGGCCGTACCAGCTTCTCTACCAATCAACCCGCACCTGCGCGTTCGCCGGTTGATTCGCCCAACACGGCCAGCAAAGCCAATCCCCCTCCTGGAGCCAAAGCGCCTTACTCCGCCTACTCTGCCTATCAACCACCCTATATGGGTTATGGTTCCGGGTTTTCGGGTTATGGAGGGCTCGGAGGCAGCTGGGTCGATAGAGAGCGGGCCAAGGCGAAAGAAAGGGAGCGTGCAAGGGAGAATGAAAAATTGGCTCAGCTTCAAGCGGAAAAGCGGAAACAAGAAGCAGCTCGGGCCGCTGATCCGTACCGCCCTCCCGCAGCTGCTCCAAGCCGGATTGAAGTGCTCAACACGCCTGAGCCGCCGCAGACAGCCTACCCAGCAGGATCAGATGCTGCTTCACAAGCTGTCCCAAGCCGAGAACCGCGGCCATACACGTATTCTGCGAAACCGGAACCGAGCCCTGCACCGGCCAAAGATTACACGTACCAGCCACGGGACAAACGACCTCGAATGGATGCGGCGGTGGACGATGCGAGACGAGGTGCAAGTAAGACCAAGCGGAGAAAAGACGACGACAAGGCGTCGCCAACTTTGACTCGAGATCTCACATCGCTCACGCGCGAAGTGCGCAAATGGCCCGAAGTCCGGTCACGACAGGTTGAAAATTGGTTGACTAACAATTCCGACTGGCAACGCGTCCTCAAAACGGTCTCCCGGGAAGTGTACGAGGGCGCCGATTGGACTTTGGCAAAGGGTCATTCGACACAACCGCTCAATGAAGGAATGAAGGTTTTCGTTCGCATAAACGGAGCGTTCTTGGGCCCGGCCTGGGTGGTCAGGGGGGAAAAGGGGTGGGACGAGGCGGTCCCACATCCGCCTATAGGCGTAGAGCTGGGTCGCGGGCTGGAGAAACGCGGGATCTGGGGGACAGACGTGTACACCGACGATTCAGATCTAGGGCTGGTCTTGATCCATGCCGGGTGGATACGTTGGATGGAGACCGGAGAAACCATGAACAGGGATGTCGTCGAGGTCAAGGTCAGGGTAGTACCGAAGCTGGTGCGCTACTTTGCGACGGAACGAAACGGAGTCCGGACTCGCTCATGGGGCAACGGACACGATGGCGCGAGCATCGTGGTAGAGGGCGTGAAACGAGTCAAGGTGGGTTCAGCTTCAGGGATATAGCTGATTTCAGGTAACACCCAAAGAGCTGAAGCGCAATCGAAAGCTCCATCTGGCTGAACTGGCACAGCAACGCAAGGCGGTCTTTGGCTATGCACTCGAAACAGACCACCGAATTCTGAATGGCGTCCAACGGCCAATCGTTCATACCCGCATGGGCCTTGCGTACGTCTCACGCGTTGTTTTTCAATGCGCGTTAACTAACTCCAGGCTGAAATACCATCCCGACGCTTTAGCCGGGTGCTTCAATATAAAACCCATCAACGAAGACCGATACAATCTTTTGACGCACGACCTCGAGTTTATCTCTGGATCAGATCACTACCTGCTCCATTCTGTAAACTCGGAGGAACCGCTTCAAGTTGATCTAAAGCAATACCGCTCAACCGAACCTGTGCGAACGACCATCCTGGCGGAATATGTTGTACCGACCGAGATACATTTTACGCCGGAAGGAATCGCTGTAGAGCTGAAAAATGGCAAGGGGCTATTTATAAAGGTAGAGGGATTTGTGTGGAAGTTGCCGCCGGCGCAATCGGTGTTTTCCGACCCGGGCACAACATACTCGGAGAGTGAAGGAGAAGAGGTGGTAGTGGCCGCATGAGGGGTGATGCAGGGGTGGTCTAGTGCTTTGCGATGACTCGCGAAGCAGAGAGAATAATTGCTGTTGAGCATGTATCAGAAGAATATCATGTGAATGAAATGTTCAACGGTCGCGACGCGGTTTCGGACCTGGATTTTGAATCGTGACGTCATTTCATAATCTCATCGATGGCCATGCTCTGCGTTGCAATCAATCGTTCGATACTGAGAGCTGTACATTTATCTTTGACTCGTCTTCTCACCTCGTAGTCCATCCTTTCACCATTCTACGCTTAACTAGAATATCCATACGCCCCACCGCCCATCTGCGCAAAATGTCCACCGCAACCGGAACTCCCGCATCCCCCATCGCCGACGTGTCCTCGTCGTCGGACTCTCGCGACCAAACCCTCGTGATCCGTCAAGTCACCCCGGACATTATCACATTCTCCATCCCCTTCACTCGAAGCGGGATGGTTCCTATTGGCGGAAGGGGAACAGCGATTAAACTGCCTTCATCGGAGATTATGCTATATGTCTCTACGCCTCATACGCCCGCTACCGCCGAGACTATCGCGAAATTCGGTGGAGAGGTGAAATGGTTGGTCACTCCGGATGGGGAGCATGATATGTATATTCAGGAGTATGCTCAGGCTTATCCGAATGCTCAGTGAGTAGGCCTGCTCTCTCCCTTTGAACTTGGCCAGGGAGGACAGAGGTAAGGGTTGGGGTTGGGGGGGCGGAGGTGTGGAGCTAGCAGAGATAGTAGGGAACAGGCGCTGATAACAGACCGATCGGTATTAAAAGGGCGCAAGAGAACAAACCAGACGTGAAGTGGGCTGGGGTCTTCGGAGCTGGAGGCGAGAACAAGCAGTACGGATTCGAGCCGCATGTACGTGGAAGCTTCACTACATCCCCGATAACCAAATCCATTGCCCACAGACAAAATTAGAACCAAACTCACCCCAGGTCTCCCTCCACCACGTCTCCTCGTTCGTCAATGACGAGCTCGTAGCCATCCACCACCCCTCTGGAACCCTTCTCGAGGCCGATATGCTGTTCAACCTGCCCCCAAACGAGCAGTACTCGCGTAACGGCGGTATCCCCGGTCTGATGAAAATGTTCGGAAGCGGACGTACGATGAGCCCAGGGGGCGTTGTGCACGGCTTGGCCGCTGATGCGCTCACAAAGGACAAGGAGTGAGTGGTTTGTCATTGCATATGACATGCGGAAGGGGTTCCAGTGTTAATGCCAGGTTGATGAAGAAGGAGTTGGCGCCGATCATGGCTGCGAAATGGGACAGAATCATCCCGTGCCATGGGGATGTGATCGAGTCGGGAGGTAGGGCAGATTGGGAGAAAGTCTGGCACAAGTACACGTAAGCTGGGAAAGAAGGTCAAGTCTTAGTCAAGTCACAATCAGTGTCTAGTGATTTCCATGTATCGATACGCGACGAATGCTATGTGAAGCATATCCGTCCAATGCAAATACGGTACTTGGTTACCGGTGTCAACCCTTTGTGGCTTCGACGACAGCATCGTATTCTGTCTGATCCCATTCGCCCTTGTCGCTCAGTCTGTACATGAGCCTGAACACTCTGTTTTCATTGTCCCGGCTGATGTTTTGCGAAAGTAGCTTGCTCAATTCGAACATGTTTTTCACGGTGGATGGTTCGTCTTCGTCTAAGGGATCAACACCATGACAGAAAACCATCAATGACAAGTCACGTCGATCACAGAGGACGTACGGAATTGACGCTCCCTTAAGTACTCATCAACCTGGGTGATCTTGTGACACACGGAAGAAATGTAAAAAGTCTCACTGGGACTGGTCTCGTGTGCAGTGGTCAATCTGTTTTTCAGTGTTCTCATTATCTCCTTCGACATTGAATTGAAACATTTGTCACTGATGATACCGTCTGCCCGAGTTAGACAGCTTGCGACGGAGGTACTGAGGGCTGGTGGGATAGTAGACATCTTGGCGGTAAGTCTTGGCGGAATGTTGGGGTTCAGGTGGCTGATAGTAGAAGAAGTCGGGAAGTGACAGCCAGACGGGAGCGGTCGTACTTGTAAACGGATCTGTCTGCTTCCCGAGTCAGAAGGAGCGGGGGATAGGAAGACAGAGATACTTAGCAGCTTCCAGCTTGCCGGGATGCGAGAATCTTCCCAGCGCAGATCCGGATATCGTCACAGAGGCTCTCCTCCTTTCTACCTATCTGTCCTTTGATTGCACTGACCAGGTGTTTCTCTGAAAGTGGCAGGGTCTCGTGCTGCAAGTCAGGATTTAGGCCTGTCGACTGTTTCCAACCGCATCTTGGCTTAACCCCTGGCTGATGAGATGTGTCGTAGAATTCAAACCTTTTCACGGCGTCGCACACGCACACGCCACCCCGCCACTGAGATCCACCAACGTGAGCAGTCCGCCAGCAACGCGTATCATGCAACGCATCCACAACGAGAAGGCGCTCAGCCGAAAGTCGATTCATCACTCGTGTGTGCATACCAACAATGGGATAAGTATATCCATCGTATACATACCTGCCATGCGATGGTATGTCCAAAAATATTCGCGTTACATTTCAACACAGGGGAGTACGTTTAGCTTCGATTTTCGGTCATCCTTCCATTCACTGAAGCGAAGTGTGCTCCGATTCAGCTTGATGCGGTTTTGCGGCTCCTTTTTTGATGTGGTCTGAGTTCGAGATTGACCGAGGAATACACGATTCTTTCTGGGTCCCCCATGGTTTCGGGGGTGAAACGCCTTGCACGTGACATCAACCACGTTGAATTGATCCCGCTTCGTTGCGCTATCCGGCCGAGCCGGTGACAACGCCATCATCATCCTCACTACCCTCCCAACGTCCATCTCCAACACATGCCGCTACAGCCTCGATGAGTTCTCCTGCGAGTCCTGCTCCGGTGCATCATCGCCCACGTAGAGCATTCGGCTCCTTCTCGAAACAACAACAACCGCCCTTTCCACGTCCCTCCTCGTCCTCCTCCATCGCTTCGTCGGCGTCCACCACTCCTCAACCTACACCTTCCATCTCTGCCTCACAGCTCTTTCTCAATCCCCCAGCAGAACCGAAGAGGACCCGATCGTCATCATCCGCTTCGACTGAAGCTTTCGAGTCTGCCGCGACCAAGGCTCAAGCTTGGTTGTCGACATGGGCACCGTATAAAGGAGAGGGGAGAGGCAGGGAGTTCCTGAGCAACACGCTCAACGGGGTCGCTGGAGTAGCGAGTACTGTCACCCACGGTATAAACGGTGCTGTGACGAAAGGCGTCCAGCTATCGAATGATCGACGTGTCAGCATGTCGCGCCCCGCCAGCTTTTCAGGGCCTCCCCCATCGCAAGATGACTTCGCTTCGCTACCTCCCCCTCCTTCCGGCAGTGCACTTGCGACATCTCCACCTGGACCGGTACATACACTCTCAACCTCGGCATTACCGACTGGACGTCGGATATTGCAGCCCGCCAACTCTGCCCGGCTAGGTGCTGGTTCCACTTCTCCACCTCTACCTGAACAAGCTTTACGTCCACCCTCCGCCCAGCCCAACGTTCCCCGGAGATTCTCGTCAAATGCACCTTTAGCCCCGCTTCCCGGAGCTACGCCGCATGGGCCTTCCCACTTGAACCCGTACCACGTCCGGACAGGATCTACCTCGCACATCCGCTCTTCTAGCTTCGGCGCGGTGCCGGCTCCGGTCATGTCGAGGTCAAGCTCAGCAGCGACAGGCGGTAAATCAGCAACTGGCAGGATCAACGGGATGTCATACAAAGTTGGGTTTCAACCTGCTGGTGTTCGCCATGACAGGTCCGAGGAGTTTCAGGATATGCGCAAGCTTGCCAGCGAAGAGCGGGACAAGGAGGAAGGACGTCTAGGCCGGCGTTGGGCGAAGGTAAGTTGTTGTGCAACTATTGGCATGGCATACGCTCACGAGTCAGCTGGTCGATCTTCACTTCAACCCTACTATGCCGAACGCTACTACACCAATACCAACTCTGACTCGGTCCCCCTCCTCGTCATTCTCGCTAAACTCGCAAGCGGACAAGCGGAAGTCTTTCTTATCGCTCGATGGAGCTTTCGACGCCTTGAGAGGACCTCGAGAGGTATGGAAGGGGGTGAAGACGAATCTTGGGCCGGGAGGCGGTCCGGGCGGAGATGAGGCTCGAAAACGGGGTGCGCAATCTCCTAGCCAGTCCACTCGAATGCTGACGTTTAGTCGCTGAACAAGGTCTTGTCAAGTGGGAGGATGACGGGGATGCGAGAAAGTGCCGGATATGCCAGTGAGTACACTTCTCCGTCCTGTCTGACGTTTAGAGCGGCATTTGGCCTTTCCAACCGGAAACATCACTGTCGACTTTGTGGTCGACTCGTTTGCTCTCTACCTCCCACTCCATCCGCTCTACTGGCTGTTCAATTACAGCTGTTCTCCCCTTCCGACTCAAACACAATCAATCCGGCACTTCCGCCTGGGACGCGAAAGGAAAAGTGTTCCCTCCTTCTCGTCGCGGACTGGAAAACAGGCAGAGGAGAAGAAGTCGATGAAGGTTTTGTGGGTTGGATGAAGCTGCAAGACGGGGATGAAGCCACTCAGATCAACGGGAAGAAGGATAGACGGAAAAGTCGACTATCGGGGAGCGGTACAGCGACCCCGGCTACAGTGGTAGATGATGTGCCCGAGAAGGGGACTTTATTGCCTCAGCAGCCGAAAGAGGTTCAAGTAAAGGGAGTGAGATCGTGTAGAGAGTGCTGGGCTGTGGTTTCGTGAGTGTACTTGCATCTGCTAAATCGTGAGCTGACGTCTAGGCGAAAGCAAAAAATTGCCGATCGACAGCGCGTCAATGGGTTCTCTCGTCTCTATTCGGCTCTACGAACACTTCAGGGCGACATCGAGGAAGTCATGCCAGATTTCGAAGAACAGATGGACATCTTGACGTAAGTACAACTCCGGTCAACTAGTCAGTACTAATATCAGCTCATCTGCTCAACCCGAAGATCCTTCTCCGGAGACGATAAAGCTGCACAAACAACTTTTAGCATTGTGTACGCAGTACGAGCATCTTTCCAAGCGGATATCAAGTATGCCCGTTGAAGAAGGGTCCTCCCAGTCGACCGTTCAATCGGCAGTCGCGCGCACAGCCGCAATGTTCTTAGCGAAGGAAATGGTCAAGGTCCAGGTCAGCACACTCTATCATCTCGTGTATTAGGCTGACTCATAGGCTTTGCCAAAGTTGCAAAAGAGGATAGCGAATTTGAAACGGCAAAATCTAACTGAAGTCGTTCTCGAAACGACCCTAGCGGACCAGTTGAAGCTGGAAGGCCTTGCGGAGAACCAAGCTGTAGACGTGGCTGTGATGATTCAGCCGCTTTTGGAGCAAGAAGCACAGCTAGAGTGGGTCTTGGCGCGATATGTAACGTAATAGCTAATGACAGGACGATGATCGCGGACGCGAACGCACAGCGAAAATACGAAGATAGCAAAGCCCTCTCCATGGCGCTCGAGGAGATAAGGACCGAAATTGGAAATGTTACGGCGAGGGCGATCTCGTGATATCTGCAAAGAAATTTTGGGTGTTGTATCTGGCAATCTGTGGTTGTATGCATGGGTAGCTTCGTCGCGTCCTACTGACCTTGCAATGGCTGATCATGCTGACATCGTTTGGGGCGAGACGAAGTGGGAGATAACGCTAGCATGAGACAAGAATGGTGTTATCGACGAGGAGATACGAGGTTCCGTACTGAAGAGAGCGTACTAGTTACCGTACCTCGTTTCCGACCACGACTTTTCCCAATCTGCTCGAATGGAATCGTACGACTGTACCTCTAGCTTGTCAACTCGGCGAATAGGGGAATTCTGATCGAGCGCTGAGGGCGAGAATTGAGGACGACGTGAACCACCGAGCTGATCGTGCGAAGGATCTGACGACAATCGATCCGAAGTCAGACTATATGGCATACAGCAGGCCAAATGATCTTGGGGCCGAGGAGTGGAGAAGCCTTGCTCTGGGTACATCGAGGGGCTAAAGTGAAACGGGACGTCGGTCCGACTCAAAATCACCGACGGTGCGTGTCATTTCATGGGCGCAGGGGCTTTGATCGGCTGGTCCGCGTTTGCGGGCGATCTGTGCTCACTTACATCTACCCGAGGAGCCAAGTATTGTATGTCTCCGGTTTGGCTTTGTCGAGTAGAGCGACGTGTTTCGAATGTCCGAGTTATGGGTTCACGTATCTCCTGCTCGATCTGCTTCAACAGTTCGTCCAAATCTCGCTGAGGCCTATATGATATGTTCGGCGATGAGAAAACTGGATGAGTGAGTGAGGGGGCGGGAGAATATCGGAGAGACATCGGGACCAGCAGGGGAAAGTCGACATCGTTCGCGTGTATCTCAGCAACGGGAGGAGGGTACGTGTGTGAGGGCGGGGCGAAGTGGAAGCTGGCCGTTGTATCGAACAGTGCTTCGGAGCTGACTTCGTCGTGTTCCCTCTTGCCTACCAAACGAGGAGGAGATCCAGGCAGGTGACAGTCTTCGAGATGTGATCGCTGTCTCTCGATCGCGGAAGATAGGAGGCTGGTGCGCTGCGAGTTTTCCGAGGGGAAGTGGTGTTGATGGAATGGTAGCGGGCGAAGTGGATTCGGAGGAGGGCCCATTGGCTGACGTGTCACACGCGATTTCAGTGTTCCTGGTCGAGCTGTGTAAGAAGCTCTTGACGAGCGCCTCTCGAGAGACCCTGGGGGCAAAGGTAATAGTTCACTAGGGTAACTGCGGGTCCACACTGGATCTTCCGCACCGATAATCGAAGGTGGATCTGACGGAGGAAGGACTTCTACCACTCGTGGCGGCGCGATCGGTTCAGCAACTTCGGACATATGCTTTTCGCTTCTTCTACCCTTGGACATTGAGGATCTACCAAGGTAGACAGGTCTGGAGATTGACGAGGAAGAATGCGCGTGGACAATGGTAGGCCAGGACGGTGAATGATAGGGGAGTCGCCGTTCTTGCGATGAAACGTCTCCGCTTCGTTTCTGGCATTGCGAGGAGGGGTGAGATTGTGCGGATGACATGTGACTCCATTCACGCTTTGACCGGTCCACTTGAAATCCCTGTTTTATACTCGGACCAGGTTGCTCCTTGAGGTTGTCGTTGCGAACTCCCGCTCTTGCTTGCGACGAGCTTTGTTTTTTCCAGGCGTCTCTCCAATCCCCTTCTTCGCTGGGGGCGTGTTGATACTTTGCAGATTCCGCGATCGGATCGGAGGACACCCCTTTCCCAAAGAAACCTTTGCCTGTCTTCCGACTTCTCTGCGGTAACTCGCATCAGATCAAGTCTTGCTGTGTATGGGCATATAGCGAACTTACTGTTAGCCTACCTGCAGGACCTATAGACACGTGAGGAGCCCGGTAGTTCTCCCATCGTTCCGGATTTATGCCTTTTCGGCTTTTCGTTGGTCTACCAGAAGTATCTGGCGCATCGAATGACCGCTCTGAATGGGTAGCTTGGGGCGAGGGGGATTTGACAGCAGGCGGGAGCGAAGGGGAGGGGTCTCGTATTGCTTTGAGCTGTCTTCTAGCTATCTTCCTATCATAAAGTCCTATAGTTTGTTAATATTTCCTGGCAAGACACGTTCGCGACCGCTAGCACAGCGGAGTGTTCCTCATCGCCTGAGGGACTTCACTTACTTGCTTTCAGCGCCAGAGTCTGTTCATCGGTTTGCTTCTTCGGCTTCTTGCTGCTACTAGCTTTCCCGTTGTAGATGTGCCTCTCCGTCAAAGTTCGGTTGTCTCCAGCTCGAGCGGTTTCTGGCCGCTCAATGTCGGCAACAGAGTCAGAGGGACGAAAGTGACTGTCAAGCTGCTCGAGATGTGCGTTGGTCGTACCATGCTCTGCGCTACAAGATGCTATTCCAACCTCCTTGGACCATTGGGAAATCTTCTGGTGTAGGGCAGCGTCCATATTCCGTACAAGAAGCGTTGTTACAGTGTCAAGCGATGAGAGAAGGGTGGACAGTTCGGAAGCGCGAGTTGCCGGTGTGAATCGCATTTCATCTTATCACTCGACTCTGACTCACTCTCCAATATCACACGTTTTCATCTTCTTCTTGTCATCTCAGCACTTGGTCAATGTCGACAGATAAGTCGGATGAAATTGTAGGAGAGGATGTATTGGCAGAAGAACCCGTGCATGAGATCAAACCAGGAGAGACCTACCAGATCGACAGCTCGGATTATGATTCTGAAGAGGAACGTGACAACCTAGGCGAAGATGAATACGATGCCTTGGTCGACGAGGGTCAGCTGTTAGGAGCTGAATTATTGGCCCCAAGCTGACAGTCAGCCGAGAATAGCTTTGCGGAGGAAGAGGTCAAAATGATGATACATGATTTGAAGGAGAAGGGAATCATTAACTTTTTACGAGCATATCTTGCATCCGGCGAAAATGGGGAGATGGCTTCATTGCGGAAGCTTCTGCTTGGTTTCGGGATCATCCCAGTAAGTACTGGTCTTTACTCGCCGACCGTAGGCTGAAGACAAGCCAGCACCGTTAAGACATCCGTCAATGACAAACGCTGCACTTCTGCCTTTCACCAAGATCGCTCTGTCTCGCATTCTCCGGCGGCGCGAGAAGCTTCCACAATACAACACCCTTGAGGACGCTATCAACCTACTACGGCATGCGAAAAACATCATCGTCCTCTCCGGAGCGGGAATCTCAACTTCGTGCGGGATACCAGACTTTCGTTCGGCAAATGGGTTGTATGCGAATCTACAGGAGGAGGGGAAGTTTGACTTGGACGACCCACAGCAAATGTTCGATATCCGGTATTTTGTTGAACATCCGGAGGTCTTCTAGTGAGTCATGTTTCCTGGGAGGGGCAAGCGTTGCGATGGATGTGGCTGACGAAAGCTCGTTCGCCAAGCAAATATACCCTTCTAATTTCGTTCCAAGTCCGTGCCACCGATGGATCAAACTGCTAGAGGATCGAGAAGTGGTATGCTAGTCAAGTTAGTGGCTGATCGCTCACGGATCAGCTTCTGCGCAATTATACCCAGAATATAGACACCTTGGAAAGCTTGGCCGGTGTCTCAAAGGTCTTGCAATGCCACGGTATGCGCTCTTATAGGGAAGAAATGGAAGGCCTGCTGACGTCCTTAGGTTCCTTCAAGACTGCTTCTTGCTTGGTATGGGAAACCGAAGAGAGTGTGATTACTTGACTAACGTATCAGCGTTGCAAAATCCGAGTGCCGGGTCCCAATATCGAGCCATATATCATGGCTTCTGAAATACCATACTGCGGTATCTGTAAGCAGAAGCGCGACGAAGAGCTCGAGATGGCAAAAGGAATGAAAGAGGCCAGACGACGGGAGAAAGGTAAAGGGAAAGCCAAGGACTGGGGCGGGACTGAGAGTGATGAAGAGGTGGACGAATGGGGAGGTGGGCTGCCGGGAATTATGAAGGTGAGCTACCGCCGTGACTGGTACGTGAAGCTAGCGACAAGCCCGACATCACCTTCTTTGGCCAGGCTCTTGACTCCGAATTCGATGAATGTCTCTTCAGGGACAGAGAAAAGGTGGACTTGCTGGTAATTATCGGGACAAGTTTGAAGGTCGCGCCGGTGAGCGAGGTCTTGAGTAAGCTTCCAAAACAAAATGGAAATCTTGGCTGATCGTGCAGCGCATATACCGCACTCCGTCCCCCAGATATTCATCAACCTTACGCCTGTCCATCATGTCCAGCCGGATGTAAGCCGTGCGGTCGGAACGCTTAGCTGATAGAAAGATCAGTTTACTGGGCGATGCGGATTCCATCGTCTCATATCTCTCGAAAGAGCTCGGGTGGGAAATACCACCGCCAGCTGCCGTCATTTCTTCTCCTCAGGACGATAGCAGGACACTAGTCAACGGCCTGCAAACGGTGGAGACGCACGTCCCTAAAGTCAAGATCCCACCAGAAGAGGCACGATGGAAAAGCTATGTTGGCGATCTGTGAGTGTTGTCTTTCCATCTTATTATGGGTCCCTTCACCGTGTAGACTCTCAGCAGTTCCGCGTCGGATGGATCCAACAAGACGTATCTGACTGTAGGTCGCACATACACCTTCTGACTTCCGTGGCGGAGGAGGAAGCAGATGCCATGAGCACCAACGACCACAGTGCGCCATCGGTACCGGCAAACGAAGATGATACACCTCAGAACAAAGAGGCACAAGACGTGGAACTCGTTCCCCTTGATTCGCAGCTAGTGGCAGAAGAGGATGAGGGGTATGAGTCGGACGACGAGAGACCGTCAAAGAGAGGGAAAATGGACTCGGTGTACTAATCAGAATCACTCAGGTTGCTAGTCGGATTCCGGAAGCTGGGGGTGTTTGATATTGCAGTCCGTAGAGCCAACAATGGACATTACGCGTTTGTTTTGTACAGCGCACAACACGAGGACAAAGCGCATTCCAATTCATCGAAGTCGCAAGCTCTCTTGCAAAACGAGGTGATTGCGTGGAGCTAGGCAGGACTCCAAATGCTTGGATTAGGTTGTCATCCCAACGGAGCTTGATGCGCTACTATAGCATTCCAATTCTCCTCGTATCCCTCAGGCATCGTATCTGGGTGGCAGTTTTGCACCCAGTCTTGCCTCGAGAGCAGTTCGATCCTGGTATCTGTGCTTCCCTCGTTCAACTGTCCGTTGATAGCATCAAGAACCGATGAACGCGGGATTTCAGGCTGGTTCCGAATTTTCGCGGGCCAGAAGGTCGATTCGACAGGCAGGAGTTCGTCGAGGATGTAAAATTCTGATTCCCCCTGGAAACTCTGCGAAAGATGTTTGATGAGCTCGACCAGACGTCCGATAGTGGGAAGAGGGGAGTCGCCCTTGGAGTGAGCTTGATATAGCTTCATCCTGGATTCCGAATTGGGGAATCCTTCGGCGAGAATGATACTAGTCTTCTGGGCCAGAGTGGCCACTCGAAGGATTTCTGCTGCTGCGCTGTACGTCTCGGACGAATGCGGCGATAGTCGAATAGTGAGATGATCCAATCGATTCGCCATGGCCACCATCTCGTTCTCTGCCAGACACTTGAATACCTGCTTGACGCCCGTAAGGTTGAGCACGAGATGTTTCGGCTGAAGGAGGAAAGCGAGTCGTATAATGCATTTGGAAGTATGAGGCCGATGAGGACGTTCACACATCGTTTCATAGTGTTCGAGCCGGACTGTGTCGAGCCCGTCCGGGAAGAGCCTGGTGGCGATATACTCGGGGGAAAATGGGAAACGGGGTTGAGACCATAACCATGCAGACAGCGAGATACTCTTTGTACACCCCAATAGCCTTTTTGTGTGAGGGAAACGAGAACCACGTCTGGTGGGGTAAGGAGGATTGATTTGTGTGATGAGCCGTTGGAAGGCACTTAGGTGGGTGACAGCGATGTGGCGATACAGAAGGGGCCCGGAAATCTTGAACAACGATTCGGAAACGGTGAGGCAAGATTGTAGGGATCCATGGTCGAGATGGAGAAGGATTTGACGGACTAGGTCCGAGTTACCGATGACTTGGTCGGTAGCGCTGATGCCTGGCATGCTGAGAAGAAAAGTACTCGACATGCAATACAGCAACGTGCAGTGCACCAGTGTGACGCATTAATTCGGACGACAACATGGTGGCGAGATTCCATCCTTATAAAACCGTAGGAAAGGTGTTCCGCAAAGGAAAGAGGGATGAAAGGGAGGGGCGATCCTTGCATATACCACCTGTGTCAAGTATGTTGTTGAACATGCGCCAACCCGAGTAGGAGTCCGCGGACGTCCTACTATACACTGAAGCGCCATCTTCAGGCCAGACCCATGAGATCACAGCCAAGAGAATTCATGTGTATTTCCAGACTACTTTCATCATGTTTATGGTGCAGACTTTAACGTAGGGCAAGTTGGGATTGATTTTGGATGTGCTCACTGGCATTTTGATGAATACTGCTTTACTGTGAGTCAGAGTAAAGAGAGAAGAAGGCAGAGGATTGAAGGAAGAAGGCAGACTAGTGATGTTGGTGAGCAAGTGTTGTTTCAGCTTGGACATGAGCCTTGTCGAGTTGACTGTACTGTTGGTGCCACTTTCCACCACGTCATAGGTTACATTGATGGTTGTGTCAACAAGCCTAAAACGGGAATTTGCCTCCGAGGACCCCACAGACACCGTTAGATCTCACCGTTTCATCCCAGTCTCCTCATTTTCTCGCTTGAGATTATGCGGGCAACATCCCACGATACGTTTTTCGTGTATTTTGTGATCAGCGACGAAGATCTCAGCCATACTATCCATGATATCCGGGAATCGTCCCGATCGTCGGTCTTTGTGCCAAGTTGACCGAGGTCTAGTCACCGCGAATTGATCCGAGTTTGCAATAGTCGTGTGACCAGACTGAGAGGAGTTGAATGACCATCTAGCCCTCTCGGCTGCTCGCAAAAAACATAGAGACCGACCAAAATGCGAAGGGATACTGCATAGTTGCGCTGGACCAGCTTGAAGACAGACCAAAGCATACGGTGGAAGCAAGAGCCCGTAACTACCGGTGCCGTTTTCCCTGAACGATGCTTATCTCGCTGTGTGAATTAGCCAATGAGAAATTCGGGTGAACACGGACAAAGGCGGTTCCTGGCGGGGCTCAACATTTTGGCCACTAATCCAAACCGTCTGACTGGCTGGCTACGACCCTCAAATCCATATTTCAACTTTCCCCTTCCTTGCTTTATCTGCTCCTATCCGATCGATCCTACGACTCTCTGATTTCGAAACCTCTGTAGCCACACCAACCTCAGACGAGAATCTTACCTTCTCAGCACAATATAGCTCTAAAAGCGTTTACTCGTAAACGTACTCTACCTTTTCCAACAAAACTAGTACGTTCCCACGTTTGTAGATAACAAAAGCTCACGCTTAGAAACCACCTCGATCCCGCACCCCACCGTAGAATGTGTGGTGTCGGGTTCATCTGTCACATCAAAGGACATGCTGCGCATAAAATCGTGAGCGATGCAAGGAGCATCCTCTGTAACATGACCCATCGTGGGGCTAGTATGTTTACGCTTGACTGTGGAAGATGGCAACGCTGACCATTCAGCGGGAGCTGATGCACGCGATGGTGATGGTGCTGGTGTTATGACCGGAATCCCCCACGATTTCTTCGTTCGCGAGTCTGCCCACTCGTTCAGCGCCGCTCTTCCAGCTCTCGGTTTTTACGCGGTCGGAAACGTCTTCCTCTCTAAAACTGCCACCGAGGCTCAGCAATCCACCTTCGAATCGATTGCCTCCGACCTTGGTCTCCGTGTTCTTGGCTGGCGAGACGTTCCCACCGACAACTCGATTCTCGGTCCATCTTCCAAGGCCAACGAGCCCAAAATCCGCCAGCCGTTTGTCGTCTTGAAGACTAACTACGGAGCCGGCGAGCGATCCGAGGAAGGACCCTTTGATGAAAAATACTTCCTCCGCCAGCTCTTTGTCTTACGAAAGCAGGCTACCCACAAGCTGTAAGTACAAACAAATCGATGTTGCTAATTCGCAGCGAACTCAAATCCGGCTTCTACATCTGTTCCCTTACCCCATCTAACATCATTTACAAAGGTCAACTCTCCCCCGTCCAAGTGTACAACTACTTCCACGATCTCAACCACGCTCTTTACGCTTCCCACTTTGCGCTTGTTCACTCTCGTTTCTCTACCAACACTTTCCCATCCTGGGACCGAGCCCAGCCTTTCCGATGGGCCGCCCACAACGGTGAAATCAACACTGTCAGGGGTAACAAGAATTGGATGCGAGCCCGAGAGGGTCATCTCAAGTCTGAGACTTTCAAAGATGAGCTCGAGCTTCTTTACCCCATTGTCGAGACTGGTGGATCCGACTCGGCGGCTTTCGACAATGTTCTGGAGCTTCTCGTCGTTAACGGCGTTTTGAGCTTGCCAGAGGCAGTCATGATGCTTGTGCCAGAGGCATGGCAAAACAACGACCTCATGGAGCCTGAGAAGAAGGCGTTCTACGCATGGGCTTCCTGCTTGATGGAACCATGGGACGGTCCCGCCCTCTTCACTTTCTCCGACGGTCGATACTGCGGTGCCAACTTGGACAGAAACGGTCTTCGTCCTTGTCGTTACGTCGTCACCAGCGATGACATTATGGTCTGCGCGTCCGAAGTAGGAACCATCACTATCGAGCCTGAGAGGATTATCCAGAAGGGTCGACTCAAGCCTGGGCGTATGCTCCTTGTTGACACCAAGGAGGGTCGAATCGTCGACGACAAAGAGCTCAAGATGAACACTGCTCGCCGACAGCCATTTGCCGCCTGGATCGAATCACAAGTCATCCGTCTTCCAGAAGTTGTCCGACGAGTCAAAAGACACGAGAATCTCGACGTTGTCATCGACGACGAGCCGCTCGCCACCGACCCCAAACTTCTCGCCTTCGGTTACACTATCGAGCAGTTGACCATGTTGATGTTGCCAATGGTCCAAGAGGGTCACGAAGCTCTTGGATCCATGGGTAACGATGCTGCTCTTGCTTGCATGTCTTCCGCCCCACGAAACGTCTACGACTACTTCAGACAACTTTTCGCTCAGGTTACCAACCCCCCTATTGATCCTATCCGAGAGTCGATTGTCATGTCTCTTGAGACCATGATTGGAAAAGAAGGCAACCTGCTTGAGATGAAGGCAGACCAGTGCCACCGACTTCACCTCAGGAGTCCTGTCCTCACCATCGAGGAGATGAACGCGCTGAAGCTCCTCAAGGTGTCTCACTCCGACTGGCCTTCGCTTACCATTGATATCACCTTCCCCAAGAGCGAGGGACTCCCAGGATACCGCAACGCTCTGAACCGTGTCCGTCAGGAAGCTCTCAACGCGGTTCAAGCCGGTTTCAAGGTCATCATTCTGTCTGACCGAGCTACCTCACCGGAGCGTGTCGCTTTGTCAGGTATTCTCGCTACCGGCGGTGTCCACCACTACCTTGTCCAGCAGAAAAAGCGTGCCGATGTTGCCGTCATCGCCGAGCTTGGAGAGGCAAGGGAGGTCCACCACATGTGTGTCTTGGTCGGTTATGGTGCGGATGCTGTTTGCCCATGGCTCATCATGGAGATGATTCACAAGGTCTCCAAGGAAGGCTTGTGAGTTTCTCGTATGTCTAAATTGAGTCTTGCTAATGATCAGGGCGAAGGATGGTCAATCCGCTGACGCCCTCGTAGGCAACTTCAAGAAGGCTCTCGACGAAGGTATTCTCAAGGTTCTTTCCAAGATGGGTGTCTCCACTCTCGCCTCTTACAAGGGTGCCCAGCTTTTCGAGATCCTCGGTCTTCATGAGGAAGTCGTTACCGAATGCTTCACCGGTACTGCCTCTCGAGTTCAAGGTGCTACCTTTGAGCTCCTGGCTATGGACGCCTTCGAGTTCCACGAGCGAGCATGGCCCTCGCGCGATACTGTTCAGATTCCGGGTATGCCAGAATCTGGTGAATACCACTACCGTCAAGGATCTGAGCTTCGTATCAACGATCCGGTCTCTGTTGCTCAGCTACAAGACGCCGTCCGCCAAAAGAACCAAAACGCATACGATGCCTACTCGAAAAACTCGCGCGAATCCATCAAGCGAGTCACACTTCGTGGTTTGCTCGAATTCGACTTCGATTCTTCCCAATCTGTTCCCATTGAGCAGGTCGAGCCATGGAACGAGATCGTTCGACGTTGTGTCACCGGTGCTATGTCGTACGGCTCCATCTCTATGGAGGCGCACACCGCTCTCGCTATCGCCATGAACCGTCTTGGCGGTAAATCCAACACTGGTGAAGGTGGAGAGGATGCCGAGAGGTCCATCCCCATTGCTGGACCTGGAGCCGATCAAGAGACTGGTCCTTTCACCCACGCCATGGAGCTTAAGCCCGTTTGGGATTCGAGACGATCTGCCATCAAGCAAGTTGCTTCCGGTCGATTTGGAGTCACCTCCAACTACCTTGCCGACGCCGATGAGCTTCAGATCAAGATGGCCCAAGGTGCTAAACCAGGAGAGGGTGGTGAATTGCCAGGCCACAAGGTCTCAGCTTCCATTGGTCGAACCCGTCACTCTACCCCGGGTGTCACGCTTGTTTCACCCCCACCTCACCACGATATCTACTCGATCGAAGATCTCAAACAGCTCATTTACGATCTCAAGGCGGCCAACCCCCGATCTCGAGTTTCCGTCAAGCTTGTATCTGAAGTAGGAGTCGGCATCGTCGCTTCAGGTGTCGCCAAGGCCAAGGCGGATCACATTACCATCTCCGGTCACGACGGTGGAACGGGTGCTGCCAAGTGGACGTCGATCAAGTACGCTGGTCTCCCATGGGAGTTGGGTCTCGCCGAGACTCACCAAACCCTCGTCCTCAACAACCTTCGAGGGCGTGTCACTGTCCAGACCGACGGACAAATCCGAACTGGACGAGACATTGCCATTGCTACTCTTCTCGGTGCCGAAGAATGGGGTTTCGCTACCACCCCGCTCATTGCAATGGGTTGTATCATGATGAAGGCTTGTCACAAGAACACCTGTCCCGTCGGAATCGCCACGCAAGACCCCGCTCTTCGTGCCAAGTTCGCTGGTCAACCCGAACAAGTAATCAACTTCTTCTACTACGTTATCGAAGAGCTTCGATCGATCATGGCCAAGCTCGGTTTCCGAACTATCAACGAGATGGTTGGTCGCGCCGACCGACTTGTCGTCGACGAGAGCCTCCGTACTCCCAAGACTGCTCACCTCGATTTGTCAGCCATTCTCAAGCCCGCTCACCTCATGCGAAGCGATGTCGCAACCTACCGCGTCCGTTCGCAGGACCACAAGCTTTATGTCCGTCTCGACAACAAGTTTATCGACGAGGCCGAGCCTGCGCTTCAGAAGGGTCTTCCAGTCGAGATTGACTGTGAGGTCGTCAACACCGACCGAGCTTTGGGTACAACCTTGTCTTACCATGTAAGCAAAAAGTACGGAGAGGCAGGTCTCCCCCGAGACACCATCCACATCAACATGAAGGGTTCCGCCGGTCAATCGCTCGGTGCTTTCCTTGCTCCTGGTATCTCCATTGAGCTCGAAGGTGATGCCAACGACTACGTCGGAAAGGGTCTGTCCGGTGGTCGACTCATCGTCTACCCGCCCAAGCAGAGTTCGTTCAAGGCGGAAGAAAACATTATCATTGGAAACGTCTGCTTCTTTGGTGCTACCTCTGGTCAAGCTTTCATCCGTGGTATCGCCGCTGAGCGATTCGCTGTCCGAAACTCGGGTGCTACCCTGGTTGTTGAAGGTACCGGTGATCACGGATGTGAGTACATGACTGGTGGTCGGGTTGTTGTTCTCGGTTTGACCGGACGAAACTTCGCCGCTGGTATGTCTGGTGGTGTCGCCTACGTGCTTGACATGGCCCACAGCTTTGCGCCGAAGGTCAATAAAGGTACTATCGAGCTTGGTCCGGTCAAAGACCCGCAAGAGGTTGCCGAGCTGCGTGCGTTGATCGAGGATCACCGACACTACACTGGATCCGAGATCGCCGACCGAGTCCTGCGCAACTTCCATCGATTCTTGCCCATGTTCGTCCGTGTCATGCCTCTCGACTACAAGCGTGTGCTCGAAGAGGAGGCTGCTCGTGTGGCCGAGGAAAAGAAACGTCAAAGCGTCATCGACCTCATCCCATCGCAGACCGCTTCGCAGGTCGATCTCATTGCGACTGGTTATGACCCGTCCATCCCCCGGTCCGGCAATGGTCTTACACTCTCTTCCCACTCGCCCAAGCTTACCACTCCAGAGGACTCGCCCAGGCTCAAGGCGGCCGAACCTCACATTGTCGACGTCGAGGACGCCATGGTTGATGAGGCTACCACTAAAGATCGTCTTGCCAAGCTTGACAAGACTCGTGGATTTATGAAGTACAAGCGACTGAACGAAGCCTACCGACCCCCTCGTAAGAGGGTCAAGGACTGGAAAGAGATTTCCGCTCGTCTCTCCGTACCCGAGTTGAAGTATCAATCAGCTCGTTGTATGGATTGTGGTATCCCATTCTGTCAATCTGACACGGGATGCCCCATTGCAAATGTCATTCCCAAGTGGAACACCATGGTCTTTGAGGACCGATGGCAAGATGCTCTCAACCGATTGCTCAAGACCAACAACTTCCCCGAATTTACGGGCCGAGTTTGTCCCGCTCCATGCGAGAGTGCTTGTGTCTTGGGTATCAACGAAGCTCCTGTCGGAATCAAGAGTATCGAATGTGCCATCATCGACAAAGGATTTGAGATGGGCTGGATGGAGCCCAAGCCTCCTACGCACAGGACGGGCAAGAAGGTTGCGGTCATCGGATCGGGACCCGCCGGTCTTGCTGCTGCGGATCAGCTCAACAAAGCTGGCCACCTCGTCACTGTCTACGAGAGGGCTGACCGAATTGGTGGTCTGCTGATGTACGGGTAAGTCAATTCACTTTGATCAGTGAGGTTCCACAGCTAAACCCGCAGTATCCCCAACATGAAGTTGGACAAGCAGGTCGTTCAACGCCGAGTGGATCTCATGGCTGCCGAAGGCGTAACCTTCGTCACTGGTGCCCACGTCGGTGTCAACACTGATGCTGCCGAGATCAAGTCGAGCCACGACGCGGTCATTGTTGCGACCGGAGCCACCTGGCCCCGAGACCTGAAGCTGCCGAACCGTGAGGTCGATGGGATCCATTTCGCTATGGACTTCTTGACGCCCAACACCAAGTCTCTCCTTGACTCTGAGCACGGTGATGACGCGTACATCTCCGCCAAAGGAAAGGACGTTATTGTCATTGGTGGTGGTGATACCGGTAACGATTGTATCGGTACTTCCGTTCGACACGGTGCTAAATCGGTCACCAACTTCGAGCTTCTGCCCGAGCCACCAGCGACACGCGCCCAGAACAACCCATGGCCACAATTCGCCCGAGTCAAGAAGACTGACTACGGACACTCTGAGGTCATGGCCAACTTTGGCGGAAAAGACCCTCGTCAATACTGTATCTCGACCAAGCGATTCGTTCTCGATGACGAAGGAAAGCTCAAGGGTCTCGACACCGTTCTCGTCGAGTGGACCGAGGTCGGCGGTCGATGGAACATGGAGGAAGTCAAGGGGTCGGAGAAGTTCTACCCTGCTCAGCTTGTTCTCCTCGCGCTTGGATTCTTGGGACCACAGAACGAGTGCATCAAGGCCTTGGACGTGAAGCAGGATACTCGATCCAACATCCAAACTCCCCAGGGCGTAAGTCGTGTTTGGCCACTGTTTAAGCAATTAGCTAATTTTTAGAAATACGCCACCACCGTACCAGGTGTCTTCGCCGCTGGAGATTGTCGCCGAGGCCAATCTCTCGTTGTTTGGGGTATCAAAGAAGGTCGACAAGCCGCCGAAGAAGTCGACACTTACCTGTCCGGCTCGTCCAGGCTGGCATACCAGGGAGGTATTGCCCGACGAAACTGGATCGCCCCGCAGGTGGCTCAAGTCAAGGAGATCGTTTCGGAGACTGCGGGTGAGCGTGCGGATGCCGGCCAGGAGGCCGTTGCGGTTGTTGCTACCGCCTAGACTAGAGGAGCAGGCGGGGATTGATGTCGTGGGATGACGGAGTAGAGTGAAATTGAAATCCATAGAACTTGTACATGCTGTCGGTATTTTTGTGTTACCAGGGATTTGGACTGATATATTGTATGCATCGGTTAATAGAATGCGAATAGACAGACGGCGCGTGATGAAGCGTTATGTTTGGAACAACAGGATCAGCAGGGCTCTGTAGACGGTACATCAGTTCTGAATGCTGCGAGCGCTGTGATCTCCACGCTACTATTATGCCCGCTTGTCGCTACTGCTATCACACGAGCCTTCCCTGCAACCGGCGGCAGGAGGGTTCACCTATAGCCTGGGGCCAAAGGAAGATGAAAGTACAGCAGGCCACAGACGTGCTGCCCTGAGAAACATTGCCACACTCACGCTGAAACACGATCCCTCTTCAAAATAATCTCAGTCCGACCTCGCACTTTTATCTGGTGAATACTCGTACCTCGTCTGTAACGCTACAAAAACAGGTATATGACCCTCCGCCTCGGTCGACTGCCCCTCAGATCGATCCGCCGCTTATTGATCATGTCCGAACAAATCACTTCTTCTTCCAGCACCCCAAAAGAAACGGTTCATCCGGCGGAATTGGGCGCGCCGGGGGTTGACATGGAGGTTGGGAAAGAGCCCGGGCCTTCGCGGGCAGCGGACAAATGGGTGAAACCGAATGGGCCGCCGGTGGGGGTTACGTTTGGTGCGCGGCGGATAGAGGAGGGAGCGGATTTATGGAGTCATAATGCGTGGTAAGTCCTTGGTACAGTTACGCGCAGGAGGTTGGGGAGGGAGGTCAAGTCTGACCAGAGCTTGAGCGTTGGGTAGTTGTGTGATAGGTGATTGGGGATGGAAGACGATCCTCACAAAAAGCCTGGTCAGGTAGCAACGCTCGGTGTAGAAGTTAGGCGGGGTGAAGAAAGGGGGGCGAGAAGGGAATAGTGCGCCGAGAACAAGAGAGGCGAGGATGGTAGCTAATCTTAGGGACCACGTAGTGTTACCGGACGACTACCTGGAGAAAGCGAAAGAGATCTACTCGTTCCAAGCCTCGCATCCAGTCGACGAGGCGTTGAGAGGTCAGCTGGCTTCATAGCACTAGCGCCGAGCTGATGGAAGATCACTACAATACTGACCCCGCGAAGTACTGGGACAAGTTCTACCAGGTCAACCGGGATGCGTGAGTTTGTCAAGCTGTCACTCTTCGGCGCGTACTTGAACGTGCTTTACCCAAGGAGGGGTTGGAGGGAGTCATGCTGATATTCAGCTTTTTCAAAGATCGGAATTGGTTACGGTCCGAATTTCCCGAACTCATCGCGTGCAGCGAAGCGGACGTGAGTTGCTTGAGCGACCGGGGTGGGGTGAATGAGTGGGACTAACAGCAGGCCGGACCAAAGACGGTGCTCGAAGTCGGCTGTGTGAGTGGTGCCTGATCTCGAGACCACCTCGGCTGATGGATAGGGAGCGGGAAACAGTATTTTCACGTTGATGAAGTATAACGAGAACCCGGATCTGACAGTCTACGCTACGGATTATTCGTACCAAGCTGTCGAGGTGGTCAAGGTGAGTTTTTCACGTTTTCTCCGTGAATGGAATACCTGCTCGAGCGGAAGAAGGGCGTAGTCGTGGCTAACGGCAGTCGAACCCGATGTTCCCGGTCCCTGCACATGGAAAAGGAAAGATCCACGCTCAAGTCTGGGATATAACGTCCAAACCGCCTTCGAGGCCTTCTTCGCCGTCCTCGCCGTCATCGTCTTCTGCAGCTACAGCTGCAGCCGATATGGCCAAGCTATCTCTCGGCGGAGAATCGTCGGAAACAACGCAATCATCGCAACCAACTTCAGCGTCACCTCAATCATTTTCACTACCTTTCGGCTTGAAACCCAACTCGGTGGATGTCTTGACGGTCATCTACGTCTTGTCGGCGTTACATCCGAAAGAGTGGGAACAGGCGATACATAACCTCTACACTGTGAGTGGGGCTCTTCCGTAGTGTTCCTTCTTTCATCACATTTCAGCGGTAACGCTTTTGCGCCGCGCTGTCCGCTGTTCCAGGCTCAAAGCTGATCCTAGGCACTCAAGCCAGGAGGAATCCTCCTCGTCCGCGATTATGGTCGAAACGATCTCGCTCAGATCCGGATAAAGAAAGACCGTCTGATTGACCCTTCCGTCCCCAACTTTTACATTCGTGGAGACGGCACTCGAGTCTACTTTTTCGAGAAGGAACAGCTGCAAGAACTGTTGGAGAAAACGCCGCGAGAAGGCGGGGAGAAGGGAATGTTTGAGATCACGCAGCTGGGCGAGGATAGGCGAATGGTGAGTTATTTGTCGCTTATTTCTCTTTCTTTGCACCTCTGAGCGAGCTTGCGCTGATGGCAGCTTGTTAACCGGAAAGAGAGGAAGCAGATGTACAGAATCTGGCTACAGGTCAAGGCGAAGAAGATCTAAGCGGATAGGGGAACATGAGGCCTATTTTAGCACTTTCACTTCTAACACATTGCGCATCATTCCTCATATATGCATGGATGGGCTTTTTGGTACATTGCTGTAAAGTCGTATCGTTCGTATCGCTCGTGGATTATACTAGTGATCGTGTGCAGGTCAGGCGAGAATTCTAGACCTTGCCAAATTTCTGGCCGTTAGCGCCGCCAAGCTGTCTGTCAATCGTAGCACCCACCTTGTCCACTTTTGCCCTCATCATCCTCCTTTTCTTCACTTTACTCGCTCCGCCCGCATCCCCGGCGTCTTTGGGCGGGGGCGAAGGTGAAGGCGGTCTGACGGGTCTCGAAGCCGCTTTGACGGTATCCCTCACTGCCTTTTCCTTTTTGCTCGGTTTCTTCGCGAATTTTGCACTTCGTCCCATTGCTGTGACCCTTCTGTAACAGCGCGAGAGTGTATATATGTATATGCGCTGGTCGTAGCTGGTTGGACTGGCTCGTCGACAGTGTGCTTGAGTAGAGTGGAGTAGGTGATATTCGGCAGACGAGAATATCACTTGATCCCGGCGTAAACCGGCCGAGAAAAACCGAAATGTATGGTTTTCCCTGAGATGACCACGAAACAACGCTCGCTCTGCTTTCCTCCTGTCACTCAATCCAACTACTCGTCCTCCTCTCTCCACCTTCGCCTTTGTCCATCCATCTATAGTAATCAATATGATCACTGGTCTACGAGCTTCTTCGTCTGTCCTCCGACAGGCTGCCGTCAAGACTTCTCAGGTGAGTTGGCGTGGGACCGCAAGGATTACATCCACCTGTTGGTATTTTGCGCGGGTACTTGGAAGTGCATGAAATGTATCGATGAATTCGCGAATAACGAAATTTGGGCAATGGGCATGCAGACTGACTGTAGCGAAATGTCGCTAGGAGCATGGCTACCGTCGTCGACGAGAAGCGAGTGAGTAGTGCTTCGATCTTCCCTTTCCTTTCCTTTCCCTTTTGCGCGAAAGTCAACTAACATCAGATCCCTTCCAAGTTCGGTGGTACGTTACCTTTTCAGATACCCCGGCGCTTCTCTAAATAGACGACAAGGACGACCTCGTACTGACATCTTACAGGCAAATACACCGTCACCCTTATCCCAGGAGACGGTATTGGAAAGGAAGTCGCCGACAGTGTCAAGGAGATTTTCGAGGCGTACAAGGTCCCCGTCCAGTGGGAGCAACACGATGTGCTCGGAGAGACTACTGGCGGTGATGAGCTTTTCCAGCAGGCTATGGAGAGTTTGAAGAGGAACAAGGTTGGACTTAAGGGTGAGTAGTGGATTTTCTCGCCGTTTTACAATACCGCGGCAGAGATTTGGATCGCAGAGTGAGGTGTGGATTTGAGTTGCAAGGGCACCGCGAGGTTGAAACGATTACGATTGGAAACCCATGCGGACTCAACCTCGCGCAGGTCGCTGTTCACAGCGTCTGATCCCCGCTCCACAAATTGCAATCGCTACAAGTTCACGCTGCTGACCCTAGGTATCCTCTTCACCCCTGTCGACACGAAGGGACACAACTCGTGGAACGTCGCCATGCGTCAAACACTCGACATTTACGCCTCCGTCGTCGTTTGCAAGTCGCTCCCAGGTGTCAAGACCCGTCACGACAACGTCGACTTTGCCATTATCCGAGAGAACACCGAGGGAGAGTACTCTGGGTTGGAACACTCAAGTTACCCGGGTGTCGTGGAGAGCCTGAAGGTCTCCACTCGGGCTAAGGCGGAGAGAATTGCTAGGTTCGCGTTCGACTTTGCTATCAAGAACAACAGGAAGGTGAGTCGAGCTCACAAAGACGTGTAATGGAGCTTGAGGCGTGGAAACTGGAGTGCATAACCCGGGCAGGCTCGTTGTTCTGCCCGTTGAGCTTTGGAGGCGTCATGGCGCGACGCGGAGAATGAGAGAGGATATACAAACCATGCCAATCCTGGACGCCCGCTGACACCCCTCCAGAAGGTCACCTGTGTCCACAAGGCCAACATTATGAAGCTCGGTGACGGTCTCTTCCTTAACACTTGCAAGCGAATCGCCGAGCAAGAGTACGGCCACACTGGTATTAAGTTCGACAGCATGATTGTCGACAACACCTCCATGCAGCTTGTTTCCAAGCCACAGCAATTCGACGTCATGGTCATGCCCAACGTCAGTATCTTTTACCTGTCATTGACCTTTCCGCTAATATCCAGTTGTACGGTGCTATTTGTGGTAACATTGGATCCGCCCTTGTCGGTGGACCAGGTGTCGTTCCGGGATGCAACTTTGGCCGAGAATACGCCCTTTTCGAGCCAGGATGTCGACACGTCGGAAAGGACATTATGGGCACCAACAAGGCCAACCCCACTGCTCTCATCCTTTCTGCTACCATGATGTTGCGTCACCTTGGTCTTGATGTTCAAGCAAACGCCATCGCCGAGGCGACTTACGGCCTTGTTAGCGAGGGTAAAATCAGGACTGCCGATCTTGGCGGTGAGTGAAATGTCGCAGTGCTGGATAACGTTTGCTGATGAATAGGTAACCACTCTACTTCCGACGTCACCAAGGCTATCATTGAGCGACTGCTTTAAGCAATGAGGCGCGTGCTGCGGTACGGATATAGGGATAAGAGTAAAATACATCGATATCTGATGAATGTCTGTGTCTACTATGCTGTGATTATGTGTGAGGGGAACGGTTGGATTGACATTGAGCCCAGGACATTGACCGCTGTGTGCGTTCGTCCTCCGCTTGACTATTCAGCTGGCGACTTGTTCAGTTACATCGCCTTCTGCCTGCAAGGTGTCTGTCTGACTTTGACTGTCTCGGCGCAGGCTGACCGCAATACGCCCGGTAAAGGGCGGGTGCACCTTGGTTGGTTCACTGAGCTTCATCTCCCTCCGGCGCATGTTTCTTCTTCATCTTCGCCTCGAGACTACAGATTAGTCGACATACCACTTTGAGTTTGTATCGGCGAGATTTCACGAAGGGGGAAGTTCCGCCGACTCACGCTAGGAAAGCCGCCATGGCCGGGTCAACGTTCTGTACAACCTTTTTCACATGGTCTCTCTTCACCCCCTGCCCTCCGCCTTCTGCTTTGACCTCTTCGGGCCAGTCGGATTCTGGGACACATGCGGCGGTGAGCGCTTTGCGGGCAGAAGAGAGGGATTCGGTGTAAAGGTCGAGGTCGTCTGCGTATATCGTATACACGCAGTGGACGCAGCCGGACATACAACAATCTGGCATGAGCCGAGCTCTTTTTCGGGGAGGGCGGGGACTCCTCTTTGCACACAGATTGAGGGGGGTTTTACGTCCTAGCGTGCGGCAGAGACGTATTGGCTATACCCCGACTGTGGGGGAGAAAGGTAGGGGCAGGTTAGCTCACCTTCTTCGCCTGGAGCAATCGGTTTCGGCGGGATCGCAATGCCTTGCACTATAATTTCTTTCTTCCTCACCCCGCCGCTTGTCTTACTCTCGTTCCCGGCTTTCGACGAGTCGAGAGCCGCGGTCTGGTCAGAGACCGGTACAGTTGGCGTAGGGATCATGGCTGGGACTACCTTGCCCTCGTGCGACCCGTCTTTCCCTGTATCAGGCGGAGGGATCGACTGGAAGCTCGTCCCCGCTGCTTCTGTTGAGGCAGTGATGAATACATCGTCGGTAGATAACGACGGGGTGTCACCGAGAGGAGGAAAAGCTGGACGAGCGTATTTCGCCAGTACGTTTCCTCTTTTTAACGCAGAAGAGGAGGAGAAGAGCCGAATGTGATTGCCTAGACGAAGGGGAGATGCGCTATGAGGACGATCAGATGTCAATCTTTTTGGTTGAACAGCTCCCCAACGGGTTATTGCCCTGTACACGCGGTTGAAACCCGTCATGAGCTCATCGCTGGCTCGGTGTAATGTACAGCAAAGATAAAATGATACTTTGACTCATTCACTACCCATCTCGCTGTTGTCGTTATCACTTGGAATGGAGCCCCGCTCGCTCATTGCGTCTTCGAAAAACGACTCGCACCACACTCATCCCATTGCTCCAGTTGCCATTTGATTCCTCTGATATCACATCAACCACTGCATCACAATGTCCGCTCCCATTCCCGTCGCATTAATCGGACTCGGAGGTGTCGGCCGCGCCATCCTCACCCAGCTCCTGTCCCCTTCTCTCTCCTCCAAATTCTCCCTGGTGCTCATTGCCAACTCGCGCCAATCTCTGTCTCTCCCGCTCCCCAACTCGCCCATCACACCCACAAACTACGCGCCCATTCTCGAGAAACACGGAGCGCCCCTTGACCTCGCTTCAGTCATCTCCGTCCTTTCCTCTCACCCTGGGGGTAACGGAGTCTTGATCGACTCTACGGGTTCCGAAACCGTTCCGGCATTGTACCCCCAGATCCTCAAACTCGGTCTGCACGTCGTCACGCCAAACAAGAAGGCTGTCTCGGGTGATATTCAGCTCTACAATGAAATCGCGGCGTCGAGCTACCCCAACTCCCCGGCTATGTACTTCGGCGAGTCGACTGTCGGCGCTGGACTTCCGATCCTCTCTACGCTCAAAGACCTCGTGGGAACCGGAGACGAGATTGAGAAGATTGAGGGTGTGTTCTCCGGCACCCTGAGTTATATCTTCAACGAGTACTCAAAGGTCGAAGGTGGGGATGTCAAGTTTTCCGAGATTGTCACCGTCGCCAAGGACCTGGGATACACTGTAAGTCGGCGTCGTTGGCATTCTCCGCTCAATCACTTCTCGGTCCAATACGCCTGCGGGAGACGGCAGCCATACTTTGGCGCAAGACGTGATCTGTACCGACATATAAACACCAGGATCACCTTTACACCAAAGAACCCCGCTGACAATGCAGGAACCCGACCCGCGAGACGACCTGTCCGGAACCGACGTCGCCCGAAAACTCACCATTCTCTCCCGCCTCATCCCTTCTTCCCCTCTCCTCGAGAAAGGCTTCGCCTCGATCCCAACCCAATCGCTCGTTCCTGACGTTTTGGCCGACGCCTCGACCAAAGAGGAATACCTGTCGCGATTGGCGGAAGGAGATGAGTATTTCGCGGGGCTACGCGAAGAAGCGAGGAAAGAGGGCAAGGTCGTGCGATACGTCGGTGTCATTAATCTTAAGGAAAACAAGGTCGAGGCGAAGCTTGGCAAGTGAGTGGAGTTTGTCACACCGTTTCAGGTTGAGGCGGAGAACACAATGAGAAGGAGACGGGCGTAGGCCGCGGTGGTGCGGGTGTAAAGGGGAGAAGGCATGCGAATACCGTACGGCGGTACGGACGCTGATCTTAGATACGACTTTGACCACCCGTTCGCTACCGCCCTCAAGGGATCTGACAACATCATCTCATTCCACACCAAGCGGTGAGCTAGTTTCAATCGCGGTCGTTACGAGCCTAACCAAACCCAGATACTCCCCTCGACCCCTTATCATCCAAGGCGCCGGTGCCGGAGCCGACGTGACTGCTATGGGATGCACCGTGAGTCCAGTCTCTCCCGTATCACCGTTGCATCCACTAATGCCAGTCCGACTTGCTCAAGGTGTACGAGCGTGTCTCCCGTTTCGCCTAAACATTGGCCCGTTCAGGCTGCGGTGAGGCGTAGTTAGGAAACATAAAAAAGCGCATGGCGCTCAGAGGACTGAAAAGGGGGATGGTGCGAGAAAAGGATGAAAACGCATGAAAATGCATTAAGAAGGCGATATCGCTCGGCCCCACGTGAACTGAAAATGTGTTGCAATATCTCGCACTTGTCTACGTCTGGCCTAGTATGTCGCAGAAACGCCGCGTGCAGGTCCGCAATCGTTCCCGATGTACAAAGGCCCCTACTACAACCCCTTGTTGAAGTAAATTGGCCCTTGCTCTCCCTGGAACTGCTTTTCCAGGCTCTTCGGATCTGTACTAGCCCACTGAGGGAAGTAGGCAATAGCCGGTGGCAGACACAGCCCCAGGGCCAGTCCGACTGCACATCAGCGACGTCATCCACATTCCGCCCGCTGTACCCACTGAAAGAGAGGTTGGCGAGATTGGACAGGATAGGTCCTCTTGGACCAACGAACGCCCCTCGTTTCTGAAGGATAGTCATTAACAAGGGAGGAATAACCAGCGTTGGCCTGCTATCAGCTTTACTGCCAGCGATGGAAGATTAGGGCTGACATGTTCGTCATGACGCGGCTTGCAGCAGATTGCATCACGGCCATTTGACCCGCTTTCGGGCTTGTTCCGAGCACATGTTTCTCTTCTCGGTCGTCTTGAGGATCACGGGTGAGCTTGAAGACTTCAATACCGTCTCGCATCTCTTTCCAGCGGATACATGATATGCTAGGGTGAGCGGGTGTCAAAGATGGTTGTGCATTTTAACGGGTTGGAAGGGGGAAATGATAGGCAAGGGAGAGACAGTCAGGTTGGCAAAGACAGTGGGCACTCACTTCACCACTCCCGCGCTGGCGACACTGACAAAGGGTACCAGCTTACCCAGCAGGTCTTTCGTAGAGCTGGAGACTCGCAAACGAGGAACAAGCCGGGTGAGGGATACAGCAATAAGCACTGAAGTGAATGTCGCAGCGGCATAAGCTACACATCAGTCAGGCTACAGGTGTATGTTCTCGTTGCAACTGACCCGTTCCAATTTCTTGAGGCGTCATCTCGATAGACTTGTTCGCATTGCTGAAATTAACCTGGAATCAGCGCCAGATCTCGATACGAGATGATAAGGCCTCGCGGTATCCGAGACAACCGAAGAGGGTGTAGAAAGACAATAGCGGTAACCTGAACTCACCGCAACATTGAGCGTTTGATTTGCCCATTGCCAAAAGATAACACTCCGGAGCGAAGGGTTCGGCATGAGCATACCGGCCTAGTCATAAGCTCGAAAAACACACCAAATATGAAAAGCTTACGCAGATTCTGCTTATCAGCTCCGGCCCTCAAACACACGATTACTCACATCAAGTTGGTCGGCACAAACGCGGACATTCGGAATGGAAGAGGCACCGGCTCACCCGTGTCTGGGTGGATGGATGAGTTGACCACTGCACTCAGCCCCTCAAACTATACCATGCCGTGATAGAGAGGAATGTCCATGGTGGATGTTCGACGCACACTGCTTGGCTTTCCAGTACCTATCCCTCTCCTCTAGATCGACCAAATACCCCTTTTTCCCCGACTCCTTGATCAACCCCTCGAACTTGGTTACTTCTGCCTGGGCATTCTTGAGCGTATCGGAAGAAGCAAGAAGAGTCAAAGGAGATGTAGTGGAATAGAAGTACGCTAAGCGACCGCCTACACGTTAGTCTGGCTTCGATGAGGGAGGGCCGAACGAACCGTATGTTGACAGGTCAAACTGCGGTTTAGCTGTCATCAGCTTTTGGCTTGTTCGAGGAAGTCGGCTACTCACAGATATCAAATTTCTGTGAATCTGACATCTTGTGTTGTGCCGACTGGAGAGCGAGCAGGTGATAGGCGAGCTGTTACGGGCGGGGACAGAGGGCGGAGATGAGGGCGAGTCGAGCGTTGAAGGTTGAGCGAAAGCAACATTGATGGCTGAACTTCGGCTAAACTTCCAACATCAGCGGACCTCGCCGCGTCTTCTTACGTCACTTTCACCGTCTTGCCACCCTATCTACCTTTCACGGTGTCCACACTGAGGCATAGTACCCTTGCACCTTTACACCTATTGCATGACAGCTTGGTACTACAGTGTAGATCAAATGGGAGCTGCTCAATCGAATCCGGACGCCTGGGATGCACCGGGAGTACCGGGATCATACCCCGGTAGGAACGATATGCGCACAGCACAACGGTCTCAAGCTCAAGCTGGTCCTTTCACGCATACGCAAACTTCAATGCCTACCGCCACTGCTACCCCTACTGGCCTGAGCATATCATCGTCATCCTCTTCTTCACATATCCGAAGAGAGCCTACACCTGCAAGCACCCCCAACATATTCGTTTCGGCCTTGTCTTATTTCCTTCCTGTCGTCCCGGCCGACCTGACGCATTCTCACGAACCGCCCCATCCCACGACTATCCGGTTGATATCGATATACCTCTCCCGTCTTCTTCCACCGGAACTTGTGCCTCGGATTCTGGACCATGCAGAGCAATGGGCTGTGTGTACGCGGGAAATGAGACGGTTTGTCAAGATCAGTGCGGGTGCTCTTCCGCCGAGACAACGATTTGGGCCCGGAGCATCCTGGGATAACGGGCAAGAAGGTGAAGAAGGAATCGCACAGGCATTGAATCTTGGCGAAGAGGGAGGTCTGAAGGAAGGAGATGGGACGTGTTGGATCTTGGTTAGTGAGCCAGTGGGGTGCGTCGAGAAGAGGCATGCGGAGAAGATTAGGGCGGGTATGGAGCGGGACAAGGCGGAGAAAGCGGGAGAGAAAGTTGAACAGAGATCGGAGGCGGGAGAGTCTGAAGACGATACGTGGGAGAAAGTGCGGCGTGTTGGATCAGACGGGCTGTCGGAAGGTGAAGGGGAACAGGAAGAGCCAAAAGCGAAAGGGTGGTTGAGAAGGGTCAAAATACATACCCTGTCTCGAGATCAAGGCTGGTCCAGCAGCGGGCAGCAGTTCTACGGTCAGCTTCCTCGATTGATACTCTTCAAAAGCTGACGAGTAGGAACGTATCAAGGGTCCTACACGTGGTTCGAGGTATCGCTTCTGCGAGACGGCATTGAAGTGCCCGGATCGAGACTTGAGATCCAACACAACGTTCATGGTGAATTGATTGCCACTGCGTTACTTGCTAAGCTGACTCATCTAGCTGGGCAATATTTCAAAGACCACTGGAACGAGCTTGGTCCAGAAACTGATTTCGTGCGCATGTCAAAACCGGGAGACCGTGTGGTGCTGTGGGCCAGAGCTCTGTTCCCGGTAAGCTTTTACGCTTTCCTTTAGTATCCACGCTGACGAGCAGGGGTGGCAGAACAATGTCCGGTGGGGTTTTCCGAGTACAAGCGGGACGAGCTGACTGGACAGAGAAGCGTCCATCTCGATCTTCACTTCGGCATTCCCGCCAGAGCAATAAGCCTCATTCGTGATTGCATCGATTGTGATCTCCCCATCTTCGCGTCGGCTTCGTCTACCACCCCGTTGTACGAATACACGTTTCCCAGTTGTCTAGTTGACCAGTTGTTCATTTTCCCTGCATGCATGCATGGCGCACCATTTGCTTAGGGGACGATAGACGGAACCAAATACACGCGCTGAGCGCGTCTTGAGATATCAACCGCGCCTCGGCGCAGAGATCCGTACCTTGCTATATATCCCATTTCCATCCTTTCTCATCTTTCACGATCTTTGTACGATAATGTCTAGACCGTCATCTGCGATCCAGATTGTCAGACCGCCTACAGGCACTGCGGCTGCTGCTGCTTCGACCGTTCCGGCTGTGGCCGCTGTGAAGGCGCAAGGGAATGGGGGCCTGAATGTAAATGCCACGGTGTTCGGACAACCAGCAGGATCGACCTTGTCCCCAGACAAGAGGAAGGGTGCGTTTTCTTCTTCGTTTGTCCTCCGTCCTACAGGGCAAGGGTATGCGTTCGTCCGCCGTGACGGCGGACGGTCACGGGGGAATACAGCTAAAATGTAGATACAACGCAACGACTCTGTCGCAATGTCTTGATATACGGGTAAGCCGGCCGAGCCGCCCTTGGACACATAGCTAAAAAAAAAAGTGCTTGTCGATTCCAAGATTCCGGTGTGAGTCTCTCGCGTCGTTCATATTGCTGGGTTTCGCTAACCCCAGTGTGTATACTACCATCCCCCGGTGAGCTCCGCGACGTCAAGACGGAAGACGGGACATTGCTAATTCTCCAGCCTGGCGCAGATCCTACTGCTTCTCCGTGAGCGTCACTCCATACAGATTCCGACCGCAAGCATAGCGACTGATGTGTAGAACGATGACTACGCCCACGTTGAATGACTCCAAAGCGCTGTCTTCGGAAATCGGAGCAGAACACCTCTCCGCTCCGGTGTTCGTCCCGAAGACT
This sequence comes from Papiliotrema fonsecae, assembly GCA_035773095.1. NCBI lineage: Eukaryota > Fungi > Basidiomycota > Tremellomycetes > Tremellales > Rhynchogastremaceae > Papiliotrema > Papiliotrema fonsecae. Next base: position 373,298 of record JAHRBW010000006.1, read on the forward strand.
CCCATGACGGACGGAGCGTCACCTAGGTGAGTGATCGAGGCACATAATCTCCTCCCTGATGTGCTGCAGATGCGTGCGAGTGCAAGTTGACCTGTAGTGTGAGCACGGCTAGCTTGCCTCAAACAGAAGAGCACCAATGGTCCGCTGGTCTACCCTCGGACTTGTTCGGCTCAGCCGCCCAAACACCTGTCAGTCGATGATTCCGTCTTTCATCGTTGATAGTGCTTATGACAGAGTCATGGCCATGCGCCAAACCCATTTGACCCAGGATACGGTATGCAGATGGGCGGTAACACCACAATGGACGGGTCGACCTTGTTCCTCGCGCACCAGCCTGTCCGTCAGCCAGTACGCTTATTGCATCACTGAATCGAATCGTACTGATGTCAGCTTGACCAACACCTCTACACTGCGCCTTTACCACACGTGGCAAACCCCTCAATCCAGTCGCATCCGCTGCACTCTTTCTTCATTTCAGATGATCTTCGCCGGACACTCACCCAGAGGCACTCTGCGACATTCACTCCGCCAAACCATCCTACGGGACTACCGAGCGAAGTCGGGGTGTACCATTCCCTCATTGCTTTGGGAACTGAACCAAAGGGCGGAAGTAGGGTGTATGGTCATCCCGCGCCGGTATATCGGGCGACTTCGGAGGTGGACGGGAGTGTCTACATTTTGCGGCGTATTGAAGGTAAGTGAGCAAGGGGGACTGCTGGGAGCCTGAGCAGGGCAGCGTTGATGATAGGCTTCAAGCTGGTCAACGAGCAGGCATTTGGAGCTATAGATACGTGGAGACGAATGAAACACCCTAATATCGTCGGCCTGCGGGAAGCCTTCACCACGAAAGCCTTCAACGACAATTGTAAGTTTCCTGGTCCTTCAAGTTCTTCCTGTCTCGTTAACCACGCCTCTATCGTATGCTAATCCCAGCCCTGATATTGGTTTACGACTTCCACCCGGACTCCACAACAGTACTGGACGAACACCTCAACCCGACACCAGAGACTGTCATTCCCGGAACTCAGCCAAAACGGAGGCAAGGGATGCCTATCCCGGAAAGACTGCTGTGGAGCTATATCACGCAAATTGCCAACGCTCTCAAGGCTATCCATACGTCGGGATTGGCGGCGAGGAACATGGATCCAAGTAAGGTGTTGATCACGGGGAAGAATCGGTATGTCGTTGTTGTGACAGGAGAAAGTCGGACTGACAGGCAGTGTACGATTAAACGGATGCGGTATCCTCGATGTTCTGGCACATGACGCGAACACGCCCGTGTCCGTCTTCCAGGTGAGCTCAACGTCGCGCTTGTTATGAGTCAAGCTGACGCATGTAGCAAGAAGACCTGGTCTCATTCGGAAAACTGGTAATCACACTATCATGCGAGTTCTTCCAACCCGGCCAGCACCCCGCGGCGCCACTGGACCATATTTCGAGGCATTACTCTCCCGACGTGAAGAATCTTGTTCTTTTCTTGATCAGCAAGCCAAATCCCGCTAAAAGCGTGGACGAGGTGATCCGATTGATTGGTCCGCGAATCTTGAATGAGCTTGACGCGATGCAAAAGTGAGTCAATATAATTAGCGGACAGTGTATCAAACACGGCTGATGGTAGTTATGTTGATGTTCTTGAGACGGAGCTTGGTGGAGAGTTGGAGAATGGGCGAATAGCGAGGCTGCTTGTTAAGCTTGGGTTCATCAACGAGCGCGCAGAGTAAGTTGAGCAGATGCGGTGCAGTGATCCGCCGAGTGAGATATACCGAGGGTTATATAGCTAACTTCAGATTCGAGCTGGATCCGAGATGGAGCGATACAGGCGATCGATACATTTTGAAACTGTTCAGAGATTACGTCTTCCACTCGATAAGCGTGGACGGATCGCCGATTCTTGACTTGTCGCATGTTTTAACTTGTCTCAATAAGGTGAGTATATTGAGTGACCGCGACAGCGCGGTCCATAATCGCTTCGCAGATCGTGAGACACCCAGGGCACAGTTGATGATAGCTCGACACTGGCCTGGATGAGCGTATCATGCTTGTATCGAGAGACGACCAGTCGTGTCTCGTAGTGACCTATCGCGAGATCAAGGCGTGTATAGACGCGGCGTATGGGTGGGTTTATGCAGTAGTGCTCGCAGGGATTGGCTAACAGGTAGGGAGCTGCGCAACATGGGCAATCAGAGGCGAATGAGATAGGGAGCTCTTTCGCCTAGAACCAATACTATCAAGCGGGAGGTGAGGATGAGCCGGGAGTGGGCATATCGAGAGCGTATCTTGTGTTTGTGCATGTCGAGTCCGCCAGTACGCGGAGGCTGGGGAAGAAGAGGTGGAACACCGCGGGATATAGGGATGAAAGATGGTCTGGGCGAGAGATGATGGGGGAGGCGAGTTCGGAGGAGATATCGCATGCGCGAGAGCACCCGGGAGTAACGGTGGAAGAGTGTTGGGCGGACGTAAATATAAAACGCAGCTTCGCCTGCAAAGCGCAAAAACATGGTAAAATCTACAACCCTTTTAGCATGCAAAAACAGTACAAAGCGAGGGAAATGCGACGGGAGTGTTGCGTGATAGGCGTATCTTTTTTTCTATCTGCAGTGGGAGCTAGTCGGCCGCTGGTCGTTACCCTGCGAACGGGTGTGTGGGTGGTGAAGAATTACAGAGGTGGTGTTAGCCTGGTGCGTTTATACCCGCATACAAGGTTGCGTTATTGGGAACGGCGGTGATCGGATTGGCAGAGTAGATTCTTATGCTAGTAGGCATGATTATGATGGTGCTATAGCTACAACAAGGCGGTTCGCATACTCGACAGCGTCAGCCTGAAGGGCGTGTGGCCGGGTGTCTTCGTTTTACTCCCCCTGATTCTTTCTACAATCTCCAGCAAGCTCCACCATCTCCAGCAATGTCCCGCGTACTCGACCCGTCGACCCGTTGCGCTACTGTAACGTGACGTCGCGGGGTGGATAAAAGACACAATACCCCGAACTGACCAACATTCAATCCCCCTCTTCCGCCCTGATCTCCGCTTCCAGCCTCTCCCTCTCCATCTGCCTCATACGCAACAACGTCATACTCTCAAACTCATCGTCTTGTTGTTTCTTCTTCTCCTTCACCTCCACCCCACGATGATGAGACGCGAGGAGGTCGGCCATTGTCGTCGACCCGAAATCCGGAGCAGAGGTGAACGATGGTGGAGCGGCTGTAGCAGAGAAGTTGATTGATGGTGCAGGCGTTTTGTCGGTGGAAGTGACTGCGGGCGACGAAGAGGTGAAAGAGGGTACAGCAGAACCAGGCTTTGAAGCTGGCGCAGTGGGTAAAGGCTGAGAAGCGGCCCAATCGATCCAAGCGGGTGTAGACCCCGAAGCCCATTTCGCCCGAACCCCGTCTCCCACCGCGCTGACGGTGTTGGTGCTGCTTTTCTGGTGATCTTTCCAGCAAGCCCAGCATCCGCCCCAGTTGCCCTTTTGGAACTCGACAATCGCTTTCTGGCCTTTCTCCTTCTTCTTCTTCGTCTTTGTTTCCCCCGCGCCCGCGCCGGGACTCGTGCCATTGGCACCGGTGCTTTCTTCCGTTGGGTCTTTTAAGATGAAATGCGAAATAGGGCCATAGTTCGTTTCCAGCTTTAAGCGGAGGTTGTGCGTGGGGACCAGCGGCGGGATGGTTAAGATCAACGTCAAATCGACGGGCGTTATAGTGGGCATAGGAGTCAATCCCGATCCATTCGTCGTACCGCCATTCGAAGCGTTGACCCCGTTCCCATGCCCACCCGCCCTCACCCTCTCCTTCTCCTGAGCCGCCGCCGCCGCGGCGGCCTCGCGCCGTTTCTGGGCTTCCTCAAGCATCCTCCGCCCGGCCCCCTTTATATCCTCCTCCTCTGCCGCCTCCCTGCGCCGTCTCTCTCCGTCCACTTTGGCCCGTTTCGCCTCCTCTTCCCTTGCGTGGAGCGCATCGACCATCCCTTGCTTCCGCTTGTTCATCTCGGCATACTGGGCTTTCTTCCTGCGATCAGATTCAAGTCGCGTGTCGAGGTAGTTCCGTTTAGACGGGTCAGTGAGGATATCGAGGGACACTGTGACTTTGCGGAACATCACTGCGCCTTCTGGTGTGGAGTTCTAAGGTTAGCGGGTCGCTGGTCAGGGTGCGGTTGGAGAGGTGAAAGACGATCGAAGAGAGGGAGGGAAGAGGGTGAGACAGCTCTCCAAATTCACCTTGTCGGGATGATACTTTAGCGACATCTTCCTGTATGCCTTCTTGATATCCCCCTCGGTCGCGGTAGGTTCCAGCGCAAGGACGACATACGGGTCCAGAGCCGCCTCCTCTTCGTTCAGCAGCGGCGCCATTTTTGTGGTTCTTCTCCTCTGATTCCTCCCGATCGGCGGTGTACAGGTGTATGTGCAAGTGCAACATTATCAATAGCGTCAACAAAAGTCCAGGAGATGATGGAGGACGGTGATAAGGGTGGCGAAGATGACGTGGACGCAAGCATCCATCAACTACTATTTATGAGCCATCTTGTGCCTATACACCCCCAATCTCTTACCCCCTTCAAGCCTTAAGCCTTCACGCCCGCTGCGAGCCAAGGAGCAGCCAGATGAACCCCCTCCGAACCCGTCTAGCCCTTCTCTCAAGAACGACTCAAAGACGCTACGTGACTGTCCTAGACCCGCAAAATACCGGTTGTTCATCTATGAAGCCCACAACCTCTGTCGGGCCTATCGAGACGGCGATCCGGACTCGGGTGAGTGAGGCGTTTTCTCGTAGGGATGGAAAGGGGAAGGAGAGCGATTTGTCCAACTCTGTGATGATGGGAACGGGGGGGATCAAGAAACCAGATGTTCTCGTTTCTCGGGATAGAACGACGGCGCGGTCGAAGAGACCCGTGGAAGACGGAGCTAAGCGTAGATAACGGAAAAGTTCGAACCGGTGTTGCTGGATGTCCGGAACGATTCGAGCAAGCACGCCCATCATCAGCCGATGCGGGCGATAGGGGGCGGAGCGGGGGAAACTCGTGAGTTGTCTTGCTTCGTCTGTGCACCATCTCCAACTGGGCTTTACGAGATGCGTCGATCCTTTCTATACTGGCGTGGACGCTCTTTACGCTGCAAGAGCTCTCTCTACTACAAAGATGGCGAGGCTGCCGCCGATCCTGTGTGCACTTCACTTCGCACACTTGTCGCAAAGCGCCATGGAGTCACATACCCATATCTCACGCTGAATCCCTCATCACGTATATCATCACCGTCTCGCCACCATCCCTCCAGTCCCACGTACCCCGCTGACCCCAGACTTCTCCGTGACCGTCGTCTCATCCCATTTCTCCGGTCTCTCGTCTATACAGCGTCACCGCCAAATCAACGGGTTGCTGAAACACGAATTCGGCCTGCCACACGGGGAAGGCCTGCATGCGCTGAGTCTTAAAGCGAAGACGCCAGAAGAGTGGGAAAAGGAGACCGGGTCGGCGCCGTAGTTGAACCGCCTTGTTCAGGTCATCGCTAGACTTTAAACCCCATGGGAAGCCAGACTCTAGGGCATATCTCGGGGAAAGGCATAAATAGCCTATTCCAGGTCACACTGGTTCGTATCATCCCATGCATTTGTTGTACTGTCATCTACAACCGGTCTGTCTGTCTGAGAAAAGGTATAAGGGAACACAGGTATTGATATGAACCGGGAATCGGCGGAGGGCGAGAAGCGAGCAGCGAAAAGCGAGTCGGAAAGAGGGATAATCTACATACATTGACCGTACATCATTGTGTGGAAAGGGGAAGATGAGAGAGGGTTGGTAGTCGGTAGTCGAGATTTGCAGTCAAAATCCAGTCACCCGACCATGGGAATCGAACGAGATTGCAATTGGGGAAGAAATCGGTACCCTGGTACAGCCCGGAAAAAAATCGTACACCCGCAATACACCACCTTACATGATGACGCACTTGCACCCGCCGACGTCTTCTTCTCCGGCTCGATTTGATCGTCTTGACCCTACTGGGTCCAAGGCGGAGGATTTCTTCGGGTCTGCACGTCAGTTTCCGCCACCGTCTGTAGTGCGCAACGGATCCGACGATCCGGACTCTTCGCAACTCACCGTCCTCTGCTCGGATGGAGAATGATCGGACGGAAATATGTATGACGGTAGCTTTCGCGGGGGTTAGGCTCGAGGGGAGGTTATTTGCTGGAATCAGCCTTTGCGCGCTCTTCTCGCTAATAAGGGGCTCCCGTATGATCTTACACGGGCGGTGCGTGTGCCGGTCAAACTCGGGCCGGACAGGTTTGTGATGGCCCTTGCGACTTACAAGATAAAGTAGAATCGTCTGACAGTACCCGACCAGCATGCAGCACTCGGATAAATTGGGCAGAGGGTGGTTGAGCGGGTGCCGTCCATTCTGCTATTAGAAAAAGCGACAGGTGGCAAGCGGGATAACAACTCACCAGGCGGCCACATGCTCCAGATCAATTCTTTCTGGAACGTCAGCACTTTCCAGACTCTACGTATCGTCTGATGCGGGCAAGCGAGTGAGTTTGAATCAACGTACCATCCTTCCGACCGTTGTTTCTGGTTCAAAGGAAAAGACATGGCTGTCGCCGGAGATAATCAATGCTTTGACGTGAACCTGATATTAGCATGTGCATAACACTCGACTTGAAACAGGACCAAGCTCGTTGACCATCCAAGCGGAGCAAGCGGAGAAGACAGCGTACCATTGGTTCTGGCGGGGTGGAAAATCCCTCATCGGCATTCCCCCGTTCAGCCGCGACGACGGGTGCCAAGTCGGTGGTTTGTGAGTTGGAAGCGTTGTCGAGCGGATGGGATGATGGTGCTGTCGACATGGTTGATGGTCGTTATGAGAAAAGATGGGCGTTCAAAGTATGTATCAGAGTCTGCGTAATCAAGTGGATGGGATTCGCGGTTCAGCTCCCGTTCGTTGAGATGATCGTCCGATAACCTGTCGGTTCACACGCGCCGTGTTTTTCCGTGTCGTCGTATTCGTGCCCGGTAATTTACACTAATTCACTAGTCGAGAAGGATGCACAGTGTACAGTCGATGGACGGATGAGAAATATCTGGTGGATGGGATTGCTGTGCGAGGGATCGAGGGTATATATATATATATATATATATTGCAGAGTCTGGACCAAGACGAGTCGAGTGTGTCAAGCGGGATAAGCTTAAAGACGACGACGAAGAAGACGGAATGAAAAAGTATGTATAGGGCGGACGGAGGTTGAATGGCAAAATGGCCAACGCTGGGAAAAGGCAAGGGGAGGAAAGGCTTGTGTAGACAGTGTGAGACAATAATCACAGATCTCCAGGCCGGGGTCGAGGGTTTGACGTTATTCCTAGATTCGTCTGACGCGGCTGCGGGATTGGCGTGTTCTCTCCTTCTGTCGCGTGATTGATTCCTCCGGCGAATGAGCGACGAGCTAACAAGAGCGGCAATGTTCAGATGATGGCGATTGAATCTGAGATCTGGAGGGAGAAGGCAGTACGGTGTAGACGAGTGAAAGTGAAAAGGAAAAGAAGTGGCAAGAGGATACGTACGGAGCGATGAGTCGATTGCTGGCTCCTAGGTGGGAATTCAGGGGCATGGCCACATCAAGGAGCAAAGTCGGGTCAAACGGGTCAAACGGGTCATGGTCTCCCGTAAAATCCCGGGGCCCGGTGGAGGCTGCATCACCGCCAAGAAACCGCTCGCAGCTCTTGTCAATGGTTCCCGCGTGTAACAAAGTCAAGCAGGGTTAAGCACACTTGGCTTTGGCTCAGCGACTGCGAGAAAAGACTCGGGCCGGCTTTTATGTCTAGTATACTGCCGTGACTCGTGTCTCTTGTGGTGAGTGGGCCCCTTTCGCAGCTTGTCAAGACAATACAATGTACAATGTTCTCCATGACGATCCGCCCAGTGATCCGCTAGATCCGCAATTCCCTAGGATGCGTTACAATCCTCCCGACAATCCCAAATCGGCGTGTGCAGTCTGATATCTCATCCAAAGCCGGTTTCAAGGCACTCGTTGCTACGTGTTAACAATACCGCAGACCTCGTGCGCATACCATCCATGGCACCGTGATATGCCCGAGCGCTCAGACACTGAGATTCTTGTTTGAAACGAAACCCCCGTTCCTCGACCTGTTCCTCGCCGAGAAGCAAGGTACGAGGTGACTGATCCGTGCGGCGTCGCGACTTGTAGGCACAAACTTGCCGCGCAACGACCATCCGTCGGCGTTGAGATGCTGATGCTGCTCGATGGTATAATAAAGCTCCAACGGCCTTACTGATCATTCCCAGTGACCCTTCCTCGCCCCCCACGCTCTTTATCAATTCTGATTAGGTCAATTCAAAGTCCAAATGACCTCCGTGCCGAACAAGAGGAAGTCGTTTCCAGCGTGGACAGACGCTGAGAACATGTTGTCGAGTGAGTTTAGGGCCGGTCCACCTCGGGCGTCCATTGGTCGCGACTGCATCAATCTGGACCAAGCGCTGTGGACAGCCTAGACAAAGACCATGAAGAGCAGAGGGGTGTTGTCACTATCGCCAATCAAGGATGAGATCAAACGATACTGACCCCAGCACCTATCATCCCCCACCGGATCGCCAGGCTCGTGTGTCCCCCTTTGATGGCGCTGTGCGTTGCTGGACTCCCCACTTGTCTCTACTTCGCCGCGACAACAGACAAAGTTGGGGTTCATCTTGGGTAAGTCGGTATTTCCACTGCCCTCCTCCATTCTACGACTTCATCTCCTCCGTGTTCTCAGACTTTACCCCGTTGTCGAACCACACCCGGGGATGGTCACGACTCAAAACGACGAATGATCATTTAGCAGTCCAGCGCTAACCCCAGCCTGGTGATTACCGCCTTGTTCCTCTTGACCACCTTCTGCCTCGCCCTCCGCCTCCTCCTCGCTCCCATCGACGCAACTCACGTTCGGGCGAGGATGATAGCCCGTCAGCGCCAACGACAACGCCAAGGTCAGAGCCAGCGCCAGAGCCAGAATCCTGGTGGTCAAGGAGGATACATGTTCACTCATTCGCCTCATACCCTCTCGAACTCTTCCCAGCAGCCCGTCGTAGAGGCTTATGCGTTGGACAACCTTGAAGGGGGTGATAAAGTGGAACGGGGTACGGGATCTGTGGGGAGCACCAAGGGGCCGGGTGGGTCGGGGGTCCGAGGAGGGAGAGCGGGGGTGAATGCGGATACTCACTTGCAAGGCGAGATTGGGAGGTGGTAGTCCGCTGTGGGCGAAGAGGTGGTGACCTGCTAATATGGATGAGTGTGTGCATAGAACGAAGCGGCGTCTGGAGGACTGCAATCAGGAGATCAGGCGGAAGCAGAGGGTGTGGCCAGAAGCCGGGAAGGATCTGTGCATATATGGACTTTCGGTCGCTATTTTTTTCGCTTTCAATATTCTAATAGGTCCTCGATGGATTGCTTGTGCATGCTGTCAACGATATATCAGTAAAGGGGAATGCTTGATCACCCTGGTACAGTCGCTTAGCCCAGATCAGCCCCTGTTAGCCATACCGACGTCGACCGGTTGGCGTGCGAGCTCCTGCTCGATGTCCCAGACCCCGTGCAGCCCATCCACTCAATACACCGTTCCCAAAGCATGGACCCAATGTGACAAACCCGACGCAATATACCCGATGCATCGTCAACACCTTCCTGCCGCGCCGCGATCTACACCAGTCTAAGCAGTCGGCCCAACGACCAACCTCTCCACCCCCTCCTTCAAACCCTCTGCAGCTTTCCTGATCCTCTCCACACTCTTCGCCCACTCTCCTCCCTGCTGCACCACCTCTGCAACCGCAGCGTCCAATTCCGCCTGTTTACCCGCCGGAAGCGGTCGGTTCCACTTGAGTCCACCTCGTAGCATACTATCCACGTTCTGCTTCACTACCGATCCGGGTCCTTTTCCTCGAGTGAGCTTCGTCTTGGCCTCTTCTTCTCCGGCTGCGGTCTCCGCGTCGACTTCGGCCGGGGTGGAAACGGGGTGGTCTGCGAAGTGCTTTTGAAGAGCGACTATACGCCAAAGAGCGTTATCGGGGGTGAATCGGTGAGCGGGGCGCATGGGCGGGAGAGCGGGACGGGGGGAAGGGAGAGCGACGTAAACTTGGTGAAGTTTGTTGAATTGTCCGGAAGAGATTGTTGGGAGACCATCTGGAGTCAGTGCGTGTTGCGAAAGAGGGGGAGAAGAGATTGTTAGTGTAGTGGGTATGGGAGAGATGTTCGCAAGTGGTGATATGGCGGCACTTACATTGCGTAGGGTCCGAGTAAAGTTGAAGGGCGATCTCGGGTCGGTTGAGTTTATGACATCGGCCTAGGGTTAGCGGTTGCTCAGAAGCTGTTCCATTTTATCCCAAGGTGTGCAGTAAGGTTTGTTCTTCTGTCTCACCCCATCTCCCCTTTGAGCTCGAACAGGCAGGCGGTAGCTCCCAGGAAGCCCGACCGAGCGCTTCCCACGGAAACCCTCGCATCCACCCTCTCGACCTTCACACATGACTTCCCGGAATCACCCACCCAATTCCCAGTAATCACGCAAAAGACTCACCAACCAGACTAGAAGCGGTCTTATCCGTGATCCGCTTCCCCAAGATCCTCCAGCCTTTCAACAACCCGCCCAGCCCTTCCAGCTCCTCGCCATTTTGGGCATATTCAAACACCTTCCTGATATCCCCCACGCGCGTGTGTGCGCTTCTCGCGCGCATATCACGCGGTTCAGATTTAGTCATGGATACAATCGAGTCCATGATGGATTGCCGGGCTAGAGCTTTCGTCTGGTCCGTTCCAGTCGGGAGAGGGGATGTTGGGGAGATTGTAGAGAACAAGTCGAGGTCATCGGACTCTTCGATATCGTCAAATTCGTCCTCGTTGTGCTTGATCGGTTTCTTCTTCAGCACTGCATCTCAGCTTTGCTTCTCATATGGTGCCCCCAACTCGGGAGCTTTGGTTGGGGTCAAATGCGGAGAAGCGGGCTGAGGGGTACTTGGGATACAGATGTGACGAATCACTACCTACCCGACGACGACGCATGCAGCGATCGGCTCTGAACAGCCGCACATCGCGATATAGGCCGGATTGCTTGTCTGGCAGGAACGAGGATCGCCGAGAACGACATGATGTATGAGTAGAGCGAGGTGGATGTTGAAATGTCGAAATGAGCAAAAGTCCAGAGTCAAGTTTCATCCAGCGGAAAGTTATTCGTCTCTTACACCTGCGATTTGTAGGTGTTTTGCTAGGTTACGAAACGCCTTTGCAACTATGCAAGCTATATACCCGTATATACTGGCTCACTTGCGTGAGCATCGTGCCACCCATTTAATTGAAGAACATATACATGCATGCGACACAAGCTAAATTCATAGATTCCTCCCGCCTCTCGTAACATTCAACCCCTTCAATTCCCCTTGGTTCACATCGATCCACATCCACATCGCACAATCAATCCCGCCGTCCCGTATCGTCAAGACTATCGAAGCTTACCCCGAGACACGAGGCGTGATTACGGCGTCGTAACCTCGTATCAATACATCGAATTCCGCCCGAAAGCTCGCAATGTGGTCTTGAATCATCCCGTGCCCCCTGCTGGACAGTCAGTGCATCGTGTCTCACTAACTGGATAGCCTCCGTCGCGGTCAAATAGCTGGATTGAGTCCTCATTGTCAATAACAACGATCGAAGTCAGGTAGAGTGAAGCGGAGAGAAGTTGAAGGTGAAAAAGTATAATGCATGCTGAGCCGACGTGCCGCAAGATGTCATGAATCACCATTGGCCATCACTCTATTCGGTACACCGATCGCCGATCAAAGGTGAAGAAGGGTTTGTCGCTCCTCACGAGACACCAAACCAGCTCCGCGCAACGTTTCATTGCGAGGCACCCGCCTGCTCCTCCGCGGCCTGTTTGGCCCAATGTGCCTTCCCAAACGTCGCAGCGACAATCAACGGGAAGACAAGCGTGGCGTCCGCATACACTTTGACGCTCTTCGCGCCCGCTCTGATCTTGCCCCATGATACGGCTTCGTCAGGTCTCGCTCCGGAGTCGGATCCGTCGTACTGCCCATGAGCTCTCGCTCGTGCCTAGTCAGTGACACTGGACTTACCTCCTGACCTGTGTTGATGTACACCGCGTAGTCTGCGCCGTTGCGCTATTATCAGTATTTTTTGGTTGAGGGTGTGGATGAAGAGATTTCAGCGGGCAATTGTAGACTGCAGCGGGGAAACAGCCAGGGTGACTTACGAAAAGCATCGCATTGGCGATTTGGTGCTTGCAAACTCCACCTCCAAGGATGATCATACCTGCCTTCTTCGCCTTTACTGACATGTCGTTCAACCGCCGAATATCCGATACAATGTCCAGGACAAATTGCGTTTCGGTCTTGTACGTGTGGAAGTAGATCATGTCGCCTAATGAGCCGTCGGTGAGTGCGGGGCAAAAGACTGGGATGTCGTTCTGCAGTCAGCGCGATTCAGCCCGCGCGCTCATGCGCGACACATTTCTTGCATTGTTCGTCGAGGAACACGGGCTTTGAGCAAGCAAATCGACATACCTTGTAACACCAGTAATACACGCTTTCCTCATTATCAATCTCCTTGCCCAACCGCCTGATCACCTTTGAAGGCGACCAAACCGTCTTGTCTTCCCCTTCTTGCTCCTTCACCATCTGATCCAAGATAGGTACGACCCAGTCCTCGAATTTACAGTAATTCGAATTAGGTACCAACAGGTTTCCTATCCGATTTAACCTGAGGTCAGGTTGTATCCCTTCCGGAACAGCACGACTCACCCTCGTTTCCGTAAACCCGCACCGTCCATCGCAAAATCACCAAGAATCGTTTGACCAAGGCATTTGATGAAGTCCTCTTCAATACCGCCCGCGGTCGTGACTATACAGTCGACGAGCTTGTACTGCGCCAAAAAGCGTAAGATCTCCCTTAGACCCGACGAGATGAGGTTGGAGGTGTACCCCAGGAACAGCATTAACGGCTCTTCCGATGATTCTCGCAGCTTTCTCTGATATTCAGCTAGATTCATCGCTTCAGTCACCAGACTCTTGGACGCACCATCTCTTCCACGACGTACATCGCTTGAGACATACCGGTCGCCTGGAACCCGATTGTCGCATAACTGTCGAGGAGCGCTTTCAAGTCTATCGGTTTTGACAAATCGGGGCCTTTGATATGTACAGCATCCTCCGGGATCTCCTCTGAAGGGAAGATAACGCTGGCATGTGCCGTGGCAGTAGAAGAAGAAGGATCCGAGCTCATTGCGTTGTAGATTGGCAGTGTCAACAGGTTGGACACGGCTCTCCAACTTTTCAGACGATCATTACCGATTTTAGCCGGGTTTACGCGATTACAAAGAGGTTTGTAATATTGTAATCAAGGCATTTGTAGTGGGATTAGGAATTCAGTCGTAATCGCCCCCCCACGCCCATTCAACGCTTGGATTACATCACACGCGCCCAAACACGATCCCTATCGCGATACACTCTACTCCTGGTCGACTTTAAAAACATCTTATCTCTGCCTCTGCATTCAAGATGATCCCCCGCCCCTCAGCTTCCCGAATACCTCTTCCAACACATATATACGAACAAAGCGCTGGATCCAGTACCGACCCATTCTCTCTTGGCAGCTCGACAAAAAAGAGGGGAGCTTCCGAAGCATTCGATGCGAATGGTTTAGGTGGGTTCATTTCCCACGCCACGTTTTGCCCGTCAGGTCAAAGGCAATAAAACGCATAGATCGACTCAAAATTGTTTTTCCTGCTCTGGGACGCTAATGGTAGACTCCAGTACGAGCCGAAGGCCCTTGAATGGCAGTATGAGCACTGCGTCGTTGCAACGCCGAATACTGGAGCTTGAGGCGAAAGAAAGGGAGGGACAGATGGAAATTGATGAGTTAAGGAGTGAAAATGCGAGGTTGAATACCGAGAGGAGGATGCTACACGAAGGGGAGGAGCAGGAACGGAGTACGGGTCAAGAGCGGGAGAAGCAGTTTTCCGAGGAAAGGGTAGGTTTGGGTCGATTATGTTGACCGATGTCCTCGCCTTATCAAGAAGAAGATCCCGCTGACGGCAGCTCGAGCTCAACGCCCGGTTGAAACGGACTCGAACGGAAAATGAAAAGCTGGTGAATGAGATGGCCCGATTACAAAGTGAACATACCCAGCTAAGCTCGAAATACGCGCAACTCATGACCAACTCGAGCTCGGAAATACAACTACTCACTCAACGCCTTCGAGAGGTCGAGTCCGATCGAGATCAGCTCAAGGGCTGGGAGAGAAGAGCGAAAGGTTTATCGATCGATTTGGAGGAAGAACGGCGGAGAGCCGTCGAAGGGAGAAGAGAAGCGGAAGATGATAAAGAAGATAAGAGGGTCGAGGAGGTTATGCGGAATGAGTTGAAGCGTGGGTCGACATATGACATCGCGGATGGTGCGGTAGGGCTGATACCTAGGTCAATCACAACATCTCTCGTCGCTTGAAAAACGCAGCTCTAGTCTCCAGATCGAGGTTGCAGATCTTCGGCAAAAGAAGAAAGAATACGAAGCGAATGAGCGAGCTGCGAAAGACGTTGAGAGAGCTCTGAGGGATGATATCAGAATGCTGCATGATCAGCTCGACCGCGCAAGGCGGGAAATGGAGTAGGTCTATATGCCCTGCGTCTCAGCTACATGTCCTAACTACCAGCTCGTTGACCCAAACCTTCCCATCCACCTCATCGCCTGAAATCGATGCCTCGACACTTCAGCAACGCCTTCAAGCGCTCTCAACCCTACACAACCAGACATCCGCGGAGCTTGCTACGAAAGAGACCGAATACAATGCTCTGCATGCGAGGTTGACACAACTGTCGATTGATAGCCAGCACACCAACAGGGAGCTCTCTAAGCAATTGACGGAGATGAGGAACGAGGCGAGATGGGCAAAAGAAGCATTGGCATTGGTGGAGAGGAAAGAGGTTTTGGCGAGACAAGAGATTGAAGCGTTGAGATCGGCCAGTGATGTGAGTGCCGCATCAACTTTGCTTGCGCAGAGAGCTCATTTCAGGGACCTCGTATGCCCGGAGGAGTTGTCAGCGACCAGAGCGGTCGAGTAAAGCAATTGGAGGTTTTGTTAGAAGGGTACAAGAGCCAGCTGGAAGCCATCGCCCACGACAGTCGAGACCTCGAAGACCGCTTGACTCAAGGTGCTGGGCTTGTCAAGCAATCGACGCTTGACGAAGCGCAGGAGAAGATTTCCCAGCTCACAACCGGTAGGTATACACCCAGCCGTCCACCTTCACAACTGACAGTCAGAAATCGAATCGTTGGAATCGACAATCTCGGCCCTCACTTCTGCCAACACGACGCTGGACGCAGAAGTCAACGACCTCATGCGTCGAGTAGCGTCCGGCGAGTACAACCCGGAGAGGGAGAGATGTATCGAACTCCGATCGAATCCCGCTTCCAAGATCAAGGCGATAAGGAGTGAAGAGCTGGAAAAGCTGAAACGGGAGAACGAGGCGTTGCTCGACCGTCTCTCAGAAGCTGGGCGGAGCGCGGACGGGGAGAAGGGAGGGATCCCTATCGAAAGCTTTGAACGGTTACGTGCGGAGAAAGAGGATCTCGAGAAAGCGCATGCCAAGCGGCTTCAACGACTGAAAGAGGTGAGCCGGCGCGTTCCTTGGCAGGTGCAATAGCTGGCCTGGCTGCATTTCCATCCTCTCGCGCGCAGCAGCTGACTGTAGATATTCGGAACGAAATCCAAAGAATTCCTCGAAGCAGTCTATTCGCTCCTTGGCTGGCGCATCAAGTTTGACGAATCGGGAACGGATATCCGCCTGACGTCGATGTACGCCCCGAAAGGCAAAATGGGCTTGACGCTCAAGTTTGCGAGTCAAGAAGGTCATTTCGGGACGATGCAGATGACGGGGGCGCTGGCGCGCGGGTTGGAGGACACGAGGCATTTCTGGATTGTGGAGAGGCAAAGTGTCCCTGGGTTCCTAGCGCAGGTGACGGTGGAGATGTTTGAGAAGACTACGGTGAGTGGGAAGAGAAAACCGCTGGAGAGTGGTAAATGTGGGCTAATGGAAGATTGGATGTGCGGCTGGATATGTTGGGTTTGAGTAACGTGTTTGCGGTTGAGCTTTGAAGTAGAGGCTGGAGGAATTCGCGGGACACGAGCCTACTTGACGGGTCACATTTGGCCCAGCGAAAGACGATATGATGATATGCATGACGATTCAACTTTACATCTCCCCACATTCGGATATCTTGACAGTAAGCTTGGGTCTGTATATCAGCTTGGGCCCCTGTCATGGAAACAATAGCTGACCGGTTGTTTGGCCCCGTCGGGACGTTTTCAATCTTGCGAACGGTTAATAACCCTTCTGTGACTTTACCAAAGACGACGTGCTTGCCGTCGAGGAATTCGGCGGGCGCAGTGGTTATGAAAAACTAGCGTGAGTTGGTGATAATGTGGATGGGGTGAGAACTCACTTGCGAGCCGTTCGTCCCTGGACCAGAGTTTGCCTGGGATCAGCGGGAGCTCTGTTCGGGATGCCCGAGCTGGGGGTTGAACATAAGGGTCTTGAGTCTTGGGGAAAGAGGCTGAGGCTGATGTACCGCACACAGATGATCAAGCCACGTAAGAGTGCGAGGTGAGATACGATGAGATGGGGAGAGCCAAGGACAGAGGGCAAGATCGCAACATACCATACTCAACAATCCAGGTCCGGTGTGCTTGACGACAAAGTTCTCATCTTCGAACTGCGAGCCGTATATGCTGAAAGAGCCCGTTCCGTCGTGATTCAAGAAATCACCTCCTTGAATCATGAACTGGGGGATGCTGGTGGATCAATCTCTGGCCTGTGATTGCTAAGTGGGGACTCGATGACTTACACTCTGTCGTTAGCAGTGTGTCTTGGTTTCGTCGAGAGATATTGATTGTAAGATACGGCGGTCCCGATCGAGACGGGGGGAGGAGGGACAGAGGTTATGCCGACAAGAGCAGGAGTACGAGTGTATGGGAGTGTGGAAGCTAGGGACGTACCGATGAAACGTCGCCGTCTTGTATCCCTGCGGAACGGCGTTGACGCTGATCATCAGCTAGGTCCTTCCCTTCCTGTTCCTCCCAAGGCCCTAGTTTCGTCGACAACCTTCCATTCCATTCAGTCCGAAAGAAAACACACCGATGTTCGCCCGTACATAGCTGCCTGAAATTCTCCGCGGTCCTACTCATTAGCCCCGAGCTCTGATCAGACAAATCGCTATAACGCACTTTGGCGTAATGTCGCTGAACAGTTCTGCTCATCAGCTTCCCCGGTCCAGAGAACCCTTATCAACGTCCGGCAGATCACTCTCTGTCCCCCGCCGCCCACTCCCAGCCGCCGGAACACATACATATCGTATCACATTACTCCAACTCACCCATCTTTATCCGCCCCGCCGGGGTCTCTCCTATTGTTATATCGAAGAAAACGACCGGTCGAGTCACTCCCGCTGCGGCGTCTGTGGAGGTTGCCATCTCTCTAGACTGGTTGTTGGCCGGGTATGTCAAAGAAGAGGAAGAGGAAGAAGGAGAAGTCGTCAGTGATAGAGATCACTTGGAATATGAACCCGAACCTCGGATCTGAGGAACAACATTCCTCGTCGGCGATCGCCGTGGCGGTCTCTAAAGCTGGGAAAGCGAGCCTGTCCTTAACGTAAAGACTTATGCCAGATACCATCAGGTCGACAGGTAAGTGGTCGGTTGGAGGTTCTCATTTTATATCTGTGCATACTCTAAAAATCGATCATCGTGAACACACAGAGGTTACAGGATACGCGATCTTCCTCTCGCCACCGCGTTCGAAGTCGGCCTTGACGGGAGTCGTCCCCACACGTCGTGATCTCAGAGCCACAGCACTCTCACTGAGAAAGGGAATCGTCCATGCCACCCTTTATTCTGGAGGTCTCCTCCTACCCCGTGCCACCCCACATCCTTGATGCCCTCATACAGGATAGTATTGCATTGCATCGCATCGCATCGTGCCGCAGACCCGTGCGTAAAAGCAACGCGTGGTGGATCGTCCGGAAACTATATTGCTCCCATTGCTATACCACGACTCCCATCCTACCTAACCTCCAACCCTAGGCTGGAGGCCACCCCACAGTTTCCTCATTCTCTGGCCGATACCCGGTAGATGGCCCCAAGTTGTTATTAGGAACCCGGCGGCGGTATTCTTCCTCCGGCTCGTCGTCCGCGCTAGTGTCCATTGCCTGTTTCTTGACTTCGGCCAGGGCATTCGCCTGACTTCGCCTGTGACGTCAGTATAACTCCCCAGTGATCGAGAGCAGGTGGGAGACGAGCCGAAAGACTTACGCTAGTTGCGCGACGGTGCCCACTCCCTCCATGACTGTGATAAAACAGTCTATCTCGTCTGAGACTATTTTCATGCCTATTCGTCAGCCTAACGACCCAAAGCGTCACTCTGCAAAAATCGAGATCCAAGGCGAAAAACGAGACTTGCCCTCGGTATCCTTAAGCAACGCCAGCCGTCTCAGCTCCTTGCACATTACCTTGGCGATGACACTCCATACAGTGATACAGAACAGATCGACATCGTTGTAGTGCTGCAGCGTCAGCACTATCTTGCAGCATATATTTCAGTAACGCACCACGGTAGGCATGTAACGGAGAAGCGCGACCGCTTCCCTCGCGCCTGCCAATGCCTCCTTGTTCTCAACACCTTGAGCGTTGATGTCGTGCAGGAACATGCGAGTCGCAGCGAATTGATGATGCTTGTATGAGCGCTTTGATAATTTTGGGCCATATTATAGGTTCGACATCGATGCGCAACTCACAATTGCGATGGTATGAGGTGTTATCAGCGGCGGTTCCGCCCCATCAATCTCTGCGTTCCTCCTCCGATCAACAGGGAAAATGCCCTCAACGCCCAAGTTGCTCTTCAACTGCTCCAGAGCAAGTTTCGTCTCGGCGTAGTCTTTCGGGCATCTGTATTTCGGTTGATCCAGCCAAGCAGGGGGAGAAGCCAGTTGAGGGTTACTGGGCGCCTGGAGGAAGTATTTCGCCCATGCTCGACTATACTCGGAATCCTCGGCCGGATCGACGAACGCCAGTTTAGAAGCACGCTCCAGGATCATTGTCTGGGCATCAGTGTCTGTAGTGGTTCCCGGATTGCTGCAGCCATACCGTTTTCAGCCATTTTGAGCTATTGTTTAGCGTTTTACTAGCACATGAAGATCAAGCCACTTACAGTGCTGTCTCCCGCTCGACTGGGAAATATGAATGCCTGTACAAATCCCGTATCGTCAAGTCATCTTGTGCTGTTACCGCTCGCTTTGGTTAGCGTGGTACGTAAAAATCCCGACTGTACCCACCACAGCTATGTCGTTGAAAGCTGGAGGGAAGGGCGTGGTTATATCCGCATCCACGATGCCAGACGGGAAACCTGTCGCCAAAGATCCACAGCGTTCAATAGACAAGATGCCCCAGCTGATCGTTAGCGGGCAATTTCGCCACCTAGCAGCAAAGGGGAAGGGCCTACAAAGTGCTTATCCTTTCTGCCAGTTCCGTAGCATCTTCAGGAGGGGGCAAGAGGAATGTCTGCCCCCTCAAAAACTTGTCTTTCGGCTTTTCGGGGGTGAATACACAGCTCCTGATTTGGTGCAGTCCACTAGACAATATCAATCTGATCGCCACACCGCCAAACACCCATCCCTAGGGTCAGCGCAGCTCTCAACGGGATGTCGTTCCGAATCACCTCGTGATACCGCCCAGAGGTATACGAGTACGCAGACAGAAGCATAGCGGCGCGCATACAGTCTATGAGTCTGTCTGCATTCGCAGTCGAGACATCTAGGGCTTGACAAGATGCCATAAAGAAGTGCTGTTCCATCGGACTTGCATCGGGGCTATTGGACATGCGGGTCGCCCAAAGATACTGTTGTTAACGACAGCTAATACTCGGTAGCTCACCATTGCGTACAGCAGTGCCAAAGCAGGTCGACGTCGATCCAGAAAAGTCATACGATATCGAAAGCGAGGAATCGACATCTCAAAGAACAATCTCGAATGCGCCAGGAAGCAGTCAAGTCTGACATCAGTCCCTTACCATCACATATCAGTGACCAAGACGTACAGCGTTGTTCTTGCAGATTCAGTGAGTCCGTCCGATTCCACCCGCATGAGCCCATTGTTGCCTGCCTTCGTTGGTGACGTATTCTCGTTAACACCCCTTCGCTTCTTTCTGGCTCCATCGTCGTCGCGCTGCGAAGCACCAGTACCGGGGGGACTTCCCTCGGATAGAGGATTGAACAAGAACTCGCCAAGTCTCTCTGTCAAACCGTCCACAGGATCAATTTTATTGGTGACCATGACTCGAGCCCGAGGTAATCCATACATCATTCCCGGCTTCGGTAATGGTCTCTCGTACTGCGCTGTCACCGCGGGATCGACCGTTTGATGAAGTGGCGGCCCAATATGTGATTCGGGCGTAGAGGCAGCAGATAAAGTATGGGGCTGTGACGACTGTCTTGCGGCTCTGAAGAATTGTGCAGCTGACGCTTTCTGCTGGGCATTGGTCATTTCAGTGGTCGACGCATTGGTCGATGGCGGGGGTGGAGAAGCAAAGGTCGGGGCCGGCACCTGGCTGACATGCGGCGCGGTGCCAGTAGAGGGATATGGCAGGCCGGCTGAGACGCCGATGTCCAGCGGCATTCGGGTAAGGTAATCGGTCGGGTCGTATCCTGCTTGCGGTATGCTCTGTTGCGGCTCGACACCGAACTGCGTCGAGCGACGTTGATCACCGTTCGGGTCTAAGACCGAGTGGATTATCACGGGCGCCCCATGTTCGATGACACTCGAATGACCCGTCTGAGAAGAAGCGCCGAAAGGAGAATATCCATCCGAAAGCGTCATGTTAAAAGGAGCGGCGTGTAACGTCTGAGACGCATTCGAGTGACTGTGAGAGCCGTGATCGGCAAAGGTCAGGTAGCTGTCCGTGTCATATGCCGGGGTTTGACCATGATAGATCGGCCAGCCAGGTTCGGGAACCATGGCAGCAGCGGCAGCAGGTCTGGATGAGAACCCATCGGTCTTGAAAGCGCCGGGATCAAGAGGTGTCGGAGGGGTTGGGAACTGATCGCCACGCGAGTCGGATGAGTTTTGAGGGAGATGAGAGTCAGGCCCATGGAATGTGGACTGAATCAGTGATCGAGGTGTCGAACTATTGCCGGCCGGCAAAGCTAAAGGGGGCGGTTCTTCGGCGGTGTTTCTTTGAACGCGATCTGACACTTCGGCTGCACGTCAGAAATTTCTCATTTCCGAAAAAATCATAGCAGTAGACACGCAATGACTCACATGTCTTGTTTTCCGATCCTTGGGGTTTTGACTGCTTTGAAGGAGCAGCGTATTCGCACTCTTGGGCATATCGTATGCAGCTTGTGCATTTTGGTTTGCCCCCCGAACATTTCTGTTCATCAGATTTGAGGTGTTGAGTGTTGCGCGAGCAGCTCACCAATTTCCGACGTCGACAGAAAGTGCATGCCCTGATGAAGTTAGCTTCGGAGAGGCGTGGATGGAGTAGATCTCACATTCCCCGTTTTAGCGCTGCAGACGACTCCGGAGTGGATGCTACTGTCAGTGATAGTCCGTTCATACATAGTGCTTGCAGAGTTGAGCTTTTGAAGTATTGCTAAAACAACTGAGCGCACCTTTGTCACTTGGACCGGGCATGCTGGTGGCCGGGGGTCCAGCGTAGAATGGCCTATTCTGCCCTTCGGCCATACTGTCATGAGTGTACGAACATACACCCATCAAGAACACGCACCCAAAGGAAGCATAAGGATCTTGAAAACCTAGAGATAAGTCATGTTGCTCATGTCTCGTGATGTACCGCGACCCTCGGCAGCCGAGGTGAGTTGTTCATGCTGACACTGCCATTTGAATGTTATGTTGGGATAAGCTTACCTGGCGGAGCAAGAGATTTGTTTGAAGCCGTCTTGTATAGCTCTCCATTCTGATGTGATTGGTCACCATTGTTCAACGACGGTACTGTAGCCTGTCTCGGCTGTACGTATATCGATCTGAACCCTTCTCCATTCATGCCTGATCCATCGGGCAGTGTCGCTGAGGGCCCTGTCCTGCTCGGTCCCGCTGCCGTCCACATTTGATGATGGTCGTACGGGCCCTGAGGCCACTCGTGGCTCATGTTGACAGCTCACGCGAAGACCGGGCAACGAAAGGCTGATGGAGAGGTAGGTATGCCTGTAGATTACCGGTGCGAGATTAGAACCGACAATAATGCAGCAGAACGCCGGTCGAGGCTGAGTATATCCGTCCTCGATGGATTGCGAAAGCACTACTGTTTCTTTGTATGAAGTATAAGACGAGAAGAGAAACTAATGAAGAGATCGGTAGTGGAAATTGCGTACGGATGTTGTTACCCAACTGATCTCAACGTGGTTTAGCGTGCCTGAGCTTAATCGTTCCTCATGAGATACTCGCCTTTTGTCAAACGACAGCGCAATATCCACTGCCCCAACCATATACATGCAGAGCGGTCAATCATGAACCATTTCACATCGTGAGAGTCAGATCGTGTGCCTGTGCGTGTAGAGTGAAAGTCTTGACGGGTGCTTTCGTGTAGTCGTACGAAGCAGATTCCCGTTAGAACGCCACTGACCTTAGCGACTCGGAGTAACGATTCTTAAGACTAAACGTGAAGTATGCAGCCTTTTCAATACGGTGCAGCTCAGTTCCATACGCCGTGTTAGACAAAAGGTATTTTCGCGTTGTACATGGCACCTCTCCGATGAGTTGTCACCGCATCATCGGAAGCTAATGGGGAATGTGAGGGGTCAAGCTCAATCGACAGATAATCTAGCGCTAAGTTTTGCCGCTCGTTCCTGGATCAACGTGACTTTGTGCTCGTCAACTCAACCGTCATCTTCACCATCGCATACAATATTTGATCATCTCTCATCAAAACCAACAAGCAAAAACAAAAGACCAAAATGGGCGTGAAAGGTCTGGGAACCTTTGTCAAGGAGAACAGGCAGTCTCTGTGCTCGTCGGTGCATTTTACAGCTAGTTCGAGCACGGATCGCACACCCGTTATTGTTGATGCTTGGGGGTGAGTCGAGCTCGCTTTCCGTATCGCATGACTGACGGAATAGTATCATCTACTCGCTCTATGCAGATAGCTTGCCGTGGACGTCTGGAGGAGAATATCTTGCTTTCTACCGCATTACTCGACGTTTGATCGAAGCATGGCGGAACGTCGGGCTCGAACCTACGTTCGTGTTTGATGGTGAGAATATTTTCACAAGCTCGCAACTGCTCATGCTCACTCAAGGTTCTGCACCACCTGAAAAACATAAAACGGTTCTATCACGGCTCGTCAAGTCTGCCAACACCTCTCTCCTCTTTCACACCACATCCGTTTACTCGCGCTCGTCCCCCTCTTTCTCTCGGGGAACGATAATCTTACCACCCTTCACCTCGCAAGCTTTCACTCACGCTCTTCAAGCACTGAATGTTGACACGCACTACGTCACATCTGAAGCGGACGGCGTGTGCGTATCGCTCGCAGCGGAGAAGGAGGCGTACATCCTTGGGTTAGACTCTGATTTCCTCATCCTCGTCTCGACGCCTGGCGCGTCTCGCGTGAAGGGATATTGTCCTTTGGACATGATGATGTGGATTGAGGGGGCCTCACAAGGAGAAAACGCCACGTCGGGCGGAACGAACCATTCAGATTCTCCAAGTGAGAACGATGGCTGGAACGTTGCTCGACCTAAAGCACCCCGTCCTACCCGACAATCGGCTTTTCTCCCTTCATCTCACTTGACCGCTCCCACACTGGTCCTCACTTCTATCTCACCTAATGCACTGCGCCATCGCCTGCGATTGCCCGCATCGGTCATCCCCCTTCTCGCCAGTTTCATAGGGAACGACTACACCCCAATATCATATCCTGACATTTTCTTCGAACCCGGTTTGTCCGTCGTTCAGAAAGTTGAGAAAGTGAGTCGTGTCCTTCGCGAAACGGTCTTCGCCCCATCCAACTCGGCCTCAAAGACGACCAATGCAGGCGACCAAGCCGTGAGTCTGGTGAAGAAGGTGATAACAAAACTGGCCTATCGACCATTCGTCAATGAAACGATGGTGGACGAAATGGTGGATACGATTATCGAGGCTTCGTTCCAATACATCCTTCCAGACGTTCCCACGCGTTCGCCCACTTACCCGTTCAACCTGCCGGATCAGTTTGAGGAGGACTCGGATAATGTGCAGCTGGCGAAAGAAAGATATTCTGCGTTGCAGAAACGAGGGATGGAGGGGACAATCTCGGACGTGTTTCTGTGGCCCGGACGGAGTTATGTGTTCGCCATACTGGAAATGCCTTCGGGTCCTTCTCTGCGATCTTCCGAGAGCCTAAGGGAGGTCAGACGGCAGGCATGGGGTATCCTTGAAGAAGGGTGTGGAGGTCTTTGTTGGCCCGAACCGACAGAAGAAGAGTTGCGAGCGCTTCAAGAGGATAAGGCGCTTCAAGCTTTGCTGGGCGTGGAAGTGGATCACGCCGAGGAGAAGAACGAAACTGGCGATGAAGAGGAGGATAACGACGATACGCTCATCGACGATGAAGAATCGGTCAAAGAAGACGTATCGGTTGTTCGGCCCCGTCCCCGTGTCGTTGTCGAATACGTCCGTCAGGGGTCATCCCAAAAAGTCGCTGCCGTGGAAGTGGCCCTCCCGCCACTCTCTAGCTCCACCACACCCGCATGCCTCGCACCTGTACAAGATCGGTTGAAACAGTACCTCTGTCTCCTTTCTTCCGACACACCTCTCATCTCGTCCCTCCCGCCTACTCTACACCCTCTCCTCGCCGTCACCCGCTTGTCCATCCTCGAGGCGGCCTCTCGCGCCACGCCAACACGAAACGAACCTAAATGGAAGAAGAACGAGGTTGCCGCAGTGCTCAAGATGGGTTTGGGGATGTATGCAGCCTGGGAAAAAGAAGGAAAGGTATGGCGCGCAAAGAAGGATAACGATGAGGGCGCATGGCCGATGCTTGCCAATCGCCCAGTGGGGATTATGGCGCAGTTCGGGGCAGTGATGAAAGAAGCGTTGTTGTTGGCCCAGGCGTTGCTCATTCTCCCCGAAGAACACCCCGATACGGGCGACAACGCCTCAAAGACGAAACAGCAAAACACCGCACCACCACAGCTGACACATCTCACACCGTTCATGTTCGTTTCGGGAATCACGCTCCATACGCTCCTAGCGAATGAGGCTCCGCCCCCAAGCACGGGTTGGCGCTGGACGTCTGAGGATGAGGGGCTCTTGGAGAAATGTATGCAAGCAGTGGTGGAGGGTATAGAGGGTGAAGTGGTGGGATGGCACGCTACCCCGACTAAGCGGGATACGAGGGTATCGCCGTCCGAGTCCACGCGTGTGGCACAGAAGGGAAAATCTGGGAAGAAGAACGCGGTTCCGGCGACTTCCGGGCGCGGAGGACGGTACGGTCTCCTGGAGGATCTGACCATCTGAAACAAGCACGTCGTTACCGTCTCTGAGCGGTCGAGATGAACGGAAGGAGGTTTTGACGATTTAGACGATTATGTGAAGAGTATAGAGGAACGCATTGAACGCGCAAATGCACCATGTTATAATGTTATACCCGTCCAGCTTTGTACACTTGAACTTTCCGGTGAAAGCGGCAAATAAAATAATACTGCATACACTGTCCTTCGTAAATGGGTAAAAACGACAGACCTCGTACCGCCAGCGGTACTTTCCTCCTTCACTTCGCGCTCGTGCAGAATCACCTTATTCTCGGCGACTTTCGCCCAAACATCCCCTCGGCTACGCGTTAGCTTTTCCAACGCAAGAGGAGCACACAAGAGAGAGAGAGAGTCGGGGGGGAGGGCTGTAACTCACCAGGATGTCCCTGAACCCCGTCCGGTCGTCTCACATCACCATGACCTGCGCTCCAACCTAGACCCTGTCCCTCTGAATACTGGTTCAAAGTCGGTGTCTCCCCTGCATCTCTCGCCCGAGCATGTTCGGGCTCGTGCACGTATTGCGGCGCGGGATAATCGTCTTGCGAGTATTGCGGTTGGTGGCTGTAATCATACCCTTGCGGCTGCTGCTGGTGATATTGTTGTTCTTGTTGATGTTGTTGGTGTTGGTAGTGTTGTTGTTGTTGAGCTTGATCGTGGTAACCATCGTAGGTATTTGGATACGCTTGTGATCCTTCCGCATAAGCATCCTCGTACCGCCTCGCCCCGTCGTCTTCGTAATATTCTTGATGAGCGTTCCCTCGATTGGCGTTTCCGCCGTACATCCCTCGCTGCTGCTGCAGCTCGTAAGGCGTCGGAGCGGGAAGATCGTCTTTGAGCGATTCCATAGAGGGTCGATGGTCCCATGCTTCGTCACGATGCGCTTGCGGCGGGCCATACATCGATCCAGGGGTGTTGTAAATGGAGCCAGGGTTGTACCGCGTCGAACGGAGGATAGACATGGTGAACGCCTCGGGGTTCTCAGAGTACACTGAATGGTACAATTTGTGGTCTTTCACTTGAGAAGTAGAGTACACTCGAGTCAGGCTGATGTCAGTGGTTTTCCCGTCGAAGTATAAAGAGGACCGGAGTAGAGGTAGAGAGAGGGAAGATCGGAAGACAGCTCACTATAGAAAATACGCTTGCACGAAGAACAGAATCACCCATATCCCACCCATGATCCCGACTTGAGCCCAAATGAGCGGAGAGCACACCTTGTCTGCTTGGACGTCGAGCACAGTCTCACTGGCGGATGCAAACTGTGTATCTGTCGAGTTGCCCTTTACCGAATAGAACTCGACCTATGATGAGCGTCGTCCATGGAAAAAAAACTCACCTTGCAGTCCGCCACGGCAGTACTGTGCCTGGTGGCCGAAACGATAATCAGGGCCGCCGCACAGCTGAAAGCAGCGACAACAGTCGCGGCATTGAGCATCGCGTAAATCTTGAATGTCTTCGTTTTTTCCTATACCGTCAGTCTTGTCTTCTGTAATGGCAAGGTGAGGGGACATACACGCAGCACACCGATCCAACCTAAGGGCTGACAGGCAGCGACGAGGATACATGTCGCAGCGAAGATGTATGAGCCGAAACTGGCGTAACTCGCGCCGACAACTACGCGTCAGTTCTGTTTATGTGTGTTCAGTTGGAACCATGCACAATGGCTCGAAGTACAGCTAGGAATGTGACATACCGGAAGGAGCAGCAATTGCCGTGATACCAATGGCGAGCGAAACAATCTATCATCAGCACCGACCTAGGCCCTACATTGCCAGGTCTTCCCAGCGACATTCACACCGTCCTACCACATCATCCCCCCGTAATCCTTATGGTTGTCGCAGATCAAAGAACAAGGATCATGTCACTCACCCCTTGTTCGAGAATCACCGAGTATATACCCGGATTCACGAGTGGTACAGCTACCATCAGCCCCTTCCATACTAAAACGCCCGATCCAAGCTCACCGCAACAGCAGTACCGAGGATCAATCAGGCCCGTCACTTGCTTCTTCGACATGTTTGGCCCGTTCTGTGTCTCCATGTGAGGTGGAGCTAAGGCCGGTCAAAAGACGGGGGATGGTGGTTTGAGCAAAATCAAGAAAAAGGTCGTCGCGTCGAATCTGGTCGTTACGCTTCCTATTCACTGCTACAGGACGATTACTGAGCGGTCGAGCTGCAGGTACTATCCCGTGTTTGGGTCCAATCGATTTCTGATTAAGCTCGAGCTGCTCAGTCAGGTTCAGCCGAAGGATGGTCAAGTGCAGTATAGTTTCAGTCTCTTGTTGCTTTCGACGCGGTGCGCGAAGCGGTGCACCGGTTATGAAGACATTACGTAACATCACAACACACGCGTTAAAATCAGATACGCGCGACATCGATACATCACTGGCTAACACATGCATTGATCCGGATCTTAAGATGTTCAATATTGCATCCCACAGTGCTTCTGTCTCTACTTCTTCTGCTTGTCAGCCTGATGGCCTGCAGATAAATATCAACTCACAAGCATGGCCAGGAGCGATGAGACGTCGTTGCGCTGCTGTTGTTGTTGCTGCTGTTGAGGCGACTGCGGCGGTGGCCCTCTTCCACCTCCCGGCGGCCCATATCCCTGTGACTGTGGAGGTTGATATCCACCGACAGGAGGATAGCTCGGTTGGTATCCACTGCCTCCAGGAGGCCCTGGCGGTGGAGCGTTATATCGCTGTTGCTGAGGTGGAGGTGGAGGTGGCACTGCTGAAGGGGGACGATATTGGTCATAACCTTGAGCAGCAGGTGGCTGATACCCGTAGTTGGTAGGAGGTGGAGCGGTGAATGGAGCCGGCGCAGGTATCGGAGGTGGATGACTCATGCGCGGATCAGAGGGATAGCTTTGTGGAGGTGGTTGAGAGTAAGAAGGGGTGGGCGGAGGGGGGCCGTATGACGAAGGAGGGGGTCGGTATGCTGCTGCCTGTGGAGCTGGACCTGGTGGAACTGGTCCTGATACGCCACTAAGTGATGCGAGAAGCTACACGTTAGTTGGGAAGGGATATATGGGGCTTACATCCTGCACACGGCGTGCTTGATCCAGTCGGTCGTCGACTGGTGGAGGAGGGGCGGATGGCGGTGTTTCGCGATACCTCCCTACCGGTGGTTGACTCGGTGGTGGTGGTCCGGGAGGATAACCACCTACATAGCCTTAGCTGGTTGTTCACTTCTCGACATTGTCACCTTACCTCTTCGGTCATTGTCCCTCCCATAAGAGCCTCGTCTATCATCTCGTGGCGGGGCTTCATATCTCGCCGGAGGAGTAGGCTCGTACCGTATTGGAGGTGGAGGTTCATATCGCGCGGGCGCAGGTGGGTTGTAACGATCTCTGGGACCTCGATCCCCTCCTGGTGGGCCACCGCGAGATTCACCCTCTTTCCCTCGTCCATGCGGCGGGGTGTGTCCTCCTCTACGAATCAGTCGTGTCCGATTGACAGATCAGACGTACAAGACCGTATCTAGCTCAGGCTCGTCCCAAACATAACGCAAAGATAAAGGTCCACCTTGATGATTTTGACCTTCCATGGCATCATGGAAAGCGATTGCCGCTCTACTGTCCCAGAATTCGACCACTTTGGTTCTTTACGTCAGTTACAGATCGGAAAAGGCGAAAAGAGACTCTACCCCGAGTTTCTGCCGCGATGGACGGATCGAACTTCGCCGAACCTCTCGCACATTTGGCCTAGCTCCATCTCGTTAACCCTACTGTTTCCTCGTATAGTGACAAGGATAGAGCCCTTCTCGTGAGTACGTTACCGTTGCTGCTGCGTCGGTCAACTGACCTGGTTTTTCTCTCGATTACACGGGCCGTTGCTATCGTCATCCCTAGGTAACGAGTAATGAACGTCGATCTTAGGCATCAGTGGGAAGTGAAGTCCAAGCAAAGTAGCAGACATACCGGTCGTCCTTCGACTTGTGTATTGTGCATGGCCTCTCGAGCCCGCTCAGCCGCTCGTTGGTCGAACTACTATCAATCATAATCGACCGAAAGGCTTGCGACTCACATATGTGATGAAGATAAGTCCCCGTTTCGCAACGATCTCAAAGAATTCCTTGACTTCGCCATAGCTTAGAAAGGATTGACGCAGCCAGTCAACATTTGCGTTGTACTGCCGTCAGACTGGCGAGGTTCCATCGAACCGAGTCGGTGATAAACTTAGACTCACAGCAACATTACGAACGAACAAGGTCCTGCATTTGGACTCCTTTTTCGGTTGGTCTTGCTTGTGATCACGTTGGCCAAGACGTCCGGTATCGCGTCGACCTATAGAAGATGTGAGACAAAGCCTTCTCAGAAAAGTTTGCGACAGAGCTCAGAAGAAGGATTGAGGTAGCCAAACGTCCAACAGACAGAATACGAGCACGAGCTCAACGCGAGACCAATCTCAAGCGAACAAGCTCTCTCATTTCCCAAGCTTTTTCAGAGGTGAAGAAGGAATACCACGATCCTCGTATCTCAACAACGAGCAAGTCTTCCTTCTCCATGTAATCTCGGATTTATGAGGATAAAGCTCAAGCTCAATCACGGTCAAGCTCTGACTCTTCACTCATTTTACCTGATAAAACCTCACTTCACCCATACCTCACTTCAGATCAAGAGAAACTCAGGCTTACCATCCGGACTTCGTCCTCTGTTTCTGTCTCTTCCAGGTCCAGGCCCGGCACCACCCCGCATTCCGTCCGGACGTCTGTCACCAGGTGGTCCATGCGACATAGGAGGACCAGGCGGGCCAGGCGGACCAGGTGGTCCTCGATATCCCTCATTCCTTGGAGGACCATTGTCGTAAGGCTTCACATCGGGCGGATAGAAATTCGGCGCGGGAGGCAAGAAAGATGGAGGAGGGGGGAGAGAGCTCTGATGAGGCGGTCTTGGGGCATATGAAGGTGGACCTGGGGGGCCTGGCGGTGGAGGGCCGTGATTTGGCGGGTACGGGGGATAGTAGCCGCTCATGGTCCGTCACACAAGTTTGATCGAGGTCGACTCGAAACACTCCTTAGTCAATCTTACCCAGTGTTCACGTAATGTGCTGTTAAGGCGATTAGAACGGATTGTAGCAAGATGTGTAAAAGTGCAAACGAGGGAGGGCGCTTCGAGTTGAAAGGGAGCTTCGAGTGGAGGGCGCGGGATCAATTTGCTATGTCACGACCCGATTAGAAACGGTTTTTGTAATCTCATTAGAGATTGATTTGATGCCGTTTGGATCCCGTTGTGGGGTGGGTGGCGAAGAGATGAGATTGCGTCAGACTCAGCCAAGTCTGGCTCCTCTTCCCTTTCATACTAATTAGATATCGCACTGATCAACTTACCGTCACTCCCCTCATAAGCGCCTTCCTCCAACTTACATTCACCATCTCACCTCGAACAAGACAGTAGCAATCCCGTGACCGGCAATGTCTCGCACTACCTCGTTCAAACTGGTGCTACTAGGTCAGTTGCTGTGCTCAGTCGCACCGCACGGATTAGAAGGCTGTAAGAGAGATGACTGACGTACAGGCGAATCCGCAGTCGGAAAGAGCAGTCTCGTGCTTCGATTTGTATGTCGTAGCTCTTGGGCTTGTGGAGGAACAATGGTGCGATCAAAGCTTATCAGCTAGGTCCGCAACGAATTCTCAGATTTCAGGTGAGAATCATTCAAATGGCTGGTCGGTTCCGCTGACAAGCTAGAGAATCCACCATTGGTATGTCGCGGTCGCAAGCGCTATGAAACGTACTGATCGCTTCTTACATTTTTTTCCTCTACAGGCGGTAGGTCCCTCCTGCTGTGTCCAACACGGTGCACTGATAGACAGCCGCTTTCCTTACTCAAACACTTCAGTTGGACGAGTCGACGTCTATCAAGTTTGAGATCTGGGATACGGTGAGCTGACCTGTTGTCTTTTCCGACTCTAAGCTGACGTGCAGGCTGGGCAAGAACGTGAATACCCATCACTTGCCCCAAGACCGCAGCTGACAGGCCAGGATACAAGTCGCTCGCTCCTATCTACTTCAGAAATTCGAATGCCGCTGTCATAGTGTATGACATCACTCAGGTTAGTCTACCTAACCTACGTGGTGACAAATTGCTGACGCTACAGCCACCAGAAGTATGCATCCTGCTCGAGTAGCCGGTGAAAACTAATAGACAGACTTCGTTCGAGAAAGCAAAATCCTGGGTCCGAGAGCTGCAAAGACAAGCAGACCCTTCTATCGTGATTATGCTGGTCGGTAACAAGGTCGACATGGAGGCTTCGCGCAAGACCTCGCGAGAGATGGGTGAGCAATATGCTCAAGAGGAAGGGCTGTTGTTCGCGGAAGCCAGTGCAAAGACCGGCGACGGCGTGGAGGAGCTCTTCGTCGAGATTGGTGAGTCCGATTATTTGACATTTGCAGTTGACACTGACCCTTTAGCCAAGAAGTTGCCCTTGACTGCACCGCCGCAGCGAAATGCAACCGGCGGCAAGGGGGTGAGCGTTCAGGGAGACTCGGCCGAAGCTTCGTCGTCGGCGTGTAACTGCTAAGACTTGGCCATTAGACCGGATTTTCATTTCGAGGAGTAATGGCGAGGGTAGGAATGGAGTGGAATTGATGTATACATGATCATGATGTATTAGGTTCGACATGATTGTGCTGTCTGAGGCGTTGGGATCATCCTTGAAACAGGGGAGGGAGGCTGTATGTAGTAGCGCTGATAGTTTGACTTACCGGACATAGCCGATTGCCTGAAAAGGGAAATATACCTTTTCGGGTACTGACCGCTTCCGGGGGTCACTGTGACCCCTTATCACTTATCAACTACGCACACGACACCCCTTATATCAACAGTGCCAACGCACATCTCACCATACATCTCCCATCTGTCATCCCCTGCTCATCAACAGCATCTCTCGCATATCGTTCTGCGTCTGTATTGTAGTTTACTAGCCCATCCGTGAATACTTCCCATCATGCGCTCAGCCGCGCTCATTGCCCTCCTCCCCCTTCTGGCTGGCGTTGCCACCGCCGCCCCTTCCCCCGCCATCCGAGATGTGCGACCCATGCGTAAATCGCTCTCCTTCGGTCCTCAACACTCCCATGCCACATACGAGACCTTAAAACTCTCTCCATTACCTGAAGTCGGCTCGGCCGATTTTGTAGAGCCAAAAGAAGTCGCGAGGAGGTTCATCGCGGACAAGGTCGGAGGCGACGATCGGTTCTACATCAGATCAGACGTGAGTGCACCCCTCGCCCTCGCAGCTACTAGCTGACCGGTAGACTTACACCGATAAATCTACAGGCATCACTCATGTCTTCGCTAAGCAGCTGCTCAACGGCTTGGAAGTCTCCGATGGTGATATCAACCTGAACATCGATGCGCACGGCCGAATCCTCTCTTGGGGTAACTCTTTCCACCCAGGCATTGCTCCCTCACTCGATCTTGAAGCCAAGCCATCATCGGAGACTTCGCGATTGTGTTCCACTCTCGCCAGCACGCTCGACGCGCACAAGGCTGAACTAGCTTCCCAATCCGGCCAGAAGGGCGCTTGGGGTCTGGTCAAGGCCGCTGCACAGGTCATCCTGCCAGGCTTCGTCCACAACGCTCCTGAGATCAGCGAGCATGAGGCAACAAAGATTCAGAGCCACTTGGAGAAGGTTCAACAACACTACAACGCGGTCTGCGAGCGTCCTACGGCTTCTTCGGAAATGCTCTTCCCGGTCGACGCTCTGCTCCACCTCCTTCCCCGTATTGCCCCTCAAGAAGGTCTCCACGGCGATCTGTCGCCAGAAGACTTCTCTTCCATGCCACAACACCACCTTGCCCCCAAGGCAGCACCAGCTGAGCCCGCTACCGAAGTCATCTCCGGGCCTGGTCTTGCCAAAGCTGGCGTTGTCAACGACATACCCGCTAGACTGATGTACACTCAGACTAGCGATGAGGAGCCGCGCCTTGTCTGGAAGTTTGAGGTCGAGATGAAGGACAGCTGGTACGAAGCATATGTCGACACGCAAACCGGTGAACTGCTCAGGATCGTCGATTGGGCCACCGACTTTACTTGGCACAACAACGGTGACGAGAAGAAGGTGCACGTTACCAAGGGTGGCAAACAGAAGCCTCTTCCAAGCCCAGGAAAGAAGCTCGAGCCTTACTCGTACCTCGTTTTCCCATGGGGTATCAATGATCCATCCACCGGTAATACCTCGGTCGTCACAAAGCCATGGGACAACACCGCCTCGCCTGCCGGTTGGCACCAGTTCCCTACCTCGTCCAACCCATGGACTGGCCAGAAGATCGACGGTATGAAGGTCGAGCACAACACTACCACTTTCTACACCACTATCGGTAACAACGTTATCGCGCACGAGGACTGGGAAGGTCGAGACAACTTCCTTCACAACTACCGACCTGTGAACGGCAACCTCACCTTTGTTTACGAATACGGAGAGCCCGATGGATTGGCCCCGAAGGAGTACATTGACTTTGTCGTCACCCAGCTGTTCTACACCAGCAATTTGTACCACGACCTGGTCTACAGACTCGGTTTTGATGAGCTCGCTGGAAACTTCCAGATGAGCAACTTTGGCAAAGGTGGACGTGGCGGGGATGCTGTTATCGCCAACGCTCAGGACGGTAGCGGCTACAACAATGCCAATTTTAGTGAGTGACAAGCGTACATACCAAGACGCGACTGACAGCAGTGACCCCACCTGATGGAACAAACGGTCGCATGAGGATGTACGTTTGGGACACTGCCACCCCGTACCGAGATGGCGATCTAGAGGCCGGCATCGTTGTAAGTCCCTTGGTCTGTTTTGGTGGTTACCAGTCCGCTAATTGTAGATTCACGAGCTCAGCCACGGTCTGTCTACCCGTATCACCGGTGGTCCGATGAACAGTGGTTGTCTCGGTTACGGAGAAGCCGGAGGTATGGGTGAAGGATGGGGAGACGCTCTTGCTACTCTCATCCGTCAGGTCGAGGAGCATAAGGAATTCAAGTAAGCTGTCTCCGGCTAGGTTCATAAGGTAGAACTAACCATCAGGAACGGCACCGACGTCTACGCCATGGGATCCTGGGCTGCCAACCGTGCTGCCGGTATCCGAAACTTCGAGTACTCCACCAACTCTACTACAAACCCGTCGACTTACAAGACTCTCGACAAGGTGAGTTAGTGATCCCATTCGATTGGCGTAGGCTGACATCGCAGCCTGGATACTGGGGTGTTCACGCCATTGGAGAGGTCTGGGCAGAGTTGCTCTTCGTTGTCTCTCAGCGTCTCGTTGAGAAATACGGCTTCTCATACAACCTCTTCCCCCCAGCGGACCCATCCAAGTCAAACGACTACTACGTCAAGACCACTGGCGAATCGTTCGACTCGGCTGGCAAGCCCGTTCCTCTTATCCCTAAACACGGAAACACTCTTGCCTTCCAGCTGATTGTCGACGGTATGAAGCTTCAACCGTGTCGACCATCTTTCTTCAGCGCTCGTGATGCCATCATCCAAGCCGACCAAATCAGGACTGGTGGTGCCAACGCCTGTCTCATCTGGAAGGCATTCGCTGAACGTGGTCTTGGACAAGACGCCAACGTCGTCGGCCAGACTCCATGGGGTGGAGGAATCCGAAACGACGGATACAAGATTCCCACTAAGGTCTGCAAGTAAGGGAGTGCATGGATCGGGAGTTTGAGATACATATTTGTCAACGTAAAGCGATGGCGTGTTGTAGGTTATTGCGAAGTGTCATGTGAATGTATTGAATTGAATCGAAGCAGAGTGACCGTGTAGAGTATCAACGTCACGGGACGTCATGGGTAGTAACGGGCTGTAGAACCAGCGGGTCTCCTTGGATAGAGCGGAGCTCGGTGGAAGGCGGCGAAGAAGGCATTGGCATTGGTGGATGACCGATTGAGCACCAAGGAAGGATGGCAGGGGGGACCGCAGTGGACGAGAGCGTGCTGAAGTCCTTTGTACGTGGAGTACCGACCTCTCGGTTATCGAGAGGAGGAAGACATGATGACGTTCTGCGACCATGTCTTTCGCCTCGGCGGGAACGAAGGCCTCCAGGATTATCTCTAGAGCGCGATCTCCGGCATGAAGAGTGACTACCAACCGAGATCGCCAAACATTACAAGATGCCCGCAACCCGCCCCAGGTCAAATGCTGCTATCCCAGTCCCGTCATCGCCTACTCGTACCGCAGCCCAGGCCAGTTCGGGAGGTACAACAGTACAGGTCGAGGAGACGATGACTGCCAATACGTCCAACAACGCCGATGTGGCATTGGGACAGGGGTCCGAAACATTCT
Source organism: Papiliotrema fonsecae (assembly GCA_035773095.1). Taxonomy (NCBI): domain Eukaryota; kingdom Fungi; phylum Basidiomycota; class Tremellomycetes; order Tremellales; family Rhynchogastremaceae; genus Papiliotrema; species Papiliotrema fonsecae. The sequence continues at coordinate 409,117 of JAHRBW010000006.1, forward strand.
TGGGCCCAAGTGAGGATGACTCGGAAATGCCTGACTTGGGGTCACTGAATGATCTCCAACGGGTCTTGTCTCGCTCAAGGTCGGGTGAAACCACCTGAGTACAAGGCTGGCGGTGAATGAGCAGAGTGGAATACATCCGTGTAGTGATGTCGGATGCAAGAGAAGCCTTTCATTAGTTTGACGGCGCCATTGTCTTGGTCTGTACCACAGAAGGTTGCTCGTTTGTATTTCGCTAGAGCAAAAGCGCAAGGTCGATACTGGACTGCAGGCGTTTAAGTGCTCAAATACGTGAGAATCCTCGCACACCACGCGCTGTTGAGGAATCACCGAGTCGAATCTGATGGCTCACCATGGTACCATGTACTTGTACGTTTCGTATCAGGCGGCACGTTCTCACAGCTTGTAGTATATTGTCAATGCCGTCGGTCTCAAAGGGCAAAGGTCACAAATATCCATTCAGTGGCAAAGTGTCGGAGCCATATCGGAAAAGGATCTCCACCGCTCTATATGCAGATACCACAGACAGCTTATGTCTTCCCCTAGAGAGACCAGATGATACATCGATCCAAACCTCCCCTTCCAAGGACCAGTGTCTGGGCAGTGTCCACCACAGCGGTCGATGACCTCTTCCGCCACGATGATGACGTGAGGGCTGCTGCCGGGTAGCTAAATTTCGATATAACCGGCTCAGACGGTCACCGAATGTCACCAACTCGTACAGCACCCTGCATTTCACCGTATCTCTTCATCTTGTCCATCCAGCGATTATCGGTCAAGAGGTTTCTGACGAACATCAGGTCTATAAACCCATATCATCACGCTCAAGGTCATCGCGTGAGGAAAGGCGACGTAGGCGCCCGCCAATCGACATTAACGGGCGAAAATGAATCAACCACTCACGCCCGTCGGCTCGGCTCTTGCTGGTGCCCTCGGCGCCTGTTTTTCCAATGCGTCAGTCCAACCTAGCTCTTGTATGATGGTTCTGTGCTTATGAAAGGCTGGTATATCCCCTCGATACGGTCAAAACGAGGCTGCAAGCCTTACCCGACACTGAGGCTTTACCTCCCAACGCTAAAAAACCGCGCCCCTCGCGCAACCCTATGGTCTTGCTACGAAGGTGGAATATGCTCAACATGCTCTTGAAAATTATCAAGACGGAAGGGATCAGTGGAACGTTCAAGGGTTTCGCGGCGAACATGATCAACACGTTCTCCATGCGTACGTTTTTCTTTTCCCGTCTTTGCTACGATAAAAAGAACAAGCACGATAAAACCGGTGTAGCTCGTCCAAGCGAGGACCGCTTGCTACGTGTGTTGACAGGCAGAATTCGCGTACTTCTTCTTCCACTCCCTCCTCCGAGCCACCACTCTGCGCCACCTCGAACGCCGAGCGAAATCGACCAAACTCTCCACCTCGTCCGAGCTTCTCCTCGGGGCAGGAGCGGGTGCTCTCGCCCAGATCTTCACTATCCCCGTAGCCGTCATTGCTACCCGTCAACAGCTCTGGACTCCGGGTACTGCCACCGCCACCTCCTCATCTACCAAAGCCGGATCCGCGCCGAGCTTGTTCGAAACGGGCCGACAGATCGTGGCGGAATCAGGCGTCTCGGGCCTCTGGACGGGTTTGAAACCTGGTCTTATCCTCACTGCGAACCCCGCCATTACTTACGGCGTGTTCGAGAGGATCAAGAGCACGGTACTGAGTGGAGCAAGGGAGGGAGATAGGCTGGGCGTCGCAGAGAGCTTTTACATTGGAGTGGGCAGTAAGGCCATTGCGACGATTGTCACTTATCCATACATCTTTGTGCGTGCTACGTCCATCTCCTCCTCCTCCTCCTCCTCCTCCTTCGCTCCCCCGCACCTCGTATTCCCCCGCCTCTTGCTGCCATGACGCGCTCGTCGCTCGTGCACTCAGATCTACCGACCTGATCCCCAATCCCATCGCTAATACCCAGGCAAAAGTCCGCCTACAAGCCCGCCCCTCTGTCGCCAGACACACCTCCCCTTCGACCTCTTACGCCGAGATGGCCTCTCACACACCCGCGTCCGACTCTGCCGTCTTATCAGACGAAAAGCCTTCTGCTCCCGCGCCCGCCGTTAACGCCTCCACCACCGAGCGAGGGGCTTACAGTCTTTTGAAAGCCGTCTACAAGGAGAAAGGGTTGTCGGGGTGGTATCAGGGTCTAACGGCGCAAATCCTCAAGGCGGCGCTGTGTCAAGGTCAGTCGTCAACCCGTTTCTTCATCCTCCACATAAATCCAATTGTCGCATCGAGTCACGCTGACTTTGCAGGAATCCTGTTCGTCAGTAAGGACCAGTTCGAAGTCTGGACCCGCATGATCATCCTCCTCTTGACAAAGTTCCGCTCTCGTGTCCACGTCGCGTAGTCCGTTTCGTAGTCTGCTAGACCCGTTCAAAGTAACCCCTGCTCGTGTTCACAATGCATGACTTTCAAGCTCGTTACATCAAAAGGGTATACAGACTGTCCGGCCCATTCCGTGCGCCGAACATGCACACGATTATCCATCTCGTCAATCGGAAGAAACAATGTACAGTCATAAACAGCCACAAATGCGTGTCTATGTTCTCTGCTGGCTTTATGCAAGCCCGTCTGCCGGTTTGGTGCGAGATGGGCTGGAAATGACCTCAGCCAGCCTCTCGAGTTGACCGTCCCCATTGGCATCGCGACCATCGACCACATCTCGGATAAGGTCCATAGTCTTGTCCAGCGATCGTCGACGGTTCGAGGGGGAGGTTTTCGTTGTGCCCAAAGACGTTTGGCGGGCATGGCCGCGACGCCATGGCATACCCTTCGAACCACCGGTCGGGGTACCAGGAGACCCACTGCCGCTGAGAGGAGGGGTCATACCACCCATTTCAGGGGAGGCGGGCATTTGTTCGGGAGTTGGTGGAGCAGAGTTTGAAGGCGAAGCCGGGCTATCCTCATCAGGCTGAATGGTTAGTGTGGCTTAGGCGGTGCGAAGGTCACTTACATCGATAATGTCAGGAGGCAGTCTCTCGTTTTCGATATCGCTCTTTCGCCTATATTATTAGCAAGGCTGTGCCGGCGCAACGTAGAGCCGACTCGACTTACGCATCGTCAAAGCCTTGAATAGCCTCTTTGATACCCTCCGACCCAGATGCAAGTGCACCAGACGGAAGCGCTCCTGTTCCTGATATACTCTTGAGCTCTGAAACTCGCTCAGATTCTTCTCTGGCATGTCAGCCTCATATTTAATGAGCCGATATCCGACTCACCGCAAAAGCGCGAATACTCGGGACATCCTGCCGACAGCAAGAATCTTGTTCTTAATGACTTGACGTCGTTCAGAAGTACCTTCATCCGCTTTCATCAGTATCGTTCTAATACGGCATAAGGGTTGCTCACGTGTTGTCTCTTCTTGCTCAGCTTCCGGTGTGATCGCCATAGGTGTCTCCTCCTCCTCTTCTAACTCCTCCTTGGTACAGCAGTTGAGGATTGCGATGAGCATATCGGTGACTGCAATCAGCTAGGATCTTCGCAAGGACAGCGCTAACTCACTCTTTTCTCCGACGAAAGGTAAAGACCAAGTAAAGACATCCATAAAGTTGGGAAGCCAGTAAGGGTGAGGTGTGCAGTTGAACTGACGGATGCTACCTTGTTAGCATCTAGTAGATAAGAAGTTGCAAATGCGAGACGCACTTCATGACATTTGACTCGTATTTCAGTACTGCGGCCTTGTTGGCGTAGACATCGAGGTAGTTAGGGGCAGAGAAAATGGTCATGACCGATGGGAAACCGGTCGTCTTGGTCTTGCGGTACATTCGGTATCTTTATGTCAGCTTGAGTTGAACATAACCCTCGCTAGACTTACCCTGCATCCTGTGCCTCGTGGGCACGAATAATCGACAACAAATTATTTCTCTCGAGGAAATTACAAGCGGCGTTGTATCTGGCTGTAAGGGCAGTCCGTTTTTAAGGTATTATAGCTCACGTGAAAAAGTACGAGCAACCTCGGACATGGTTGTGGATGAAGCTATCCGTAGAGTTCTTCTCCGAACCGAAATCTTCCAACGGATCCGACCAAAGGATGTCGCACATCAGACCTTGGGTGGGAGGTTCCCTAAACCTGTTGATCTGCGCGTTAGCTCATTATATCAAAACAACTTAGGGAAACTTACAGTGCGAAGGTCGTCCAAAGTATGCAATTCGGGTGAAAGACCACCGTGAATACACAAGAACTGCTTATTCATGACAGCTGCCAAGGGCAAATTGCAGAACGACTCCATGCAGGCGTTGTAGATGGTCTCAGAATATTTGTGCTTGCCTAGACGTCAGCTGGAGTCTAAGCCGTAAAGCTTACATTCAAGCTTGAAGGTGAAGTAATCGGTCAAATGCCGACACTCGTGGTTACCACGGAGGAGGAATAGCGTATCGGGGTACCAAATCTTGAGAGACCAGAGGTATAGCACACACTGCTCATCAGCTAATCTCTTTCTTACCGAGCAACTGACCTCGATCGAAAAGTAACCTCGGTCAACGTAATCTCCCAGGAACAGATACCGCGTCTCGGCAGGATTGCCTCCAACTTCAAATAACTTCATGAGATCGTACTGATCGTTAGACATGCGATCGAGACATTTCTATCGACTGACATATTGACCATGGATATCACCGCAGACTAGTATAGTCAGTATCGAGAAAAGTAGGCGGAAAACACAGCCTCACCGGTAATCGGTGCGTCGACCTCCAGCAGGTTGGGCTCGGCGCGCAGAACTTCTCCACCCCTGGTCGTCAGCTTGCTGCAAAGGTGCCACAGAGATTGACGTACTTTTCCAGAATGTAAAGGGCCTGAGATTCCGTCAATCTGCCCTCCCTATAGAAGTGATTCTTGAGAAAAGCGATATCTGGTTTCGTCTTGTCCTCCTTGGAGAAGAATTGCTCGTCCGTGGGGAGGTACATCGCTGGTGCTTGGACCTGGTAGCGGCGACGTATAGCGTAATTTGCGGGCATAGTAGATCGAGCGGTAGCAAAGAGGGGATGAGGGAGACGACAGCGACATAGGGCGGGGATAGAAAGAGAGGCAAGAAGACGGTACGAGCGAGAGAAGAGAAATCGTCAGCGTCGGATCGGGGGGTGATGGGTCGTGACGAAGCAAAGCTGACCCCGGAAGGAGTAACAAAGAGAGCGTGATGATCAGGCAGAGTGTGTCCCTGTCTGTTGTCTGCTAGACAACTAACTCTAGGCCTATCCTTTTCCTCGCCCCTATCGCGCGACTGCCATGCGCCGCAGCTACCGGGGCTCACCCACGCTACCTCTGCTATTTCGCCATTCGTCCGGTGAAATCGCACTCACATCTTTGACGACCCTTTCCGTTGTAGACACGATATCTCCATTCTCTAATTGATGTTGGGTAAAATCGATTTCCGGTATATCTATATTTGCTCGGTTCTTTATAGCGGCAATAGCGTTGGCGGTATGGGTGTTGGGGGAAGTCATTGTCGTGAAAGATACGTCAAATGGACCAGCCAGCTGGATGTACGATACGAATAGGTCGTGAGCGTGACTAATACGTTAAGAAGGGAGCTTGGTATAGGTTGACGAGGGTGAACAATCGAGGTAAATGTGCAAAAGCCAGGAGAGTGAGTCTAGATGGTGACTCTGAGCGCTAGGCCGGCGGCGGGCCCCACCGTGGCTATGACCAAGTTTAACCGCCACTCACATTTATCCCCGCGTAACCCCGTTCACCTCTATCATCTCGCTCGCACCCGGCTATAGCTTGTCATTACACGACCATATACACACAAACATATATCACCAACATGCCGACAGTAGAAGACTATTTTGACGATGATACCGACATCCCTTTACCCTCTTCCTCCAAGCCGCGTAATCTACCCAATACCGGCATAAAAGGCGCGCTTCTCGAGGAGATTGGATCGGAAGATGAGGCGGACATGGAAATGGATTACGACCGACTGGCTGACCAGTCTCGAGGTGTCTTTGGTGAAGATGCGCATGCGCCACCACCATCAGCAGCTGGGAAGGGGAAGATGACTATGCGAGAAGACCCGGGGGATCTGCGGCCAACCGGACCGGCTGGAATGAACCCGAACGCCAACACGCCAATGGGAGGTTTCATGGGGGACATGATGAAGCTGCAGCAGGTTGAAGAAGAGAGAATGGCCAAACTCCGACAACAATTTGGCTCCGTCGCCGTGTCAGATCCGAGCGTGCACAAGGGGTATGTTGTTTGACGTCGATTGAGGCGGTTAGGCGGAAAAACAGCTCATGTACAGGTGGAACACGGTTTATCCGTTATACTTCGATGCGAAAGTCTCAGCAACCGATGGACGACGTGTGCCGAGGAAAGAATCCGTTTGGTGGCCTCAAGCTACCCAGATTGCCCATGCGTGTAGAGTGCTCGGCCTGCCGTGTGTCCTTGAGGTGGGCTGATCCGCTTCATGTCGATCTTTGCATAGCTAACAATCAGCCCGACAGGTGTCATCCAGCAGATTGGGAAAATCCAGGTCGAGTCAAGGTCCAAATCTCCAGAGACGGCCGGTTCGTGAACCCAATAGTCAAGAATCGTAAGCCAACCCATTGATCGCGTGACCCATCAGGCTGAAACTGATTTCTAGGCACCCAACTTTACCGCCAACTCGCTTCCCAAATCCAGCATCAGAACCCATCCATCACATACCACGCCCCACAGAAATCCACTTCCGCTGCATCGACATCCAACGCCCAAACGAAGCTTTCGAAAAAGAAGGCAAAATCGACCAAAACGGTCAAACAGCTCGCTCTTCCTTCCCGACCCCCACCTGCGCCGCAACCGTACCCAAACCTCGACGATAGGCTGCCATTACATTCGCCACTTGTACCCGCTGGTGTTGCTGTTTCGGCGATACAAAGAGATCTGGAAACCGAGAAGGAAAACAAGAAGAAGGGGATTTCTATGGGCAATTCAGAAGAACCAAGTGGGAAGGAGAAGGCGCCAAAGATTAAGAGAATGGTAGTGCGGGGGAAGCGATGATTCTCATGCATCATTTATAACAAATAGATCATCATGCATAGCTACATTGTCCACAGGTAGTCGAGGTATGGCGACACGTTTGGTGAACAAGTCGGATGAAACACCTCCACCGGCCGGATCCGAGTTGAACTCTTTCAACCACATCTTACCTTACCTTCATCACATCCTTGCTTCATATCATAGATTCGGCAATATGACAACTATCCCGCCCCTCCCGTCCTCGTCGGCAGCACGGATGCCAATTACTCCTCAGTTCAACTTGGACAAAAGTCGGTACACTTCAACAATGTCAATAGGTCCATGGAAGATTGAAGCGACAAAGAAACCCATTCTTAATGGCAAGGAGATTGACGCGTGAGTTTATTGTATTGCGGTTTACTGCTCTCATGCGGAGAATGTACAAGAAAGGCTGACTTGAAGCGCAGAGAAGAGCTTGAACTTGCCATTACCCGAGATGACATTCGGCAACAACTCGCTAGTCCTCACTTACGACCCGAACTCACAAAACAAAGCAAATGTTTCTGATACTGCGAAGCCCGACTCGACGGGGAACACGGAGATCGTGGGTATCAAGTTCGATACGCTCGAAGCGCTTGCAGGCGTTGCGACTGGAGAAGGATGGGAAGAAAGGGTAGGCGGCGGTGTCAAGGTAGCGATGGCAGAACATTGGGGCAAGAACCGGTGAGTCTATGTTGATTTTACCTGGAATGCGCCGCTTTCCCAAAATGATCTCCCTACTCTCAAGCCACGTAGTCCAGACGCTGACAGTAGATCAACACCGTCGGTGCTACTGAGCGATACGCCGTTGCCCAGCAAACCTGTCAAACCGCACGACTGGACGTATTCAACATGTTATGCTGGGTCTACCGCCGGTCCTTCGGTGAGTCACATGTCGTGCCGCGCTTCGCCTCGAGGCCGACATCGTTAGTTGCATGGGACAAACGCTGATAGATAGAGCTTCAAGCCGACTACCACCCATGAAATACCCATGAAGCTTTTGGCTCGGCAAGATCCAGTGCTGGACCAAATATTGTACTACGACGACGTCGGGTTGTTCGAAGATGAGCTACACGACAACGGCGATTGCACGTTGAATGTCCGGATAGTGAGCTCCCTTCCCCCCCTTGTCCAACCGAATACAGCTACAAAGTTCTGACCCCCAGCGTGTCATGCCACATTCCTTCTTCATCTTGTCCCGCTTATTCTTGCGCGTCGACAACGTCTTGTTCAGGGTGCATGATGTACGGATATATCACGCGTTTGGGAGTGGAGAGATCATTCGTGAAGTCGCGGGGATGGAAGCGGGTTATGATGAAGTCAAGGCGGTAGGTAGTACTCCGTATCTATTGACTGAGAAGCTGATGAGAAGCGATTGGAGAAACCGTCCGACTTGTCGCCTCTGACGAATCCAAATTTCGTTCATGCTGTCATGTCATCTATGCAGTCGCGAGCTGGCCAGGCGGGGCGACCGGGGCTGGAGCAGCGTGCGAGCTATAACACTCAGGGAGGTAAACCGTGGCCTGGGTTAGGCAGACGGGTGGAGGTGATGTACCTGCCTGGGTCAGTGGACGGAGCTGCCGGAGAGATGGGGAAGATGTCGATATAAGACGAGTGCTCTAGCTTGACGCACGATGGATGTAGCATTATCACGTTGTTTTCCTTGCCCACCTTGCTCAGCACGACTAGTACAACTGCAAACAGCTCACATAGCTCGCAATGACGACGAGTGTCGACTTGAACTGATACTGCTTCATACTGGTGCACCATACTACAGGTCTTTACTCATCCAAAGCCTTGCGCAACGCTTTGATCTCCTCAAAGCCCGCCTTGCAACATCCGCCCACTATAACCCCATCCCAAACCTTGTGCCCGTCCTCTTCCGCCTCCTCCACCTTTCTCGCGATCGCACCCACTTGCTTGCCCCACGAAACCGTATCAAGCGCGCCGCTCGACCACGTCCTCGTCACCACGTCGTAAACGCTCCCTCCATCCGGGTACAGCACAAAAGTGACTCCATCACCTTCCTCCACCCTCCCTCTCGCCTCCAGACCCAAGAGCGCCTCTTTGAAGTCTTCCGCCAGTTTCTCAATATGAGCCGGGTTGGTACAGTTCACTCCTACGCCATTTGCCGCAAGTTCATGCCCGCCCAAAGCAGCCATCAACACCTCGTTGACCCCCGCGTGGCCCGAATGCATTTGTTGCGGATGAACACCGTTGGGGTAAGCTGAAGAAATCCAGAATTTCTTGCCTCGACCAAGACGGCCGAGCTCGGACATCGCCTGCCTGATCGCCAGGTATTCCGTGAGGATGGGGATGGTCTCGAATGCAATCCAGTCGACTTTCTCCCAGGTCGAAGCGTCTTCGGAGAATGTGAGCAAGCGGGAGAGGTGGAACTCTTTCAGCGCTTCTACAGCGGCGTGCCGAGCTGAGCCATCTTCGAAGTAGTTAACAGAAGAGCTTGCAGGGCCGTATGGAGCAGGGTAAATTCCAGCGTATTCTTGTCCGGGGGAGAGAGTCGCGCCGAAGGGTCCGATAGAGAGGGCGATCTTGCCTTGGCTCGAGGAAGTCGAAGCGAGGGGAATGGCGCTGCGCATGATACCGCCAGCGGCGGATTCGTCAAATTTCGCATGAGCGCATAACGCGGGCAGTGTCAACTGGTAGCTGTTATTAGCGCGCCATCGCCTCCCTCAGCCGCGATCTGACCGACACCAAAGAGAGCACCGTGAAGGGGGCAAGGATGATTTGGAGCAGAGAAGGGTGGTGAGGGAAATACGCTCGGAGACACAGGACATGAGCTTACGTCGCTGTCTGGATAATGTCCGCGCCGGCTTCAGTGAACTTTTGGTGGACATTCCTGATGGTTTCCGGGCTGGTCTCAAGGAGATCACATCCCCAAAGAGCGGTAGAGACGTCTGCGCCGAGCGCCTCCAGCGTCGTGCCCTGTATGGTATCAATATGGTCACCTTACACACTCCGCTTGACGAGTGAATCTGGGATACGGATGACGGATCAAAAGCTTACCATCCCACCATCCAACACTTGAATTCTTTGGTTCGGAGCCATGGTGTATGAATCGAGCAGAGAGGGAGAAAGGTGTAAACAGAAATTTCTGACGTCGTGCGTGAGTGGAGGTCGACCACACGACCATGTTTCACCCGCTACTACTCGGCTCGAGTCTTGATATACCACTCACATCGCAATAGCACTAGCTCCCCCTACCGAACATAGTCTTGAAAGTTGAAAGGAACAGACTGGCCGCCTGGTCATGTCACTGCTAGATATCGGAACTCAGTGTGCAATCTGCCCATTGGTAGACTTCCTGCCGACTTCATGCCCGCATTGCGGTTGGACATTCTGCAGAGACCACATATCAGCGCATCATTGTCCCTCTGCTTCCAAAACTGCAACATCCTCAGTCTCTGAACCAAGCACATTCGACAGAAAGGCGGTGTGTGAGCTGCAGGGGTGTAAACGGCCGAGTATCGAGGCGATTGGGGGGTACGATGAGGTCGGTTCTGGGGAGAGAGTCGCCAAGCAGGTGAGGTGTCAAGGGTGTTCTGGATCATTCTGTACTGTGTGAGCTCTTCCCAATCTCAATGCAGCATTCTCCGAACTCTTCTCGGGCCATCCCAAGGGGAAGGGGTTGAGTTCCTCCCCCAGCATACTCGTGCTTGATCTACAATGTTGTGAGTAGCTAACAGAAGACATCGCCGGCAAGACGATCATCTCTGCCCGGCTCCGCGGGATCACACTGTTCGAGCCGATGCGGCTGACCTGCGGAAACTTAAAGCAGCCGAAACCCTCGCCAAACACTTTCCCTCTCATCCCGCCAAGGAGATCGCGAAACCAACAGCTCATACTCGGGATCTCAAACGCCAGAAGCCTGCTTCACCACCCAGACTGCCTCCCAGTTTACAGCCCTCATCGGGGTCAACAGCCTCTGCGTCTGCCGCAACACATACGGAGACTGCTGAGCCGAGCGCAAAGGCGCCGACGGCGAAGAGCAAGGAAGCCAAAATGTTCGAGCTGCATATTCGTAAACTACGTATAGGGGCAAAAGCGCTTGATCCAAAACAGAAACCGGACAGAGACCGGCGATTCTTCGAGATCAAACAGGGTGTGACCAGTATGGAAGATATCACTGCGTGGAAGGATGGAGGGAAAGCTTTAGCCGGAGTTGACAAAGTCTGGATACATCAGGTGAGTCTGTGTACAAAGCGGACGCTGAGGCAGGTGACGCCGATAGGAAAGGTGATGGATATGGTTCTAGAAACAAACAAAATACTCCGACCTGGGTCTGGCGATGTTAATGAGGTGCGTCGCTTCAATAGATGGGCATGGATAACGTTGACAATTCAGGTATTGAAGCTGGTTAATATGAGTGCACTGCCGGACGCTCCACGCCAAGCCTTCGTGCTGGAGCTGTCGCAACCTTGTAGCTCAATCCCAGAAGGTTCAACGGTCGGCCTTGTGAAAGGCTGGAGAGCGGTTTGAGTCGGTGTATCGAGAATAATCAATCCAGCGGGTCAGTTAGATTTTTGTGTATCATCGATCCTTTGATTTGGAGATGTTGCATGAATACAAACTAACACATGGCGGTCCGGGATCAAAGTCGATCAAGATCGATGAGAGGTGTTTTGGGAAATGATGCGGGAGCGAAGTGCGGGATAAGACTGATATGTCGATCCGATGCGATGGTATGATGAGACCGATGCTAAGAGGGAAACGAGAGATAGTAGGATCTATTTGAGCTTTCCACCTTCGACGAACAGAACGTGCTTGCCGACTAACATCAGCTCCGTTCCCCCACGCGCTCGAGCAATTTCTCCTTGTGGATGGCTTTCTGGCAAGTCGATCAAGGAGCCAAGGAGTCAACAAACTCACCCCGCGCATCGTATTTCATCATTGACAGCTTCTCACCCGCTCGTAGCCGTTGGGTCGTGTAGAACATGCCGGTGAGTGCCGTCGACATGAGCTTGACGAGCATGCGCCTGGGATCAGTTCAGCCCATCGAAACTCGCTGTAACGTCGCTTGACGACTTCTTGCCGTTACTCCTATTATAACAAAAGACCCTGGAGAGCTACGGCCACAAGGATTGAATCACTCACCTTCCCTTAGGTTTCTTCGCCATGGTGCTGGGATGCCTTGTTGATGAAGACCAAAGCAGCTGGCTTAATCGAAAAGTCGAACTGAGTGAATCTCACGTGGCGACCGAGTCAGGCAATCACGTGATCAGTGAGCAGCGGGACCAAATATTCTACAATCACTTGACGTCACCTCTGTTCCTGCTGGACCAAAATACGTTCCTTCATCCCTACCATCTTGCGTCCGACTCTACACAATGTCATACCTGTTCTCATCCCCTCCTCCGTCTTACCCTCAGGAGCAGCTTCATTCTCATCTATCCTCCCTGTCCACCTTACCCGTTTCCGTTCCTCAAACTCAATCCGCCCCGGACACACCGAGCAAGCACCTCGAATCCGCCCTACATGAGCTATCCTCTTCTCGACCCCCTTCTCAGTCTAAACTCAAGGAGGTGCTCAAGGATCTGGCCGATTCAGATGAGAAAAATGACAGGTTTGCGGTACAGAGTGAGATCGACAGAGTCGTGGAAAGGGAGATCATGGGGCGTGCGGTAACTATCGTTTGGAAGGAGGTTTTGGACGATCTCATGAAGGCTGCGGTCGAGCTGGAGGCGGAAAAGGGATGGTGGGATGTCGTATTGACCTCGAGGATGGGGGTTTCCGTCTACTTGATACAGAGTGAGTGAGGTTACTTTACGAGGGAAAGCCTCTACCACGGACAGTGAGGTGATGTAAATGTCAAGCTCACGTTCAGCCCTGCCTCATCGAATTGTAGCGGCACTTCCACCTCATTCGTCTCTCAGCCTCCAAACTTTTAGACAAATTCCACGAGCAGCGCTCTTCCCCCGCTCCCCAGCGGCGGCACTCTCTACACTCACCTCTCCCTACTCACTCACGCGCCGAGAAATCCTCGCTTCGAAGCAAGAGCTTATTCGCGCCAGAGACGCCATCGCGGTCCGCATCGGCACCCTTGCGTCGGAGGGTCCTAAATGGTCATCCGAGTCGCAATTCAGTGATATACACTCGGAAACGACTCGGCTCTATACCATCATGTGCAGTGTGCTAGAGGTACCACCTCCCGCTCCCCCAGCCAAGCGGTCAAAGAACGTGACTGTCTCCCCACCTAGCGGTCCAAATCCGACTCCCGCTCTGCTCCTCTCCCTTCTGACGACACACCTACCTCGGTCGAAGTCATACACGCAGAAAGTCCTGTCACAGCATCGACGCCCTACTGCTATAACGAGATTTTGGTTCCCGCTTCTGTTCGCCCCACCAGCATTGTACGCGTTCGCTTCGTTAGTGGTGCGAAACAAGGCTTGGTTGAGAGAACAGGTGAAAAATGCGAGAGAGACAGTCAAGGGATTTTTCATCCAGTGGGTATGGGAGCCGCTGGAGGATATTGCAAAGACGCTCCGAGGGGGAGGAGAAGGCCTTGGTGTGGCCCCAACAACTGTCAAGTCGGATCAAGAGGTAAGCGCTCTCCATTTACTTTTAGCTCACTCACAGTCTCTGGAGCGTATGGTTTTGGACCTGGGGAGGGACTATTATCACATGAATCCGACCCAGCTCGAGGGTTTGGGGGAGAAAATAAGAGGCGGTGACATGGAAGAGGTTCTAAGAGTGTATGAAAAGGAGATGCAGGTGAGGCCAATCTTGACCCTTATTCTCCGAGCTCACAGACAGAACCCCGTGAAAAACGCTTTACTGGGTAGCCTGATACGCACCCTATTGATCCAGGTACAGAAGACAAAGGTAAGATTTTTACCTGCATCGGCTTGTCCAGCTAACGCCTAGACCGACCTATCACTGTCTCTTCTTTCGCTGGACCACCTCCTCCGTTCTCAACAGCTCACTTTCGCCTTTGTCGGTGTGGCCCCATCCGTCCTCGTGCTATACGGCGTAGGAGGCTACCTCCGTGGAGTTTGGAAGGGAGAAAAGCGAGGAAAGGGTCGAAAGAGGACCTACTTTAACGGTCTCAGGTAAGCAGAACAGAACATGATTGTCATCAAAGTCGTCAAGATCTAATATACAGGGACATGGAACGCCTACTCCTCACCTCACCGAAGAAGGAAGAACAGATGTCGTATAAAGACCGGGGATTGCTGATTGTTGGTGTAAGCTCAATGAGGACGTGGGCAGCGGGTTTAAGCGGGGGCAGCAGAGAAGGATTCCTTGACGATCTGCGGCTGGTCGAGGAGCCAGGCCTTGGGCGGGCCGATAAGTTGAGAGTGATTGAGCGGATTTGGAGGTGCTGGGGAACGGACGGAAAACGGCGGGTGTAGAGAGTATGTTGGGGTAGCGGCATATGCAACGCGATGTTCAGTCTGGCACTCCAAGAACTCGGAGATCCATACCAAACTCGGCAATCCGCTCTAATATCCACCAAGCTGGGGTAGCGTAGGTGACGTCTTTGACCGTTCGTGGGTCGTTGCTCCTCACATCATAGCTTGTGCTCCCGGCCGTCAAGATACCAACAAACCTGCCGGATCGATCGACAATTGCCGCCCCAGAATCGCCGGCGCTAGAAAATGCACCTGAGGCACTTATCACGCAGATTTCCCGGGAATAGACTCCGTCTGCCTCTTCATCGCGAACGATCGAACGGATTCCGTTTAGATGTCCAAATGTCAGACCCGTAGTTGCTCCATTTTTCACAACGGCCAACTTGTTTTCAACATCGTCTCTGGATGAAATTGCGGTGATCGGTAGAAGCAGGTCGTCTGGATAGGAGAAGCGTGGTTCTGTCGTTGGATCCTCTCGCACTTTGTCAAGGTCAGTCACGTCTCTGAGACTGAGGACATTCCGGTGATAATCTAGCGATTCGGATGTAAACATCGAAACTAGCCCCCAGTCGTTGGTATACTCGTGTCCCGGCTCATCCGATACGTGCCTTTTAGGATACGCATGAACGATGCCTAAAGTGCGATTCTCGGGATCGCGCCATTCTTTACAAATCGCTTCTGCGATCTTGCCGAGGCCTTCGATACTTTCGTCAGACTTCGCCTTGATCCTTTCGGCCTCCACCAGATTTCCTGCGTTTCGTTCGTCTCCCGCTTGAACGAGTGAGATCCATCGCTTACTCTCCTGGAAATCTCCCACCTTGGTAGTAAAATCTGCTTCCCAAGAGTCGTTCAAGCGGACTGAGACGACCGATCCACTTCCAGATGGGGGCCGCAGCTCGGCATCTCGTACGGCGGCCAAAACGTGCTGTGTAGTCAGAAGATAGAGCTGGCTGGAATCTTGGCGATCTTGCAGGAAAACTCCAGCTGTACCGAATGTCTCGGGTGAGTCGGCTAGGCTAATTGGGAAACCGATAGCGTTGGTGAACGGGTTGACGATCTTCGCGAATTCCACACGATACGCACGAGGGTCACGTAAGTTTGCGACGTTCCGGCTGATGTAGCATTCTCGTATCTCTACATCCACCTCCTTCAAGTCATGTTTCGCGAGCATCTCGTCGCACTCAGCAACGAGCCTTGTAGCATTTTGCCATGACAACGTATCGGGATTAACTCCGATCCAGATCACGGTGATAATCTCCTCAATGACATTGACCCATTCTCCGGCATCCATGCTGAAGCCAACGACATCCACGCATTCCACTTTGACAGAATGATCGTGGAACATTCGTATAAGCTCCGGCGCGATGCAGTGCTCCCAGAGAACAGCGAGAGGACTGGTGCTTTCAACGACGTGGAGTCTCTTGCGAAATGGGTGAGTTGAAGTCTTCGTTCTCACGTCTCCTGCACCACCCAAGGAGAGCCGTAGGTCGGTTCGAGAACCGGCTATGAGGCGAGGACACGATGGTATGCCATGATAATACCTGTCCGCATAGCTGGGCGGAGAGACTGTTTGCGAGAGGCTAGGAGACGAAGGCTCAGACTCGACTTCGAGTTGAGGGACTGAGGACACGGAGACCGGAGGCTCGATGAGGTCTGGCAAAGGAGAGAAGCGAAATGAAGGGACACTGGAGGGAGAAGGCCGTGGGGGATCGCGGCGGCTGTGGGAGCGACTGGCTGATGTTAGCGGAAATGGATGTAACTAAGAATGCATCTAGTGACACTGAGAGGGAATAAGCTACTAACGGAGTACTGTGATTTGACGAGGAACGAAGCGCGATGGCACGCCCTTGCTCGACAGACGAAGCATTCGAAGCGGCTGACCGGTTGGAAGGGGGATAAATAGATGTTGGGTTGAGTGGGGGAGACTCGGGCGGTGAGGACATAGTGACTTCCAAGTGATCAGAGTAAGGTTGTGAGCAGCTCTGACCCGAGCGTGGATGCGTGTGAAGAGATGAAGCAAAGAAAAAGGGTGGCGCGTATACGAGTAGACTCGACTACTCTATCAACGTGTGATTGACCGGCCATTGCATTCACACCCTAGCAGGTTGCTTAGCCTAGAGTGTTGCACGTACTTTGGCAATTCACCCACTTGGCCAGTTTAATGCCGCCCTGTTCCAATTGTGACATCTCGAGATGATCAACTCTTCACTTGGTTGATCTTCTACGATGATTGCTGTCAGAGCGGCCATGCATAAGCAGCTACATGGCATCAAACCGGTCGGACTGGGTGCCTCCTTCCGCGAATCTTGACCGCTGAGCCACGGCGGCCAAAAAGGTGTCAATATTCGGATCTTACCAGATCCGAACAAAGCTGCTTATATGAGCATTTTCAAATGTCGAGAGTCGTTGGTGTCATTCATGACAGATATGCGTTTGATGGATCCATACAACCTAGGGAAACGTGGTGAATTGGAATGTAAGAGACGAGTGGGAATTGGGGCAAATGTAGTCAATTCATCACTCAAAAACAAGTGCGATTTAGGATGTCCATTTCCTATCGATTACGCCATTTCTTATCGATTACGAATATTTCCTAGTAATTTAGGCTCGACAAGAAATGACACCCCAGTAACTTGACTCGGTACCGATGACTTTCGCGTCTCGGTCAGTCGGGCCTCCGTTTCGGTTCATCCACCTCCTGCATTCCTCCAGCGCAGCCTTTGGGTTGCTCTTTGACCTTCCGTTGAGAATCTTATGAGTATCTCCAGGTATCTTCAGCCACCGAAGCAGGTATTCATAGCTCGAATGTCGGTTTGCGTTACCGCCACGCGCCCAAATGGGTACCCGCCGTCTTGTTGCTTGCGAACTGCTTCGTGATGGGTCTCCGGAGGATCCCTACGGTGCTAGACTAATGGTAGAGAGTTGAGATGGCGAGGGACGTGAAAGACAAGGGTGGGAAGGAGCGCACACAACAATGGACCGCAAAGAGTTGCAGTTGGAGAATCAGGCCCTTAACGCAAAGCAACCAACGCGTTTTCAGCAGATCTGAGAGCATCGGTAGACTCAGCTCGCATATCACTTTCGAATGCTGGTGGTCTCGAGCGTGTAAGAGGCATAGTATATATATACATCAAAAGTAGAATGGGTAATCATGATTACATAGTCTCGAGAAGAATTGACACCCACTTATGAAACATAACTTGCGGAACGGGGTGGATTGAGCGGATTTGAAGGCGCTGGAGAACGGTCGGGAAACGATGGGTGCAGGGGCGCTCGTCGATTTTGACGTCGAGTGCATCACGATGCGTATTCAGCCGAACCAACAATGCGAAGATCCATGCCGAACGCCGCAATCCGCTCCAACAACCACCAACCTGGTGTAGCGTATGACAGGTCGTTACAGACACGCGAGTCGTTGGTTTCCATGATTCCGCGTCCGTTACCAGATGTCAGGAGACCCACGAACCTGCCGGAGCGATCGATGATCGTTGCGCCAGAGTCCCCTTCGGCAGAAAACTCTCCTTTGACACCGACAATGCACATCTCCTGAGACCACACACCATTCGATCCACGGAAGACCGATCGGACGGGGTTCAAGCAGCCAAGCGTGACCCCTGAGTTCGCTCCGTTTTTTAACACCGCCAACTTGCTATCCATCTCCTCCCGTGGAAGGACACCAATGATGGGTACCACCTTGTCGGTCATATCGCCTAGCTCCGGCGAAAGCGTATACCTGTCTCTGTTCGCTTGGTGCATGTCGTCACTGTCTTGGAGGCTGAGGATGTTTTCACGAAGGCGAGGAAATTTGTCAGGGTGCATCTTGATCAGGGCCCAGTCTTCCGTGAAGTTGAGTCCATTCTTGTCGGGGACGTCCCTTCGAGGATAGGCAAACACGGTCCCAATCACGCGACTGTCCTCTGAGCGCCAATCTTTTTTGATCGCCTCTCCGAACTCGACCAGCCTCGTGATAGTTTCGTCCGCTTTGGACACGATTTCAAGGGCCTTGTCCCAATCGTTCGCACGCCGGTATGGCCTGCACTGCCGTTCTGCATCTTCCCGGATCTCTTTTCCACAATCGCGCACCCTGCTGTCGAGTTGAGCTTCCCAGTCGCTGGACAACGATAACGACACCAACCGACCGCCTTAAGAGGATGAAGGACGGCACTCGCTATCGCGCTCAGAAGTCAAGACATGTTGAGCCGTAAGAGCGTATGAGCTCTCGGGATCTTGTCGGTCCTCGAAATAAAGCCCTGCGGTGCCCCGTCCTGATGTAATTTCGGATGAAGTGATGGCCAGACCGATGGCTGTCGAGAACGGTTTTGCGATGGCTGCAAACCTGCGTTCCTCCTCGGTCAGGTCGTGAGTATAGTCTCGTAACTTTGCCGAGTTGTAGCTGACACAACATTCTCGAATCTCGACATCCACTTCGGCTAGTCCATGCGCTTCAAGTAACTGATCACATGCCGTCACGAGTCGCATTGCTTCCTGCCATGACAACGCATCGTGAGGCACCCCAATCCAGAGCACGGTTATCATGCGGTCAGGATCGGGGAAATTTGGGGAATTTTCGCTGATCCCCACGGCATCGACACAAACAACGCCTTCGTAATGTTGGTCGAGCAGTGATATCAAACCTGGAGTAATGCTCTCCCATGCGAGAGCAAGAGGGTTCGAAGCTTCGATGGCGTTCAATCTCTTCCGGGGTGCATGACTCCTTTGTTCCCATTTGGGATCCCCTGCGCCATCCGAGTAGAATCGTAAGTCGGTTCTCGAACCGGCTACGAGGCGAGGCTCAGAGGGTAATCCAAGATAGTAGATGTCTGCGTAGCTGAGCGGGGAGACACGCTGGGAGGGAGAGGACGGGGGAACCGAAGAGGACAGAAGCTCGGCGCCATCTGGCAAAGGCGGGACGCTCTTCGGACCGAGGCTAGGGGGAGAGAATCCAATGTCATCGTGATACCTAAAGTCGATAGGACTGGCTCACATCAGCCGAGATAAACGCGCCAAGAAAAGCGTGGGGTAACGTTGAGAAGGGAGTAGGAACTGACGAAGTGCTCTGTTCTGACGGGGTTCGGGGCACGACGGCACGGGCTTGTTCTACGAACGAGGCATTCGAAGCGGCTGACCGGCCGGACGGTGGAGAATTGGGTGTTGGATTGGCTGAGGTTGGAGGAGACTCGAGCGGTGAGGACATGGTGGTTTATGAGCAAGGGGAGTGGGATTGTTAGCAGTTTTAAGCCAATCTCTGGATGGATGTAGAACGACGAAGCAATGAGAAAGGGTGCATATACGAGTGAACTCGACGACTCTAGCGACGACTGGTTGACGGACCATTCCATTTACACTCAATGGATGATTACAACGTTGAGTGTGAAACATGGTTGGTATACGGCGTAAGAGTCAAAACTGATCACATGACCGATTCCGTTCACTTGACCGCCACAACCGGCTTGCTCCGCTCCGCTCTTGACCCACCGGGGACCAGACTCCATCTGTCCATCTGGATCACCGATTATTCACCTTCTCACACCCCTTTGAACCATTTGACATTTCCTTACGAGACTTTGTTGTGCCTAATCGAAGGCGAAACGCATTGGCCGAGCGATACACTATTCGCCGCGGGGAAACACTTCGCGCAGAGCGTGTGTACAAAGAAACAGAGAGAGTGAGTGGCCATCTCTCCACGCCGGGCGGGTTGCACATCAACACTTTATGATTATTCAACCGATATCCTGGCAATGTCCCGCTTTGACGTTCAAGCTGAGATTTATCCAGCATCAGAGTTGTCGCTCACCCTGCAGTCGATCTATCATCTCCTTTGACTCGATCACCTTTCAGCTTACGCAGCACCACGACGCTTGCTTACGCCTAAGGATCGTTTTCCGGCAGTTTACCGTTCAAACGTCGACACGAATCAACAAAACACGCGACCAAACCATACGCAAGAGGTCGATCCTCTCAGGGGACTACATTCAACCGATAGACGTGGGTTGTTTTCGCTCCCGCCTCCGACATCGCTATCGGGCGCGACGGCCGAATCGGCATCTCTCCGACACTTTGTCTCTATTATACCCTCAGAGCGTTCCATTTGCATAAGACACCAGAATCCTCACGCGAAATCCGACCAAACCTTGCCAAGATGCAGGAGCAATACCCCAGTATCCCGCGTACGCGGCCTATCGAGGCGCAAAAGGGTCTATCAACAGTGCTCCTGATCTTCTTGCCTATCCTCGTCGTCATAATGACCGTTCTTGTCGGTCTCATATGTTTCTTGATAGCAGTCCTGCTGATGAAGCGGAGAAAGGGGGTGCAGTTAACGGAAGACGGTGGACCCCTCGATCTGAGCAAAGGGGACGGGGTTATGGGTGAGGGTGGAGTGGAAGGGGTGGAGGCGAGGTGGTTGGAGACTGTTGAGCCGGATGTACGGGACGGATACAAGCGTGCCAAAGGTGGGTACTGAACTGCACTAGTGTGAGAAGGAGCCAGATGGCTGAAGACGGGGACAAGGGTATGAAGCGATGTTGACAAAAGATTGGCAGGATTCTTACCCCCCTTCTTCCGTTCCGACCGATATCACACTCTCACAATTCCTATCAATCCAAGAGAAGGGCGTTTCGGCATGGTCGTTCGAACCAGATTATGAAGACAACCTTTCGCTTTACGTTCAATCCCGAACAGAAATCACCTTTCTCTCCGACGGACCAGGCATGCCAGCGCGCGAAGGAGGTGGAAACAATGTCATGGCCAACCTCCCATTGCCCAAGCTGAATGAGGTGTACTATTGGGAGGTGAAAATGTACGAAAAGCCCGTCTCAACCGAAGTAGCCATTGGACTGGCGACAAAGCCATACCCCTCTTTCCGACTTCCAGGTTGGAATCGACACTCAGTAGCGTATTTCGCAAGCGATGGGTTCAAAAGCCACAACTACCCATTCACGGCTTCATCCTACGGACCGCCACTAGCTGAAGGAGATGTGTTAGGAGTGGGCTACAGGCCAAGGACGGGTACGGTGTTTTTCACGCGCAACGGAAGAAAGCTGGACGACGCGTACACGGGTTTGCAACGACTTAACCTCTTCCCGATCGTTGGTGCCAATGGACCTTGCACGGTACATGTCAACCTCGGTCAAGCTGGATTCGTGTTCATCGAGGCGAATGTTAAGAAATGGGGACTGGCTCCGATGGTTGGGACACTGGCGCCTCCTCCGGCATATGGATCGGAGCGAGGCAGTATCTTGCTTGATGCGGGGTACGGCACGCCTGGAGCGAACGGATCTGGCTTTGGATCTTTACTGGAGGCCGCGCGAGCACGCGCTGGACAACCCATTGGCCCGCACTCGCCTGGAGGCAGATCAGCCAATTCGTCCCGTCGCCATCGCCGTGCGGGTCGTTCGGCAAATCTTGCTGGATCAATCCCTGCCAACCCGTCACCTTTGCGCGCAAGTGAGGCAGGTCCCGGGCCAACTACCGCTGGATCACGTCGACGGGTTTTGGGCCGTGCTGGCGCAGATCCCGCTTCTCCCACCTACATCTCACCGACCGATACGCCTGAACCTGGCCCGCGGCCGCCCTCGGTCGATGTGCTCGAGCACCTGCTGTCTGATGAGGAGGGCGTAAGCGAGTACGATTCCGCCGCTGAAGGTCAAGAGTCGAATGAGTCAGCATCGGAAGTGGCCTCTTCACCGCGAGAGCATAACCCGCCTACGCCGAACTTGCTGGACATCTCGATGCACTCGTTACGTCTGAATCAGTTCTTTGGGGGGAGAAGAAGGAATAGTGATGAGGAGAGTGAAAGTGAAAGCTCGGGCGAGACAGCGCGCCCGCCCAGACCGCAGGTGGTGATCGGGCAGCAGTCCGAGGGGGACAGTCCACCCCCGCCGGGTTATGCGCCTTTGGACCCCAATGTTTATGCCAGTAAGCCGTCGATTCTGTGGTTGCTCAGTAGCTGATAGCAGGTGGTTTGCCCGCGGATCTGCCGGATGAGATGGTACATCAAGCCATCGCCGCCATGTCAGGTGCCGAGTGAGTCACGACTGCCGAAATGTCCTAGTACTGTGCTGATCATAAGCTCATCACGAAGCAATGCAGGCACCACGGCGTCGACACAGGGACAAGTCGCTGCTGCGCCTCAGGGTGAGACACAGGGCCGGTCAGGTATCGCGTGGCCGTTCTCTGGGAGAAGATAAACTCGTCACTTAGTGCATGTTTGATCAAGGCGTTGAGGAACAGCTCGAGAAGTTGTGTAGATGTATTTCTATCGAAAAGTAGTATTGTACATTTGCCTATCAAATGGCCATGTGTCGACCGGATGCATCTTACGGTATCATGGTGGAGGATATATTTGGCTTAGATGCTGTCGAGGATGCCGTTATTGAGCCGGCTAAAGCTGTGAAGCGTCCTCGTTGCAACCACTCAACTACATCACTGGGCATACGCGTTTCAACCATACTTCAGCTATACACGGATCGATCAACTTGTCACACAAAGCTCAGACAATTGCGACAATCAGACCGCTCCTTTCAACATCACGTATCATTGCGGATACGCCGAAAACCCCTGTGTTGTCGCTCAGATCACTGACCCCCTCCCGATGATCTCGCCGAAACGCTCTTGCCGCGTCTAAACGTCCACTTAACGCAAAGTACCTTTTCACTTTCCCTTTCTAAACTCATCTGCAAGTATCGAGCTATGGCACCTGAAATGGCCGAGACGGGTGCTACACCCATACAACCCTCCACTTCTCACTCTCATGGCGGTCTCAAGAAGTTCGCATCGAAACCGCTCAAAATGGCCGCTTCGACATTCAGACCTCTTGTCTCGTCTCGCGCGTCTACCCCTCTTACGCACCCCGTACACTCACCCAGCGAAACCACCGGTGGTGAGAGCGAGAGCGTCTCGATCGCTTCCGCTTCGACATCCAGACGAAACCGTATGGGCAGGAAGAAGAGACATCATCACCTCCAAGCACTGGGCCAGGCACAAGGCATGTCGCCAGCACAGATTGCCGCTATTGCCCAAGGACCAAGAAAGCCACTGGACGGAGAAGAGCCCGCGGCGGTGTTGCGAGTGAGAGTCGTCAAGGCTGAAGGTCTCGTTGCGAAGGATCGGAATGGGACGAGCGATCCGTGCGTCAGCGTTTGGTTTATCGCAAGGGGGATGCTGATCATAGATTCATCATTTTGAACGTCCCGCCTTCGGGCAAAAGTCAAACGCCAGTCGTGAAGAAGTCGTTGAACCCAGCTTGGCCCGCCGACGTCAGCACGTTTGATTTCCCGCTTTACCTGTCCATGGCGGGTGTGGTAGGTGGGAGAGGTATCGAGGGTGTCATATGGGACAAGGTGGGTTCAAACTTCTATGTCGTATGAATCAAACTTACCACCAGGACCTGATGAGGAAAGAGTACATGGGTGAAATCGCTATACCTTGTATTGACTGGTTCAACGGAGGCGACGTAAAGCTGTGGGACGAGAATCTTGCTGTGAGTCAATCATGCTGCTGGAATGCTCGAGAAGCTAACGACCAGCTGCTTGACCGAAGCATCCTCTCAACCCGCCGCAAACAGACCGTCTCTGGAAAAGTCTTCTTTCAAATCGGTTTCCTGCCCCCTCCCGAATCTACCAACGCGGAAGACGCCTTGAAACGTGCAAAGCGGATCTACAGCGCATTTGTCGATCAAGCCACTGTCGGCCGTGGCGTTTCCTCTGTCCTTGGTGTTCCTGCAGTACGTTTCAAGCTCAAACCTCATCCCCGCAAGACAAGACTAACAATCAAGACCCAAGGCATCGGGACTGTCAAGATGCGACGGGATTCCGACTTGGCTAAATCTCAAGTCCGTAAGTCTCGCTCGCCGTTCGCCCGCTTCCGCTCGTCGATGTACTCTGCAGCGTCACCGCTCGCGGGAGATCACCAGATGCAACCGGTCGACTTTCCAGCGGACGGGTGTGAGGAGGACGAAGAATCGTCTGACGATATCATCGATGACGGCCTTTCATCCTCTTCTTCCGACGAAGACGACGATATCCACGAGCTCGACGAGGACGGTTTCAGGGACTCTCCCGCCGACATGGACGGCCTGAACAATCAGATGTACAATTCGACTCTCGGCTTTCCCGGTCGCAAACCTTCTGAGAGCGGGCCCAAGCTGTCGGTTCCAGGGAAAGATTCAAAGACATCAGGAAAGCAAGCACCGGGCTCGGCTTGCTACTTTGATCTCCCGCCGTCTCACAAAGACAACCCACTCGAAACTGCCTCTACGGGCTTCAGCGCTGCGGAAACACCGGCAATGACGCCAAGTGAAGGCAAACGGAAAATGTTCAAGAGGAACAAAAGCAAAAGGCCGTCGGCGGGGACGGGTAAGAAGAAGACGAACGATTTCAACTTTGATGCGAGGCACGGAAAGGAGGTCTTGGGCATTGTCATTATGGAGATAAGCGGCGCAGAGGATTTGCCCCGGCTCAAGAGCTGTAAGTTTTCGTCTAGTCTTGCTTGCGTAGGGATCCCGTGAGATGGTGCTGATGATCAGCCTTGCGTGTTACTTACGACATGGACCCCTTCGTTGTCGTCTCTTTCGGAAAGAAAGTGTTCCGTACCCGAGTCATTAGACACTCGCTCAACCCTACATGGGATGAGAAACTCTTGTTCCACGTGAGAAAGCACGAAGCGACCTACACCACCCAGTTCACCGTGCTCGACTGGGATAAAGTCTCTGGTAACGACCTCGTTGGGTCCTGCACCCTTCCACTCAGCGAACTCCTCGCGGACGCACCGAGGCCGAACCCCGAGACTGGTCTGTATGCTGAAGGCGAAGACGGCAAGCATGAGATGAAGCAGTTCACTGTGAGCTGTTGACACTGACGATGAGATCCATTGCTTATCGTAGTTACCCCTTGTTGTGGACAAGGATCAACCATGGGAGTCCAAATACTCGCCAAAACTCACCATTCGAGCCAAGTATGAGCCGTACGATGCGCTGCGTCAACGATTCTGGCGGCAATACATGGCGCAGTACGACGCGGACGAGACCAGGACCATGTCTTACACGGAGCTCACCGCCATGCTTGATTCTCTTGGGTCCACATTGACCAAACAAACAATTGAGGGATACTTCTTGAGCTGTGGCAAACCGCCCGATAACGGTGAACTGACCTTTGAAGAGGTCGTCAAATGCCTCGAGGGTGAAGTGACCAAGGACCGGTCTGAAAAAGCGAAAGTGACAAATAAAGGCGACGAGCTGTCAGAGACGGCCGTGGGAACGCCGGCAATCGAAGCTCCGCCAATGCAGCCTGAACCAGCAGGAGATGGACTGGCCTTCAAAGGCCCGGAAGGAGGAGGTATCTCCAGCCCTGTCGACGCGAACGACCTCGCGGCGCACATCATCAAAGCTCGACCGCGCGATGCGGATGGCACACATGGGCCTGGTAATCAACGCAGCTTGTCCAATGACGTGCCTTCTGTCAAAGTTGATCGAAGTGCAACCATGCGCAACGACGAAGTCGCCGGTCCAGCACACGACGACAGCGGGATGCTCACGCCCGCGTCCGTGGTATCCGAAACAGAGACAGATGCCGACATCTCATCCCCTGGCGATGATCGCGAGCGAGTGATCAACATCCGTACTTGCCCGCTTTGTCACCGACCGCGATTGTCAAAGCGGTCAGAACAGGATATCATTACGCATCTGGCCATTTGCGCTTCGGCAGATTGGGAGCGTGTGGACCGGATCGTCACGGCCAACTATGTCACCAGCTCTCAAGCTCAACGCAAGTTCTTCACAAAGCTGGTCAATAAAGTGGCTATCGGGGCTTACAGTCTTGGAGCCAATTCGGCCAATATTCTCGTTCAGGACAGATTGACTGGACAGCTGCAAGAGGAGAAAATGGCCGTGTATGTAAGGCTGGGTATTCGAGTGCTGTACAAAGGAGCAAAATCGCGCATGGAAGGCGCTAGGGGTGAGTATGCCAGGGTTTCGAGGAGGGTGCCGCTAACGATCAGCGCGAAAGCTGCTCAAATCCTTGTCCGTAAAGCAAGGTCTCAAATACGACTCCCCCGCTTCCGCCGCCGATATTCCCGCTTTCATCGCCTTCCACAATCTACCTGTAGATGAGATACTCGACCCCATCGACTCGTTCAAGACGTTCAACGAATTCTTTTACCGTAAACTCAAACCCAGTGCCCGTCCGGTCGAGTCACCAGGAGATGAGCGAAGGATGGTTTCTTGCGCAGATTGCAGAATGATGGCGTTTGAATCGGTCAACGAGGCTACCAACATCTGGATCAAGGGACGCGAGTTTACCGTCGGCCGACTGCTGGGACCAGAGTACAAGGATGTAGCACATCGCTTTGAAGGTGGAGCGCTGGGAATCTTCAGGTAAGCTCCGATACTGGTGTACCTGCAAGGAGCTTACAGTAGACTCGCACCACAGGATTATCATCGATTCCATTCTCCTGTAAAAGGGAAAATCGGTAAAATGACGTTGATCGATGGAGAGTACTACACTGTCAACCCGCAAGCTATTCGAACGTCCTTGGACGTCTATGGGGAGAACGTGAGGAAGATCGTCCCCATAGAGACGAAAGACTTTGGGACGGTGATGACGGTTTGGGTGGGGGCCATGAGTGAGTGTCTGGCTTGTCACATCCCTTCCTTTCCGATCGATCCGGCAAATCTCTCCTGGTAAGTTGGGGCTGACGAGCAGTGGTGGGAAGTATCTTGACAACCGTTACGGAAGGTCAGGAAGTTGAGCGTGCGGATGAATTGGGGTACTTTGCTTTCGGTAAGCCTTAATCTTCACTTTTTCTGTCGGCGGCGAAGTTCAGTAGACAAAGAGCTCTATCTGACCAACAGGAGGCTCTACCATCATTTGTCTGTTTGAAAAGGGTACTTTGAAGTGGGACGACGATCTCCTCCAAAACGGTAGGGCGAGCATCGAGACACTTGTCCGTATGGGCTCGGGTCTGGGTTACAGCACTCGGACCTAGCGGTAGACCTTGGTTTCGGCACCGTCACAGGGGCTACAGCTGTACACAGTGACTGCCGCGAAGGACATTAAAGAGAGGGTTGGGGGCGGAGGTAGATCATGTGCGATTGTTGGCGTGCTTTGGCCTTTGGGTATGATTTGGATATTTGCTTTTCTCATGTTCCCAATTATCGTTTACGACTACGAAATGTGCATAAATATTCCTCCATCATGTATTTTATCTTTATTCAATCTCGCGAGTGTGGTTTCAGACCTCGCGCTGTGTGTTTTAGGGCCTGTATCTCGCGACAAGATTCATACAGCGTTCGCCTGAAATCCTGGAAACGCGGTGGACGACCTCCACTTTGGTTTCAGCTTTGAACGGCATACTCTATACTTCATTCACCCACCATCTTTCCTCCATTCCCTTACCCCTGCCAGACCACTTATCACCCCCTCTCGCAATGTCATCACCGGCGGTAGAAGGCGAAACGTCCGAATCGACCCACCCAGTTCTCGCTTCCTTGCAAGACAAGTCCGCTTCCCCAGCTCACCTCTTTCAAGCGTTAACAGCCGTCGAAAAGGCTTTACCGCAGCTTTTGCTCTGTCTCAAGCCCATCCTCGCGCAGTTGGGGAGCAGCCCGAATGACGCCTTAAGGCGAACTAGCGGGGAAAGCTCCGATGGCCGGGGTGTGGGCGAGGGAGAGGGGGAGGAGGCTAAGCGGGCAGTGGTGGATTTCCTTGCTATTTTAGATGTGAGTGTTGCGTCTTTTTGTCCATCATTACGTCTCTTGGCGCCGGTGGTGAGAAGATGTTGGATGTAGGGGTATGGAGGTATACCCGCTTCGGCGTGATTCATCGGTAGGGGGAGGACAGAGCAAGGATTGATGAAGGGGAGAACGAACCCATTTTGTCACCCATATCAGCTACAAAACCCTCTTCGTACCGACAGTGCTGCATATCATCGTGGTGCCTACTGAAGAGCTCACGACTAAGGAAATACAAGACACCCTCCGTCAATCCACGTTGGTCCTCCGTACCCTCAAAGCATCCCCTTCGACCCTCATCCCCCCTCCGTCCCACTCTATCCCTACTCCGTTCGCATCCACATTACCGCCCTCCACCTCTCATGCCGAAGGTCCAGATCAATCTCTGAACCCAACCGCCGCTGTTTCCGCCACGCCCCGGCCGTCGGCTGCCGAGCTGGGGTTGTATGCTAGTCGGATAGAAGCCAGGACATTGGGTGAAGTCAGGGATTTACTGAAGGCGTGGCCTAGCGATCAGAGATGTGGACAGGCAGAAGGAATGGTTTTGGATTCGTGAGGTCTTCCCGAAGATTGTATAATATACCGTGTTGTACCGTGCACATGAGATGGGCTCGTCATGAGCCGTAGACAATCCTGTCACATCGCGTTCACAACGCAACTCATTTACAGCTTCTCGATCCGAGCTGTTGGAAAGTATGGTTGCAAAACAGCAACCAGTACGCTCCAGTACGCTAATCAAAACGCAACACTCGCATTCATACACGAACCGATACATGCCTGGCGATCTACTCGCAGACTAGCTAATAAGGCTAAAAATGATGAAAGTAGCGAAAAACGAAGGTAGGTAAATGCCGGCCAAAATGGTGAGCACGAACGGTAACTCGGAACGTGTCACAAGGTGGGTCGGGTGTCGCTGGAGCAAAGAAGGTTTTTGTTACCCTAATAGGCCAACCGCTTACGACCTCTCACCGCGGAGACGACGGGCGAGTTGAAGATCCTTGGGCTGGATGGTGACACGCTTGGCGTGGATGGCAGCCAAGTTGGCTACGGGTCAGCATAGAGTTGACAATGGGTGAGGAGGTGGTATGTGGCCAGAGGAAGGAGGAGAGACACTTACTGTCCTCGAAGAGAGAGACAAGGTAGGCCTCGGAAGCTTCCTGAAGAGCGCCAATGGCGGACGACTGGAAACGGACTATGGGTTAATTCTGCGCCCCTTGTCTTGAATCGCCAGCACTTACGATCGGTCTTGAAGTCCTGAGCGATCTCACGAACGAGACGCTGGAAAGGAAGTTTACGGATCAAAAGCTCCGTCGACCTGATTGTCAGTATTTACTTCCCGTCTCGAGATGACAACCCGGTGGGAGCGGACGAGAATGCGGGACCCAACGCCCCAAAAGGAAGACAAAAGGACACGACGACTCACTTCTGGTATCGCCTGATCTCACGAAGGGCGACGGTACCGGGCCTGTACCTGTGAGGCTTCTTGACACCACCAGAGACCTGGGGCGCGGATTTACGGGCAGCCTTGGTAGCGACTGTTTTGTAAAAAAAAGGAAATGAGACAGCGAGCAGTAGTGGCGTTACGTTGATGGAAGGGCGAGAATGAGAGGATGTGAAGGGATGTTAGGCAGCGGAAATCGAGGTCAGCGCCAGGCCTTGCAGCAGAATAGGTTACTCACGCTGCTTCCTGGGGGCTTTACCTCCGGTAGATTTACGAGCCGTTTGCTAGAATGTCAGATATATTCTGACCATGCATCGACATAGTGCAAGGAAGAAAGAGGGTTTCGAATCGGGTATTGGAGCACTGCGCCTGGGGCGCAGATAAAAGGATGGAGGGGAATATCAGTCAAAAGAGTGTGAATTCGGGTGGCGACAGCCCCATGCATCGTCTTCACGGCTCTCTCATCGATGTCGGTTCCCTGAGTGTACTTGTCCGGTCGAGGATAGGAAAAGTGACATAGAGAGAGATGGACAGCTGGGGTCTGGAAAGGCGGCGGCGAAGTGCGGTCGAGGTTGTTTATCCCTTCTTCCTTCCTCTTCCAGTCAAAACGTAACATACCTTAGTACGAGCTATGCATCGAAACAAGAAGAAGCGTCAGCTCTAGTCCACTTCAAAGACATGCATGCATATACAATGCGAAGGAAGAAGAAGTGGAAGTGAGGCTTACCCATGTTGATCGATTGACTTGTTAGATTCGAAGTGTAAGGTGAGAGTACGGTGGAGAAAGCAAGGAACGCAGATCGGAGGGAAAGAAGCGACTTCTACCCCGATGGGTCCATGTTTATGTGACGCGTAAGCCAGGCTGCGTAGATGTGACTCAGAGGATGGGTAAGGAGAGGGTGGTAAGCGGGAATTTGCGGCGTTACCGTGTGGCGGCGTGAAAGAGGACGATTCGGGGGCGGTTATTTGGGTGGAAATAGGTCATGCGGCGATCTCCGAGTATAGCTGGAGAGGTTGTCGCGAAGGGAGGGACAGGAGTTGGGAGCAAAAAGGAACGTTTTGAATGCCATCGCTATGCATCTTGTTTCTAGCACATGATGTCAAGTTTCAGCCTGTGCTGAGGCTAGCATGAGCATCACCAAGAGGAAGAAAACCAGGGTGGGGAGTATTCGATATTGTGGACTTGACAAGAAGGAGTAAGCGGTAGAGACGTAGAATTCAGCACCTGCCACAAGCATTTACATCATACATCTCTTCAAACACACCTCCGTCTTGCACAAAGAACACATTTACTCTACACATAACTTTGTCGCATCGAAGCAGCCAGTGTACAGCTGTGCACCACATACAGTCGACTCTGAGAAACGCGTCGACATTGACAAAGGTCGCGTCCGTCCGGCACCTTCACGAAACATGCGGTTTGGCGTGCCTCAAGTCGAGTCTGAGGACGACGACGACGAATACACATCATATGCTTCTCAAGAGTACTCTTCTAGCGAGTATGATTCGGACGCATCGATCAGATCGTGAGTTGCATCCCGCGCCAAATCATCTTTTCTCACGGCCAGACGCTCACCTCCTTTACCTGGGTTGGGCCAAAAGATCAGGGCGTGCCTCGATTCTTCGTCGGAAGAAGAGTCGGAATCAGACGAGGACTTTGAGCTTGTTGGGGAAGAAGCGAGCTTTTTATCAGTGACGAAATCAAAGAACAGCTGGAGGGAGGTCAAAGCGTGAGCAGTGGTCGTAATAAGGCGTGCAGGCCGGCTAACTTTGTAGCGAAATCTCGCGGTCAAGACGATCTTTACCCGTCGCTGAATCAAGCAAAGCACCCTGGAGAAGAGCAAAAATGGCAGCAACTGTAGCGGGTCTTGTCCCCCGCGACACACTCAGTCCATACGAAGGTTGGCTGCGCGCATCCGAGGAGGAAGCGATGGTGAGTGAGGGCGAGGGGAACGGAGCGACCCGGTGACTGATAACAGCGCAACGGTCACCGGCTAGCAAACGAGCGCCGAGGTCAACTGAACGCTCTCCAGAACAGTGCCCGAGAGCAAATCCGTCTTCGTGAACAGACGCGGCAAGCGCAAGAGGAGGAAGACATGACGCGACTTCTCGAATCGATGGCTATCAGGCAACAGCAGGATGAAGAGGAGCTATCGAAGAAGTTTGCCGAAAGGGAGAAACAACTATGGGCGGATATTGATGCCGCCATCAAGGAAGTGGAAAAACAAGAGTCGGAAAGGATAGCTGCAGAGCAAGAAGCGGAAAGGCGGAAACGAGAAGAAGAGACGGCCAGGGTGCAAAAGGCGGAGCGAGAGGCAAAGGTGAAGCGAGAGGAAGCCGAACGGGTTGAACGGGAGCGAAAAGAGAATGAAGTGCGAAGTAGAGAAGAGGCAGCAAGGGCGCAGGAAGAGGAAGCAAGGAGAGGGGCGGAAGAAGCTGCTCGAGCGGAAGAAGCGGACAAAGCTCGGCGAGCGAAGGGCAGGACTGAAACCGAGTGGAAGACTTGGGCGGACAAGCAAGCTTGGATGAAGACGGAAGTCATAACTACAGTCAAGGCGGATAGGCAGACAAAGATGGCTTTGAAGGCCGGGATGAGGTTGATCACAAGAGGGTTGGGTCAAGTGGTGAATACCAAGGAAACTATTATACGGGTGGTAAGTTGATCTTGTCACCGCTAAGGCTAAGCTCATCTTAGGCTGGAGAGCTACATAACATCTTCTGTCAACAACTTCCGTCTCCGCCCGACGCAGATCACCCCACTCAGCTTGATACTGCCCCAAAGCCTTACCTCTACCTGCTATCGCACACTTCCAAAGCGCTGATCAAGCAAGCCGAGTCCGAGGTCTCTGCTACATCGGCCGCCGCTTTTCCCCTTGGTCGAGTGGTCATGCTCCTCCTCCTCCACGGTCACGCCGCGTTTGGCGAAATCCTCTTTGCCAGATTCAACAAGAAGTGTCCATGGGTCATACCCTATTATCCGGTCCGGCAAACAAATCAGCCTCGAGAAGAATTCGAAAAATCGACCGGTCGTGGGTCAGATGAATCGGTTCAAGACTATATCGCACGGATGAACGGCATCCTCGCGCTCTATTTCGCGATCATCCAGACACCCTTGACGTCGATCGTCCCCTTGTTGCCATATCAACCAACCAAGGAACACCTTGTTGCGCTTGTCACTCCCCCATTACGCTTCACGGCAGCCTGGACATGGCTCGCGCAAGCCATGCGTGATCCATTGCCAAGAGCACCACCCATCGCTACGATGGTACGTACCTGGGTGGAGATTCTCGGCGCGGAAGCCGTTCGTGTGTTTGGTAAGAAGCAAGTGATGAAGATGTTCGAGGTTATATACCGGGAAGGTGTGGAAACAGGCAAGGTGGAGGGTGACAGCGAGTCTGCCAGGCAGCAATTGGGAATGGTGTTGAGCTCTTCAGAGTCCTTGTCTCATCCCACCGCGAGAGATTGGGAGGTGTAGATGCGGGTTGAATAGATATAGAGCATTATGTCAAGTGTCTAGCTTGGACATGCAAGCAGTAATGCATATTAGCAGCATGAACGATTTCTGCTTGCCCTCCATGATGCATGGTACATCTCTTGCACGTCAGAACTGGCGTCCGATGTTGTACTTTGTACGCGTGGACGATCTGACGGTCGGAACCGACGAGGAAAGTGAGCGCTGAAGCGCGTGAGCCCCGTAAACCGCCGTGCCGTATTGTAATCGTCATCTCCATCTTGTTTCCCATCCAGTTCGTCAAAACACCTCCATATTGAACAACGCGCGTTTTAAGGACACCAAGCGACGTGGCAGGGCTCGAAGATCTCCTATCACCTTCGAGGCGGAAGCATAGAACGGAAGACGAACGACGAGTGATCGAGTGATCGACTCGTGCTAAGAGACATCATCGTCTCGGCATCCTTCCCCGCAGCACGACTTCGGATAGGAGACGTCTTGGCCTTCGGCGAACGAACATTTCAGACACTCGCACAGTATCACCAAGAGCAATACTTGTCTGTCTGCAGCTGCTCCTATGATGCCGCGAGACGGATTACAACAAACGGCCATTTGAATCTGGTGCGTACACTGTTCCGTCGTCCTCTTCTTCAGACGTGTTACGGCGATAGTCCTTTGTCCTTTGGCGCCAACACTAACCACTTTGTAGACGTCTGCACGATCTTATTGGCTCAGCGTATCGAAGGTAGTCTGCTTTTGGGACGCCGACAGCATGTCAAACCCACCTCGACTGTCCGTACAAACTCAGTCTGGACCCTCGACACCCGCACCCTCGCGTAGGCCTCAAGGCGCAAGAAGACGCAACGTCGCGCCCGGCTTGTACATTGCAAATCCAGACAAATCAGATGATGAAGGAGGATCTCCATCATCTCTTAACAACTATCCGACATCATCCTCGCACACGCAAAGTTCGAACGCTCAGAGGTCGCCAGTAAGAGGTTCGCCGGCCACTGTCAGTAGCGGAAGCTCTGGAAAGTCTGGATCAGCTGGGCCTACATCCATTCCTCCGCTACCCGGTCAATCAGGATCACCTCGCTCAAACCCGCTACCCCCGATACCGAGTATACCGGCGCCTCAACCCTCACCCGTACCGTATAATTCGGTACCCAGCCCTCAACCTCAACCTCCCAGCGGCGGCCCTCCCCCTCCGCCACGACCTCCTCCCCAGCCAGAGCGTCATGTAAAGCGTGCGCAAACCACGCCCATGCTAGAGCACCAGCATCGGCCACATCACGAATCCCGGCCTTCTCTTGGGTCATCGCCATTCCCTCACGGAGCCAGTTCACCGACTCGAGCTCTACCCCCCTTACCATCCCCGCCAATACACGGTCAATCTCACCACTCACCTCCTGTGCCAGCCTCGGCACCTGTTACGTCACAACACTATCCTCCACCCACCCCGAGCTCTACGCATTCGTCCGAGCAGCCGGGTTTCCATCAAGTCCGCATGGCCAGTCCAGAGAGCGCTCTGAGCCCGGCTAATACCATCGACAGTGGAAAGAGCTTTGGAAGCTATGAATACGGCCGAACGCGATCAGGTTCTACTCAGAGCTCCAGAGTCAGAGTGCAAGTCACGACGGACAATGAAAGTTTCACCACTGTTGATATTACCGGAATGTCGACAGCCGCTGGGATCAAAGAGCGGGTCTTTGCAAAGGTGAGTCTGTTTTAAGAAGTATTGCTGAGTTCAGTTGCGTTTCCGAGACGATGAACACGCCAACCTGTCCCTCTATCGTACCGATGTGGATGAGCAACCCGACTCGACAGCTGTTACACCGGAAGCTTTGCTCCAGTTGTGTCAAAACGTAGGTGACGCGAAAGCGACGTTGAAATTTTTCGTCATGCATACGACGCCGACTGCTGCGGGGGCAACTATAGTACCTCCCACTTCCGCAGGTCCTCGCATAGATACCGACAATCTCAGCCTACACGCGCCTGCTCGAACACCTAGTCGACACTCAAAAGACGGAAGCTTGAGCAGCGCAAGCGAAGTGTATGACAGAGGCGCGGGAACAAGCGCGTCTGACTGGAGTGAGAGTGGGACAGAGGAGGCGGAAGGATATGGCGGCAGCAGTCTTGTGCGCAAGGCGACCACTAGAAGTGCTCGCTTTGGCTCGAGAGCAATGGGTAGCTCGAATGGCAAGAGTCCATTGTCGGAACACGCGCCGGGACCAAGTTCTCCCGCCCCATCCCCTACTCGGTCTGTCCCACAAGCAACGTACCCTTCTTCGCGTAACGGCAGCATGACCCCTACCCCCGGACAACAAGGATTTGCGATGTCGCAGAGTCAAGCCGGACCAAGTGGATCAAGCGGATCAGGCGGTTCTAATACCTACGACGGAGCTGGCTCAAGCCGTGCGTCTGGTCTGGGGCTTAATATCGTTCAAGATATGGATGAAGGAACACGCGCTCTCATTGCTAGTATCCAGGCGCAAGAGGAAGCTGAGACTGCCGCTAGGAGAAGGCAGCTGGCCGCGGATGAAGAACTCGCGAGAAGGGAGCAACAGTCCGAAAGGGATGTGTGGGAAATGATGCAGGAGATTGAGCTAAGAAATTCGCGGACGAGGCGGGAACAGATCGAGCAAGATGAGCGTAGAGCGGTGAGTTCATTCGGGTGGCAACGGAAGACTGACGCCTAGCGCGAGATGGAAGCAGAACTACGGCGACAATCCGATGAGGAAGCTGCTCAAGCTGCTGCCAGAACCGCTTGGGATGAGGAGCAAAGAGAAGCGGAGCAGAGCCACCAATCGCAGGGTCCATCCCGGAGTGTCGCCTTTGCTGAAGATCGACGCCAGCGGGCTCAACATTGGCAGAACGCTTCGCGCCTTGGATCCAGCTCGATTCGAGACTCTGCCTTCGAAAGTCACACGCTGCCCTCCCTCGGACCGGATCCATCGTATCCCGCACATCGTCCTTCCGACTCGCATTACGAAGTCTCTCGTCAACATCAATACCCTACTCACAACCCAGTATTCGAGCAACAGGCCTATACATCGCCCACACCTCGTTACGAGACATCCTATGAACCTCACAACGCCAATTCTCATCGACCTACTGGTTTCGCGGCAAATGTCTATGATGAGCAAGCGCACAGTACAGACAGGCTGAATGACCCAAGATTGCGACAAGCGCTAAGTCACCCGGGGCAAAGAATGATGAATACAATGCCGAGAAGGACAGATGGGCGACAATCCATATCGCCGGATTTGCAATCTGCTACACTGCAGAACGCACGATCAATGGACAACCTTCGACCCTATACACCGCAGCTGCCCGTGTCCAGGCCACCTTACCAGGGTATACCGCCTCGTTCTGCGGGTCCTTCAGGTCCAGCCGCGAGCCCTGGCGATCATCTGTACCGCACAATGTCGCACGACCACCCGCAAGAGGGACGGTACCCCGGTCCACTTCAGCACGCCCAATCGAGCCCTGCAGGGTTTATGCAATTTCCCTCACCCCAACCTCGCCCATCCGATAACCATACGTGGTCGGGCTATGCAGCGCCACCGAATGGCAGACGCCCATCTTATGAGAGGCTCCCTTCGCCTCGGCCTCAGTCGTCTTTGGAAGCAACTTCTGCGGCATCTCACACCTCTCCGTTGCCGCGGCGACCCTCGACTCTGTACGACGAGGCTTTGCCGCCGGTCTCTGCCACCTTGGAAGGATATCCCACCGCATACAACTCTAGCAATTGGCGGCCCCGACGAGGATCTGCTTCTGCAGCATACACGCAGGGCCCCTCGGCGTTCGCTAACGAATCACGAAGAGCGAGCGAGAGCAGTGTGGGGAGTGATGGCGCTGAGCCTAGCCTGCTACCTTATGCCGTGTCGCCCGAAGAGCCATGGCTGTCTGTTCCTGGAAGCCGGCGCGAGGTTGATATCGATGCTCAATCGATCGCGGGTACAGTCAGTTCCCAAGCAACGACTATCCGGGCCCGTCGCAACTCCGACGAGGACGATTCGGCGGATACGGCCCGCGCGATGGATTGGAAGGCACAATTTGCGCGAATGATCGAGCGAGGAGGAGACGGTACAATGCGGCCGCCACCTCAGTCAATTCTGGACGACGATGAGGAGGAAGCGACACTATTCATCACAGGACCTTCCCGAACGTCCGAGTCGCCCGAGCAATTCTCGCGACCCACTTTGCGGCAATCATCATCCCGTCCGAACTTGTTTGTCAACACGTCTGACGTTGTGGATTCGGGTCAGCTCGAAAGTCTCACTCCGTCAGATTCTGCCACGGAATCTGAAGGCGAAGGAAGGGTACAACGAGTCAAATCCTTCCGTCCGCCCAAGGATGAACCTGAACAGTGGCATGTACGACCAGAACCTGAAGCGTTGTATGAAAATCTGGACAATTATTTCCCCAAGATTGATTTAGATAAGCCAATCGTCGAAGGTCAGCTCTCGACGCCTACGACCCCGGCCGAATCGCCCAGGACCGAGTCCGCTCCCCCTCCGCCACCAATCCATCCATCGCGCCAACCTGCTCCCAAGGAAGACTTGCCTAAACCCCCGCCACCCCCTCAGCACCCTGCTCGCAGTACCGTTATCGCCTTGCAGAACGCCGCCGGATTCAACAAGTCTGAAAACAGAAAGTCGATCCGGGTCATGGCTGATTACAAGCGCAAAACCCTCCTGCGTTCCGAGGAGAAGAAGGACCCCAAGCCAAAGGACGACGAGAAGCCCAAGCGACGTTTCAGCATGTGGGGCCATCGAATACAGGAAGTGACTCCCTCCAAACTGATCAACGGTATGCTGTCTTCGACGGTGCCGGAATCGCCATCAGCGGATGGTAAACCTGCAACCCTCAACTGGGTCAAAGGTGAACTCATCGGTAAAGGCTCATACGGTCGTGTCTACATCGCCATGAATGTCACCACGGGCGATATGATGGCAGTCAAACAAGTCGAGCTCCCTGCGACCGAGCGGGATCGACATGACAGACGGCAATTGGGAATGATTGACGCGCTAAAGTCGGAGATTGCGCTGTTGAAAGATCTCTATCATCCGAATATCGTGGCATACCTGGGATGCGAGACTTCGCCCGAGTACCTGTCGATTTTCCTCGAGTATGTCCCAGGTGGAACAATTGCTTCAATTTATCGCACACCAGGAATCCCCCGATTCGAGGAGCAGCTCGTGAAGTTTTTTACAAAGCAGATTCTGGAAGGTTTGGCGTATCTGCACGGAAGACATATCTGGCACAGAGATTTAAAGGGGGACAACATCCTGGTCGACTCTGCAGGAGTTTGTAAGATTTCAGATTTCGGTATCTCCAAGCAAACCAGTGAGTTGTGTCATGAAGACGTAACCTGCAAGCTAATGCCAGGCGACGCTTACGATTCTTTCGGACAGGCGACGACGATGAAAGGCTCAGTATTTTGGATGGCGCCAGAGGTCGTTCATTCCGTCAACGAGCGGACGTATTCGGGTAAAGTCGATATCTGGAGTGTAGGATGTGTGGTTTTGGAGATGTGGACAGGCACGAGACCATGGGGAGAGATGGAGCAAGTCGCCGTGATGGTTCAGGTATGTTGACCCTGAGCGCTTCGTCACAATTGCTTACTGTCTAGTTGTTCCAGAACCGCGCGCAGCCGCCGCTCCCGCCTGATGTCCATCTCAGTGATTCCGCCTCGAACTTCATGTACGATCAGTGTCTCGCCAAGGACCCGACGGACCGGCCAATGGTGCGAGAGTTGTTGCAACACCCATGGATTACGGAAGTGGACCGCAACTGGACGTTTGAAAAGAGCAAGATTGGAAAGGCGGTAGCGCGGCGTGTGCCAAAGACAATCAAGACGGGTTGACAATGAGCGGGACTAGGTAAGGGATGGAGGCCGACGTCATGTGTATGGGCAGTCGAATCGGAGTATCGAAAATCGGGGCGTAAGGAAGCTGTGCATACGGTGGGAAAGAGGTGAACGAGACGTAACGACACAGCTAGAATCAAGTGAAGATCTCCCTGCATGTATTCTTAGATCCATATTGGGACCTGTCATTCTGATGCCACCAAATGTGGTTTGAATCTATCACCGCCATGCTTGGGCGAGAAGTAGAGGACCGGGGGATCCAGTCAAAGGATACATGAAAGGTCTAATCGGCTAAGCATTCAAGGGAAGATACGCATCTAGGGTACGGACAAGAGAAAGAGGCCGCACGGCGCTTAGTGCTTCTCGACCACAGTCTCTGGTACAACGACGATGTTTAGATCGACGGGTCTTCGGGGTTCAGGAGCATCCAACGGACTTCTAAAGTCGTTCAACTATCATCAGCCTTGTGCCACTTCTCACTCCACCATCCACGCGCTATTTCGTGCGTGTGGAGAGAAAGCAACTCACCTGTCTCGGCAAATGATGCACCTCTTCCCCTTCTGCTAGCCGTCTCGAGCCCGGCTGCGCGGCAAACGGCACATGATACATCTCCGACTCCTCTTCACCCGCGCCTCGTCCATGTTCCCTGAAATCGCCCAAAGCATTCTTGTCAATATTTAATCGTTCTCCCAGTGCATCCCAAGGTGTTCCAAGGGTATCGCGGTGTTTTGCATCACTGAAATTGATGAAATTTGCCGGTTCAGCCGATCTGTGTTGTACCAAGTCGGCATCCGACGTGGCGGAGTCGGAATGGATGGGAAGGGAGGTTTTGCGGTATGTCTGCTGGAACGGGGTAGGTCGGTTGACGTATACTTGAGCGGTCTGGGCGCCTCCGGCTTCTTCGGTCATGGATCGCGGAAGAAGGATCATCACTGCGATAGTGGTCGAGGTGAGGGCGCTAAAGTAGGCCATGGTGAACAAGACGTCGGTCCAGAACCTGGCTGTCAGCTGATGGTGAGGGCACGGCTAACGACTGCACGTACGGAGAGGCGTTGACGTATCTGTGTTCGGTCCATGCGTCTGTGGCGAGCGTAAGGAGGCAGAGCGCGTAGAAAAACCTGAAGACTGTTCGAGCGGCATTGAGCTCTTTGAAGTATTGTAGCCGGCCGAGGACTTCAGAGTTGGCGCCTTGGCGTCGCTGAGATTAGCTGGGTACGAAGCCGAGATGATGGCGAGCCTACAGACTGCGCGATGAAGCGAGGAAAGGCGACGAGAAGCCAGAGACTCGCGCAGAAGACGATCAGACCGAGCAACGCTCTGTTAGTCAATAGGACTTATACCACATACCAGCGTGGCACTCACCCTGCAAAGAAGATGTAGTGTTCCATCTCGTTGAGATCTTTCGTCTCGATACATGCCACCCCAATTTGCACTGACATGGCCTATGGTCAGTGCCCAGTTTCATTACTATACCCCGGCGTTATGTTGCAGTTGGGAATGAGCTAAACCTACCGTCGCAACGCAACCCAGCCAGATCTTGAAGTACCGACTGCTGAACCATGATTCCGAGCCACGATCCCTGATCGACCCGATGAGGTACGCCCAGTAGAGCGTTTCCTCCGCGTGGACAGAGACGAGCAAGCCCCATCCGACGGACATGACGTGGTAGCTTGCTCTAACGAGGTCTTGCCTCTCTTCCGACCACTACGCATCAGGCTGGTTCGTAGGCAAGGTGGGGAGGCGGATTCACAAGCTGAAAAGGGACTGGACGGATCATTGTCATTCCGTCGTGACCCGGGACGACGGCGTAATACTCGTGATATTTCACCCAACACATCATTCCGCTCCACATTGTGAACTAGAGTCAGCTCGGCCAACGGCGCATGAGCGAGGGCAGCGAGGGGTTTAACCCACACAAATCAGCGAGACCACCAACATCATCAAGATCGTCCATCTAAAGATATTTTTCCGGCTGAACAGGAGACACCTCCCTCGATCGAAACACCAGATATGCCATGAGATGTACAAGGCAGACATGATGGTGATCATGAGACCCAGCATCTGGGCGGTGGGAGATATATGGCACATCCTGGCGATCTACAGTTGAGCGTCCGTATGGGCTCAATGGGGTGAGTGATGGTGAGTGACAAAGGGGATGGCGGGCGTTGTGAGGGATAGCGAGTTGCTTCATCGATTACTTGCATATATAGCCAAGCAGTGAGTTGTCGCTACAGCCGCTCCGCATCGCAACCTCTTCCAATTCCACCGCCTTATACCGAAACGTGCCACGTATCCCGACGTCAATCAAAGGTGTGTGAGGACAAGGAAAGACACGTAAAGGAATTGCAAGCCGGAAGCACGTAGTCCGCCATCCCGGACTGCATTCTTCATCCCCAGGGCGGCAAGCTCTATGTTCTGGGCAGGACCTTGAGCTATGAGCATGACCGCTCCCTTTGGGTGACATGCCGCAACTGTGCAACGGCCGGTTCCTGGTAGTAAACCACGTCAGCGAAAAGAACTTGACCGCATATCTACACAATCACAAGTGATGTATGTGTGTGCATAGGACGAGACAGCGTCTGGGGTGATCAGTCAAGAATAGGGATGAGGAACAACACACAAATCAGGAATTCGCGTGTTGCGTCGTGTTTCATCCCTCTGGCCCGCTTAATCCATGATCAACTTTCAGCTCTTCACACTTGATGGTACCTCGCTCGGGCATTTCTGACCGACCGTCGATCGTCGCATCCAAGGTATCTGTACACATCCTTGGACACATTGTATATTGAATTTATATTTTATCCTACGTACAAACCCTCGACCTCCTTTCGACTTCTCGCCGTATTCCCCGGAAATTCACTCTATTGGTGCAAGGACGCGCTCCACAAGGCTCCGACAAACGTGAGGATCTGGCCGATTAGTAATGCACCATATGGAGACGAAAGGACTCACCAAGCGTGGTCGGACATCGACAATGTCTGCGGGTCAGTTTCGGCCATTTGGTATGTTCACTCACCCTCGGGCACGAGGAAGATCAACGCTCCCATTTTTCGCGCAATCGAGATGGCCAGTTTAGCTAGTTTATAAGCACCCTCCTTCGAAGTCCCATGCACGTACCGTTGAGTCTCTTATCCTCTTCTGAGGATCCGCTGTTTACGAGAGAGTAATCCACAATACCGGGCTTGACTCCATTCAGCAGATCCAGGAAGAAGACGGCGTTGGACAAGCTTGGGTCTTTGAAACTTCGCATGCTGGATGATTTACCGCCCTTCTTGACAGTGTCGTTGGCCCATCGGACCATTTCTTGGTCAGTGACACCTTTGCCGTTTTTCGAGATTGATGCGAGCGTTTGATTGATAGAGATGCGCATGAGTTGCCAGACCAGACCCAGTACCAAAGTCTTTGTGCCGTCCACAATGTCGGATCCTTGGATACCGACCAAGTGCATACCGTTTGCTTGACCGAGGTCAACGGCGTAATTGGTGTTTTCGACTGCCTTGAATCGGGAGAGTTCTTGGTCCTCCTTTGGCTTGGAGACCCGTCTCCAGATGACCGATCCTGGGATGACCTTGTCGAATCCTTGCAGAAGGATGTAACCGTCCTGTATATCAGCTCGGCTCCCTCGCTTGACCCACCTTGAGGTTTTCGAACAAGTTGTACACTCCTGGTTCCACGTCCAGCGAGTTGAGCCAGAGTGTGAACACTCGAGCTTCCCTCTCGCCTTCCGCGTCAAAGTCCTCGACCGGCTGCGGTGCCTCGGCCTCCTCCAGTGGCTCCAGCCCAGGCCAGGTGTTAAACAAGTTGGCGACAAAGGCCAAGTTGAGCTTAGGGTTACCAGAGACGAGACCGTTGGGAGTAAGGAACCGACGACAGCCAATCTTGTCGGCATTCTGCAAGACCTGCTCCGCTCTCTGGTTGAGATCTCGAGTTTGGAGCGGGTCGCGCGAGCATTGATCCGGCTTGAGCTGGTTGA
Source organism: Papiliotrema fonsecae (assembly GCA_035773095.1). Taxonomy (NCBI): domain Eukaryota; kingdom Fungi; phylum Basidiomycota; class Tremellomycetes; order Tremellales; family Rhynchogastremaceae; genus Papiliotrema; species Papiliotrema fonsecae. The sequence goes on from JAHRBW010000006.1 coordinate 451,962, forward strand.
GTAGTATCGTGTAGTTTTCTCCATCCGAGACGTCTTTAGAAAAGTTGCTAACCTTTCGCTGCCATCCCGCAGCTTTCAAGTGGTAATTGAACCATCGAAGCAGGATTTGGTCTGGCGGAAGTCGCAAAAACTCCTCCAGCGTCTCTCCATCGTCCAAAAGACGGTACAGTTCGGGGTGGATCTTGATGTCGATCTTGCTGAGCAAACCCCGTCGGATAATTTGCCAGATGAGACCGAGAATGAGATGTTCACGACCTTCGGCGATATCTTGCGGACCAATGTTAACGACGGAACATCCGATACCTTTCGAAGAAGTGATGACAATGTTGTTGTTTTCGGTCATTTGAAAGGCGTTGAGTGGTTTGGCTTTGCCTGCTTTGACTGAAGGTTTGTTGAGAACACGCTCGTCGATAGTGTCCGGGACCGAGTCGTTGATGAGTTTACACAGGATCAATCCGTCTATCGTGAGTTTGTGCACACAGGAGAACGGTGGACTCACCTTTGCACTCGTCGAACAGCTGCATGGTATCGGTAGCGATGGGAAGAATGTGTCCGATGTCTTTATCGCCGCCGAGCACCTATCTGATCAGCTTGACCCGTTGGTTCACGCCGCTAGGCTTACTCCGTTGATGTGGTCGGTGAATGATCTCCTCTCATCCTCGTTGATGGTATGTTGGGCGTTGGTTCCCGCTGTTCCCTTGACCGAGATCTTTCCCTTGTTCGTCTCGAGTCTGAGATTAGCCCTCATTCCTTCTCTAGGGGATATATATCTCACAATGGTTGCGTCTTGGCCTTTCGCAAGAGCGAGTGCAGTTGAACCCAATCTTCAAGCTCGACCCTGCCAGACGAATCGATGTTGACATTCTTCAACGTCTCTCGTGCCTGTCGTTAGCTATCTACACAGATTAGGGAACAGCTCACCGAGTCGTAGTCTGCATCACCGGAAGACTGAAGAGCCGAAATCACTTGAGCCTTGTCTAACGAGTTCTTGTCGTCGACATCGATTTGCCTGCCCGTTAGTCAACCCTCCAGCACTTCGCAAAGCCCATCCGCCCTTCCCTAAGATCGAGCTCCAAGTTACCTCCTTGCCCACCCCTTCAATCCTCGCCAGCTGACTCCGCAGCACTCGCCGGCCTAGCGTCCGACTTACTGGAACTTGTTGATCAAGTCAAAGATCTCCTCCTGCTTGAATTCGGGGTACTTCTTCCCCAATTTGATAGCTTGCATCTTTGGTGGCTGCTTCTTCGGTGTGTAGTGCTATTATACTTATACCGATATCGACAGGTTTCGTTGATGATCTACAGGACAAAGTGTAGAGAAGGGATGAACGACGATACAGCTGTGCTTGGGCTGCTTGGTCTGTTATGGTGGCGTGGTGACGTCGAGATAGCTGAAGCGGACATCACCGTATGTGGCACTTCGGTATAATGGGCGGGTTTCCCGAACTTGTGGGTACGCAGCGGTCCACTTGAGATATTCTTGGTGAGCCAAGCATGTTCTGTCTGGACGGCGATGGTCTCTGTTTGTGTATTCTGGCTGCTTCGAGTTGATGGTAACCGATGTCTGGGAATGATGCGCGGCACAATCACGAGTCGCCATTTCTGTCCTCGTCTAGGAATGCACTCCGTATCGCTGACTGCTGCCTTCGCCTGAACAACCCATACATCTTGATAAGCGATACTACTACCTGCAGCCAAAATCATCCACCGCTACACACCGGACCATACCCCTCCGTCCACTGCACCCCACCTACAATGGCAAGCACGGTCACATGACCCAAAACGACACTAGTCCCCACGTACACCCATTTCCATCTTTTCTGCCCTACAGTTCTACTCTCCACTGTAAACGTCGAAACAGTACTTAAACACCCGCAGAAACCTTGTTGGATCGCGTAAAGTGCATTACACCTCGTGGCCCCTTGTCCGGAAGGTAACCTCTGAGCGGCGTATACACCGGAAACGAGGAGTGTAGCGGAGATATTGGCGAGGAAGGTGCCTATCGGGAATTTGTCGGCGAATGGTCGACGGGAGTTGAGCTTTGATAAAGCGTATCGGAGCATCGCCCCTGGAGGAGCGAGAAGAATGGGGAATGTCGCGCGATGCCGCCAAGAAGTCGGTGCGAGAAAGTACAGGAGAAGCGCGATAAGGTAGGAACCGAAAGCGGAGAGGATTGTGAGAGTATCGAGAAGAGGGGTACGTCGGGCGAAAGGTGATCCAGTCTTCTCGGATGAGGAAGCTGGGGAAGGAGATGGGGATTGATGACGCGCAGTGGACCGATACGATCGCCGAACGAAATGAGGGGGGAGGCGAGGGAAGAGAGATCCAAAGTGCGTTCCGATGTGAAACCCGCCGAGAGCGATGAGGTAGGTAGCGAACGAGTAAGCGAATCCATCAACCGTCTTGAAGTCAGCTGGTCCATTCGCAAAGACCCGTGCAATACGCCTGTGGCCTTGCCATAAAGCCAGACTCACATCGTAAAACCCGGTTCGGCTGGCCCTGTCAGTGTTGGAGAAGGACAAATACCCCTCCAGCATCCAGCTCGAGAACGTCGTGACTGATCCAGCGACACCTGAATATCAGCAAAAGGTACACAGACTTTCTTCAGTCCCTGCGTTCAAGTCTCGCGCAAGAGGTTGAATTGCCAACTAACCCGTTGCGATAAACGTCTGAAGCGGCGGATATCTCCCGTCAGCTGCGCTATCTTGGGTGAGCTCACATTGTCATTATATCTTCCTTTCTGTGCGAAGCCAGGCCCATGATGCCGCATCCAACACCTTGAGCCCACGCCAAGGGGAAGATGACTCGGCCGTTATCTACCGTCAGTTCGCACTCTATCGTTATCTCTCCGCCGTGTGCAGATGACACGTTCATCGTGTTGACAAAATTCAAGTAACAGATTAAAGCTGGGCTTGTGGGCTACTCACAATTCCCCAGTGCGTTCAAGCCAAGCCGGATCAGACACCCGACCATACTCGCCAGAACTAGCCCTGCGTAGTGTGCTGCGGTCCGTAACCATGTCTCATCCTCTCGGCCACGGGGAGGCGGTGAGTCAGGTAATGAAGATTCGGAGGACCGCGCGCTGGTACGTTCATGGTCGGGAACCGAGGGGCCGGGGACAGACCGATCTTGAGATTGTAAACGAAGAGCACTCGTTGGCCGTTGTTGTATTTCTGGCCTGCCGGACATCTATGTGAGAGTCTGCAATCTGTTTATCTTAGATCATATAGTTCCGTGTTCAGCATCGCGCCATGTTACACACGGGATGCAGGGGCTTGAGGGGAAGGGGTCAAGAGTCGAATGAATGTGACAGACAGAATTTGTTGACAGTCGAATTACGTCGGCTATTTTTATACCGGTCTGTACTCTTCGCATACAAGATCGACCACCCAGCTGCAAGACATTTACTGTAAAAGACACAGAATGCATATACACTCTACACAGATATCCCACGACGATGACACGCTCTGCACATTGGCCAAAACTCTATCTCCTGAAACCGATACCCAGTTAGACAATATCCCAGATCTCCTCCTGTCTCGTCAGCGCTGCGGGCGATCAAGGATGCTATAACTCACCATAGCACAACAGAACTTCCCACACGCAACAGAAGCGGATAGCGAGTAGTCGGAGATCGAGATCTTTTGGTCGACGTATTGGTCGGCAAAGTTGTCGGCACTGGGATCAGCTATGTCAAGGCGGGCCGAGGAACCAGGAAAGCCGCTCCTGAAGCAGTCACAAGCACCGGGCGGAGAGCCATCCGAGATGAAGACTGAGACTCACCCTCGCGCCATAGCTCCAACAAACACAGCAACAGAGTGCGTTTCCGGAAGAGTAGGCAAGAACTGGGACAGGCGGATCGTGGGCGCATCAGCCGACAGAGCTAGGCATAAGCTTGGCCTCTTGCGCTGTACGCTAGACTCACTCAATTTGATGGTGTTGGTGGGGAAATGGTCGGTAATGGGGTTCTGCTATCAGCAATCGCTTCTCAATCGAAATTCTTGGCCCACTTTGATCACTCGCAGCAGTTTCTCGGACCCCTGAACTCCTCTTATACTCAGCTTGTGCAGTAGTTGAACTATAGTCAGCTCGGCCATCTCTCTCAAGAAGATGATTGATTTGAAGGATTGCCAAAGATCATTTGAAAGGAAGAGCAGAGCCAGGCGCGGTATAGAACAGACGTACCCATCAGACCGGAGAATCGCTTGAACGTTCGAGGAATCCGGACGCTTGGGTTGACTTCGATCAAGACTCCTCGGGCGGTATGGATGTAGACTTGTAACAAGCCGGCTTTGTTGAGAGGTGAGTCAAGGAGGGTTAAGAGGCACTGGGGTTAGGTATGTTCGATACTGTGCCCCCATCGTGGTCATTGCGCGACCGTCCGGCGCACAGTGCCGCCTATGAAACAAAAGGTTTACTTGGCACACACACACGGACAGAAGCTCAGACACTTTCCTACTCACTTGATGGGTGATGTCTGGTCGAGCGTCCGCGATATCCCTTCCGGTCTTTGCTAGAATCCCTTGGTGGTCGTCACAGTTCAACAAGGCGTACTTCGCTTCCTTCCCTTGCGAGTTCTTTCCTCCTGATCCGGATGAGATACGGTATGCCTCGAGGCAGGCCTGGAGTTAGTCTCAGCTTCCGAAGTCTAGTTCTGCCCCTCCCGCTTCAGCTCTCAATCACCCTTCTGTCCCTCCTGTCCGCATTCCCTTGTGCGACTGCACACCTGTTGAGAATCCGCCCAACAACCTACCTGCGATAACACCACGATCAACCTCTTCTTGTTCTCCTTCTCCTCCGCGCTCTTCGGCACGCTCGCCTGCACAGGTGCCATATTGCCTGAAACCCCCGGTCTTCTTGAATTCGGTAATGGCTTGGTCACCCTCGACGCGGCAATAGCGGCCGCAGCGAGACTCGATGTCGCTTCCATGGATGGATCCGCTTCATCTTCATCCGCTCCTTCTTCCTTGACGGCGGAAGCATCTGCAGGACCGGATGAGGAGATTGGTTTAGTGGGGTTGAAGACTGGGGCGGAGGCGGACATTTTCGATGCTTTTGCACCGGGTGCTTCGGTGGACGATGCGCGTCGTTTGGGCGGGGTTGAGCTTCTGTTCGACATGGCGAGAGAGAGGTAGTGGCGGGGGATGATAGAGGAGATGAACGAAATTGATGTATTGATTGAAGATGGATAGTGTGCTTGAAATTTCAGAATACTACAGCGGACCCTGAATAGACAGACTCGACTACACATCTTGGAAACACACGGCGTTAAACATAACTTCATGCACAGCGTCAATGAAAACGCAACCGACAAACGCAACATGTACAAAGCATGAATCCATCTCATCTGCAACGACCAAACGCTACAAATCCGTACCAACGCTTAAGCAGAGTGGAGGATAGACAAGAACTCCTTGCCGGCGACAGACGGGGCAGACTTCTTGACGGATCCCTTCTTAGCCTGACGGATGAGCTCCTGTCGGCGGAGGGTCTTGGCGTAAGGGTTAAGACGGAAGAGAACGGCCTTGTTGCGGAGGGGGTTCTTCTTTTGAGTGAATGGCCCTGCAAGGTTAGTTTTAGTCTGAGAATTCGTTTGACCGACTCACTCTTGGCGACGGCCTGGCCGGCGGGTCGGAGGACGGACTGGATCTCGTCAGAGTTGATGAGACGGGTAACGTCAGAGGTGGAGATCTTGGCGGTGGGGAGGCTGCAAATCAGTTTTTGATCTCAGTCGAGTGACCCGCATCCACTCACGTGAAGCCAGACTTCCTCTCGTAGACACCGTCAAGGGCAGCGATAGCAGACTCGGTCCAGATGACGAATCGGCCGACGTGTCCACCGGGGGCGAGTTGGAGGAGGTTGAGCTGGTCAACCGGGCAAGACTCGACACCTGGGACGTTCTTGAACGCACGGACGATACCCTCATCCTTCTCGTAAACAACGAGGGGACCTCGTCGTTGCCTGTATCGCCTGTTCCTCATCTTTCCCTTACCGGCACGGATCTTGCGCGAGTCGGCGACCTTGGAGACATCGGCGTAAGCGGAGACGGTCTTGAGGAGCTCGACAGCGGCCTTGGTCTTGGTGGTAGACTCGACGGCGGAGGAGATGACAAGGGGGACCTCTTGGATCTGCTCGATGCGGTGACCACGGGCGAGGACAAGGGATGGGAGGGCAGAAGCGGCGATGGCAGAGGCAACGGCGTATCGCTTTTGGTTCTGGTTGACCTTGACGTGCCACTTCCTCCAGGTCTTGGTGGGAGCGAACATTCGACCACCTCGGCACATGTTACCGAAAGCGGCTTGACCGGATCGCTGGGTTCCTCCACCACTGACACGGGGGATACGGGCGACGGCACGACCGGTACCCCAAGACTCGGCAGAGGTTTGGTGACCAGCGTTCTCAGCGACGGCGTAAGCCTGACGCCTGTTCTTGGCGACGGACTCTGGGGGGTTAGTGCTGCAACAAGTCCGGTTCGCCGTGGGTTCGTCCATGCTGTTTCTCCTTGGGTTCCTCTTTCCCTCGCCTTTCCATCATCGATCCCCTTCGATCCGTTCCTCGACGATTTCCGCCCTCACCCTCCGAGCTAATCCGCACTCTAATCCCTGCCTCACATGGCCACCCTGTAGACACCGTAGAAGCGTAAACTCACTGTGAACCTGCTGGACGACGTCCAAACGGATAGGAGCAGTGAAGACCGCAGGGAGGGGCAGGGAGCCGGAAGACTCTCCCTGGGCGGACCAGACAGTGACGGTAGGACGAGCGGCCATTTTCTAAAGTATGAGCGGGCGAGTAAGGATGTGATGAATCGATTCAACTCACGACGAGATGGGTACTTGAAGGATGAAGACGAGCTGCAGCACCAAAGTTTGAGACGACGCTGTGCTCCTCGCACCCTGCCACTGCGATACATTCGAGCGGGACTTTTTTCATCCATCGGCGTTTGGCTAGAGTTGGTTCGGCGTTATTGCATAACAAGTGTGGCACAAGCGGGAGTTCCCGTCGCGGGGATCGCCGCTTCCCGTCGCGTCTCACTCGTCGGCGTGGAGGTAGTCGCACTTGCCGGGTACCCACTGCTGTACCTGCATAGACTACCTTTGCGATTACCTCTCACCGGTACATGCCCAGGCTTTCACCAGCAACGCCACAAGAGTGATACATCACACTCCCTTCTCTCCCCGTGTCGTGGTCAGGCGGCTCAATGCAGAGATCATCTAAAACCTCGACATCATCAATCTCTTCATCCGCTCAAACCGCTCTGCGCAGGAATCTCCGCCCGGCGCGCTCAATAGATCCGCTAGCTCACGACGAAGACGACGATATCGTCGACCCGCGTCCTTGGGAGAGCAGGCTACCCCCAAACTCATACGGTTCCAAGAGAGATCACTCGCACTCTTACCATCCGACCCTTTCCAACCCCTCACCGACGGACAGAGAATTACCTACCTTTGACATGGAGGCGAGAAGACGGTATGGCGAGAAGGAAGAGCTGGCAGAGATGAGGGAGGGGGAGGAGAAGGCAGGCTTGATTGAGGATGATCAGGGAAAGTGGGGCAAGCACGGCGCTGGACCGGGACTGGGTGGGAAGAGGGGGCTTCCGCCAAAGCAGAGAATAGAAGGATGGGTCAGTAGTCTTGTCATATTCGTGCTAATCCGCAGAAAGGTGCCATGGTCGAATGGGACGAAGTGATATGGACAGTCGTGTATTTGGCACTCGGCATGTTGACCCGTTTCTGGCGCATTGGCGCTGCAAATTACGTCGTATGGGACGAGGTGGGTTGTTGAATACCACTACAGCTGACTTTAGGCTCACTTTGGCAAATTCGGCTCACACTATATCAACCGGGACTTCTACTTTGACGTCCACCCACCCCTCGGCAAGATGCTGGTTGGTCTTGCCGGTTTGCTGTCCGGCTACAATGGAGGGTTCGAGTTCAAATCCGGAAACGAATACCCCGAGGACCTGCCATACACCGCAATGCGGGTCATGCTCGCGTCGTTTGGAGTCATGCTGGTTCCCATCGCTTGGTGGACTTCTGGCGAGCTGGGATGGTCGAAATACACGCGTCACTGGGTCACTCTGTGTGTGCTGTGCGGTAGGTTTGGGGTGGGGGAATAGCGCTTACGCCAGACATTGGATGGTTGTGTATCTCCCGTTTCATCCTGCTGGACTCGATGCTGCTCTTCTTTACCTTCACCACTACGCTGGGTCTTGTCAAGTTTCACAACCAGCGCCACGAGTGAGTTTTGTGGCGGTCTCTGAGCTCACGATAGCCCCTTTGGAGACGACTGGTGGATCTGGCTAGTCTTCACCGGATGGTCGATCGGGTGTGTCTGCAGTGTCAAGTGGGTTGGACAGTTTGTTACCGCGCTGGTCGGTCTCTACACGATCGAGGATCTGTGGACCAAGTTTGGTGATCTCCGAATGCCCATTGTAAGTTGTGCTCTCGCCGCGCGCTCACACCAGCGAACATACGTTAAACACTGGGTCGCGCGAATCACCTGCCTGATCGTCTTCCCCTTTATGATCTACGCGGCATGCTTCAAGATCCATTTCCTCATCCTCAACCGATCCGGTCCGGGTGATGCGCAAATGTCCTCGCTGTTCCAAGCGCATTTGCGGGGAAACGACTTTGCCGAATCGCCGCTCGAAGTGGCGTACGGGTCAAAGCTCACGCTGAAAAACTATGGTTACGGAGGAGGTCTGCTGCACTCGCACGTTCAGACTTATCCCGTTGGGTCGGAGCAGCAACAGGTCACCTGCTATCACTACAAAGATGACAACAACCACTGGGTGATTACGCCCAAATGGGATGAAGACCCGGTCGACCCTGATGGACCGATCAGGTTTTTGCAAAACGGCGACCACATTCGCATGGTTCACGCATCTACCGGTCGCAACCTCCACTCTCATCCCGTGACTGCGCCGGTCACCAAGGAGCATTGGGAGGTTGCGGGGTACGGAAACGCGACAATTGGTGACGAGAATGATTACTGGGAGGTTCAAGTGGTCGACGATACCCATCGCTCCACCAAAGACGCCAAGGACGGGCGCATCCATTCGCTCACCACCCGGATGCGATTCCGCCATGTCAGTCTCGACTGCTACCTTCGTGCCGCCAATGTGCCGCTTCCCACTTGGGGCTTCAAACAGATCGAAGTGACGTGCGCAAAGGAGAACAATCCGAAAGACGTCCATACGTACTGGAACGTCGAGTCGCACTGGAATGATAGACGTGGGTGATTGGTAATGACACAGCTAACATCAGTGCCCGCTGGAAATGCCAAGCTCTACAAATCCCCCTTTTGGCGAGACTTTATCCATCTCAACGTCGCCATGTGGACGTCGAACAACGCCTTGGTACCAGATCCAGACAAGGACGATATCCTCGCTTCGATGCCTTTGGATTGGCCATTCTTGAAGCTCGGTCTGCGCATGTGTGGATGGGGTGATAACCAGATTAAATTCTACCTCCTTGGTCTGCCCATCATCTGGTGGGGATCGACCATTGCGATTGCCGTGGGACTTGGGGTAGTGTTCTGGTACGTTGCAAGGATGCAGCGTCAGTACAAGGATTGGAAAGAGGGAGAGTGGGATCAGTGGCTGTGGGTGGTCAAAGTATCGTTTGGTGGTTGGGCCTTGCACTTTTGTGAGTGACGGGTTTGGCGGTGCTGATGACAGTGCCATTCTTGATCATGGGCCGTGTGACCTATCTTCATCACTATGTGAGTGATCGCGTGGGCTTGTCTGACAGCAGCTTCCAACTCTATGGTTTGCCGTACTGCTCATGGGCCACGTGCTTGATCTCTTCTTCTTCTCCTCGAAACGATCGGCCAGCACGAAAATCGTCTGGTTTGTCATCTGGGCGGGAGCCGTTTTGGTCCAGTTCTGGTGGTTCAAAGGTCTCGCGTTGGGTGTTCACGGACCTATCGACAAGCATTGGGGATTGAAGTGGCGTTCGAGCTGGAACGTGAGTGGGTGTTCTCGAGTCGTACTAACGTCAGATGTACCAGCAGTAGAGGAGAATCTAGCATATGCATAAGAGTGAGATTCATGTGAGAATTGAGTATTTCCTGTTCTTCTCCGGTGCTCCAACGATCAACGTTACCTCACCGACGCACCCACATCTCGTACCGATACGTCACGCCCTTCTCCTCTACCTCGCCCTTTGGCACCTCCCACCCTGCCCACTCGCACAACTCGTCATGAGCAGCGAGTCTCCACGCGTCGGTATGTGATGAGAAATCGTACAGGAACGTGTCGCATTCAAAGTCTGTCAAGACGCGGGTGAGGAGGACTCGGTCGACTAACGGTGGGGAGTGTTGGAGGGCGAGATTGTAGAGTTGCGCTCCGCCAATGAGGAATGAGCGGTGGATATCCTTCTGCGTCGACGCAGACAGGGCGGACTCGAGCGAGGTATAGCTGGACGCCTGTCCAGACCTACAGTCAGCCGAGGTTGAGGGGCTACAGAACTGTAGGAACTGTAAGACTCACAGGTCGAGAGCTCCACGCGAGATGACGAGGTTGGACCGGTCTTTTAGCGGTCTGAATTTCGTAGGGATCGATTCCCACGTTTTGCGGCCCATGATCACTGCGTTTCTACGGTTTGTGGATGGATCGCCCGTCGTGACTGGCTGTAATTAGCGTGGTCCAGGAAGAAAAGGTGGGGGCTTACTTTTCGCAAAGTACTTCATCTCGTTTGGGAGTCGCCAGGGGAGACCGCCGTTGAGGCCGATCCCGTTGGATTTCGTGGCCGCGACTATGGCTGTAATGCTGCTGTTTCCCGGCATCGTGTTGTAGATGGTCGATGATAGATTGAGCCGTGATAAGATGCGACGCGACGTAAGATGCGGAAATAAAGTAGGGGGAACGGATAAAGAGTGGTGGTCCGGCTGTGCGTCATCAGCCTACGACCACTTGGTTGCTGTTGTTGCTATACACCTCACCCAACATGCCTGTAAGTCTCGCTCGCATATGGAAGACGTGCAGATGCTAGACTCCGAGCAGAGGATACAGCGCGAAATACGGGCCCTGGATGAACATTGACCTCAGGCTTACCACTCTTCGTTCAACAACGACCCCTCGGTCCGTCAAGTCGGCAACATGGCCTTGTTGCCGATCACCACCAAGATCCGTGGTCCTGCGCCAATCTCTGGTGAGTGGGGTGATATTCCGCCTACGGCTTAACTCAACCGGCCCTGTGACACTTCTGACCACAGCCGACTTGTCTCAGCCGGACATTATCGAAGAGTCGCTCGACCTGTACGTGTTTGTCCCCCTGCTCATCTAACCCCAGTTTCCGAGCAAACTGTCTGTTCCGTAACTTTGAGATCAAAGGTATGTGCCTCGTGATGCGTACCCTGCGGATACAAGTGCAAAAAGACCACTCGAGCTCACCTCAGGCCCCGCGGATCGCCTAATGATCTACCTCATCCTATTCATCTCCGAATGCCTGACCAAGCTCGCTCCAACCGCAGGCAGGCCTTCTCCATCCTACCAAGAAGCGACCAAACAGCTGTCCACCCTCGCTGTCGATTCTTTCTCCTTACCCGGAGACGCCGGTTTTCCCCTGAACAGTCTCTACCACCCTCCCGCTTCCAAGCTCGATGCCGGTGGGTCTGCCATTGGATATCAGGACACCGCTGAACTGTAGACGCACTGCGGTCTTACTTGACGCAGACAAGGCAAGAGCTGGCTATTCGGCTCGCGGATAGGTTGTACCCTGCCGAACAACTCATGGGCGCGGATGGGGAGCCGACGGGGCAGATGGGTCAACGCGCGACAAAGCCGAGTAAATGGTGGATGAGTTTCCAAAAGAGAAGGTGGGTGGTTTTTTATATATGGAATGGACAGGGCTGATGGTAGATTCATGGGACGTTCGCTCGGCTCAGCATAGGGCGTGGATAGCCGACCGTGTCGAGCGTGAAGATGTTACCGGTTTGTGTTGTTTGCGCGGGAGCACAGTGGGGCCAGAAAGAAGAAAGGAAGAGGACGCCAGAATGTGCGATAGGGATGTAGCTATGACCTTGCTTTGTCCGTTCGGGTATGTGCAGATGGGAGGGGGTGTCTAACGCGTGAGAGGTGTGGGTGAAAGGACGGCAATATCGCCTCTGGTATATAAGTCTTATGCCCTCTGACGCCGAGCTCACGATACCTCTAACTCGCAAGCTCATCTACTTACCCTGCCACTGACCACTCCGCAATGTCGCCCATCCCGTCTATCCCATCTTCGTGTGATTTCTCACCGATGCCACCCGTACTCACCATCACCCCCGCCACACTCGTCTACCCGCTCTCCCCTCCTCTCACGCCCGAGGGACCAACTCCAGCCAAAACATCCACCATCCCAATTCCAGCCATTCCCTCGGCAATCACACCTGCCATTCCCATTACCCCCTCCCTGACCGATACGGCTCACTCCCTCCATTTCCCGCTCACCCGCCACTTGACGCTCATGCACCCAAACACGCCTAAAGAGATGATCCACTTTATAGCTACACGCTTGCTCTCCAAAGACAGGCCTTACGGCCATCAAGGCTCTTGGAAACCGGTCTGGGAGGGAAGTGGTGATCTCGCAACAGCGGGATTGGGGCGGGAAGCGGGTAAAGGATGTTGTCAAAGGGAAGATGGGGAGGGGAAGAAGAGGGATGAGGAGATGGAAGAGATGTACGAGGCCGCTAGGAGGAGTTTTATGGCGTTAGAGCTGAAGACGCAAGGGGTAGAGGAGTAGATACGTGGTATCGGAATGAGTTGATAGTTGTGGTCGATGCATTGATACCGGGTTATTGCGGTACGAGCCTCACCGACTGTGTTCATACATGCAGAGTAAAGCTCTTTCAGTCATAGTGCACCCTGAGAAAACAATGGGGCCAGTTCGATGGGCCAAATGTAGAGCGTCTGGACCTAGACGGACATTTGCATAGCTCTCGTCCCGTCCCTGCAGCATTTTATAACGTTGTAGCTTGTCTCTTCTCTGCTCTTCTCGTATCTCTTCTCTTGTTTCTTCTTCTGATCCCGTTCCATTCCGCCCAAGTCGCTAGCTCACGACACGGAGCTATAATCGTAGTCCGTAATCGGCGCTCCTTCCGCTTCCAGTGTAGCGTAAAACAGTCTCGTTTCGGCACAAATGACCATGCGGCCTTTACCCGCGAATTCTGCAGTTGTCAGCTAACGTGTTCTTCCCTTGTCCCGCCTCTTCCACCTGGGTATCCGCCACAGTTCCCCTTGACACCCCACACGCGACTCACGGAAATTCGCAGAAGTCTCGCCGAGGAAAATCTTCCCGATAAGCTTGCCGGAAGGGTTCCAAACCTGCACACCGTCGCCACACCCGGCGTAGACGTTGCCTTTGGAATCGCAGTGAACTCCGTCGGGGAATCCAGGGGAGACATGGGCAAAGGTCACCCGATTGTCCCAAGTTCCGTCGTCTTTGACGTCGTATCGGTAACTAAGATCAGCTACGTTATAATCTAGTGTGCAAGCTCGGCGACTCACATTGTCGATGGGTAAGTAGCGTTGAAACCCCAGAATCCCTTCCGTCAGCGCGACCTCGGCTTGTACCCACCAAGGCAGCTCCTGTATCCGCGATATAGGCGTGGGAACCATCCGGCGAAAAAGTGATTCCTGCGGTGTCAGTCCCTGTGTGCACACCCGCTCCCTACTCACCGTTCGGCTTGTTTTCGGTATCCGCAACGACAGTCACCAGACCCGTCTTCGCGTTGAACCTGTACACCTGGTTAGGCAGCCCCGGAGCCGGTTTGTAGGCTTGGAGATAACCATACGTGACGTCTGTGAAGTAGATCTCCTTGTTCCTAGGGTTGATCGCGACGTCGTTGAGCGAGTTGAACTGTCGGCCAAAGTAGTTGTTCAGAATGACTTGCGCTTAGCACTGCGAGTCTGCAGAAGGGGGGCACTCACCTGTCGAGTTGTAAGGCGGCTTGGGGTCGAGGTAATACATCGCCGAAGGGACGTTATCTCCTTGTCCTTGACCCATAACCAACAGCCCGTTCTTGTAGTTTGTAGCGCCTGCCGTCAGTCCCTTCCTCCCGCTCTGCTCACCGTTGGGGTTAATGATAGGCGTGGTAGCATTCACAGTGACGACATCAACGATATCCGTCGAGTTCCTCACGCCTCTAGCGGCCGCCTGTTGGGCTTGGGCTAACGAGATTTTCAGTGTCAGACTGGACTTGTTCAGTCCAGTGCCGGCCGAAGGTGGTCCAGCATTTTGGACAAAGAACATCTCGTCCGTGGGCGGGTACCTGTTATCAGCTCGCACCCGATTCCTTCGCGACTCACCATGCGTTTGCTTCGTGGAAGAGCGGGTCTCCGTCCGTCTCCGCGATAAGTGTCAACGTCGGGTTCGATCCGATGATGGCGTAAAACTCGTCGTCGTAAATCTGGAATGGTTTCTCTCGCAGCTCAGCAAGAGTATATCCTGGCGGAACAAATTGCTACCGTCAGCACAGTCTCGAATCTGACTCACAGTGGTGATGTTCGCTTGCGAAACCGGGAGGACAGTGTCCAATACTGCAAAGTCTTTCGGGTAGATTCTCACCGCTTGGTCGGGAGTGTTGCCCGACCACGAATTTGCCTTGACACTGCTCGGTCGGAGAAAGAGCGCCGTGGCCAGCGCGAGGAGAGCGGCAGGTACGTAGATCATGATAGGGGAGAACGTCTTTGGCGGAGTTGACGGTGAAGGTTGGGCTTTTGTATCCTCATCACGGATATCTTTTCGGCCCGATACGTCCTTCTGGGGAGGCCGAGGGGCGCGAGGCATCGTCATGGGACTTGAGCTATTCGGCAGAACCAGTCTAGCGAGGCTATAGATCCATTCCTTGGGTTAGTACGAAGAGAGCGGTAACGTGCCGAATGGAGAGATATTGGCCAAGTGGGGAAATGCGGAGTGAGCTATAATGTAATTTGCTGGGGTAAGCGGGCGGGATAAACATGAGAGGGAGTCTGAGATGCAAAGCTGTTGTCGAGCCTGGTGCTTGAACAATCGGTCACAAATGAATGGTCTCGCGTATGCCTTTGAGACTTGACACCCAGCATAATGCTGAATCAAGATCGTCTCACATGTGCGAAATCGGATATTTGCATCATCTGTAATGATATACACAGCCACAGCAACACTACACAGCAGGAGCAGCTAAGACAGACCACCGACAAACATTGTGCCCACGTGCAGAGCATCGCGCAAATGCTGCTCGTTATAGCCATATGAGCGGAAAGTGCTTCGAGAGAGCTCTGTCTGGAGCTCCCTGGTAGCTTGTCCCGCCTGCAATCAGCTGAGCAAGGGTGTAAGACTCACAAGGGTCGCGTCATTCACCAGAACGTTCCATGCAAACTCATTTCTCTCATACATGGTCAAGGCCTTCCACGAAATGCCTCGAGACAGCGCCGCGCATGACAAGCTAGCGTTGGGGATGAAGCGGTACATAGGGAAGGTCTGCATGACAGCTTCGTCTCGGTCGTTGATCTGGAGGGAGTAGAGAGCCGTCCAGTCTTCGCCTTGAGGCTCTTGGAGTTCCGACTTGGCTTCTTTGCATCCAAGTTGACGAGCGGGGTTTCGGTAGGACTGGCAGGAGGAGTAGCATCGCTAATCAGATTTGCATCTCCCGTGGGACTCGCGTGACGGTGAGGAACGTACTCTTGAAGCTCTTCGGGACTACATCCAATGGAGTGGTTTTCTCCGACTCGACGAGTCCCGCTTGGCAGGCGTCCGGACGATCTCCGTGTGCGGAAGCGGAAGTCGTAGATGAACCAGCTGGGTTCGACGGTGTAATAACAACAGGGACCCGCGAAGTCGATGGGGATCCGACAGAGGTCGAGGCGACCTGAATGTAAGGAGGCGGAGCATCGCCGCTCTCGGTTGCATCGCTAGCCCGAGCAGCAACTGACGGGCGGGATCGATTGAGGCCGCACGTAGTGGTGATGCTGTCTCGCATCGGGCGACGCGGAGAAGCGTCGCGCATTGAGTTGGGATGACCCATCGGAGGAAACGCGAAAGGAAGCTTGATGCGAGCCGGCTGCCTCACTTTAGAAGTGGATGCACTAGCAGAGTTGGGCGCGCGGTAGAAGCAGATGTGGCGACTGAAGCAGGTATGCTCCTGGCTGAGGCGGCTGTAGCAGCCTTGGGCGGCTTTGAGCATCTGGTTAGGTAGAAATCGAGTTGAAAAGGTCGATGCAACGGCTGCAAAGGCGGAAGCTAGCTGATGCTCTCCGATGGAACCTTGCTGGGTATGTGACGCTCCTGACCTCTTACTGAGAGCAGGAGCTTGAGCGGAGTAAGAAGACGAAGCTGGTGGAGGAGCCGGCCGAGAAGCGGGGGGTAATGCTTGGTTTGACGATGGCTCCGGTAGGTGCAGAAGCAGTGGATCGAGTGATGTAGCCACCCTTGTTGTTCTTACCCGAAATGGTTGTTCGGGTTGGCTCGAGGAATTGCGACTTCATTCGTATGCCGCAGGGCTTCGGGTGGGATGCATCCCACCCGGGGTAGATGTGTTGAGGCTTGAGAGACCTCAAGACTACGACGCCACCACCTTTTCGGACGCGCTCCTCGATTCGCTGCTTCCGCTGAAGAGGCGTCTCGGAGGGAGTTGCGGTGCGACGAGGAGCGGGTGTAGTAAATATACCCTCATCGAGAGGCTGCTCTCCACCGGCGTTGCACCATGGTGGCTCAAAGTCGGCTACCGAAGTGCAAGCGATGATGGCTTCTTCACTCTGAGTGACTGGGGTGGTAGGCTGGCGGGTGCGCTGCGACGGTGCCGTGGCCAGCGACTGTTGTCCGAGGACCGCCTGGAAAGCGGTGATGCTCTCGGGGCTGATGTGGCCCTTCTGGACGGAAAAGCACTTGGCGTGACTGAAGCATCCTGATCCACTTATAAGCGGAGCCACGTCGATGTCAGCTTGATTCCAACATTTGCAAGTAGTTCTCACGACGAGCCATGGCATGATTCACTAATAAGGGTTGACCCCAGAGTTGTAGGCGACGCTTGGATGACACCCCAATGACGAAGCCTTGCCGCCGAAGTGGTAGAGTGGCGAAGCCCAAAGCGACCGGCAACCGTATGATGACGCTTCAGATGGGACACAAGAAGCACTCCGATGAGGAGGGTCGCTATCGCATCTGTCGGCTAAAAGATTAGCCCGACCCATGATGCATCGCAGTGGTACGTACACAGTGATGATGGGTCAAGACTGCCTGGTTCGTGGCAAACTTTTCATCAAAGAAGGTTGATCGCTTCTCCCAATCGCCATCTACGAGGTAATCGCTTCGAGGAAGCTGGTGAAAGGCCCACTTGGTGAGTACTGGGGTGGATTTTCAGGGAGTCAGCTAACATATATAGATGCAGACAACGCTTCACCAGATCAACGGTTATCTTCAGAGCGGTGTCGACCCTTCGTCTCAAAGCTTCGACATGAGTGTGGACTCAAACGCCGCGGCCAATTGGGAAAGGCAGTTCGCTATATTTCCTTAAATCAAAGCGACTCTGTATCAGCGCCTCACCGCCTTGAACTTGCCCTTGGATCTCACCGTTGGGGACACAACTGGACCTGTACCTGTGCCTGATTGGGTCTACATGGCCTCACCCGATGTTGCCGAAGAGATGAGAGTGATCCAGTGAAAGGCAGGGCGAAGCTATAGCATAAAGGAACGGGGATGTAGCAGGCTGTACATAACGACCGGGGAAGATTGGAGCTTTCGCCATGCATAGTACCTGTCTGTATCTTCTCCTTGCGTATTCAATGGACGTCGCGTCGTTCGCGGAATCGCCCGATACAGCAAATTGCGGGCGATAGTATCTGCAGTAACCCGGTATCGACGATTGGCTTTGGAAATTGCTAGTCGCCTGATGCCGTGAGTCGCGCTGTGACATGACACAGTAAGCGTAGAGGTAGCAACGGGCTGGGGGGTTCCTTTTCATGGGTTATACTGACTTGAGCATCTGCGCAAGGAGGTCATCACATATCTGCCTGACACTGTATGTGACAGAGAGTGTCATGATCTTCCAGTTTGCCAGACTGGTCTACGGTCCCGCTCACGACCAAGGCGGGCTGGTGGTCAATTATATCTTGGGGCGGGCA
This sequence comes from Papiliotrema fonsecae, assembly GCA_035773095.1. NCBI lineage: Eukaryota > Fungi > Basidiomycota > Tremellomycetes > Tremellales > Rhynchogastremaceae > Papiliotrema > Papiliotrema fonsecae. The sequence goes on from JAHRBW010000006.1 coordinate 470,046, forward strand.
AGCCGAATACGTGCGATGATGGCGAACGCACTGCGAGAATCAACCCAAAGACACTCAGGTAAAAAGGCCGCAAAAAGATCATCTCGTCGAACAAATGTCCGTTCGAATGACGTATTCCCGATCCGGGAATCGAACCCGGGTCTGCCGCGTTATGTGACTGAAAGGCGGATATACTAACCTCTGTACTAACCGGGAGATGTTAATAGGTCATGTCATTCATATATATACTTTACAAACGATGTCCCGCCCGTCCTACTATGTCTCCCATATTTTCGGCCACTGAACACTGTATGATACTCTGTAAACGAATCACGTCTCGAGCCGATACGAGTACTCGCAAACCGGTGTATCCAAGTAAATGGGCCAAGCACTCTCAGTGTTTCGTTTTACGCATCTGGGCGCTACATCCACTGTACCAACGCGCCGCAGCTCGACGTATATTCTAGACGTATATTCTAAATGGGATGTGATCAAACCCTGTACCCTCTGTAAGGTATCTTCATGTGGGTCTGAGCGGGAGGATGAGTTCCCGTTTCTGCATACCTCAATGTCAACTCCAGTTTGATCGATTCAACTTTCGTATCTCACGTTCATCGCGCTCTTCACATCCTTCCCATCTTTATCAATAATTCGAACATTCGTCCTACCAACTCACAGACGGATTGCGTGCAGCTGGCACAGCTGTAGGGAGCTCGGCAATAGTTCAGCGCCAGCAATCCGAACCATATACAGCCAATCACATATCTAGTCGATCCTGATCCGCCTGGACTTCGCGCATAGGCAACAGACATGACCTTCTCGCCAGATACCTACGCCATCTCGGTCTCGCCCATTCCCTTGTAACCAACACATTCACCCGGTTACCCGTGCATTTTATACCGTGGCAGCCTAGGTCTCGGGTACCTGACCACCAAGACGTTGAAAACGTCTCGAGTGAGGACGATCCGAGCCGTGCCTAGGCAAAGGGCCAGACACATCCGTCAGACGACGGAGCGATACAGATATGAAATCGAACCTGTCGAAGGCTCATCCTTTATTGTCGCCCGAGATCCATCAAGGTTTGTCTTCGCCAATGAAGGTAGCGGGCCTGAACTCGAATTCGGAGGTGGGAAATCCACAATACGGTCTTTCCTTGTGATGATTATACCTGAATCGTCCTGAATCATCACCCCGCATGAGTAGGATCGCACTGCCCGAAGTGGATATCATTCCTTCGACATATCGTCAAGCCCGTCGTGGTCGTCGTGACTGTGTTCAAGATCAGGTCAAGAATCGTTTGGAGGAGAGGGGTGTTCGTTGAACTGTAGGGACTCGATGGGGAGAACAAATAGCCGAGCTCGATGGAGATAAATGTCGCGGAGAGGGGATCCCGTGGACTGTAGTCAGAAGGCTCGTAGGTCGGGAGACGGATGGGACCATGAACGTTTGGGCAGGTTCCACCCAGATACAGAGACGTCGTCGCCATCAGCGATTGATCATCAAGCTTGACACAGTCATCTTATAGATGAGGCGATGCGAAAACTGCGTCGAGAAAGCAATCCCTCGCCTCGTCACGTATGCATGAAACATGCCAACCGAGTCCAGTGGTCAGAGTGGTCTGGTATGTTCTTTACACAGAGCTTGTGTGCAACGGGGGTGCAGTAGTACTCGATTACAACATGCATAAAGATGTTTGTCCTCGTCATCATCAAGTTGATCATCTCCATCCGTATGACCTTGTCCTTGACGCATATCAGGGTGCGTCTCCTCCTGGTTCCCCGTACCTTTCCCTTCACCTTCGTCGTTGGCTCGTCGACGCAGTGACCATCGCGGACGAACCGTTCGGTCTCTTCACGCCGCTTGAAAAGTCGGCGCTCGCTATAGACTGGGCGTCGGCGATGATTGCGGTTGCAGCAGTAATCACAGCACCGTCTTGCGTATGCGGTTGGTTCTTTACGGGCACCGCAACGATAGCTCAGCTTCAATGATGCTGTTCGTGTACACTCCTTGACCTTGGCATCGCATCGAAGATTATCGGTTGTATTTTCGAATGTCCAGCGTTGGACGCTGTGATCAACGTCGTTGCGCGTTCGTACCTGTCGATGAGAATACATTCAAAGCTAGCTCTGAGTCATCTGATCTCATTCGGGATTTTGAGAATGACTTACTACGCCTCTCCCTACCTGAATTGCCCCCACGGCTTACCTTCACCTCGCGTCCGCGCTTGATTTCTCTGGCGGATTTGAGGAGATTTTTTAGCCAGGCAGAGCGTGTTGACATCGACAGACGTTGGCTCTGTGCCGTTAGCTTTGGAGACGAGGTCCTTCTTGACACCGACCTCCAGAAATCGGCATATTTGCAGTTGCTCTCGCATGTCGACTCGTTTCGTTACGCAAGTGTAGATGTGGTCAGTGAGGGACCCGCTTTGTTAGAGTCAAAGTAAACGGCTGGCTTATCCGATCAGGTGAGACAGAGATAAAGGCCGATGGAGCTTGCTTGTCGCTAAGCAATTGGACATCTGGTGTAGTGGATGTCCGGAGCATATCGGTGCGAGACGTGGAGGAAGACAAACCGGATGCCTGCGTCTTCTGGAATAACCCGCGGTCAGCGATGGCGACTGGCCGTTGCGGGTTAGAAGCCGAGTCCGATCGGGGTTCGATGATGGGGATATAAAGAGGTTACAGCCAAGTGTGAACCTATTCGATGGCTTGACCATGTATGCAAATGCTATACTGGTGACGCATAGGTAATGTCAAACTATCCGAGCAACCGAAAACACGTGAAGGTAGTGCCGTGCATGAAACAAAACCCGCTCCCTTGGCCCCCTTTACTCAGCTTTCTCTTTCAACTCTCATCCCCTCTTTCTTTCTCTTTCACTTTCTTACTAGATGTATATTGACTGCCATCTATGTTTCGACACTGGGCTTAAGGGTCACGACGAGGGAGGCAATGCACAGCCAGTTTCAAATGCTCGATCAGCATGTCACATGGATGTGCGGCGAGGTGTCTTCCCGTCAGGAACCTGTCTACAAGCTTACTCGACGAGAACGAGAACATGTTCCCCTGGGTAGTCGGAACAAAGGTGACGTATTGCGTCCAGGCACCGTGACCACATTGTTGATGAGCGGTAAGAGCCGTTTCGCTCTCGTGAGCCATCAAAAGGCAATGGACAGCGTTGGTAATGGTCAGGTGGTATCCCCTCGCAATACAGCCTCTCTGCCCAGCAGCCGAGTCCCGCAATTTTGCGAAGGCTGAGGTTCTGCGAATTGTTTTGGCGATGCCGGGAATGGGCTTCGGGTCCGAGCGAGTGTATCTCGTCGCCTTGGAAGAACGAACATGTTGCCGATCGATATTCACGTGTTTGAAGTGCTACATAGCAATAGCACTATCCTGCCAATGATGTCAGGATACAGCCTCAACTTAGTTGATGGAACAACATAAGCTCCTAAGCCCTTGTAGGATGTCGGGCAAATGATGACCGTCGCATAGGGGAAACAAACCGGCAACAAAAAACCGTTGTTCGTGTCACAGTCCTGCAAGAAGGCTTGAAAACGGGGCTACGTTACAGTACGAAAAGACTCACACGAGTACCACCAAGATCAGTTACATCCCGCCCACCCATCAACAAAGGCGACTGATAAGGTCAAACATATACAAGTGTTGTAGATTGTCAGATATGACCTGAAGCCTCAGGATGCAGGGACAACGCGTCGCGTCAATACCCCAAATGGGTCAGAAGCACACAGTATCGCCTAAAATTGAAGAGCAACGTCATATGAGCTTGTTCATCGAGAACACTATGCATGTGTTGCATATATACCACTTTGCTGGCCATACATCCTCCTGACCGTACTCATTGGTCCGAGGGTGTGGAAGTGAGGAAGAAATCGAGCTGTTTATGGAGTACGCGCTCCACCGCTTTGATGTTTGCTTCTCTGCGCGGTCAGTCTTGCGCTTTCTTTCAACCTTGCAACGACCCACATGCTTGCCCATTTTGCTGGGTCGGAGTTGCGATCCCGCTCATCGGAAGCCTTCTAAGCTTGGACGAGGCATTCTCGCGCTTCGATAATTGTCTCCGCCATCTCACGCCGACATGCAAAAGCGTCAAGAAATCGGTCGTCTCTCTCGAGCGTTCGCGTGACGACAGTCGTTAATGCCGTTGCTCTACTCTCTGAGAGGGGTCCGTCGGTAGGTGTAGCGCGACATTGATCCGTGTATGCAACCTAGTGCAAGCGTCAGCATGGGTAGAGCGTGTTCGTATTAGTGATCACTTACATCGTCGTCAAAAGGCCTGGAAGAGGCTTTGGTACCGAGCTTGAACTTCTTCGTGGGCTGAGCGCTACCGACTCCTGTGGAGTTTGTCTACCGACATGTCAGCGGGTCATTGTCGTCGGCAGGAGCACTCACTCTTTTTCCTTCACTTTTCGACGAAGCAGTCATCTCCGTTCGATCTATGTCGTTGCACTCGACGAGTCTGGTGCCGAAGCGTATCTTATGATAATGAGAATCACTGTAAGTTTAACGCAAAATCGACGGGAAATAAGCAGAAAGGAGCGATGTTATGAGATCTCAATCATGTGCCAACACGATGAAACTGGTGTGTTTCAACAGTTGATCATGATGGCAATCGCGTCATAGCCCTTCACGCATGAGTGACACTGGATTGAGTCTTTGGGTCCGCTGACACCCGCTTCCGCTTCATACCTTCATCCCGAGCGCGCTCAAGTCCGAATCAACGGCAACAACATGTAGGTTGGGCCCAGAAATCTTTATTGACTAGCAGGGACCGCTATGATAGCTTCGACGAATTCAGTATCAAGGCCGGCGGGGGTCCAGTGTGAGCACTGGGTCGCTCTTCTGCGCTCACCCCAGCGTAGCTTCTGTCGAAACGGAATTGGCAAAGCCTGGGCAAGTGGATAGCATGCGATGTGTTGTACTACTGACGCTCCAGTTGCAGCAGCAAGGCTTCCGCTGGATATGAAGCGACACGAGCTTTCGGGGGCGCGGTAAGTATCGTAGTCAAAGCTCTTAGTAGACAGCCAGCTGACCGAGTTGTCCAAGGACGTCGTACAGAAGCTATCCGGCGGCAGCGTGCCTTATAAGCAGCTCGTCACAATTCCCGACGTGGACGCCAGCCGAAAAGCGGTACAGCATGTGAGTTGACCGGACAACGTCAGGTTCTGGAGGAAGTGGCAGGAATGACGACACTGTTGATGCACAGGACGTTCAGTCGAGCTTCATCAGAGCGCTCCGCGGCGATTTCTCACACGGATTAAAAGCAGCTATACTCGCAATAAGGACCGATTCATTCGAGATGTCGCTTCGGGAGGTCACTGACGCCGTTGCGTCCGCGGCAAAAGCGGTAGCGGATCTCGCCAACGACCCTTGCGCAGATGTTGGAGGGTGAGGACGGAGCATTTGCAGTTTTGTTTGCTGATTACCAGTCAACAGTCAGGAAACGATTTTCTTACTGCCGACATTCTGACCGCGGCACAGGCAAAGGTCGACGAAGATATCGAGAGACGTGAGCTTCGACGAAGCCTTGGTGATAGCCGAATCTGGTGAGAAGCTGTGTCAGAGTAGCGCAATCGATGATTGCAGTATAGAGTTTGGAAAGGATGCATTCTCGGGCATTCATGTACAAGTGAGAGTCGGGTAGAGGAGTTGTCGCGTCTGCATAAAAACAGTCGAAGTGGCAGTGTTTCCGAACTATCAACGGGCGCCGAGAAGCTGCCGGCTGGATGTTAGTAAAACCACTTGCAAACGACTTACGCGGAATTTTTAGCTGAGGCGTATTCCTCCGTTACCTCTTCCTGCAGAATGCTTCCGAAAATCGAACGCATGCGACGACGCTCCCTTCGTTGTTGAGCAGAGGTGAGCTCTCGACAGTCCGCGGCGCGGCTCTCTCGCCAGTGCTCGTAAGCGGTGACGTGTTGTCGGGCGAGAGCATCGCCGTTGTTCTTGTTGGCGGGCTTACTTGACCCACAGAGTCTGTCAATGACGCATCGGATCACGAAAGCCGGTAGCAACTCGTACTGCTGTGTTCGATGAGAAGCCGCGATATGGTAGAAGAGGCTATGGCTCTCGGTGTAGCTAAAGCACGTCAGCATTGCCCGAGGTACTGGGCGGGACTCACCTGCAGTTGCAGACAGTACAATGGAAGCGACGGTTTTGCTTATGGGTATCGAGCCACCTTTTAAGCTTCATCTCATCGGAATGAAATCCGTCACTGGCTCTTTGAGAGCCCAGGTGTTTGGCGAGAGCTGCAGGTCGGTATGCTCTCGAGCGCATGACTTGAGGCAAGCTGATATCGATGACGCACTCCGGGCAACATAGGTAACCGGGCTCCTCGCTCAGACGTCCCTTTACAGAAAGGGCACTTGAATGAGCTGAGCTGGGTCATGTACCTTACAGTAGCCATCCCCATCTCGCTGTATCCAGGCTTACCGATTCGAGTTCGCGCCCCTGATGTAGCGCTGGCTCGAATAGTGCTTCGTCGTCGAGTAGGATGTAGCCGTCCGATGCCACTACGTTACCATGATTCGTCCGTTTGAGCTCCTCTCGAACAGCTCGAACAATCTGCTGCGGAGTCTTCAGTCTATCCTCGGATTGACGTCGGACATTTTCAACCTGCTCGAGAAGCGTCACTAGGCCTGAGCATCATCCGAGGCACTTGTAGGAAATGCTCACTGCTCTCTCGTCGCTCCACGTCAATCTTCTGAAGTTGCTTGCAGACATCTGCATGCAGACTTGTCCTGCGTGCTCGCAAAGCTTGCTGTACGGCGGACAGAGCTTCAGCATATGTCCAATGCTCGGCGTCTTCCCATGCAAGGAACTGCTAATCAGCGCTAGCTTAATAGAGATATGAATGTGATTCTGTGGTCAAAGAGACACGAGTCACCGCTTCATCTGCTTTCCAAGCAATATCACCATTAATCCAAGATGTGTTAATCGCTGCCTGTGCCTTGAGGAGCATGCTGTGCGTCGGGTCTGCTGCGAGTACTTCTCCTTGAATGGTAGTTGCATCGTACAGCCGTGGTCGTCTGTAGTGAGATGAGTCCATAGGAGCTTCCACTCACGCTCTCAGGTGAAGGGGCTCAATCCCCTCAAGTGACTCGGACACCGCTTCTCCTTGAACTGCAGCGGTGGCGTCCAGTGACCAGCGGGCTTCATCGTAGTGTTCTTCTAGTGTTTGCAGGGAGCCTCTATGCCCTAAATGGAGACGAGCCGCTTCCCGGCCGAATGTTCTTATCAACATGGTGGCGGAGCCCTTTCTGATCGACGACATACCCACAGTCTCATCGGGAGATGCTAATATAAGCGACCCTGCATCATGGGATCGATACTAGGGGAATGTATGTACTTACCTCTCAGCCCAACGGCATCAACCGCATGGGAGAACCATTCAGCAGCAGTGTCTGCTTTTAACGGCAGCTGCATATCAAGTGAAGCGCCCTTGGGCGTCGCGCCGCAGAAAATAGGGAGCGCAGCGTGATTTGGCGCGACCTTAAAACGGGTGAGCTGAGAAGCTCGAAGCAACTCAGGTGTGGATAAATCGAGAGGAAGCAAGGATCGGCGGAAGGCTGTGGCCAGAAGAGCAGATGGAAAGTCGCATGTGATGTTGCCTACGTCGCTGACTCCCCGCAAGTAGAAGCGGAGCACTTGCGCTTTGATAGTGGCCGCGTCAAATTGGCCAGAGCCTTTGACGTTTCGGACCTCGAGTCTGCAATCGATTCCGGTGATCGAACCGTCTGCATCGTCTCGCTGGAGAAGCCATTCGATGCTCCCCCACGCAATAAATGCTGGATCATCCTTACTCGCAAAGAGACTCGATGGTAGACAGGCGGTGTGGTGCATGGTCAGTATCGCCAAATGCATCTGCAGACCGACATCCGTGCAGAAGCTCGTACTCTCTAAGAAGTGTTGGGCGAGCAGGAAGACATCTTTTGAATACAGCGCGCGCTTCGTCGCAGGGACCGTCTCCAGATTGTACTTTTTGTGAAGCGCTATACAGTTCTGAAGAGTTAGTCAGTCTTGCCAACAAACTTTGAGATCGAGTGCATGACATACGGCACGAAAGCGTTCTTTTACTGACTTGACCGCTTCATCACTAGCCAGCATCGGCTTTTCGAACGTAATAATCTGATATCGTCAACGCTGGTCACAGAGCAACCACAATTCGCATCTGAACCATCGAGCTGTCATGGTCGACACTTACAGCACGCAAAATAGAGTTTTTGAAGGCTTCCAGGGAGCTTCGCGAGTTGTACCGAGTGGTGCCGTCTTCCGCCTTTGTAGCTGAGCGGAGCAGCCATTCGCGCAACATTTCCAAGCAGATGAGGCTGATCGTATCAATCGTTTTTTCGTCCCATACTGTGCTCATGGGAAATTGGTGCTTGCGAGCGACAACACAGAAGCGTTGATAAGCGCGAAGTGCGTCTGCTTCGACGCGTGTGCTCAACGCGGTGCTGTGCTGGGCGGAGTGGAAAAGCTCCATCAAATCGGAATCGGTCTCCGAACAAGCTTCGCGACTGCTTTGGCCTTGGCGAGGAGAGCCATGCGCATGCGCCTGGGCGTCTTTGACGCGCTGAAGCACACTGGCCGTGTTCATCGCTTCCTTTGGAGAAGCAGGTATAAAGGTTGTGAAGGATAGACGAGTACGAAGAAGTGGTTGTTAACGTTCGTATTGAGAGCAGGGTGAAAGTAGAGGCCGATGATGCGTGTGAAAGCAAACTATGGGTGAAGAAGGCCCGAGCAAGAATTGCATTAGACGTCATGCATCCCCGCAATGTTTCAGTAGCTATCTCACGCGCTTTCTTTCTTGTTTTAAATTTCTTTTCCTTTTTCAGGAACGTCCTCGAGTGCGACAGCTTGGGACTGGATCATGACGAGTCTGGGTGTGCGTGACCACGAAAAGTGCCAGAGAGTGATGAAACCCGTAGGTTTCGTCGGCGCGTTAATATATGTGCCGCGCCAGTGGGGCTGGTGAGAAGGAAGGGTCACGCAATGTTATTCAGCGGGCAACATTGCCGGAAGTGGTACCCAGTTCTACGGGTCCGACACTACAGGGCTGCTTACCCCTGGCCTCCCTGACATAGTTGCAATAAACAGTGAAATAATCAGGTTCAGCAACCTTTGATTCTTTTGTCAGTTTACGAGAAACGTGGGGATTTTTGGCTAGAGTAACCTGAGCTCGCAACAAGATCGTGGTGGATTCAGCAAGTCAAGCAACTGTGTCCGGAAAGTCAGTCATAGCTTGAGGGTTGGCTTTAGCCCTGGTGAAACAAGTGAAAGGAGAATATATGCGGAGTAAATCAGTTGGATCAAGCAAGACCGTTAGGGCAGATCAAGAATGAACGTTGGTCATGAACTTGCCACTATGTACGTTCCCCGTGGGTCACGGAGAGGTCGCAGGTTGCACCGATGCCAGTTTTTGGGTGTTTTGGTAAATCCAATCTCCGGTCCATCCAGACGCGCCAACATCTATTTCCAAGCGGAATCGTAGGTGTCACCTTGCTCGCCAAAGATATCCAAAGCCGTGCCCTCTTCGTTCCAGTCGAAGGGTGTGTAATGTGAAAGCCATGCATCTCTGTGTATTCTCTGTTGCTCTGTTCCGGTTTTACTACTCTGACGGGTTCCAAAAATCCTCCGATTCAGGACGACCCCCTGACCCCGAACAAAACGTAGGCATACCGTACAGATTGCGGCAGGATGTACAGTCTATTCGTCGAACATGCAATCCAGAAACCAAGGACTTGGGCGACTCGCGATGCAAGCGAAAAGTCTCGTAGTGTTGAGCGATGTCACGGTAGCTGGGAGGGTGTGGCACCGCAAGGAGATGACGCACCACTAGCCGCTACGGTAGCTATCGTTACGTATTCACGATAGCAATTGACCGCATCTGAAACTCTCAGTGATGTCATATTACGAGCACAAATCTGTGTTTACAAGCTGCGCCTTTCACCGTGGTGATCCATCTCTCACTCCGGTGGGTCATCAAGCAAAGCATCATCAGTGTTCTCGCAAGCGGAGCCATTCTGACACGTTTCATATCCTTGAGCCTATTGTGATCTGTTTTTCTCTGACAGGCCTGTTATCTAGCTGTCAGCAAGTGTTCCGTAAATCTGTGCGTCCGTTCTAGGTGCAGCTAGCATGAAACGGGATCAACAGCTTTGATGGTGACGCATCGAAATGTCATCTGGGAGGACGTTTTGATGGGTACTCGCTGCACCGATCGCGTCATCCATTTATCAATGACCGCTGATCGAAGTTTGGAAACACTTCCACACTTCCATTTTCAATCATCACTTCATCTTATTGCCCCTCTTCCTGTCCCGATATGTCCGACGACGCTCAGGCAGCGATTAAGTGAGTTCACCCGAAAATGTTTGTCAGCTTACGGTCAGTGCTGGACTTGAAAAGCGTGACCGATTGATGAGGGACCTCGCTGCTGAACACGACAAGACGAAGCGACAAAAGGGAGAAGCGGCGGCATCGGTGAGCTGCGCAATCTTTGTTTCAATGGCTTACGAGAAGAGATTGACAAAGGCAATTGCAGAGAGATCCCTCTTGACCCCGGAGGCGTCTCTCGACGCTGACTGCGACAGCGACGACACAGAGGGTGAGGATGCTGGGGGGACCGGAACGGTCAGACAGGGACCCAAGGGGAAGGGCAAAGCCTCAACGATATCGGCCCGGGTTTCGATGACCGCGACCATGGCGAGGAGGGAGCAGGTGAGCACTGCTCGAGTATACGATGCTGGCTAAGTGGTCAGGCGAAAAGAGAAGCTTTTTTGCGCTTCTTCGAGGGCACCTCGGACAGAGTGGAATCCGACCCTGATACGGACGCCATGCTTGGTGTTATCTGTTTGCGGAACCGAATCCAGAAGGCGTTGCTCACTAGCATCAGTACTCGTATAAAAGCGCAGGTAGTGTACGATTCGCTGCTCCTTAGAGCCGCTTCAGCTGGGTCGATCGAAGAAGTGGCAAAGGCGAAGCTCGTCTACCTGTGAGTGCTCGGGTGTGCCAGCGTAGCTAACTTTGCAGTGCTGCGGTCGACATCATGTTGGAGAAGTTGATCGCCCGTTTACAATTCTTATGCGCAGACGAAGAAGATGCTTAGCTTAGTTGCGTTTGTCGTGCTCTGAGAGTTAGATCATGCATGGAGTCGCGTGAACAAAGGGAGATGTCCACGCCGACCAACCCATTGTATGAACACAACTTGCTAGTGATACGAAACCCCTCAAAGACCAAGCCGGGCGGAGCAAGGGGATGAAGAGCGATATGGTGAGGGCTCATGAGGTAAGCTCAGGGCCTACGGGGGGCCCGAGCGAGAGACGTCAAAACGGCGATCAAAAACGTCCTGGTTATCCCATTGTACTTCCACCATGACCGCGACAGGCGTACGTGCCCTACCAGCCATACGTAGACACTCATTGAAGACTGCTGCACAGCCCATACTTCTTAGAGACAGTGAGGATGAGCGAAGTGTTACGAAGCAGGTGAGCCGTCCTTTTCGATTGACTGCCTCCACTCGTTTGTCCCTGCAATATCAACAAGCCATCCCAGTCATTCTTTCGATACGTGTATCCCCATACTTGTCTTCGACCATTGAAAACTCAGCTGACTTGTTAGGATATAGAAGCCGAGAAGAAGCCTTCTAGCATCACCGAAAATTCCACTCATCATGCATTGGCGCTTCCTCTTCCCAGCGACAAATGCGGCCATCTGCCGACTAAAACAGAAATCAGCTACGCCAAGAAGGCGGAGTTAGTAGGTGATGTCAAAGCTGGTCGCTGAAGTGTACAGCAGCGCTTCATCAGAACGCTGAGTCGCCGATGCAGAGAAGCAAACCTCCACGCAGAGAGCATCAATGCAATGCCCAACGAGAAGGTGAAGCAAATGGTATGTATGCTGCCTTTCTCTGTCTTTCGATTGAGAACGGCTGAGAGTCCCAGCGAATTCAGTGTGCAGCTTATCTCGACCTTCTAGGGTATGAACGTGGGACTCGGACGCAAAAACCATTCATTCCTAAAGTCGGAGCGCCGGCGTCATCCTCCAGCGCTCTGATTGAACCAGCCCGAATCTGCGCTTTGGACCAGGCGGAGGAGAAAGAACGCAAAGACGATCGTGAAGCCGAATTCGCATCCAATGACGCGCTCGTCAGGAGAGCGGAGCAGCTCTCATTCGATAAACAAAAAGAAGCACTGTCGCCTAACAGAAGCGAAGCTCTGTAAGTACAGGATAGAATTATGCTGTTGGCTAAAAAAAGGTCACGGCTTGATCGACGGGTGAGCACAGCGATAGTGGACGTGCATGGTGCTTGCGTCAAGCAGCTCAAAACCTTCAGGGAGAATGCGACGCGAGAAGATTCTTCGGACAGCTAGGGACCCCATACTTGCTATGCAATCATTCAAGTAAGTTACGGACACCACCTGCCTCGCCGCCGCAGAATCTGCGGTGAATTGAGTTGCCAACATGGGGCAAACCAAAGCGGATTCAACAAACCGGGCCGTATTCTTGGCTTATCGACGTCTGCCAATTCACCGCTTCTCATTTGATCAGCTGGGTTCCATCACAAATCGGATAGCGTGATATTGCAATGGGAGTGGCCAACCACAATAACCGCAACAACCGTCCGATTCCGATCGAGGGGCAGGGACCAGGTACCCTTTCATGCATCTTGTATCCGTCGCACAATAATACTACCTGCACTGGGGCCTTGCCGGACAAAGCATGCCGCACGCCGGGAACGGGTTGGCCTCGTTATCTATTGATGGGTGAGTCGACCAATGAGAGTGTAGAATTCGCGTGGCGAAAGTGGCAAAAAGATAAGGACGCCTTCTTGGCTTTTTGCTTATCTCTCACGGCCAAGTGGCTGCTTATCTTGCTGCAATGCCAGGAAGGATGTGCGGGCTCGCACGCGGTCTTCGCATCCCCCGCCCCCCGCCTTTGTCTCATCCCAAGGAACGACTAACCAATCAAACGACAAAACCCAAGACTGTGTCGCAATACGCCGAAGAGAGATATGACTTCGTTTCCGACTTTCCCGAGGTTATAAAGAGGTGCAACCATCCCACCTGAGTAGTCTTTATTCCATTTCTCAAAGACCTGCACCATGGTCAACGTCACCTACACCCCCACGAGTTCAGACCTTGTTGTCTACGGCGCAGACGGTACAGAGTACCTGTACAACAATGGTGATATCGCGTTTAGTGAGTCAATGGCCGCAAACACACACGAAGCCAGCTGATGGTAGTCATCTGCATGATGGCCCTTGTATGGCTCATGGTTCCCGGTGTCGGCTTGTTCTACTCGGGTCTGCTGCGACGGAAGAACGCGCTGTCCATGATGTTCCTGTCCATCGCTGGTGTTGCGGTCGGATCGTTCCAATGGTTCTTCTGGGGTTACTCGCTGGCGTTCTCCGAGACTGCATCTGCTTTCATCGGCGATTTGAAGTACTTTTGCCTCAAAGACGTCCTCGGAGAACCTTCCATCGGATCAACACGACTCCCCGCTCTCCTCTTTTGTGCCTACCAATGCATGTTTGCCGTAAGTGATGCTCGACCCTACGACCGTACGCCTACTAACAACAGCTCATCACTGGTGTCCTCGCCATCGGTGGTTTCGCCGAACGATCGAAAATCGGCCCCGTCATGGTCTTCCTCTTCTGCTGGTTGACCATCGTCTACTGCCCGATCGCATGCTGGACATGGAACTCGCAAGGATGGGTCTTCAACATGGGCGGTCTCGACTTCGCTGGTGGATCCCCCGTTCACATTTCCTCTGGTACCGCTTCCCTCGCCATCGCCATCTACCTCGGTAAACGACGAGGCTACGGCACCGAGCGTCTCGCATACAAGCCCCACAACACTGCCTTTGTCATCCTCGGCACCGTCTTCCTCTGGTTCGGCTGGTTTGGTTTCAACGGTGGATCCGCTCTTTCCGCCAACCTCCGCGCCGTCCAAGCTTGTATCGTCACCAACCTCGCTGCTTCTGTCGGTGGTATCACCTGGATGTTACTCGACTGGCGACTCGAGCGAAAGTTCTCCGCCATCGGTCTTTGCTCTGGTGCGATCTCTGGTCTTGTCGGTATCACCCCTGCTGCCGGATACGTCGGTGCCCCTGCCGCCGTCGCGATCGGTTTCGTCGCTGGTGTCGGGTGTAACTTTGCTACCAAGATCAAGTTCCTCATCCGCGTCGACGAGACCCTCGACGTGTTCGCATCGCACGCTATTGGCGGTATCATCGGCTGCATCATGACTGCATTGTTCGCGCAAGCATCCGTTGCTGGGTTCGACGGTATCACCGAGATTCCAGGTGGATGGTTTGACCACAACTACATTCAACTTGGTTACCAAATCGCCGATGCTGTCGCCGCCTTTGCCTACTCGCTCGTCATGACCACTATTCTCTGTTGGATCATGCACTTTATCCCGGGACTCCGACTCCGAGCATCCGAAGAGGCAGAGATTGTCGGTATCGATGATGCCTACCTCGGCGAGTTTGCATACGATTACGTCGGATCCGACCCCGAGCTTCGTCTCCACCGCATCGACTCAAAGCCGAGACTAACATCTGGCGATGTGATGGCTCACGAGGTCGAGAGCAGTAGCAACTCGCACAGCGAGAAGGCGCCACGGTTCGCAGAGGGGAATGAGGCTGCCGGCGGTGGTCGAGTCGACCCATAGGGTGGAGGGGTTTTTGAAGTTTATAGAATCAATCAATACGTACACTTATCAACTCTCATGGGAGTGCTTGTTTCATATAATTCAACGCATGCATAAGGATTGATGCATGCCTGTTCAGTGTCAAGATGCATGCGGGATGGGATGAAAACCGGCTAGGTCGGATCACTTGACCGAATTTCGTCCACATTGGCTTGGCAAGACGTGCTCGCGGTGTAGAACGCTTCACTCTTCATTGTTCCTCTACCGCTCTTGCAAACGACAATGACTACGACACAAGCAACATCGATTCCAGGCGCAACAGACTCGGACCAAGTGTACAGATCGAGTTCCCGCGCGACCACGAGCACCTCGGCATTTGGCTCTTTTCGTGATGCCTTCTCCCGGACACTTTCGCCGAATCGTGCGGACATGGGTATGGGGCGGCATCCGTCATTCAGCAGTGAGTCGGCGTGTCCTCTCCAAGCCCCGCCTTCCCCCGCGGTGCGTTCAATGGGTCGTGCGAGATCGGGAGATAACGCGGGTTGGAAGGCGAATTATCATTGGAGGACGGTGATGGAGGATATTAATGGAGGAACCAGTAAACGGAGAACAGTGACTACCTTTCCGTCCGACATTCCCCGTTCCTTCCCGTGAGCCGAGCTGCCAAGAATACTGTTATCTCTACATGTACGAGAAGAGGGGTGTTGGGATCAAAAGACGATGGCTAGTCTTATCTGGATGATAAGTGGTCATATCCCTTTGGACCAATCACAATCCGCGTCAGTCGAGATGGTGTCGGTGGTGCCCTATCTCCCTCTCGATATCGTGCAGGGCGCAACCAGTACGGATCCGGAGACGAGTACAGTGTCCAATTCCATCTTGATGCTTGGCTTTCCGCCTTGAACCGTTCTATACATTGTCGTCATCCCGTAAACACACCGTTCATTGGACCACCATTCTTCCAACCTTGATCCCGTATCTCTCATCTCCAACGCCACCTCCTCCGCGACATCAACTGCACACCCGACCTAAGCCTTGCACCCAGATTCAACTGATCTATTCCAACTGTCACTGACATCTTTCAGGCAAAATGAACAGTCTCGACGATGGACGCGGAAGACAACCTGTAGTACGTCATTTTGGCACGAATGTTCTAATGTCAGGTCTCAACGGGTCGAGGTGGAGCCGGAAACTTGATCCGATCGCCTTCACGGGGTGTTGATCCCGATGTCCAACCAGGGATGGAGCGAGGACGAGAGACCAAGCGGGACCAATCGGTGGACAGGGTAGGTGGATTGTCGCTGTACCGAATCATGCTGACTCTAGATAATCCGCTCGGGCCGAGGTGGTGCAGGAAACTTGCGATCGCCCTCCCGCGGTCCAGACCCAATCTACGAAGCCACAGAAGACGCTTTACAAGCCCGCCTTGTTGCAGAAGAGCGAGGTCGCCAGAGCAACGCAAATTTCTCGACTGGACGTGGAGGTGCTGGAAATATCACCAGGAGCACGTCGAGATCTCGCTCTGCCGTGCGGGAACCTGTAAAGCCAAGCGGAGGCACGCCGCAACATCATGCGATCTCGGGTGGACGGGGTGGATGGGGCAATATCAGGGAGGATCGTGATACCGATCACGATTCCATCGACGAGCAGAAGGTGAGTTGTGAAAAGCGCTCAGCTGACATTAGGCCGCCGCTGCTGATCGATACGAAGCCGAGGTCCGGGCCAAGCGACACGCCGAGGAGGCAAACAGACCGCAAGTCCGCATTCCCGCGTAGCTAATCTCCAGTCACACCAGCGGGAAAGGCGGAGCGGGCAACTTTGCAAAGGGCGCACCTCTTGGCGTTGACATGTCCCAACTCACCATTGAGGAGCGTGAAGCGTACAACAAGGTCCACGCGAATGACTCGCACGACTGGAAGAGCACAGGACGAGGGTGAGTCGATGCATCGTGCTCGCGCTAATACCAGTGGGGGAGGAAACCTGCACCGAGTAGCGACAAACTCTGGCGAAGAGCGCGGACGCGAGGCTCACAAAGAAGACGGCATGTTCCACAAAGTGTTGCGAAGTGTCAGCCGCGCGACGGGACATGATCGTAAGAATGATTAGCTTGATATTTGCTCGGTTGTCAGATTCAATGGTGGTGGTAATGTTTCTTATACTTGCTCGTGTATGCAGATCATCTGACCGGCTCGCCAACAGCATCACACTCATCATATGCCATAAGTCCCGAAAAAAAAAAGAGTAGAGACGATACAAGAATCCCATTTGCGCTGCTGCGACATGCTGCTCCACCCACCGCTACAACACCACACACCCCTTGTGCTTCTTCTTCCGAGGTTTATGCACCGTCGAGCTATCCCCGCCATTCTTTGCGACTTTGACTCCCCTAACCAAGCTCTTGAAAGCCGCTTCTACATTGGCGTTTTGTTTCGCCGACGTTTCGTAGAAATCACATGCCATCCGTTGCGCCAACATCTTCCCTTCATCTGTGGATACTTCGCGGTTGTTGTATAGATCCCGCTTATTCCCAACAATGACAATGGGGATTCGGCGCCGGGTCTGCGACGAGCCGGGGGCGGACGAGTATGGTGAACCGGGGTATGAAGCGTATGGCGAGGCGGAAGTAGGGGAGGAAGGGGAGGTCTCGTCTTTCACACGCATAACGCGCTCAATGATCCTTTCCACACGGTCAAACGATGATCGCTGGCAGATGGAGTAGACGACAAGGAAGCCTTCACCGTCGCTGCGGATCAGTACGCTTCGATCCGGTAGTGGAGTGAGTGGTACCCACCGTATCCATTGATCCCGCAGTGCAGTATATTCCTCTACCTGTGAGCTGGTGGACTTGTGGAGATGGACGAAACTCACCCTGGCCAGCGGTATCCAAAACCTCCAATAAACAAGGCTGATCATCCACCACCCATTGCTTTCTATAGCAATCCTCAATCGTCGGATCATATGTCTCGACAAACGACGCCATGGTGAACTGTGGTTAGTTACTTTTCTGTGAGCTCCCGAGCTATCGCTCAGACTCACTTGAACGGTCAGTGCTGTTTTGCCGACACCTCCATCGCCGAGGACAGTGATCTTGAACAACATCCGTGGGGCCGGCTGGGGTGAGTGTGGCACGTCAAGCGTTTGATGTAAAGCATGGATGGAGGGATGGAAAGAAGCGGGACGTACCATGATGAGATGGGGTAAATCGGATGATCCTTTTGCAAAGCGTTTCAGGTAGTATGGGTCCGTTGGAGGTCAGAAACGATACGACTGCGTTCATGCAGACCGGGCTAATGTTGCTGGGGCGTAGAACGAGCCGATCTCGGGCACGCAAAGATACCTTGCAAGCAGTCGTGCGGCGTAAAGTTCGTACGGCAAGGTTGAAAAGTGTATATCACAGAGCCAGAGCCGAACGGAAACCTGTCGAACGACCTCGAGACGAGCGATCCCAACGACGCACCAATGATAGCGTGTCAAGCGGTCTGCGGTATGCTCTGCGTGAGTAGGAGCAGAGAGGTATAAGTGGAGTAACAACAAGCAGGTGAGCGATGAGATGAACCGGTCTGGGCGTGCAAGGTGAAAGATGTGACATTGCGGTGAACCCGATGCGGCAATTCTCAAAGGCCCCTACAGGTTCCTGTTGCTTCTGCTTCACCTTCTTTTCGCATCATACGTCGAGGACCACGAGGGGAGGGATGGTGAGCAGCTCGATCCAGACCGTAGGTACATGCTGCATGTGCGAGGGGATGATAAGAATGCCTCGCGTGATGAGTGGAATGGGGTTGATGCGCTTAGATCACCCTCCTTTAACTTGCGACAGCAGCTGACTGGACTCGCTCGTCCTTCTTCCCCTTTCACTCATCTTTACCGCTGAGTCTTTCTCTCATACCAGTTCCTCAAGCATTACTCTCCCAAGATGCCCGGCAACAACAAGAGGAAGCATCAAGCCGAATCAGACGAGGAAGGTGGAGAGTACGCGCTCGTCAAAACTCTACCGTCTCACCAGCTAACGACGCAGCGATAACGCCGACGACTTTAGCTTACTGTTCAAAACCATCTCTGGTAGACTACCGTACTGACACGTTGGCGACTGACAGACAGACCGGCTGCTGAAGAAGAGAAAGGAGAAGGCGGAGGCGATAGTGGGTAGAGCCAAAGGGAAGAAGGAGGACATTGTGAGTCGTCCTCATCCCACCTGATCCCGGTCAACTTCAGACAGGTTGGCTATTGAAAGCTAAAACTTAGATGAGCCGGTATACCGAGATGGTGAACACGAGCCACCCGGCTCAGCTGTACGTCTTCCGGCAACCATCCCGTTCTCGGTACCGAAATCTGACATCACCCCACCTGACCTCAGTAACAAGATCCACCTTGAACTTTTGGAATCCCTCTCCGCTCAAGATGCTACACTCTCGCAACTCTGGGAAGAAGTCAACAAGATCCACGTAGAAGCCCAAGACGCCATGACAAAGTATCTCGCGGAAACAGACAGGCTATCGGACGAAGTCAAGAACACCAGGGAGAGTTTCTCGGCGAGACTCGCCAAGCACCTCGACGGTGAGTTATCAAGCACTTTACCGTCGCCCGATCTCACGACAGACGAAAGGAAAGCTGTCGAGATGCTCATGCTTGCCCTTCCTGGTGTGGGATCGCGGTCGATCAGGAAGAAACCGCGAAGGACCGACGCCACGCTGGTTGATTCCGACTGAATGAAACGTGTCGTCCTAGCAGCTAGTGGAAGGCGACAATATACACAACAGACTCATGCATGACTGTATACATATACACTTCTTTTTGCTTCTTACTGCTCACCGACCTCGCCAGCCGACTTCTTGTCTCCGTCGTAAAACGCCATCCAGACTTCTCCCTCACCGCCGACTTTCAACGTCGCGCCCGCACCGACAAACCAAATACTTCCTTTGGGGATCGCGGTACCCTCCTTGTTCTCCGAGTCGGAAATGGTTGTCCCGTTTGAATCAGTGACGATGGCGATCCCTGGACCGGTGATCGGTTCCAGCGTCTCTGATCCTGCAATGCGCAGGATAGAAAACTCCTCGAAAGGCGTGGCGAAGACGGTCGTGTGACCCTCTTTACCCTTGTGGTACTTCTCCCGCTTGAGGAGGATATCGGTGGACGGGGTGGGCGTCGCTGTGATCGCCTGAGCGACGAGACGGGTAGAGTTTTTGTCCGGAGTAAAGCCGACATTGAGGACATTGTCGCTCGCAGCCATGAGCTCGACGATTTCTGTTGTCAGACTTTGTGATTCAGGTTCGGCACGACTCACCTCCAGAGAGCCAAGCGTGCGGACTGTCAGCTCCAACGTACATTCCCTCGCCCTTTTTCAGCTCGACGAGGTTCATCAGGAATCTATCGTTAGCTTAGCTTTAAGCGCTCCTCACCGTGAGCCACACTCACAGACTAGCAAAGATCGACCCGTCTGCGCGGTTGTACTTGTCCAGCACAGTCACCGCCTCTGCCAATCTCGCCTTGTCATCCTGCGTAATCTCGTCGCTGATGCCCCTGAACGCATCCTTTCCGTCCCTCTTGACCCGGTCACAGAATGTGGTCACCGCCTTCTCCACCTGGGATCCGTCCATCGAGATGAACTCTTCAAAAACATCCCGCAAGTTTCCCCAGTCGCCCTTCTCTGATCCAGCTTGAGAGACTGGGTTGGAGAGGAAGTTGTCGACGGCCGATTTGGCGGAATCAGGGAGCAGCTTGATTTCGGGGACAGCAAGGAGAGCCGTGGATTGGACAAGAGGACGGATCCCTGCAAAGCCGAGGAATCGGTCCGAGAGACAGACGGCGATTTCAGGTTTGTGGTTGGTGCTACCATAAGCACCTGTTCTCGCTCCGTTCGAGGAACCGTCAACACGCCAACTCACTCTGAAAACTGCTCCGGATCCTGCTCGTGTAGCTTCTTCGACAACTCGACGTTCGGATGGATTTGCAGCGGTAAGGCCTGTTTACAAGTCAAAATCTTGAACAAGAACGGGACATGCCCTTGGCCCCCAAACTCCTCCTTTTCGCTGGAGGGGTACCTCGCTGGGAACTTTTTCGCGTCTCCGAGGAGTTCCGGGTGTTTGGCAATATGGTCGGAAAGGAGGGTTTTGGGCGAAGAAAACAAGTGAGCGGGGTTGGTGGGGTGGGTTCCCATCCATAGCTAGGATCAGTCGACAATCGCTTCGGATTTGCGCAACACGTACCTCGGCGTAGGGCTCGTTGTAGTCAATCTTGAGATCTCCACTACCTTCCTGCGCTAGGACAGCGGCGAGCGAGTCCTTGCCGACCTCTCCCCCTGGTAGATCAGAGTGGAACCTGGAACCTCGATACCGGTGGAGCGCGACGTACAAGGGTAGTTGTTCGGCTCGCATTTCAGTCTGAATACTCTAGAGTCGTTGGGGGAAGTCATTGTCAATTAGCTATTTTCGAGAGGTATAGGTGAGATGAAGAAAGAGACAGAAAGGATACATGCAAAAATCCACGCAGGCAGGATACTAATCGGATGGCAACGCTAGGCTGAAAGGCTCAACCGGTCGTCGACGATGACATGGCTCTGGGTGCTGTCATAATCATCACGAACGTCATGCGGGGTCTCCAGTTGGCTTGTGATTTGGAGTGTGGCAAATACGATACGGGTCGCAACGGTCGGCGAGCTGGATCATATGATGGTAGATGTCTTCGACGCTCTGCACGGCGGAGAGGTCTGCATGGCTGAGAAATCCATTCAGCATCCCTTCGCTCGCACGGCTGAACACTATCCTTTCCACTCGCGACTTCTACACCGCGGTGGTACTCCAAGGATAACGTATATTTGTCGGCAGTGCCAGACCGTTGCGACGTATCCGGCCAAGTGAGAGACGCCGTCACGTAACAGCCGTAAGGTTGTACGTGTACGTGGGCCAAGGATCCCTGCCGGCTGCAAGATGGACCGTAAATCGCAAGCTACCTGCGAAAGCCATAGCGGCTCTCGATGAAGTATCACCTCAGATTCTTTCCGATAACCTATCGTGATATCCTCGTGAGGGTACCTGGATGGTGTCCATGAGAAGGACAGGATTGCGATTCAACGGTGGTGAGCATCGACTCGTTGTCACAACCATCACGAACGAGCAACTACCTTTTGCGCTTCCCTCTGGGGCGAAAAAGGGCCCGTTCTTCCACCCTCGGTGCATACGAAATTTCGATATCGAGCGCACACAACTCGCCTCGATATCCCGCCGGAGTGTATACGAGAGTACTATAACAAAGCTGTTGCATGAACACGTGCAAGGTATGTTTCGCAGTGAGAAAGGATGACCGAGAGATTCTGAGCTCTTTGCGTGACGTATTCCCCTTGTTACGCTCCACTGCACTCTGAAACCTCACTACGAGGTGTTTTCCCTGTAGAAGGCGCCATATTTTCTACACTGAAAAGGGAGGGCGGAGGCATTCTATTCGCACCTGCACCACTTAAAACCCGGGCTAAATCTGGTCTGGTGTCTCAATTTTCGCCACTCACCCTTACAACCGACTTCTCACCCATTACAAACCAAGCGCCTTTCTGAACACAGATCGAACCACAACCTATACAATCACCACTTTATATACAACTAC
This sequence comes from Papiliotrema fonsecae, assembly GCA_035773095.1. NCBI lineage: Eukaryota > Fungi > Basidiomycota > Tremellomycetes > Tremellales > Rhynchogastremaceae > Papiliotrema > Papiliotrema fonsecae. The sequence goes on from JAHRBW010000006.1 coordinate 492,287, forward strand.
ATCTACAAGCAGTGAGCTTGTGACAACATGGCATCCATCGCCACTCTCCCGCCACCGGCCTCTCTGGCAAGGCCCACACTTGACGACCCCGAATCTACCTCCGAGCAGTCCTCTGCCGCCGACCTTGGCGATACCGTCGCAGCGGCTTTGCGAGGCATCGCCGACACATGGGTAAATTTTTGCACATCCCCCGCCGACGACAACGACGGAACTTGCGCTTCCCGACCAGCGCTCAAGTGTCGCGCGCTGGTTCACGCCAGCGGCCTCAAGTTCATGCTGAGCTCAGAAGCACCCACCAACAGTGTCAGCTATGACCAATCGAATACGCAGCAGAGCGGGGGGTTTACACCAAGCAGGACTGATTGCATTCGATTTCTCGACTGTGAAGGCTCCCTGAATTATTTGACACGGCTTAGTTTCACCCGGAGGGACAGTGGCGATTACTCCATGGTAGGAGTCATCATGGGCTCCGAGCTTGTAGGCGGCATAGATGGGGAGGTTCCGCTCGAAGCTCTGCAGTCTACGATCGATGAAATCGAGCGGTCCGGTGGAAGGACGAAAGGCGGGGAAATCACCCAAGTCGAACTGTTGCGTCTCCCTGGGCAGAAAGATTGGTTCTTGAGCACATGGGGCCCGACTGAGGATGGAGTGCCCAGTGATCCTAAAGCCACTGCCAGCAGCAGCACCGTCTGAGGACGTCCTGTCTTCGAACAGGAGGGCATCAGCGCGTCTTGGACGAGATCTTTTGTGGATAAGGCTTACAGTACCTTTCTGTACATAATCAGCGAATAATGACTTGTGATATAGCATGAGAGATGCGAATGAGTGGAAACTTGCGATTGTTGGGTTACGGTCTGTCAATTTGACGGCTCGCGCTTGCCATAATCGGTACAGCTTTCCCTCCATACAACTCAGGATACGGCTTATGTACGAAATAGAGACAGCAGTTCGTCATATCTTCTGGCTTCTACGCTGCATATTGTATCACCAACAAGCGCGCCTCCAAGTATGACCCTACCAGTGTCCCCCCTCAACTCCCTCTTCAGCAGCTACCCCTCCCTCCGCCCTGCTTTTCCCCCACACCGCCGAAGATTCGTTCTTCCGAGTGTGCTCCTCGACTGACGGATGGGCCCTTATCCGTTCCGATCACAAGCCAAAAGTCCGAGGCCGATAGCACCTGCCCATCTCTCCTGCCCCGTGACGACTATCCTCATCCCACCTGGTATGTGCCGCGGAGGCAACCGGCACTGTCCGTATCGATAACGTGCGGGTGTCAAGTGTATTCGGGAAAAATACGCAGGACAAATTTAATAGCCTGCTTGCCTTCCAGACCACTGTCGCGGTAAGCGCGAACACAAGGCAGCAAGACAAAGACATACCCTTCATTTCTGCTCACTCGCCATGTCACCCTGCGAGTCCGTAGCTGGCGTCCTCCAAGCTTTCACCGCTGATCTCAAGTTCTTCACCGCTGAGTGCACAAAGTATGCCGTAGCTACCCAAGAGTTAACGAGTATAGAAAGGAGGCATGAACGTCTCTCGCAAACGCCGACCGGTGAATCCGACGGAGGAGAGTATGGTGATGAGAACGTGGAACACCAGATTGAGAACAGGCCGTTCGCGAGGATCAGGACCAGGACGGCCCTGATAGCTCGGGCTCGCCTTATATTATTTCTTTCTTCCCGCATGCTGGCAAAGTATCGGATTTGAGGTGGTTTCTGCCAGTTTTTCGGTATACAGACTGGCGCGACGGCAAACACGACAAGGGCCACCAGAACGCATAGGCAGAACACGGGGAAGGTGGGTAAACACATATCGGCGTTTTGAATCTGTTCGAGCGCTTCGCACAGACGTCGAGGGCGAAAAGGTGTGTGTGTAGTAAGGCGAAGCCGTTGAGGTTGAGGAGATGAACAAGTAAGCAAGCTTATGACTTATGCTTCAAATACTATGACTCATGCGCAACGTCTTGTGGACCTATTTTGAGACTGTCCCACTGTTCCTGAGGATTCATAACGCCTTGGCGTCGTTTAGTCACTGCCCGTTACAGCCGCGCACGACCCAGCCGTTCGAATGGACAACACATTTGGCACCGCACCAACTCCATCTCAATGCAGTGCGTTGAGTACGGCAACGCAGAGCGATGCAGGGACGATGGTATGCGATCAACCTCTTCAGGTTTCGGTCAAGTCGGTCGAAAGACATCTCCCTTGAGGATGATCCCATGCACACCGGCATTCTCTTGCGGAGTGAGGTACATGCATAGGTCGACCATGTCGATTGTCCACAACCAATATTGTTATTTCGCCCTTCCCGGCCAGCCCCATGCCAGATAGTCTACCTTTGTTTGTATCTAAATGATCCGTTCGCCTTGACCGTCCAGCAATCCAGGCGAGGCCAGGGGGTTTGGCATTGGTCGACCCAAAGCCTCGACGACACCGCTCGATTGCAAGAATTGCGCCCATTTCGGTTCAATGAACAATGCACTACTTGTCAGCGACATTCTTCCCTCTTGCCGTCCGAAGCATCGCTCCGCTGCCAATTCAACTCGCTTTGCTTGAGCCACAACTTCCCCGTCGAGCGTCTCCATCGTTCCGCTGACTGTAGCTTTACGACCCTTCACATTAACCAATTTTGTGCGAACGACGACAAACTGATTGGAGAGCAATAGATCAGCCCAGGGTCTGTTTTTGATTGTGCGCATTACGTACCTGGTCGGCTTGGCATGGCGATTTGTAGTTGATAGAGAGGTTTGCTGTGACCCCAATGTGGCTGGGGAGATTCAGCATGGCCTGTTCCGTCAGTACACGTTCGATAAACACCAGGGTGATCACGCACATTCCGGGCAAGAGATTCGTCGAACACCGTAGCAATAAGACCGCCGTGAATGATACCATCGTGTCCGCAGAGAGCTCTGCCAAGGTGCAAGACGGCTGGAGGTCAGAATGGTGGCTCATCTCGCTCGCTCCGGCGCTTCACAAAGCTGTCCGGCACTGAAGCTCTGCCGAAATACACTCACCAATCGCTTCAGACTCATCGCTCTTGGCGAAAAGAATGGGAGGGACAGCAAGCTTGCCTGGACCTCGAAGAGACCCGGCAGTGAGCGAGTTGTGAACCTTTTGAGGGTCAAATCGAGCGTAAGGACCTGTCCGATCAGCTCTGAGCGCCCGGACACGGCTTTTCGACTGCTTGGGCAATGAAGATCGGCCGAGCGATGGGACCGCACTCGATACGGCCAACGGACCTCCTTAGCCGTTGCGAAGGGGACCGCCAGACCGCACAGCAAGCCCCACAATGGTTGAATAGATTTGACCCGGCTATTCATCCGACAATTGAAGTTTGAAGAAACGACGAGCCAACTCACGCGTCTCGTACCATCCCTCCCGCCTTCTCAGCTTGTCAACAATCATCAACTTTTGCAATTCTTCCTCGACGTCATTCGTCAACGCCTTGCCCATCATCGAGTCTGCCTCTGGCGGGGGAGGAGCATATCGCGGGTAGAGAAGGAGGATGATTTTCGGTGGGAACGCCGATCCAGCGACATAGACCACCGGGAAAGCGATGAAGAGGACTTGGCGTTAGCGGAGACCCCTGCGAAGGGTGTTGTTAAACTCACAGAGCCGTGTAGACCATTTACGGAACGCCGACCGAGGTGCTTGATACGTCGAGTAACCTCTTCCAACCACCTCACGGCCCAACCCCGAACTGAATCGAGGGGCACCAGCCAGTCTTCCTGCGCTGATGGTTGAACGTAATGTCGGGAAACCCGTCATGGCGGTCCTGAATGACATGTTTGAGTACAGCTCTTTGCTATTGCTCTACCGTGATGAAGGGCTTGAGAGTGAAGAGAGAGACGGAAGATGGGATAAGAAAAGTTGGAAGTGATCGTGGACGTTCCATAAGTGAACCCCCCCCGCATGTTGGATATGGCCGGGCCGGTTAATGGTTGTGGTAGATCCGCACACTGCCGATGTCATTGTCTGGATACCCCACAACTACCTTTTCTACCATTTCTCCCATTTCGGGAATGTCCGGTCATCGCTCGTCGTCGTCCTATGAGCAAAGCCAGTATACGAGTACATGTTGCAAGCAAGAAATATCCATAGCATCTCGTATATACAAGTTTCATTCTACGTTACAAATCAGATAGTCCGTGGTAGTTGACACTGACACCGTTACAAACTGCCTCGCCTCCCAGAGTCGCCGGGGACAGACTTCTTTTCCAGCCCAATAGCCTTTGTCAATCGCTTGAACAAGCCTCCCTTTTTCACCTTGTGGCCCGTCGCGCCAGACTTGACAGATGACGATTCGATAGACCCATCGGCATCGCTTTTCGTGCATGATATCGTGACATCGTCATGGCCGACCACTTCGACTTCCATTGGCTCTTCCTGAATCGGGTCACACGAGTCGATCGACGATGCAGTGGCAGATGCAGCGCTGGTCAGAGAAGAAAGTGAGGACAAGCTGGAGTTTGACCTGGAACGCATAAATGCCGCTCGGGGCGGGGAGAGCGAATCGAGAGCGAGCAGACCCTCCTCGTTCAATTGCAATTCTCTCTGCGACGTCTCGGCAAGCGAAGACAGACGGTCCTGCGATGCATTGGCGGATACAGACTGACGGCGAGGCGCTCGGGAATCGTACGAAGAGGCAGAATTGAGCGAGGTCATGGAAGGCGAGTTGAGTGATGACCTGCTCGATTTACCCTTGAGCGAGCTTGGAAGGGAAGATGAAGAGCTGGACCTGGGTGCGGAAACGGGCATGATCACACCGGTCTTTCTCAATCCGGCTCGAGAGAACTTTGGCGCGGAGAGACTGGCCGAGAAGTCCAAGTCCGGAGAAACAGCCGAAGAGAGGGCAGACGGGGTAGACGGTTTCGCATCTGCCCATAAACCCGAAGGAGTCTTCTTGACCTGTGGGCGCCGTCTCTCCGGCGAGAGCGGGGGTGAAGGTGGCGGAGTGATCACCCCTGCCAGCCTTGAGGGATGCGGGCGGTTCGATCCTGAACCATACGACTCTAAGACCGATCTTGGCCTGAACGCTTTACGATCGTCCAAACTCATCTGTGCCGGTGGAGGTTTGGGACCACGAGCTTCCTGATTCGGCGAGGAAGGAGGGCTCAAAAGTCCACCAACACCTGCAAAGCTCGTCGTTTTGCGCAGAACAGGTGGGACGGACGGTTCATCGACTTGTTGCCGTAAGGGTGAAGAAATCTTGACCAGACTGTGGCGGTAAGAATGAGGACGAGCTGTCAAGCTCGGTCGTAATCCGAAATCTGTACGCAGCGTCGCGGCGTCGGCTGCGGGCGGGAGGGCTGATGAGAGGATACGAGAGTGGTACGAGGGTCGGTTGGAGGAAGGGAGGGGTACAGAGCTTGGAAAGGTCATTGCGAGGTGTTCTCGTAATGGACGAGGGGACGATGCCTTAAAGTCAGCCTGTGTCCCGTATGCAGCAAGTAGATCGACTTACTGGCAATGAATGGCGTCCGGAGCCTTCCCATCCGGCGACGAAAGCTTCAGCAGCTAGACGCGTGGAAAAGGTTTTGAACACGGGACACGGGTGATGCTGGCAATTAGTATTTGAACCTCGACTGGTCTCTCGCGTTGACATGCAATCCTCCTTTTGAGTCATTTCCACACCACACTGCCCCGCTCGAAATAGCATCCATCTGATGCACCTTTTACTCCCTTTCCAAACGATAGCTGTCACAGCCGAATAACCCCCCTTTGTGTCGCCGACAACCGAGCTAAGGTTAAACACGACTCACCTGGATCTGCTTCTCCGCCTCGGCCCAACAATTGTAAACCCCGCTACTATGTCCTCGTCTGACGGCAACGAAGAAGTACCGTTGCACCGTGCTGGGTCCCGCTTCACCCGACCTGAAGCCAGATCGTACTGTTGGTAACGGCGGTAGGCACGAAACCCTTCGTGGAACTTCTGGACGGTAATTCTGATCTGGGCCGTTCTGGTCTACGCTGAACAGCGAGGTTTTGCCATCCTTTTGTGTTCGAGGCGAATTGTAAGTATTGGCCGAGGAGGGTTGAGGCCGGTCTATCGATTCTAAAGTCGTCAGAACCTGGACTGACCCAATAACGCCGGTTGAGGGGGACTGCATCGTTGAGTGATCGTTGTGAGGGTGTTGATGCGCTTTGACAGAGGAGGTATTGATGACCGAAAGTCGGACTGAACAGGCGGGAGGAAGGGCGGTGCTTCAGTGCCGCAGGGTAACGATGCGGGCGTTTCAGGTTACACACAGGTATCACCGCTTCGTGGTGTTGCGGTGCAGCGAGACGATTGCGCGTGGAACACCAAGACGCTTTTCGGAGCGGTTTTGTTACGGGTTCCAACCAAATCGGGGGAGATATAGCGGTTCTGATGGGGCAAAGGAGTATAGTACTGCCCGAATTTGCCGGGTATGAAGAGGTGAGACGCTCAGAGGATGCGGTGGTCGAGACGTAGAGCAGAATTTGTCAGAGTCGGGGCAAAGATAGAGGGAAAAGAGCGACGAGCAGTGATAGACACCAGTGATGACGAGCAACGAACAAGCTTTATTGACAACACACGACCAACGAACCGTATCGTAGTGAAAAAGTTGCCAGTACGCAGTGGAGGACGACCGAACGTCCCTCAAACCGGCCCTGTATGTACCTCGAGTCTGAAACCCTCAATTTCGAGCGCTCACCGGACAAGGGGACGGCCGGGGGGCAGGCCTGGCTGCTGCCCCACTTATCTGTCAGGTAAGCCATCGCTCATCAGCAGAACAGGATTTCATCCGATCCCACCCCCTTATCTGGGCGAAAAAAGCGAGACCCACGTTAAGCAACACCCGACGCCATGGGGACGGGCGCCCTAATTTCAATTTTTGGAAACACCCCGGTAACACTTTCTGCTTGTTCTGCTTGGATTGCATACATCAGGTATTCAGGGTCGGTGATGGAATGGGGCGTTCCGTAGACTGACGAGGCGGACGATTGATTGTCTTAGATCCTGCGCGGCAGTCAACGACGCGGACGAAAATGCCGGACGATGATGATGCATTTTCATCGCTCGAGACCACATCATTACATGGTTTCCCAATTCTGGGCCAGAACGTGCAAACGTACTAACCTGTCCGCCAGATAATGCCCGCGTCACCTTGCGCTGAGAATGGCATTTCAGGTCCCGGAAAAGACAAAAGTGCCAAGATGAAAATAAACGATTCATGGAAAAAGGGTACCGAACAGCGTCGGAATGAGGCACATGGGGCTTTCATATTACCTAATCCAGCTCGAGGGGACTTTTTTCTGGTGCTTAAATCTGTCCATCTCTTCAGCGCTATTGGTCTGGAAAACGATCTCATGCCGTTATTCATCGTTTACTTGCTTGACACAGCAGAATTCCGCTCGTGTGCGTCCCGCCCTATGTCATGCCTACCATACGCAGCTGCAAGGGATAAAATGCGCAGAGGCCGACAAGTGTATCGGCGGAACGACGGCACGGTGAATTCCAATGGAGGGATTAAGGTGGATGGTGACCAGACAGATCATCATCATCAAGGCCCCAACTGACGTCTGCGCCTGGATTGCTTGCATGACCTGAGCGGCCGCGCAGTGATGTCTGGATCGTTTGTGACGCTTTGTAACGCGTGAATATCCGTGGCGGTCTAGAACATGTCGAAGAAACGAGGATGTCCGGACGTCCCGGCTGCGTCGGCGTAGATCCCACGAATAAACGCACCTCGGAAAAACGAGGTGCAGGGCGGACGATGTTCCGATTGGGATCCTTACCTGAGCCGTGGTTCGGGGGTATGACGCTTTGTAAACATGTCAAGCAATGGTCCCTGATTGCCTAATGTTCGTTGCGTCTCCCGCCAGCCTAGAAGCAGTGTGAGGTTGGGGCAGCACCAGGAGCGATCGCTACAACCAGCGGCGGATCCCGAGATTACTTTGTCCGACTTTCACACTCCGAATATTGTCCTATTGATCTTTTACACACACTCTCACGCATGTCATGCGTATCAGAATGGACGAAGCGAAAGGCGCGGTCCATGACTGTCTTGCATATCGCATGTATCTCCTTTGCTGGGACCGCCCAAATCCTGTCTGCCTACTCTCAGCGCAAAGACCATCGTAAAAGCCTAAACATCCTCAGCAACCCTGCCAAAAGCACTAGCCCCGGACAGCCTTTTCATCTTCACCCCATTCGACTGATCCCTCTGTGCCCTTCTCACTCCATCCGCACGCACCTCCCCTCCCTTTGTTGCCCTAGCTCGACCCCTCACCCCGGTGGTCGTCTCCGAACCGGATGACCGACCTGATCCACCCGACGAAATCGACGTCAAGCTGATCTCACTCGTAGATGGACTGACGAGAACCTCGCTGATACCTGAATCCTTCGTCGACATCTTTCCATGACCTAAATCCTCGGTCGACACCACGCTGCTCGATCTTGACTCATCACAACGCTTCATGCGGTCGCCGATGCCAGGCCGGCCAAGGCTAAGGCCGAGTGAAGAGGATGGTGAAGAAGACTTCCGCTCACGGATAGGGTTGGTCGGAGGGAACTCGTTTTTCGCATCGCTTTTACCCTCTGTAGACTTCTTCACGAAAAAATATGGCAATGATTCATTGGCGGAATAGTATTCGGGAGAGAGAGGCGTGTGGGGTGTCTCCGGATCGACCTCGACTTCGAGCGATTCATTGCGAAGTGGAACGGGAGGTTGTTTGTCGAGCTCCGCTGCGGAGGGCTGGCGAGAGGCGACGGGGGTGGTGGTTGCCGCATCATCATCCGCTTCTTCCTCGTTGGCGCCGATATTCTCAAGGCTGAGATCGTTGGCGGTGCTCTTACCCCTATCACTCTCGACGTCAACGTCGGAGCCATCCATCGTGTGAATGGAGGAAGTCGAGTCGGATCTCTGGACGGTACTCAGAGCTAGATCGAGCTATCATATCAGCAAAGCCACGCTCCCACTCACCTTGGCCTGAATCGACGCAATGCGCTGTGATATCGCATCGACCTTCTCGTCGCCATGTGTCCTATCCGTCGTGCTGGATGTCGCCGGCCTATCACGTCTGTTCTTGTAAGCACCAGGCGGTGGACCCCTCGCTGCGCCCAGCACGCTCAATGTCGACACTGACGTGTACTTCGACATGGTCGACTTGTTGCTGTCCCGCGTGTCGGGTCGGCTACCTTTGCCGAGAACAGCGAACCGAGACAGCGGTGATTCAATCACAGATTCCGTGGGTGTTCCAGGTCGGGAACCATCTTCGCCCAGAATGCCAGCGTATCCCTCCAGAGCGTGGTTGATTTGCGTCTCGAAAAGGTTCATGATCTCTTCCCGCTCCTTCTCCAACTCTTGGATTCTACTCCTCAGCGGGCTCAAGGAGGGAGGATCTTACGATTGATTCATGTCCGACAACTTGCGCATCGCCTCCGCTCGTGCGCTTTCCGTATTTTCAAGCTTCTTCTCCAGTTCAATGTTTGCCTTTGTCTGTTCCGATGCGACTGCGAGCCATTCGTATACTCCTCCAAACTGTTGGGAAAGACTCACTGCTGGACAGCCTTTTCGCTTCGCGCCGCTCCCGGTCAATCTTCAACTTGAGCTCATTCGCCTCGTGGGTAAGCCTGTCCGCATATAGCTCAAATTTTTCAAACTGCTTTCTCCACTGATCTATCAGCTCCCAACAGCGCCAGTGTCGTCGCCACTCACGTGCTCGCCTTCCTGGGTCAACTTTTGAAGTTTACGATTAATCTTGGCTACCTTGACTTCGAGATCGTCACGAGTCTCCACATAGTGCACTATGTGTCAGCTCCGTGGCAAGAGCCATCAAACTAGCTTACGAGCTCTGCGCCTCATCATAGTCTTTGCGAGCTTCTCACCGACGGTCAGTTGAGCCTGCTGTCTCGACATGCCCGATTTGGTCAAGCGCTGTAGCAAAGTCGGTTTCCTTTGCTACGAATCAGCCACAAGACACTATCAGCGCCCGCAAACCTTTTCCAGCATAACGCGGTCGAATGCCTTGACAATTTCGAGGTGCTTGTACCAATTTGGCGCGCGCAGTCTCTCTCCCAAGAATGCGGGACGAACGTTATGTATAACCTTGTTGATGTTTCGGAACGTCCCTCTAGGGTATGTGGCTTTGAACTCCATCGGAATGGACCTGTCAAGTGCTGATATCAGAGACTCGTCGCTTGAACAGGGGCAGCACCCACGGAAATCAGCCCCGAAAGCCGCAAAGATCCGCTGTTTGACTTTTTCGCGCTGAGCTCTTGTCGACAACACCTTGGCGGGAGGGGTTGTGCATGTAATGGTGTTTGTATCGATATCGACGATGACAACCTCGGAGGGGAAGGTGACCATGTACCGGCATTCAGTCGGCATACCCTACAGTGTCAGCCGTGGTGATGAGGTTTGAAAAGCCAACTGACCAGGATATACGGTCCCGGATCTTCGACGATCAAACTTACGTCTCGCTGATAGTCAGTGAACTGCGACGGATAGAAGGTCGTAAAGCAACCCACAGCATGCAACATTGGAAGGGCGATACCGTTCCAGTTTCTCAGGTCGACGAGGTATTGCAACGAGCTCACGCAGACGTTGAGCATTGCAGGGTGTTTCGAGCAGAAAACCACTCGACCAGAGTTTGATAATGCGATCTCCACGTCAGGCTGTCTCTCCCCTGTTGGCTGATCCAGCTCACCTCGATACAGGTAAGAACATGATCGATGTCCAGCGCCTGAAACAGGGGCCACATCTGAAAATCGACCTTGGTGATGCCGGCACTATCAAAGTCCACACCGGGCATGACAGCTTCCACGATGATAGTATCGTCAGCACCCGAGGTGATCGGTATGTGGTAAATCTGGCCTGGTCGCGGAGTGTCATGGTTCAGCGCCCGACACATCTGACTGGCCTATCAGTTCAAAGCTGTCAGGCAAAATCACTCACAGCATGTGACCTTTGGCGTTCTTTTGGTATCGGGTCCACTGACATGAGCTTGTTGCCGCTCTCGCTGATATATACTCACGCTCAGGCGAAGATAGTCTTGCATAAAGTCGTAGATGGGGTGACGCGAAACTTGCATCAGCGAGGGCGATCGCCCAACTCACCCATTGTGATAGCAAACGGCATCCAGAAAATATCGGTGCCGTCCTCCAGAACCCCATCATCGACGACAGAATCGATCAGGCTGTTCCTGGAGTCATCAGGTCTGTTCGACCTTCGTCTCGATGGTCCCTCGAAGTCGGAGTCACTCATTCCCATATCCGTCTCACTGGCGCTCATGTCGGTGTGAGATCCCTTTCTTGACAGAGCCCACGGGATCGGACCCCGCCTCTTGCCGTTATCAACCTTTTCGGCCTGTGCCCGTGGCTTGAGCGTGGAATTGGATCGGAGGGAATCGAGGCGGCCGTTGGCACGGCCTTCTTTGCGTGCTCGGAGCCATCGGAGAATCTTCCCCTTGTCCTTGTCGGCATGTGTCCATACGGTCAATGTCATACCGTGGAACGTCAGCTCAGACGTGGCGGACAGGTTGCGTGCGGTGGCAAGTCCGAGGTCAGGCTGGGTCAGCATCGACTGCGCGGCACCTTCCGGGGAGAGTGTGGACTGTTGGTTGAGGAGAGCGGCGGTGTTGGCGTTTCCGTTATCGAAGGGGGTCCGCGCAACGGCAGCGAGGGTGTCGTGCTTCGGGATGGTAAAGGTGAACGCGTGGCAGGTTGTAGGTGGCTGAAGAGCGTGGTTGATCACCTCGACTGGTCGTCAGCACACGATTATCTCTTGTGGAACAGTATGGACTCACCATCTCGGGGATGGGCATATTTCAGCGTCTTGTGGATGAGCTTTTGCGCTCCATCCGGCCCAGCATCAGGAACCTTGACACCTTGGACACTCTTCGACCTGGTCGTGTCGGTTTCGCTGACATGTGACGATTTGGAATGAACTCTGTTTCTTCGCATTTCAGCGTACAGGTCGTCATTCTTTTGCCCCGAAAAGGCCGAGCCAAGGATGTCAGCTCGCCAGAACAAACCGAGCGAGTCATCGGATGGATTGAGCCCTTGTGTGGCTTCTGTATCGGCCGGAGACCAGTCGGGGTAGTTCTGCTCGTCAGCTTCGTCCTCGAGGCATGATCCAGCTGGGTGTAATGCTTGCAACTGAGGCCCTACTCACCCTCGGGAGACCTGAGACCAGATAGAAACTCGCCAGCTTCGCGTGCGGGTCTAGCCCCAATACCTGGTCCATCCTCGGCTTACTCGCACTTGTAATACTAGCGGAAAAGTGGTTGCCGTTGGTATACCCCATACCCCTCTGCAACATTTCCAGCATCGCTGGTCGATCTCGCATACTCGATACTGTATCTTGCGCTTCCGCATAGGCCTCGTGATCGTGTGTCTCCGGCATTTCACCCAGAATATCAGGGGCGAATGGTGGTCTTCCGCGTGCAATCCTTCGATAGGAGTCAGGAGCAGAGGATGAAGTGTCGTACCCGGTGTCTGCGGACATAGGTAGTTGGGAATGGGGATTGAGGGGTGAAGAACGCATGTTGGCTGTCCCGGCGGCTCGACGAGGTGGGGGCAGAGCATGGAGGTCCGCGTGGGAATTCTCGGGAGGAGATTGGATGATGGGTTGAACGTCTACTGGATATGATGAGGGAGATGTCAATCTGGAAGCTGGTGCGCGATGGTGCCGAGCGTAAGGATGAGTATCAACTGATGGAGTAACGACGATGGGAGTCTGAGGGTTGTGCTCGGGCCGAGTCACAGACTTTTCGCGCCTGTGCGTCACTACTACTTGGTGACTGATGGACGCGGTATCAGGGATATGGCCTGAGCGAGTGGATACTTTGGTGGTGCTGTCTTCGTCGGCGGTGGGATCGTGATCCGAGGTGCCTTGAGCGCGCCTGTCGTAGACCGAACCAGCCTGTCCACTCGTATGTCTCGCAGCTTGATCCGACTGCATGCGATCCGACTGCATGGGGTCATACTCTTCTTTAGGAAGGGCGAGAGAAGAGATAAAAGGGATGGAAGACTGTCTTTGGGGGACTTGGGGAAAGTGCGTGGGCCGTGTCTTGTTAGCCAGAGAGACGGGTGATGGGAAGTGTTCACACGACGTGGCTGACGCGGAACTTTGCCTATCAGACGGACGTTCCGACTTGAGAGGTGTCCTAGAATTGCCCAGGGAGCGGATTGAGAAAGTGCCCATGAGGTGCAATCTTGAGGAATGTGGAGATATCTAGGATTATTGGGGTTCTGTTCTGCCCGTTCAGTCTTTGACGGTAAAGATGGATGATAAGTCGACTTTTTTCGACTCTCCCCCCGGTGGGGGGTCGGTGACATGTTGAATATGTTTGGATTGTGGTGTGTCTGTGGGGAGACGATTGTCCGAGTGCCAGGATCGGGTCCATCAGTGTTTCATCTCGACGCCATGCGGCCGGGTGGCGATCTCTGCGTGGTCCGGGCGCATGGTCCATCATCCCCTTCTTGATCCCACACCGTGGAGCACGCACGCGATGATGGTCACACAGATTTCAGCCTGTTACACCCATCCATCTCATATGCATGTAACGCAAACAACAATAATTCTACGAGCCAGAGTCCCGTCACGCTCACAGAGCACCGTCACATTGCCTGGTCTTCATCCTCCTTCGCCTTGATAGCGGCTAGCTTTTCCCTGAACGCATCAGCCCCTGAAGCCTTCACTCCACATCAATGATCACTCACCGCTCCAGCTCCCGACTTCTATCCATGTATTTGTTCGGATGCGAAACACTTTCATTCTCGCCCAACCCTTCTCCCTTTTTCAACTTGTGCGTGACTTCAAACACACGAGTACACGCTACGTGGTAATGCGACGACTTGACGGAATCTAGAATATCTCGCATATCGGGTGATTGCCGGTCAATGTCGTATGTCTGCGCGAGGAACGTCGTAAGGTTCTCAGGCGAGAAATGACGATATGGGCATCCATGCGAGTCTTGCGTTCCGGGCTGGTTTTGCGTGAGAATCTGTTGACAGCTTGTATAGTCAGTAGTCGTTCTGTGAAGTGGAGATCCGCGCGTACCTCTGTGCGGGGTAGTTTGCTCTTCGGCCCTCCTGTCCGTAACTGTGTCGAATATTGTACTTGTACTCTTTGTTGAACTTGTCGTCGGACATGCTTGCACCGTACATCTTTCTCCAGAATATGAGCGCTTCTTCCAACGGTAGACCGATTCCCTGGTGGTTAATGGGGCACGTATAGCAACACTCACCTTGAGAAAGAGCCCCAACTGCAATCGGCCGAAGTGCTTCATGTGATGATCCCTCTTCAGCCGCTCGTACAGATTCCGCATACACGCCGGGAAGTGTTTTCGTGCGACATCATCAATCATGTCAGCTGTTACGACACTACCAGCCGTCTCGCCTTCTGGCTGGTAGTTTGACGCCGCTATACCGGATAAGAACGATGATGCGAGGTGGTCAATGACCGGTCCTAGTCGTTCGTCCTCGTCCAGCCGAGGCAGGTTTTTCGCCGTGAGCTAGGCGTCAGCTGGCACGAGCGAAAGAAGCTGTTAACTCACTTCGAGAGCTTTCTCCAACCGCGATCCAAAGGCTTGCAAGACCAGACTGATCTGCTGATTCTGCGGTACATACGCCATGCCACCTCTAATGAATACCCGCCGACTCCCAACGAGATCTGGCACAGTGTACCAAGGCACCTTGAACCAACTCTCAGCCTTGAAAGTTTCCTCCTTGTTGCCCCACAAACACCTCTTGAGCTCTTCCGCGTATTTGGTCTTTTCCGCTTCATCCACAATCTGCCAATCGAACTCGAGCGAGCGTAAGAATGCCGCTCGTTCATGTATATCGTCGGTTTCGAACCGGTGTCTGAACAGTGACAGTTCGGATTTTACAAACCGTGTCCGCAAGTCCGGACTATTATTAGTTGCCTTCCTCTCGGAAAGCCGAATGACCCGCATAGATTAAGACGCACCTTCTGCAAAAAGCCAGGCGAAGCACCCAATGCCCTATCTCATCTTTCCGTCTCTCTTCGTCCAAATTTGCACTTCGTGCCGTGTTGCTTGCTAGCGGTAAATGTTGCTTAAGATTCGTAGCGATAGCAGCGTTTACTTGCGCAAACGGCAGGGATCGATGCTGTAAAGATTCGATATGAGATAAAACCTGTAATCGAGCGATGGCAAAAGTCTCAAACTCTTCGAGGGTGATGTCAAGGACTGGTGGTCGGTCGTAGCTATTATCAGCGTTGTACAATCAAAGCTCTGTCGGCGACGCAGACGTACAAGTTGAGACGATATGGCCATCTGCCTGAAGGCTGTTTTGAGTCGATGAGTTTTCGGTTGATCTTCACGTCTAGAGCGGATGATGAGGATGCAGTAGGGACGTTATGTCGCGTAGATGGCTTGAACATGTTGACAAGGTAGCGCCTGGTGTGTCGATGCGAGATATGGGTATGACTCTCGGTGCGTACGCTCTTGTAGATGTCGACGCGCGATCCCAATCTTCGAGTCAATGGAGAGTTCTGATAGCAAAGGTCGGCTGGATGAGGAAGAGAGGTAAAGCCCAATGTCTGAAAGTCGCGTCCGGACGCGTCACCCAGTCCGAGACACGGGATCAAATATCCTTTCCGTCGGAACTGTATCCGACCCATCTCGCTGGAATGACGGTGCACTGTGGCTTTCATTGCTTTGTCCTAATCATCTCGCTCGAGGTGCAACTCACCACCCAAATCATGCGCTACCTGCACATCTACCTGGCAGCTCTCGGGACCCTGTCGCCTACCCACGCCATT
The DNA here is from genome assembly GCA_035773095.1 of Papiliotrema fonsecae. NCBI lineage: Eukaryota > Fungi > Basidiomycota > Tremellomycetes > Tremellales > Rhynchogastremaceae > Papiliotrema > Papiliotrema fonsecae. Next base: position 508,041 of record JAHRBW010000006.1, read on the forward strand.
AGTCATGGCGCAGCGCAACTCCGGGATTTACTCGCATATCCAAAATACGATGTGCAGTTCTTGAATGATCTACCGCTATCACATTCGGATGCAGAGCAAGCAAAGACGATGGGGGTGGAGACGGAGGACGAGTGGTTTGATATAAAACTACAAACTCGGGATCGACGAAGGTTGGGTGACGGCAACGATACGCCGCCGGCGGAGGTAGGTAGATTCACCTTGACCAAGTGATCTTTTGCTAATGGCAGCGACTCCGTCTAATCCCAATGAGCTTTGCTCCGCCTGGAACACACTTATCAGCCGATTATCTGTGTTTGATGCCTTCTGCAAATTCTACCGATAGCCAAATAGTCCGCACGGATCTGGACGAACATATCGAGCTTGATCCCGTCCAGTCTTGGGCCGCGTTATCGCATTTGGAAGGGAAATGCCTTTACTCCAAGCAAGGCTGGTTCACCTATTCGTATGTGATCCATGCTCACACTGCGTTGGTAGCTGACGTGTAGATACTGCCATAATTCAGAGATCCGCCAGTTCCGAGCGGCGCGACACCACCATCCTCATCCTCCTAGCGGACATGAGCCCGAAGAAGATGCGAAATACGACGCTTACACCTTAGGCCAGGCTCATCAACAAGCGGCCACACGCCGATCCAAGTCCGGCAACAAGTCACCTGCCAAAAACAAGGCCAACGCACCAGGAAGCCCACCTAGTAAACTCGACACTGCGCCTGGAACGGTTTCCGTTGGTGAAAGCGCTTCTTCGCGATACCTCGTACAGCGTTGGTCGGATGGAACGACATGCGACAAGACGAATCGGCCGCGTGAGATTGAAGTGCAAGTGCACTGCAGTATGACGACGACAGACGTTATCTATCTGGTCAAGGAAATGGCCATTTGTCAATACGTCATGATCATTCATTCGCCTCATCTCTGCAGCCTACCGGGATTCAGGGCGCCACACGCGGATGTCGAGCCGGCGGGGATCCGGTGCAGGCAGGTGGTCTCGGATGAGGATTTCGAGAAATGGTCGAGCGAGGATCAAGGGGACGACAAGAATCCCACCGAGGGGAGAGAGGCGCAACTGCGTTTGCCTTGGCAAGCTGCGAAACCGACTACGGGGCACGAGGAGAAACACCAGTCATGGGATAAACAGACAGACGAGGAGCCGATAAACGGCCAGAATGATGATCTGGAGGCGTACATGGTGGACGATTTACAGCAATACCTCATCGAAGCGCTGGGACAACAGACCGAAGTGGATGCGGGGAAAGAGGAAGAATTCCTCGTTGTAGCGTTGGAAGAGGACGAAGATGGGACGGTGCATCTGCAGACGGAGACTGTAGATGGCAAGAAGCTCAAGCTGGATGGAGGCGACAAAGAGCAACTGTGGAAAGCGGTGAGGGAGTTTCTGGAGAGCAAAGCCGCAAGCAAGGCAGACAGGGTTGATGCCGATCAAGACGACAACGACAAGAATCGTGTCAAGGATGAGTTGTAATATGCATGTCACGCAGTGCCTCGTTGAGTTCATGATGGCTGCGTCCACCGGCATTCTTGGGCTTTGAAAGTATCGCAATGCGCAATCACGCGTTAGTATTGTGGAGGCAGTTCATGTCAAAAGTGGTTCGGTGTGATCGCTGAGGTGGGGTGTCGACGATGTCGTTGAGTGGTAGACGACCAACGTGCCGTGCGACCGCAAAGTCAATAACGTTCGTTGATGATAGTGTATTACGCCATGATGCCTGATAGCGACACCGAAGCCATCACTGCTATTCGATCATTCGTGCCCTCTAGCTGTCCGCTTGTCTCCCATGTGATGTCGACTGTCCCACCCTGACGCCATGTATCGCTCAGTCAGCTAAACCCACATCAGTACACGCGGTTCCCAGTTTCAAACCCGTTCGACAGAAGGTGATGAGTGTCATGACGTCCCTAATAACGAACATCCGCGACCTCTACAAATGTCGTTATATCCCGCTCCCTATCGTCTAGTACACCGTGCAAGACTTAAGCCGAAGCCTTCTTCTCCTTGACGTACGCCTTCCTGACGACATCCCGGCGCGACCTCTTGGCGAGTTGGATTTGGAATCGCTCGAAGTCGTTCGAGTTCTGGCATGAGTGGTATTCTAAGAAACAACATAGAACGTAGTCGACGTACCTTTCGGACTTGCCTGGCAGCGAGCTTCTTGGCCCATCCGCTGGACTCCCACTTCTCCAAAACACCGGCCTTCTCGAGCGCCTTCTTGATGGCACCGGATCCGGCACCACGGGGGAGCTTGGAGATGGTGTAAGGGGTGAGGATGAGGTGTCGGTAAGGGAATTGTTGACGGGGGACAGAGGTGGTAGGACCGTCGATCAGAGCCTGATGATCAGTTTTGTGTATACACGGATCGACAGCGCTTCCAACGTACCCGGTTGTGGTCAATGATCTCGGCGATGATGGCGAGCTTGCCGGCGGAAGGTCCGTCGTTGACAAGGACGACACGGCCGACCTCGACGAAACGCTTGAAGGTAGATGGTTGCTCGACCTAAAGGTCAGTCATGCTTCTTTCACGCCTGTTTGTTTCGCAATAGCCCGCTCCCCCTCTTCGTTCACAATCCCAGCGTATTGTCCTCTGGCCATACGCTCCGTTCCTCCGTATTCCGATAACCGCATATGCTCCTCATCCACCTTTCCTATCCCAGTCCCATCTCTAGTCGAGCTTGTCATCCACGTTCTTCCTCTCCTGATCCTCATTTATCCAACACCGAATATCGCCTGGCCGCAAGTAAATCCACTGGCCAACTCACGGGCATTTTTATATTCCACTCCTTCAGCGACTGGTTATGAAAAAGGGAAAGGTTAGTGTTGACGGATAGAGAAGAGCTCGAGGTGGTACAAACCTCGAATTCGACAGCGAGGGACCGGACAGGGCGGAGGGAGAGGGAGGCGGGAGTGGCACTCGAGAAATCAGCCGGAGAATTTCGGCGTTTTGGCGTTAACACCGATATGAACGTTATCGCCGAAAGTGTTTGCCACCCGATTCACAGCATGCACCCTTTCAACAGCTCTCTCTGTACCGTGCATGCGGTATGAGCGCGGACACAAATATCTACGTCCGTGTTGGGCATGCTGCATGACGTCGCCTGGTCACTGGCAACAAGTCTTAGTCGCTCATGCTATAGCTCTGGCTTCTTTGTAACAAAATCATCTGTGGACCAACGCACCTCACACGCTGCAACCATGCTCAGCCTTTGCGCGCATTGTCACATACAAAGCTCATCCCGTCTAGTTCATTTGATTCAAGCAATGTCGGTTTGCACGTGATAGCTTTACTCCGCCCAGATGCACCAGACTAATGCGTCTCGACCCAGGTGCTTCCTCATAGCAGCTCCCATAGACACCGTTCCCTACTTGTTGCACCACATGTAATCATTCGAAGGCCCACAGCCATTTTAGACAGCCATCGCTCGTGCAATGCAGCCAGGATATGGAGGATGGAGAGGGACCTCTAGCAGATGGAACCAAACATCTCAAGATTAGCATGACGTAATCCGCGTCACCTCTTGAAATCGCCAGTCCAGTCACCTCACTCCGCTCATTCATATCTGAACAAAGCACATACCTTCTACAGTGGCATGGTAAGTGCTCTTCAAAGTGCAAAAGTAGCGAAACACAGCCTGATAGCTACAGACTTCTAGACCGCGTCGAGCTGCTGCTGCGAAAGCAAGAGCCAATCGAGATCCCGATGCCGACCCGGACTTCTTAGCGCTTTCAGCCAAACAGCAACGAGCAGTCGACAAGGCGTTCGAAAAAGGTGTGAGGGCTTCAGGAGGCAAGAGAACCAAGAAGGCGAGGGTCAGCGCAAACGATCGAGCGGGGAGCTCGGCTGCGAATGCGGACGGCGAGTTTGTGGACGATGGTGGAGGGTTCGTCGATGACGGAGGTGGTTTCGTAAATGACGGAGGTGGATTCATCGCGGACAACAATGACGGCGGAGGAGGGTTTATCGCAGACGACGATGATATGGGAGGAGGCTTTGTCCCGAACGATGAGGATGGCGATGCTGGTGGATTCATCGCGGACGACGATGACCCCGACATGGGCGGCTTCGAGAAGGACGTCGAGGGGCCCTCGCCTTCTGGACCATCAACCGCATCGCAGCCTGCCCGAATACCACTTCGAGTGATCCCTGGCCTGCTCGGCGCGCTGGGTTTGCCCGTGGACGATGATGTGCTGGCTGTGTTCAAAGCCTCTGCTTCTGGCTGGGACGAGGAGGGCGACGACACGTCGTTACGCCGGCGGAAACGCGGGGAAGAAGAGCAAACGGGGGGTTCGGTTAGTCGGAGAGACTTTCGAGCGGTATGCGCGGCTCTCATGGGTCCAGATGATGGAGGAGATGGGGACGACGGCGGAGAAAGCAGTTCGAGCGGAGAAGACGCGTTCAAGCTGGACGAGGAGGAAAACTCGGATTCGTCGTTATCGTCCGCCTATTCTGCACCGTCGGACTCGGGGAAGGGGAAGGGCAAGGGGAGAGCTACGGCCGGACGAAGAGGAAAGAAGAACAGAGATCTGGAGGAGGAAGAAAAAGTCAAGTTGTCCGGAAGGCAGAAAGAGATGGTAGGCGAGTTGTGGAGAATGATCAAGCCTAACGCGGGGGAAAGAGGAGCGGGCAGCAGGGTGCTCAGTAGGGATGAAGTCAAGCTGGCTGTGAGGAACTTGGGGGAGATGTGGAATGACGAAGAGGTGGGTCGTGGGCGTGACAGAGCTGATGATAGATTACCGATATGGTCAGCTTGTTTTCGACCCAGCATGAAGGTCGAGGGTTGTCTTATGACGATTTCAGCCAGATCATGCTTCGTGCTGGGTTGATATAGAGGAGGTTTCCTCCGACCAAAGCCGATTTCAGCACGCCATCGCTAGCCAGCATTTCAGGCCGGCATGGGAGCCTCAGGCGGATGTCACGCCGCGTGATAGCCATGTTCGTTGTCGTACTCGCTGCTGAAACAGCGACGGTGTGCACATGCATAGCACTCAACGACAAAGTGCCGTACCGAGGCTGCTCCATTATTAGCCTACTGGTCGGACAGACCATAGATGAACGCCAGCTCGTTTTTGATGTCCTCGATATTGTGGCTGCTCGTGCTGCCCCCAGACTCGACAGAAGGATCATAGAGTACGATACTGTAACTCCATCGGCGGGGCTCATGTTCTCGAACTGGATCACACTCACCTTCCATTTGTGCTAATGACCCCATATGCATAATTCGGTTTCAACTTGTTTGAGCTTCCGCCCTCTCGCTTGGTCTGGAATACCAGAGGTGGGGCGCTCAGCCCGACATCCTCCACTTTGACCGTTTTGGCAGGTACACCGTTCAACGCGGTAAAGGCGTCAGGGACGGGTATCGACCTCAACTGACCCAGGTTCGGATCGACTGGCCAGCCAGCTTGCGCCAAGGCGTAAGCAATACTTTGTGGCCAGCTGGTTCATCAGCCCAGTCGTAATGGATTCCAGCCTACATGAACGCGTCAGAATACGTCTTCACGGCGTCGATTGCCGCAAATTGCACGGAGATCCGAGCGGCCGAGGCATTGCCCTTCTCCCCCGGTTTGTTGACTGCGACAATACAGGAAGTATCGGTGATATCGGCGAAGATCTTGGCGAGAAGTTCTGTAACGGACAGAGCGCTCATCACCGCTCCGAGATTGACACCGGCAGGGTTGTCTGTTGCCTCAGTGGTGCGCACATGGATGACGGCGGTAACGGCCAAACGTACTGGACGAGACCCTGACGTTTGAGTAAGTAATGTTCAGCATGGCCCTATTGCCCGTATTCTGGCTCTGACGGGTAAACAGAGGTTTCGTGGCGACAACGCCTGGCCAAGTCAGCTTTACTGACGAGATACCTTCCCGGTTGCAATTTACCCTGGGCCACGAACGCGGCCAGGATGAAGATTGTTAGACGTATCATGAGATGGGGGGAACAATAGGTGAGGGTGCAAGTAGCGTTAACGGTCAGGGACGGTCAGTCATAAATCCACATACTACTAGTACCCTGTGTCCGCCGTCTCGGAGTCTGGCCTCGGGGAATAGCGTGAAAGGACCGCACCGCCAAGCCACACAAAGGTGAAAGGACACCATAGGGGGGAAACGTTTCGAACGCATCTATGCTATGGAACGGCAAAAGAAGGGAGATCGCGCGTCCGATCGGGAGGTCTGATCGACAGGTCGTGCTCTCCAGCCTGAGGCGTGTCGCATACCAAGCGCAACACCTGCTCGTCTGGCTGGACTCCGACTTGAGTCTTACGAGTGGTGTACCACGTAGCAGCGAGGCATTGTTACATTTCTTCTTCGCGATAATCTTCTTCCTTACGACATCTTTCTCTGTAATAGTCTTCTGGCTTATCTTACACCTTCTGCGCCTCCGCCTACACAACTGTATACAGCGGCATCATAAATGTCCGCGAACTTCCTCCCACTGCTCAAGACGTGATCCGATCACAGGTCATAAACGACTCGGCCACCGATAAAGGAGAATCTGTAATTCGCCTGATACCAGTTCCTGAAACTCTTCCTCTCCGCGATACTCGGAATAGTCGCGTACGATCCCCCAATCTGACAATTAGCTCCCTGATCTCTTTGATATCAGCACTCATCGACTCACCACTACGTAATGCTTGTTGTCGAAAAAGTCGGAAGAGTATCCGGGGTAGATAACGCTCGGAACGTATCCTTCTGGGGCCTTGAACACAGAGTCCGTCCACTCCCAGACGCCTCCGTTGTGGCCATGTAGGATACCTCCAGCCGGGTCTCGGGACGAGTTGACAGGCCTAACGTGAGCTTGTAATCTGGGAATGCTCGCAGATGCAACGTACGGTACGACATGCCAGTTCTTGAAGCCAACATTGGCAAGTTGGCCGGCAGGCCTGGGGCCCTCTTCGCTCTCCCATAGAAGCCTCAACTCCGCTTCGGTCGGCAAGCGGCCTCCCTTGCTCTTGGCGAAGCTATCAATCTCGTTTTTGCTCGCCATCAAGGGCCACTTTCCAGCGACCTCGAAGCTAACGGGACCGTACAACGTCCTGACCTGCCATTCGCCATCGACTTTCTGCCAGCTGGCAGGAAGGGCATCGACATCCTCGAAATCTGTGCTGATCGACTTGAGGAAGGCGAGGTATTCTTCGTTGGAAATAGGGAGCGAGTCCACTTTGAAACTGTCGACCTTGACAGCAATCTTTGGGTGCTCAATATCCCATCCGAGCTCGTGGGTCTCCCAGCCTTGCGGGCCGGGGAATTTTGCGTCTTCGGCCTCAAGATCGTCATGACCGATCTCGACAGTTCCTGCGGGGATGTTCAAGACCTTGTTGGGCATCCCTCGAGCTTCTTCGTTCCATCGTCGGGCGAGCGCGCCCCATTGAGGCGCCGACACGGCAGAGGGCGCCCGAGTGAGCGGCGATTGGGCGAGCATGTAAAGCAGAGTTTCCGCGTGCATCGCTTCGTGCTCATAGGTCATAAAGAGAACCCGACCAACGTTGCGTGAGAACGACATCTTGCCTGCGGCAACTTGATCGTAAATCCCCTTGAGACGGAGACGGACTCTGTCTCGGAAACCGAGGATTTCTCCGAGAGCCGGCCAGTCGGCCTCATTGGTAGGGACTTCGGAGTGAGACTACAATGAGTATGTGATGTCGTCAATAGTCACAAGGCTCACGTGAATCTGCGTCGGATCATCAACGTCTGGGTCGATACCGCGTTCAAAGATATCTTTGAACTTTTCTGGTTCTGTATGAGTCCCATTGGTCAATCTTGTAAGATGGATGTCGAGGAAGGTAGGACTGCTGTCAGATTCGATCGCAACAGGCGACCTACATGTGACCGAGATAGAATAGGCAGATGTGCCTCAAGTCGATGGGCTTCTGGTGGAGCATCTCTTGGGAGACCATGTCGAGTGTGATGCTATGGATCAGCCAAGAACATTGCTTCAGCCAGCACGTACTGGTCCCATAGCTTCCACAAGGCGCACCACTCATGCCACTTTGGAACACCCTCCGCCTTGTCCAGCACGGTCGAAGTCATGTTGGTTGGGATAGTCTCTGTAAATCGGACAGATGGTCGTTCCAGCAGCCAGAGTCTGTATTCCGAGTTGGGTGCTTTCCACGAGTTTATAACGCGCAGATCAGCTTGATCGAATAAGTCGAGAGCTTCCTGTGGGGAGTACTGCAATATAAGCGATTGCTTCCCTTGTGCCCGCAGGAATGGGGAAAAGTATACTTGCTTTGTAGCTCCACTCGATGTTCAGAAGCTCGTCCTTCTCCAGAGTGACGTCTTGGCCCGAGTTTGGAAGATGTAATGTCTGCGTTTCCTTTGACCTAAAGTAGGCTTCGTGACGACCTGTTTGTCTCAGTGCTGATCATGGGGGATATCTTTTCCATCCTTTGTTCCAACGTTGATCCACGAGGCTTTCAACTAGCCGGGGGTGATCAAAGGAGGGGGCGGTTGAGACATACCGAGGACTTCGTTGTATCTCCCCACAAACTCGACTCCTGGATCCTCTTTCAGACCAAGCTCTTGTCTAACAACGTCCCAGCCGTGTTCCTCAAATGCACGTGTGTGTCCACTAGGGTCGTTGTAAGCGACTTCGACCTTTTTACGCCCCTCGGGTCCTATAGCAGGACGGCCGTCGAGACCAATGAGAAGGGTGTCGCCTCGTCGCAGAGGCAGGCTCTTGAGGAACGGCGCAGCCGATTCGCGTTCAAAGTTTCCAAGGGACGAACCGAGGAAGACGATGTGCAAAGGACGTTCAGAAGTCTCGGTGCTCGTATTGTGCTTCGACGGAGGCGGAGCATGTGTAGGGCGTTGAGCATGCATGTGTGTGTCGTCCTCGCTGATGGGTGACCAAGTGCCAGACGAGGACAAGGCGTCATTTCCACAGTGGTTCTCATCCGAGCCGTCGGTGATGGCGCTGGGAAGGGGACTCGGGTCGACATGGGGTGTAACGAGTTGATCGCTAATGTCACTCTTGTCGCTTTGCGGAGAGAACGGCGGAGACCGATCAGACGGTTTCTCCCGAGCTCCCGGAGAGATAAGAGCGTCAGACTCGAGATTGAGGTCGGCGATGGAGGAGGACGGGGAACTGCCGCGTAGAGAAGCGAGCTTTCCTTCACGGATCAGTTGTAATCCAGCTTCATAGTCGCCGTGTAGACCGATACACTCGACTTTGCCCTTTAGACTGTCTCCGAACGCTTCGTCCATTTCGCCGAGAACGCGATCGAGCTCAGGGAAAGAGAGATCAAGGGGGTGGTATGTGATGGGAGCGGAGGAGGAAGGGGGAAGGGACGAAGCGAGTCCGGAGAGGAGATGACCCGTTTTGCGTAGAGCTCTGCAAAGCGTCAGTCACGATCTGTTTATACAATCAGATGAATCAGAAAACCGAATCAACTCACCCAGCTCCTAGCTCGACCACATCATATCCTCTCTCAAACCCACCACCGAGTCCCTGCTCTCCATTGACCCCGCGGTTCCACTTGCCGACCTCGGTGTCTCCCCATTTGGCCTCTCTCCAACGTTTCTCGGGCTGCCTCTCGCTATGATATCGCTCGTTCTTCTCCAAGGGAACTTTCCCGAAGCCCATCGAACGTGCGATCTCCGCTCCGTGCGTTTTCAGCAGGTTTAGCTCGTCCTCGAACAGGTAATACTCAGGCGCATCAGCCGTGATCTTGTCGTATAACCTGGCGCTTAGCTCGCAGCACATGTTTCAGGCGGAAGACCCACCTTAGACCTTGTTCATCATACAGCACAACTGTTGGAACACTCCGTTTGAACGCCCATTGTCGGTCTTCGGGCGTGTCTCCTGGGACGGTCACTTCGCCGGTTCCCAGCAATGCAGCTTCGATCTGGTCTTTTAGACTTGCCGAGTCTCCCGCGGAAGAAGGTATCGCGGGGAGAGTGTGTATGGTGGGTGACATGATAAGGCGTTTGATACAGGGTAGAGCTGATGTATAAGCTCGATGCTGCTTCGGTCGGTCAGATCATGTTCCGTGCCGAACGTAATGACCGGGCATGCAGACGCTGCCAATGGCACTCACATTGTCTTGGTCGTCAAGCAGCTGTTCTTCGAGAAAGGAGAAAGCTGTATATTGGACGGGATGTATGGATAGATAACTGGAACACTTGATATATGCAGTCGGGTTGCCAGCAGGGATGGGTATCCCCATAGGCGCATCCGGGGAGGCTTCACGACGTCACTCGGATCGATTCAGGAGATTCCGTCTATTCGGAACAAGTCTCTCGTTATCGATAGTAACACCTGACCTTAATCATCCCTAGCTTTTCCCCCTTTTCCTCTCGAGGTAGGTCTCTAGCACCCTTGTTTACATCAGACTCTGGCATAGCATGTGTCCTTTTGCCAACAGAGAATGTGGATGCATGGACACGTGAATTCCTTCTTTGCTCCGGCGTGGCTGTCTTCACTCTGTCCGCTGTGATCTCTCATGGCTTTAACAGTATGTATCCCTTAGTCCACCTCAGACTCAAGACGATAACAGACGGCGATGCATCCGAATGACTCATACGCCGGACAGCCCAGCAGTGGCCGAGTGCCCGATACACGTTCATTCGACGTGGCCCATGGGACCCGGCAAGATGAACACCCGGGCTAAGCTAGAAGCGCCACAGATCCGGGGTCCCCCCATTGACGGAACCATATCTATTGTTTACAATGTCGATCTTCATTCAACTACCCCTTGCTGTGTGCTCGACGACCTCGTTCATTCATCACTAAATGCATCAAAACACATCCTTCTTGCGTGGAATTGACTTTAGTAGTCATTGATATCACACTCACAAGCGACTGGCCATCTGGACAAGCAATACTGCCTCTGTCCGACATCCCCCGTGACCAGTTCAAAGGCTGCCTTCGCGACCGGATCATGTCTCTTCCTTCGCCATCTCAACCCCTTCCCAGCCGATTCTTCGAATCGATGGAACCCGCCGAAGATATGGTCAACGCGGATCAGCCTCTTTTGTCATCTGCTGATATTCGCGCCGATCCCATCCTCGCTGCTTTGGCCAAGAAACAGCGTGATCCTACCGCCGCTCCGCCATCAAACCATACATTCGAGGCCCGGCCCGCTCCTACGGGTATGCGAGACAATGTGGGGCCTAGGATGACCAAGTCTGCAGCTCTACGTCAAGGTTTACCATGGGAAGAGATACCTAGAGCCAGACCTTCCGTCGTCGGCACTAATGGGGCGCGCCCATGTGGTGCACTCCCGGGTCACAAGAGGGCCAGTCTGAGCACGGTGAGTGCTGTCAACCTGATGAAGGAGCTATTCTGATTGGCAGAATATCAGATCTCTCGCCGCTCCTGCTGTTGTGCCTCGCCAGACTAAAGCATCTCAGCTTCGAACGGGGGAAGCAGTTACAACCGTGCCTTCCATCAGGCGTGATGCTGCGACTGTTCTTGCGGACAACAAAGCCAAGGCAGCGGAAGAAAAGCTCAGAAGACGGGCGAGTATCGCTGTACCGGCAAGTCTGAGCGCCCCTCAGATTGTAAGTTTGGCTGTTGTATTCGCTTGTCCTGCTGATATCAGGCCCCGCGCGGTAACCGTTCCTCAGAACTCAGAGGAGGAACTAAAGGCACGGCCGTTGGGACTGTCTCGTCTTTCAGAGCACAACCTGCGCTATCGCCGACCACCTCAACGAATGTGGGCTCTCTGCCAATTCCCACCGAGAAGAAGGATGAGAAACTGTCCAAAAGAGTCAGCGTTGTTGGGATGGTCAGATCGTTGAAGGAGCCCAGCATTGTAAGCCGTATGTACATACTTGTCACTGAGCGACAGCAACCTCGACTCAACAAGACGACCATGTTACGCGCTCCAGCTGCTCCGGCATCGAATGGTCCCGCTTCTACCGCTGCATCTATCTCGACCGCAACGACTGCGATCCTCCCTCGACCTAAACTTGCCCCATACACGTCTTCCCTGTCTCTCGCTACAAAGCCTGCTCAAGTGCCAGATGGCAAAACTGCTCTCGGCCCAAGACCCACAAAGTCGAGCCTCCTTCGAGCAGGCCTGGGAGCCAAAGTTCAGACTCGCTAAGAATCGACTAAATGACCGAAAGGAAGGGGATTGATAGTGCGATCCGGGCTGCTGTGGATCTTTGGGCGATCGAGGATAGGCCGAAATACGGCAATGACGAAACGTTATGCATATACGACAGACGATATACCTTACGAACGATGATCGCGATGAGCTCTATTATGGAGATATAACTATGGATACCTATGATTTGGCGTCCTGAAAGGCATTTGCTCGAAACGATGGGTCCCCTGAAGCAATAATCTCTTGACCACACGCTACTGAGTTTCCCCCCCCTTAGAAGTTGAACCGAACAGCCGTGCCCGCTAGATGCTGCTTTTGAAAGGAGCACATCTGTAACCCCATTGACTAACGGCTGTCATAACCCCTGTGGCGGCATCTTTCCCCCATCTTCTCCCAGAATGACGCGATGACGCTAGAAGTGGGCGTCAGACAAGTGAAGATCACAGAGATATCATTGACTGCCCGTGTTCTACCTCAAAAGTCGAGACAATGAAGAGTCGTCGGCTCCGATACGATTGATGATAGTAGTCCGATTAACGCTTCTTGGTGATCATGTCGTTGACAGGCTCGCATGTTGGTGCATTGTGATTACACTGAATGTACTCCGATCGACGTACGTAACGTGTCCTGACGAAAAGCACGCACTGACAAAGTGAGTCTTGAGCCATCTTGACGTGCAGCCTAGAGGGCTGACCCCGCCAATAATGTCAAGTCAGCGGCAAATGTCAGCGTAAAAGGGCGATTATCAGTAGCTGTTGGTATGTTGTTAACCTGTTGATGGGATGCTATACGCGTCACATACGCGATGACTGACACTTTGGAAGCTCACAGCACATGCCCGTCAGTATGGGAGCAATGGGGTTGCCTGATACGATCCGACACGTGCAATGACACGCCGAAACACCGGTAAATGTATTCCAAATTCCTTGTGTGTGGCAAAAACGATTACGAATGTCGATAGGCTGAGTGGGGCCAGCTCACACTTTCCTCAAACGGCAATTTATTGATTTTATGCTGACTGATCCCCTATCCCTCCCTCCCTCTGCCATCGTCGCCGTACGAGTCGCTTCCATCGTCATGTCAATCACATTCCTTACCTACATCATCGATTGACTCTTCACATTAAAAGGTCACACCGACAACCTTCGACAAGAACGGATATCACCTATCGACCGTTCGATACTTTCTTCCATCTATCGACTACCGAATATCCACGAATATCGATCACAGCGGGCAGATCGGCGTCCCCCTTCCCCCCCTACTCTCGCATCAAAACGGACAACAACCTCGAGTCACCGGTCTCGATACAAATTGCACAATCGCTACGCTCTACCCAGCAACCAGATCGAGAAACCTCAACAGCATAGATCATCCTTTCATCTTGATCATTTCTTCAAGCGTGACTCTCACCTCTTAAATCCGAACAAACCAGTCCACGACAATCTCCTTTCACCATGTACGACCTTCCCGAACACCTCTCTTCGCTCAATGCGCTTGCTCCTTCGCCTTCGAGCCTCCCTGTGATGGACCAATCTGCCGAAGACGCCGTATGGAACTATCTCAACACGGATGAGCTCTTCCGCAACTTTGGCGTCCAGCCCTCCGAATTGCAGCAGAAGGAGGAGACTGCGGAGAAGGAGGAGAAGAAGTCGACCGCACCTTCCGACCTCAAATCTTTCATCGAGCAGTTCGCCGCGGAACAGCCTGCGTTCAACAACGACTTTGCCATGTCGATCCCTTCGTTTGGTGCCTCGACTGAGGCTACTCCCGCTGGCATTTCCACGGCAGATATCATGCCCCAAGTACCCGCCTCGCCATGGGACGCATCATACGAAGACGACCGACCGTCTGGAGCTAAACGACTCAAGTCGATCGGTGCCCAACCCGCCGAGATCGAGGAGGAGTGAGTTGATCATTGCGGTGAACCGCCGTTTCAAGGCTGACGTACTGTAGCAAACGAAGACGGAACACAGAGGCTTCTGCCCGATTCCGGGCCAAGAAGAAGGAGAGGGAGCAGAAGCTCGAGCACCGAGCCAGTATGTTTGACCGAACAACGTTGGCAGAACTCCGCTGATACACTCTGCAGAAGAGCTCGAAGCCCAAGTAGCCCAGTTGTCCGCGGACAAGGCATCTCTGGAGAACGAGAACAGGCTGCTCAAGGCCATTGTTCTCGGTGGAAGCGGAGGACAATCAGGAGACGCATTAGCTCAGCTGGCGGGCAAGCGTAAGCGAGAACAGGTCTGAAGGAGTATCGGAAAGGTAGAATGAAGTTAGAGTTTCCAGTTGTCTTTGTCTTCGTCCTCAACGTTGTCTTGCAGGCAGTAGTGTAATATTATGCAGGTTTTCAACAATCCCCAGATCGTGTTTTCGCATCTGGGCGCTCGCATCTGGGCGTGGCAGTAAAAGGTGAACCTCAATCAAATATGAGGTGTCATGAGTACTGCTTTCGACCTGCTCATCACGCAGCCCCGTGCTATCATGTGTACATGTTTCGTAAACAGCCGCCTTCGTCTCCGGCCGTCTGAGCCTACACGAAGAGAAGATATGGGCGAGCAGCGGAAGATGCAGAGGTACGGTAAAATGACGCCTCGGGATGTGTGGCACTGCTGCTTTATTACTCCCATTGCTCACCTGAACAGGCGTAACCTTGGTGTTCTTCCTCGACACTGAACCGTTTGGGCTCGTTTGATCACAGTAGAACCGTCCTTACTCTCGCCGCCCGAGACCGATGGACATAGGTAGACAACCCCCGGCTTAGTAAGCTCTGCAGCTCCCGCCTTCGATAGAAACCGATCGATTGTGTCACAAAGTAAGCCTCCTTTCACGCCATTCTGATACCCCTCGGGCTAGCGGGGAGGGGGGGGGGGGGGGCGGGCTGGCAAAATGGCAGCCAGCCAAATGATTCCCCGCTCGCTCGCATTTGGTGAATGGTCGATCACAACTCAGCGGTATTGGAAATGGTGAGAGAGTTCAAGCGAGAACCATCATCCGTTCATGAGGTACTCCGTGAACTTGCGTAGTGGAGCCCGACGTCGATCGAGACCGAAGGTGCATCGTGTATCGAGTACACGCCAATTGGCAAAGGTGCGAGCGCAAGCGTTTAACGGTAAAACCTATAAGAAGGCGCAGAGATGGGTTGACAATCTTACCATACTCGCCACTTCTTTCTTTCCCGCCTGATCATCCTGACTTCCACTGCCTATTACGACTGATACCGAACAACCCATGTCTGACATACCGAAGAAGATTAGAGACCGATCTCAGCGGGCATTGGATTGGTACTGGCGCGGCGGCGTATCTTTACCATCTACGGGGGAACGCACCGAAATCCGCTACGTCACTAGTGGCGATCCACCCTCCGACCACCCGCCCGATCGGGCACCGTTCAGCATGCCCCGTGAACGTCGCGTTCCACCTAGTGTACGCCCCGACGATCCTCGACGTAACGCTGGTGTCGATTGGGACGACTACAGAAGGTACAGCCACCTATCTACTGCCTCGAATCATCAGAGAAACGTTGTTCAGCCGTACTACGAAAATATGCGTGCTAAACAGGAAAGGGGGCCGAGTCAGGGCGGATGCGTTCAGGGACATGTCTCAGCCAGCACCACTACCTCTGGCTATGGACATGCTTCTCAGCAATCATCTTATCCTCAAGGAGGCTACAGCCGGCCACAAGAATACCCCGCTTCTCAAGGGGTCCAAGCTTACCAAGGAGGAACCAACTATGAGGGATATACAGAGGGGCGAGAGACCGGGGGGTGGCAATCTCCCACTCAAGCTGATACTCAGGAGGCGTCTTGGTACGACAATGGAGGCGACGAATCTGAGGGAGAAGAATCAGTTCGCGACGACCGTACGATGGCCTCGCTGCGAAGGGGCCCTAACATTCGCTTCGACTGGGACGTTTCTGAGGAATTTCAAGCCTGGAAGCGGTCGCAGTAGGCAGATGAAGCCCTGTTGTCATACATGGGGAGCCTGTGCTGAGGATTGATGAGTAGGGCACGATGAGGTGGGAAGCGTCGATGGGCACGTATGCCTCTTAGTCAATGTGTGCGTTCGCCACAGGCGAAAAGGTCGCATGGAACTTGGAGAGGATACTTTCCGAAAACATATCTCTGCATTTGCGCCATTGACCTGACTTATCGCTTGAAACGTTGGTCCCGGTTTCGGATCTCCATGTTCAGCGCATTCTCACACACGGTGATGCTACCGGGGGTCTGGCAGTTTTGCGCGAGTGACATTGTAGAACTGCGCGAGACTAGAATCCTCGATGTGCCATGACGGCCAACTTCCCGTCTTGACTGCGAGCGAGATCGATACACTTCGCCGCTGCATGCCTAACTCGATGCTTGACATGCCCTCTTTTATCAACAAGGTTAGAGTGCCACCGACAAAGCTGACCTCCGCTCCATCCGTCTTCACGACCCTTTATCGATATCCTTTGTCGATATCTCCCTTGGTATGTCAGAGGGGATGAAAAGAGTAACGGTTTCTTCAAAGTGCTGGTCGCGCAGCTTGAGCAGATTACATGGCATTGGTCAAACTCGAACATGACAGAGTTTCTATGTTCAGCCCCTTTGAGATATCCAACATGAGGTCCATCCGCATCTTCTTCTTGGTCGCACTACCAAGTAAGTCCTCCGGGCTGTTCGTTGGTGTAGCCAAGGATTGATATAAGGCTTGGTCTGCGCGGCCACAGTTCCTCAAAATTACAAACCCTTCGCGCTCAAGGACAATTTCATTCACTTCAGGGATATCAGACTCTTTTCGTATAATCGTAACTCATGTGATAAATGTCCACTCTGGCTGAATGTCCAGAGAACCAAGCTGGCGTGAACTTTGGGGCCGTTATGGGCTGCTACGCAGATAATCAAGGCGATCACATGATGATACACTCGAGCAGATCTGGGAGCCTACAGACAGTAAAGTCACCAACATGATCAATCAGTCGACAACCTTTGATGAGGGGAAGCTGCCAAAGACTACATTGTGGAGCTTGATGAAATTGACAGCTTTTGGTGGACAGGTTACTCGTAAGCGGCTGTACCTACTAAGGCTACGAGAGGTATTCGCCAAACTGATCGCAAACTGGCCAGGTGCAGTCGCCAATGCCGTCTACCAGGCTGGATATCCGGCTCCGGACAATAAGCTTGGATCGATGTAGATAGAGGAAGATGCTGTGCGAGCCATCATAGGCAAAACCACGAAATTGCTCTTCGATCGAACAGGCAATTCGGACCCTGATGCGGAGCTTCGCATGTTTCCTGATGATGGCGACTTCGGAGCCAAACCCAGATTCCTACAAACCGGGAACCGCTCTCAAGGCAAGCTAAAGTCGAACTACGCGTACAGCATCGTTGCCCTGATGATCGATGGCAAAACGTAAATACAGGGCTGTAGATCCTGTGACCGGCTCAGGGGTGTTTCGCCTGTGCCTGACCTACAGGATGTTCTTGTACCATCCGGCGTCAGTTTCAAAAGGGAACTACTCTGGCGTCGAGATGAGGGACGTTGAAGATTAGATCGCGTACGTCTTTGCTGTCAACCCGTAGGGGAACCCAGCGTGGCATGTCCTCGGCTCGACCGACTTACTCCTTATACTACTCTACGATCATTAAACATTGCCGTATATATCGCGCTGTCCATGGAGCAGGTGCTCGTACCGTGTAAACTCAATCCGATGTCATCAGAAATGCATGTAGCCTGTGTGTAGATCAAAGCAACAGAGCTGTCATCCGTTGCAGTCGAATCAGACCTATACCTATGCCCTTTCGTGCCAAGTCTCCCGACTGAGTATTCTCACCCCGGGTTCCGTGCCTCCCCATTCTAGGGGCCTCTTTTCCTCCTCTGCAGCTATACTAGCTGCTTTGCTGGACTCGAGCTCGAGCACTCCCGGAAGCTCTAGGACGACATTGGCAATGACCGTACTGAAAGCGGGCTGGTGCGGCGCGAAACGAGTAAAGTGGGGCGGCGAGTTGTATGCGACAGTCGCGGCGTTGATCAGGCTGAAGTTTAGCTCGATGTGAAATAGCTTGTCAGTCGACTTACACATCAGAAGTCAAGCCCTTAATTGGCGAATGTGAACTGCGGAACCGCTGTACATGAGTTGATATGCCCCCCAACTGGCCGTATACTCACGTGCATACGGTACCCTCCCGTCACCTGGCTGATTAGCGTTGTCCTCTCACGTCGAGATTGGGCACTCGGACTCACTCCGGTACGGTTCTCTGATGACTGTCAATCAGCATTGGCCTCACTAGACATAGCCAAGCTCACATGGAACTCTTCCGCATGCGGCCACCATTCGTCTCCCCTCACTGCAAGCTGGTCTTCGTCTTTACCCCAGACTCGACCTTCATAACACCCTTTGAGTGGATGTGTGAATATCCGATCCACCTCGTCTGGACTCGGGACGAGACCTTCGATAATGCTGTAGTCGGAAACGAAACACACGGCCGCTAAGTCTTAGCGAGTCTCCATGCAGACTTATGGTTTGTTCTCACGGATAACGATGATGTGATTCCTCATGTGCGCATTCAGCGGTAGAATAGTCATGACGGGATCGAGAATGGTCAAATGGTGGATATGCGGGTGAGGAGCTGGAGGTAGACCGACTTCTTCGAATGCTTCTCGGCGCTGGGGTCAGTACGAGTGGCCTAGCTTTGGGTTTCACGTACAGCCGTGTGCAGAGGGGAGCGATCTTCCGGGTCGACTTTCCCACCCGGTAAAGCCTATCAGTCAGCTACGACACAGCACGTCTGATCGCACGGTCTGGTTCGGATGCCGCCTGTCACATCAGCATCGTTCCTGATCTCAAGCTGACTTACCGTAACGTCTTAGCCCGAGTTGTCAGTAGCACGCTAAGCTTGTCATCTCCGGGCTTCTGGAACAAGATGACCAGGACCGCAGCTTGTTTGACGAGACCAAAGCTGTCATCAGGTTTGCTCTCACGACATCTGCGGCTCGCCGTGGGCTCACTCAGGCATAGGAGGTGCTACATATCGCAGCAGATTGTCGATACATTGTAAGGAATCTTCCGACAGACCTTCACGAGCCCATTCTGGCACTCCTCGCGGCTCATCCTCCACTTGATTGAAGGCTCCCATGTATCAAGTTCTTGTTTATTGACTGGCGTCCCGAAATCGTTCAAATATGCAGTGCGATGTCTTTTGCAGCTGGGTCTTCGATAGACGAGAAAAGATCGATACAAGATAAAAGGGAAGGAAGAAGGACGAGTCGTCCGGGCCAGCGCTATACGGCTGAAGCGTAGGCGGAGAGTGCACAAAGGAAGGAGGCGGGGAGGGGTTGAGAGATCGTCAGCGGAGAATCAATCCAGTCTGCAACCAGGTGTTTTGCGACAGAAATCGATCTCCTTGGTTGTCAACTTTGCGAGATGCTCCGAACAGCTGGCGAGGCGGGTAGGAATCGAAATGTCGATATATGTCAATTTGCATGATGGTATAGAGCAATCTTTCGGCTACGGCGAGATCCGAATCGTCGGGAAGATGTCATTTTGGTTTCCAACCATAACATCCATCTCAACATGTCGGGAAAGCTCAGAGTCGGCTGGCACAGGGAACACTTCCTTTCTCCACTGCTACAGTATGCGGCTAAGGATCAAGGAGAGACGTTCGAGCTTGTGGAATGTCCAGGAGGAACGGGCGACATGCAGGTCAAGCTGAAGAATGGAGAGATCGATATCTGTATCGGTGAGTTGCGCAAGCTCGTGGTGCTTCCGCGCGGCTTTGGATCCTCCTCCGATCGTACAAGGCTGATTGTCAGCCCTGACTGACGCTCTTATTGCGGGCCTTGCGAACGGACAGACTTCGTACAAGCTGGTTGGACGGTACATTGCTAGTCCCCTGAGATGGTACGTCAGCTAAGCGCCAAAGGGAGGTCGAGCTGATAACAGGGCTGTCATCACTGGGAAAGACAGCAAATACAACTCGATCGATGATCTGAGAGGGACAACATTCGGTATCTCCCGTCTGGGCAGGTGAGGTGGTAAACAGACAGCGACAGCTGATGCGTAGTGGATCTCAAGTTATGGCCTCGGTCCTGTCCCTTCAACAAGGATGGTCGGAGGACGACCAGCCAAATTTCAAAGGTACGTCGCGATAGCCATCTAGGATATCTAGAACTGCTTCTGATACCCAGTCAATGGCCAGTTTAAACCACTCCGAGACTCGGTGAATGCGGATGAGAGTGAGTGTCATCCACTACGCTCCTGGGATATCCTGACAGCCAGCCTCCGTCTTCCTGTGGGAATGGTTTACGACCAAGCCATATGTCGACTCTCGGGAAGTCAGGTTTATAGGATCTGTCTACAGTACGTTTGAACCTCTACCCTGTTACCTGACTCATCCATAGCGCCTTGGCCATGTTGGTCGATCGCAGCAGCGCCAGCTACATCCTCGTCCTCACTCAAGCGTTTCTTGTCCTCGCTCGAACCATTTGTCAACAACTTTAACTCGGCCGAAGCGAGGGAGAAAGAAGATATCGACTTTGTAACAAGCTACTTTGGTCATCAACGCGAAGACGTCGTGGAATGGCTCAAGACTGTTAAATGGGAAGAGAGCTTAGCTAAAGTGGAGGAGAAAGTCGTCAGGGATACATTGGCGTACGTTACAGACTGACTTGTCTGCCTAGGCTTACAACAGCGTTCTGGAAAAAGCTGGTGTGGTCAAACCCTCTGACAGTGATAGGGACATGGCAACTTATGTCCGCGACGATGTCGCTGAGCTTGTATGAGAATGTACATGCCGTCTGACGAGATTGATATGCTTATAAACACACATCAAGCCCGTCTCAGAAGTTTGGTCGTTCGAGATTGGCTGCCTTTTAACCCAGGACGGTAGATTCAACTTTCATTTGGGCAATCCCGATTCGAAAGCATCTGCGAGCCTCTTCGGCAAACTCTGCTTCTCCTGTCCAGGCAGATGATTCGCCCCTCTGCGGGCGCGATTGCTCCAGCTGTCGTACGAGTTGACACCTTGGTCAAGTACCACTCTGCATTTTGTCCGGTAAGGCGAGATCTCCACATAGCCTGCAAGATTCGGTTTCCTTTCGTTTGAAAAGGCGGTATCGGGTTGCGCATCCTGCTTAACACTCCCGTCGCGAAACATTCTGAAAGCAGTAGAGAGCTGGCCCTTGCTCTTTATATGTTTGGTGGGCTTTAAATCCATCACCGTAACAGGACAGTCCACCACGCTCATAATCTGGCAAAAACCGATCCCGTGTCTTTCAAGCTGGGATCGGAAACGGTCACAAGTTTCCCGCGCGATCGAGGTACTAAGGGCTTCCGGGCCCTCATTTGAGTCCTCCCCCTCAGGTAAATCCTTTCCCTGAGGTGATCTCCAACCACAACCCCGGAGCTCTTTAAGGAAATTATCCTTGAGAGCACGTCGACATAAGGTCGATGCTGGCTTTTCTGCCTACGCTAACGACCTCTAGCCATATGTACGGCTCACGTGAAGGCGCTGTATCAGCATGGCATTCCTGAAGCATAAGCTAGACTCTCCAGGGATCCGACTTGCCTTCTGTGTATCGTCGTCACTTGCCTTCAGTGCATCTTCGGCCACGTCAATTAAAGTGATAAAGCTCCCGACCTGCACTATCTCCGTGTTCTTGTCCAGTCCAGTGGATGGGCTGAATAGTTTGCTGGCGAAATGCTTGGGAGATGAAGCAGTACTGCGCACTGCTGTATGGATAAAAGTCGTTAAATGGTGGTCAATAAAGAGCTCTCAGATATTTGCCACCCAGTATATAGGGCTCTGAGCCTGCCAACTATTCGGCCGGGGTCCTTCGCTGAAGTGAGGCCACGAGCATGACACGCGTGTCATACATACCTCCTGCCGAAGGACCAACTCCTCTCTGCACACCGCTTTGAGGTGCCACTGAGTCACTTCCCGCCAGTGCTTCGGAGATGATACCGACGAACCGATGTAATAGAGATTGAGCCAGATGACAGATAAGAACTGGGAATCTAATCATTGCTGCGATAAGGATAAGCGCAATCAATTTCGAGCGGCGATGTCCGAGATCTCTGTGGGATTGAGTGACTTTGTTGATCTTCACTCTGTAGTCCTTCCGCCTTCTGCCCTATGTCAACAGAACGATCTTACCCGCTGTCAGTACAAGCTTGGGGATCTGACGAAGACGTCATATAAATTAAATTGACCGATGAGACAGTGATCAAACATCTGCCTGTAGCCTTATCACACGAGGCGGAAACAACACCTGGAATTATGTCGTCGAGGTCGCGAAGCAATTAGTCGAGTGTGATGATCAGTACCCTTACGAACTGAGAACCGAGATCAACGGAGTGACAGTCAATTTCAATGATCCCGCCATCGCCAGGAACTTTCATCTTTTCCCAACCAGGTATGGCCCCGCTTTCTCACAGACAAACCCTAAAATACGGAGACAGCTTACACTTCTCTTTAGAGCGAGATGGCATTTCCCCCTTCACACGAGGTCCGGAGTACTTCACTTCAGTACGCCCAGCAAACACCGAGGGTAGTTCAACGAGATCAAGGTCCTCTAGGTCGACTGTGAATCGGGTGAGCTACAGCATGAGTTTCCAGCTGAGAGAGTGCAGTCCCGATTCTATTTGAGTGTTATAGCGCGCGATGGCGTTTGCCTGATTACGGATGAAGTGTTCGACAGTTGTGTAGGCGCACATATCGTACCCCAGAGTCGTCCCGACGTAAGCACTAGTTCCTCCCCTTGGATCCACCTCCCCGTCGCTACTGTATCTCAGGGCATACACATGCATACCTAATCATGCAAGTTTACCATCGTTTGTTGAATTTCCCCAAGTCAGTACCAATATAATGTATTTGAACCGCAATTTGGACTCTTGTTGAGAAAAGACCTTCATCATTCCTTCGACCGCCTGGAATTCTCTCGGTATCCAGTTGTGAGGCCAATTCCAGATCTCAGGAGAAGAGAACCGATGTGAATTCGCACAGGGCGATGACTGGATTGTACGTGTCTTTGTCGGCGTTCTTCGCGGGTTCCATGGCAAGCCTTGAGCACTCAAAGGTTCCATGGCCCGGCCGCATGGAGGCCACGTCCCGAGCTCTTAGCTTGGCACTACAATCAGTGCCTGAAAGCCCATATCAGAGGGTTCTCCGTGGGAATGGGTCAATGATGGACAGCTCGACATGTGTTTTGTTCCAGAAACCGTCACATATCACTCAATACGCATGTACATGTACAATCGATGTAACTTCAGCTGCCTATGGGTCCAGCTTCCAGCCGCCTTGGGCAAACACCGAGGATACAGCTTGGGCAGTGTGCAGCAGCGACTCCTCGGTATAACGCGGAGTGATTAAAGACAGACCGATAGGCAATCCGCTTGATCCGACAAAACCGGGAACGTTCAAAACCGGAAGATGCAAACTGGTCCACATTGTGCAGAATGAGGCATCACCAGTGGCCCTAAGCGTTTTATCCATTATCGGAGCTTCCTCTGTAGCGCTTGGCGTGATGAGTGCAGTATACTTTGCAGCGATCGAATCGATGACTGGTCTCAGCTTCGCAATGCTGTCGTAAGAGTCTAGTTGCTCCCGTCGAGTGGTGCCCGAATCGTTGATGACATGGTTGATCACCCAAGGATTGAGCTGATTTTCGTTGTTGAGAAAGTCACCCAAGAAAGAGGACTGTCCTTCCATGTGCATGAGATTCCGATGCCATTCGCCCATATTGTCGAATTCCGACGGTAGGTCTACTTCTTCGACCTCCGCGCCGGCTGCGACTAACAGCGCTTTCGCTTTTTCCCATGCAGATACGACTGCAGGTTTGGCTTCGGGCCAGACGTTTGTCTTGACGAAACCAAACTTTGCTCCGGCCAGCTGCAGCGGCGTAGCCGGTGGGGGCACGTCATCTTTAAGCCGAAATACCTCGGTCAGGAGTTGTAAGTCGTCGACCGCCCGAGAGAAAATACCGATGGTGTCGCATGTAATGGCGTCTGAAATAAGCATGGCCCAGTCAAAAACGGCTCACACATCTTTGACCCTTCCCGAGAGATAGCATTGTGGGTGGGTTTAAAGGCAAAGACTCCATTGTACGATCCCGGTCGAATCGTGCTTCCCCCTGTCTGCGTCCCAAGGGATAGCGGGACTTGAAAGTCACCTACTACTGCCCCCGAACCAGAAGAACTTCCACCCGGAGTACGAGTTGGATCGTGCGGGTTGCAAGTGGGAGGACCCTTTGACCAGCTGGGTGTCAGAATTATAGAATCCCAGCAGTGAACAGTAGACTCACGTAGCAAACTCGGTGGTGTGGGTCTTTCCGAAAATAAGGGCACCCGCTGATCGCAATGTCAATACCACGCTAGCATCCACCTTTGGGTGATCGTCCTTGTAAATGGGCGAAAAGTGTTGTGTGGGCATATCTTTCGTGTACATGACATCCTTAACTCCCACAGCTACACCGTGTAGTTGGCCTCGGCTCTCGGGGGGTATCGCGTCGAGCGCTTTCGCCGAGGCGATAATGAGGTCAGGAGTGAAGTATGCCCATCCATGGACGATATCGTCTCTTTCCTGCACGCGAGCAATGAGAGCGCGAGCACTGCCAGTCTCAGTAATTGCGAGAAGAAACACTCACTATTCCTCCACCGTGATCTCGCCTGAGCGCGTGAGTCGAGCCACCTGTGACGCGGATAGCTTATGCAGAGGTGTAGTTGACATTGTGGTAGTATAGAAGGATTAATCGGGTCCATAGCGTGCATTGCGTTAGTATGGACTAAAGATAGGTCCCATCGGAATCTGCCCGGAAGTCAGTTCGGCGCTTATCATCCCAGTCGAGAGGAGTCGTTCCGATGTTCCGAAAGCGTGAATAGTCGTATCACAGAGTCGCCTAATGACCTAGCGCTAGTCTTCTCAGATGCCTCAGGACCGCCAGCAGATGTGCTACTGTGACGGAAGTGAAAGAGCAAGGTGGTGAAGCGTAATTAACGCTGATTATAGTTCCGCGAGAACTGTGCGGATCTCGAGATTCACAAGGTGACTACCGCTAAGTCTGTAAAGCGGGGGTGCCGTATGCCTGGTAGGCTTGGTTTCTGCTAGGCCCATAGGCAGTAGGACTTTGCGAAGAACCTGCAGGCAAAGCCGTCTGGCTCCTGACGATCATGCTTGGTATCGATGGTTGAGATCGATGTGAGACCCATCACCCAGACGGTCAATTGAAGCAGCCCTATCAGTCTGTGCACTCGGCTCTGGCGACTTGTGACATACTGGAATTTTCTTCGTGCCACTGCAGGCCGATTGCCTTTTGCTGTGTGCATTTGCCGAGGCGAGTCACGGCGATCAAATGTACCGTAAGATGTCGAGAGTAGATATATGCGAAGCTGGAACTTGCCCCAACTAGCCAGAATCCGTTCCAAACTGAAAGGACTCTTATATCGCCGGTGTAGCTGATCATATACACATAGTTAGGCCCAGTTCATTCCACAGAAGTCCAAGCATGATTGATCGGAGCGAGGAAATGCCAGTTTCACAGTTCACAGAGGACGGTAAGAAGCCCATATGCATGTGGGGAATCCGCTGCCGGGCTTGGTACACAGACATGTCCCTCTTTCACACCTTTGTCAGAGGCTTGTCGAAGGTGTCGAGGATCTTATCTCTTCTCTCCCAACCCAAGAGCGATAAGAACAGCTTGATCACGTAAGTCGCTTTCGAGACCCTGCTTATAAGCGATTTCCGAAAGCCGGCAACCTCCTGATGACACACCATAGAACCACCCAGCTTGGGTCCAGCGAGAATTCCGGACGAGTTATAAGGTTTGGTTATTACTACTCCTCTCTGTTATTATCCGCAATATGAGCCCCTCAACCATGAAGCGATATGTGCTTTCTCACCGACGAGGCGTTGACGGTCTTACGCTTGAAACCGATGCGCCTGTTCCCGAGCTGCGTTCTCCCACCGACGTTGGTCACGAACAACCTTTGTGGAATTAACTGCTGATAGTAGATTCGAGTGAATATCAAAGCCCTATCACTCAATGCGAGGGATTTGCAGATTGTCACGAACGACTATCCGGCTCCTCACGAGATCCCTGACAAGGTAGTCCCGGTGTCAGGTTCGTGGTCTGTCTCTTTGCAAAAACGTAGCTGACCGGACTAGACGGGAGTGGAGTCGTCGAAGCTGTGGGATCTGCTGTGACTCTCTTCAAAGTGGGAGACCGAGTCGTGCCCGTCTTCCCCCAGGGACACCATCATGTGAGCTCTGTTTCACCAGTGTGTAGAGTTTTGCGCTAAATTCAGGGAGAAGATATGGAACTCATGAACCCCAAGCGAGGCCTTCAGCGAGGTCTAGGCGGCGCTATCGACGGTGTAGCGACCGAGTACTTCGTATGCGACGAAGAAGAAGCTGTTGGTCTGCCAGACAGCCTGTCTTTTGAGGAAGGAGCGACATTGCCTGTGGCGTTCGCGACGGCTTGGTCTAGTCTTTACTCGCACTACCCCAGACTTCAAGCGGGACAGACGGTTCTGTGTCTCGGTACGGGAGGTGTCTCGCTTTGCGCCGCTCAGGTGAGTTCCTCTCCCTACTTGCCCGCTCTGCGCGCTCACTGCTCATGTAGATCGCTTTGACTAGCGGCGCAAAAGTCATCTTGACCTCATCATCCGCTGCAAAGCTCGAGCGAGCCGTGTCCCTCCTCACTCCCCTTGCCTCGACGCCAAACGCTATTGCTACAATCGACTACTCAAAGATTGATGATTGGGATCAAGAAGCGAGAAAGCTGAATGGAGGGAAAGGTGTGGATTTCGTTATCGAGATTGGAGGACGAGGGACCATCGCGAGGAGTGTCCGAAGTACCAAACAAGGTGGCCTTGTCGCTGTATCCGGTGAGCCCCCTGCGACATCGTTCTCAGAGATGAGCTAATGATAGGCTACATGAGTGATTACAAGCCAATCCCAAAGCATCTCATCGAAGAAGGTGACCTTGTCGGTCTGGATTGGAGCTGACTATAGATCTCGCCAAGACGATTCTCTATAGCGCTGCGAGCGTGCGAGGTGTCTTTGCGTGTAACAGGGAAGATTTGAAAGCTTTGGTTGCTGCACTTGAATACGGCAATGTCCGACCGATCATCGACAAGGTGTGTTAGACTCGGCGGATTCCTAGCGACTGAAGCTGATAGCAGACTTTTGCCTTTGAGGACTTGCAAGAGGCCTACACCTACTTGGCCGAAGGCAAGCATTTCGGTAAAGTGTGCATCAAACTGTAGATCCGCAACGGCCCGTCCGTCTCCCAGTAGACAAATTTACGTAGCTAAGATCATTTCCTTGTCGTATCGACTGCATGCACGTTTGTACGTGTATCTCATTCTGCTGTGAGGGGCCGAACTTGCCGGCTTTTGTCGCTGCGATGTTGGGGGCCATGGGATGGATCGATGAAACCGGCGATTCGAGCGTTGACGTTGATATGACGCAATGTATATCAAAACAATCTACAAAGTGGAGGCTGTCCATCGAACATCCGTATCTCAATCCTCCTCGGTGTCGCTTTCAACCTTCCTCCCCACATCTTTCAAGGCGAAACCGCTACGTATCCAAAGTGAATCTATTCCGCCCACTCGCCCGCTCTTTCCGCACAATGTCGTCCGCTAGGCCTGAATGGTTGAGCATGCTCGAGAAGCAGATCAAGGAGAACCCAAAGTTTGTCTGTACGTCTCGATCGCTTTTAGCCATTAGGCAGTAGACTCATCTTCAGCTTACGCCCTATCCACTTTGTCCCCCGAGGGTAAACCCAAGGTCCGTTTCGTCATCCACAGAGGAGGTAAGTGATGCAAAACAGCGAGGATAAGCGCACGTTTTGATCGTAGTCACGCCAAGCGGTCTTTTGCTCACTACCACCGATACCCGAATGCAAAAGCCGAATCATCTGGCACATGACCCAACGCTCGAGATTGCCTGGTGGATCGAGGAAACGGCTGTTCAGTTCAGACTCACCGGAAGGGGATACGCCGTCCCGCCTGATGCTGAAGGAACCAAGAAGGCCATCGAAACGATTGGCGTCGAGGGTGAGGAACAGGATGTAAAGTGGTGGGACAACAAGAGAGAACAAGTCTGGGGAGATTTCAGCGGACACTTGAGGGGAAGTTTCGGACGACCACCACCTGGACGGAAATTGGAAGATGTCAAGGAAAAGCCGGAAGACTGGACTGTCAGGCTCGATCCGTCTTCCGTGAGTCGACGGGAAGGCAAAAGATTGCGAGAAATGCCTTTTGGGAGCTGGTGTTGATGACAGGACGACCCGAAACAGAAGAAAGACATCGAACGAGCGTTGAGCAACTTTGCGCTGATCGCGATCAACGTCGAAGAGGCCGAAGTTCTCGAGCTCAAGCCGGTCCCGAACGTTCGAACACAGTACAAGAAACAGGCGGATGGGTCTTGGAACAAGATCAGTGTGTGCCCATAGAGAAGAGAAGAGTAAATGTACGAAATGATATGAGGGACATGCAAGCCACATTGGTACATCCTCATTGATAATCATCTCGTTATCGACGTTTTCTGATACAGTTACTATGTTACTATAATCAACAGACCAATAACCATACACTCAGAGCATAGACTAGTCATACAGAAATTCACATCACCCTCCCTTAATCTTCGTCGCCATCGTCTCCGAGTTCAAACGCTTCTCCGGCGATTATTCTTCCCCATTTCACTTGTGGTCTTTCCACTCTAACCCGCTCGACCGGACTACTTCTTAACAAGCTCCTCGACTCCTCTCCTGGTCCCCTTGAAGGCGCAGCCACTGGACTCATCTCGGGTATGGGTACGACGAGACCCATCACGCGGGATAGGATGATCCAGCTAGCGAGCCAGGAAAGCGCTACGGTTGTCGAGGTTGAGATGCACAATACGTTCACGGCTTTCAAGGGCAGGTCATCGGACGAATCGAACGAGGCGGCAGGATTGGTACATGGTCGATTGGCCGTGGGTGGGAAGAGGGTGATTATAATTGCTGCCACTAGTCGTTAGCGATGGACACGAAAATCGCTCTTCTTGTAGCTTACGAGGCCAAAGGAGGAACAATGCTCCCGCAAAGGAGAACTCGATGGCACGATCTTGTCTAACGTTTGTCGATTTGTGTTCTGTTGAAAGCTTGCCTCGAGCTTGTCTGAGATGTCTGATCAGGCTGAACGTTAGCCAATGAGCACACCGATCTGAACGTGAACGCACAATCCAGATGCAAACGCGCAACTTAACCCAGCCACAACGATGATGAAGACGTTGACCGAGGCTGTCTGTTAGACCTTGATCAGCAAGGAGCTCGATGACTGACTGTATCTGCTTTTGCTCCTCGCCAAAGACAAGACCGAGGCCCCTCCTGCACCAATTGATCCTAACAGCAACGGTACATACGACCGTAATCTTCCGTCCGCAAACTTGTCCTTCTTCGCAGGTACGCTCGACCTCGGTGTCGTTTGTTCCGGGGATGGTTGAGAATACGCTCTCGCCCGCTTGGGTGTGGCAGGTACGGCGCCGTAAAACTTTGACGACGATGGCAACAATCGCGAGTTCTGGTCTTCCACGGGTAGTTGAGGAGGCGAATCCAAAACGAAATCCCACATGAGGAACACATCAGTCGATTCCGGGTCGGCCTTGCCTCCTTCCTCGTCAATCTCCAGCGACGTCGAATTCGAAAGGTAGTAGTTCGGCGAGAGGGCGGTGGATAGGATGACGAGGAGTAACGCCAAATTGGTGATCGATAGTAAATGTATAAGAAACAGGTCGAACGTGAGCAAAGGGCATGTGGGGAGGTATAGCTCGGAATAGGACGTCGAGCACACGCCTTCATGAATAGTGAAGGCCGAGAATGCCATTGTTGCGGCTGCGTCGTCAGCGACCAAGCCGGGGGCCACAATCCAGCTTACAAGTCCAAACGATCCACAATGACGATATCAAAGCAAATTCAAACCGGTCCAAGTACACTCGCCATGGCTTGCGCAGAACCAGATAGCTTGTTCGGCTTTAAGATCAGTGCATAACCATGCATCAGGACACTACTCACCAAATCAGCACCACGACCAAGCCCGCTCCTCCGGCTACGAGCTGTACTCCACGAAGATCGCCTGGATTGCCATGTAACATCTTTATCGCTGGTCGTCAGCTTCGATCGGCCACCGGTCAGTGTGGGCCGAGGTGACTACTGACATCCTGCAGACGGCGGCGCTGAGCTGGCAATAGCCGTCGCGGAGAGGATAGCCAACACGAAATGCAGAGCCCATCTAGATTGCCCCGTGGTGAGTAGGGGCGCCATCTTTGTCGTAAGTCTGTCTGAAAGATAACGAAAGGACGGACAAGGGGATACTCTGTCAATACGTCTCATGACCGAGAGACAGTGTGGAGGTAACGTAAGCGATTTCACGTCACGTGCAGTCAACTCTCGCGCCTTCAGCTTCTTGCACTCTTTTATGCATGCATGCATGGCTGTCTCTCGAGTGCATAGTTGTACGTGCGTCAGAACAGTGTGCCAATTCCCAGAGCAGGAAATCGAGTGGTATGACGCTTGCGCGCTCGCTGCTGACTCAGCCGTCGAAGGTCAATTGCAAGTTGACTCGCGGCTCTAGCCAGAGTTTTCCCATATCCTGTATCATCGTTTAGCTCCCTCCTTTTCTCCGCCTATATACTTCTCGAATTCGACGTCTTTTCAGCTCGTCGACCTCGCGGCACAAGCACCTTGAAGCTTGCGCCCGACCTCGACGCGCCAAGATGGAAATCGCGGTTCCGAAAGCCGATGGGGGCCCAGGTGAATTTGAGGACGCCGAGACTTCGACATTTGCTGCACCACCTACGACATTACCGCCGGAATCAAACATGCCTTCTTCACATATCGACCTGACGAATGAGGAAGATGGCACTGCTGGAATGAGCTCGCAACAATATAACGGCGCGATGAGTGGGAATGTGACGAATATGGACCCAGTGACTGAATCGATGATGAGCGCTCAGGCGTCTTCGTCTCGGCTACACACACCGCTCGGTCCATCGCCATCCGCTCAACCACTATACTCACACCAACTACGATATCCTCAGCTTCCACCACACCCTCTCTCCTCATCATCACACAGTCCATATCCGCAAGCATCTCCTTCGGCGTCTGTATTATCGCACCGCCCCACAGACGACGACAACGACATTCAAATCACAGGCTCCAACATCATCTCGCCTCAGATACAGCGTTTGTATCCCGGCATGACCAACGGATCACACCATAATGGTCTCGGCTCAAGCAACGGTACGAATGGCAACGGCACGAATGGGTATACCGCGGATTCCGCCATCGACCTGACAGATGTCCGTTTACCCTCTCCTCCTCCTGTAAAAGATACGAAGAAACCAATCTGTATCGGTGCAGTGCAGAGTAGAGCTATCGTCCTCTATCCCTCAGCTGCTATTATTGCCGGAGCACAACCGCCGCCAAACGTCAAGGAGAGGTTTTCCACGCTCATGTACAATGGAGCTGAGTTGATCAAGGCCAAGTTGAAGGTGAATATCGCGATACAAAGAGTCATAGACTTTTGCTGACGATACCAGTTGAGGCTCCCTGGTGCTCAACCTAAACCCGGAGAAGTCTGGTCGCCCGTACAAAGGCCTACTTTACAGGTCATGACCCGTGAGTTGTCGAGACGGGCGGGAAAGGGTACTTTGAGGCTGACGCGACAGCTGGACAATCATGCTTCATCGGCGATCTTGACTTCCACTTGGCTGATATCCTCATCCCTCATGTCCAACGAGGAATCTTGCGTCTTGAAGCGTTCGTACAACGGCTACCTGCCGATGTTGTAAGCTCATGTCTCGCATTGGGTCTCAGATGCTGATTCAACGCAGTCAACCTTCGAGGTCCGACTCAATGTCATCTTCTTCACCCTTCATTCGAACGTTGGTCACATCGCAGACAACTTGATCAGAAATAACATCTTTCTCCTCGACCCGGTCCCGCCTTACGACCCAAATCGCCATTCTGATCGACCGCAATATCTAAATGGACATGGCGGACAGGAGTACGCTCTGGCGATGATGCAGGCGGCCCACAGGAGAGCTTACAGCGGGCATCCTGGCGGGAGCGGAAGCTGGGATATGGGCATGGGATCTGCGCAGGCCGACAAGGCAAAGCAGGTCGAAGTGCAGAGAGCACAAGTCGACGAGGTCTTCAAGAGCATGGAAAGTGGAGGGGGTTTGGATATGAGTGATCCAGGTGAGTCTACCAGCTGAGACCGACTGACAAATCAGGGCCGTATATCAAATCCGACTTGTTCCCCCATCAGCGGAAAGCTCTTACATTCCTCTTGCAGCGCGAACAGGATTATGTTTCTCTCAAAGCTGCTCGAAAGGCTCAGATCAAGAAGGAGGCCAAGAAGAGGCGCAATGCAAAGGAGTCGACAGTCGAGGAAAAAGTGGATGGAGATGCGGAGGAGGCAAAAGCGAAAGCAAAGGATCTCGGAAGGTCGCTCTGGGAACCGAAGGAGCACGATGAGAAGGGCAAAATCCGGGTGTGGAGACATGCCATCACGGGTGATGAGGTGCGAGGGAAGAAAGATAAGCCTGCCGAGTGCAAGGGATCAATCTTGGCGGACGATGTGAGTATCATATATGCCTTCATAGACCAAGCTGATATCCAGATGGGTTTGGGTAAGACTCTGACAGTCATCTCGATGATCGCTGCGACTAGACGAGAGGCGGTCAGGTGGGGCAAGTCGAAGATCGAAAAGCCGTCAAAGCCAGGCAAGGAAGAAAAGGATGACGGGTTGTCTGTCAACGAGATGAAGACCCGAGTGTTTGGCATGCCCGATATCGAATCCGAAAACGGCACTCCTCAGCCAGGACTCGCGTCAACCAAAAGCAAGAAGCGAAAGTTGGACGCAACAGGCGAGCCTCCTTCCGCTCGACGCGCGCGTATTGTGACGAGATCAAAGGCGACTTTGCTGCTTTGCCCCATGTCAACCATTACCAATTGGGAAGACCAGCTGCGAGATCATTGGGACGGCAACGTCGAAGTAGTGGGAGGCGCAAAAGGCCTGACGCCGCCGAAAGTGACTGTCAAAAAGTATCGACCGCCAGGGGAATCATCCGATGATGATGATGATTTCGACGTCCTTCGAGTGTACATCTACCATGGTCAATCCCGTCGACCCGATCCGAATTATATAGGAGATTTCGACCTCGTCATCACGAGTTATAATACACTTGCGCTCGAATATAGCAAGCAGAACAACTCGGGAGACGATACGCCTACGACTCCAGCCGAAACAGCGGGTAATAGCGACGAAGAAAGCGCTACACCGGGTGATTCGTTGTTAGTGGATGGGAAAGCTATCAATCCAGAGGTCCAGAGAGCGATAACAACGTCAGAGGTCGCTGACGGGTTGAAGCGGAAGGGGAAGGGAAAGGCAAACGGCGCTCCGCAGACCAGTCCATTACAGGCTATAGACTGGTTTAGAGTCGTTCTTGATGAGGCACAGTAAGTCTCACCACACGTGGTGAATTATCACTAACGTCGACTAGCTATATCAAGACGGCTACCACCGTTGCATCTCAAGCTGCATGCGATCTCGAAGCGGATCGCCGCATGGCTTTGACCGGTACGCCCATTCAGAACAAGATCGATGATGTCTGGGCCTTGTTCAAGTTTCTCCGCATTTCCCCTATCGACGAGAAGGACATATTCACAAAATTCATTTCGGCGCCTTGCAAAACAGGTGAACAAATCGGTCTCGCGCGACTCCAACTCGTCATGCGTTGTTGCACATTGCGACGCACGAAAGAAACCAAGACTGAAAATGGTGAAAAGATTCTCAACCTACCTCCACGGAAGGAGACGCAAGTGTGGCTCGACCTTACGCCAGAAGAACGAGAAGTTTACGATTCTCGAGTTATCCACCTCAAGGAGAAGCTTCAAGAATTCCAAAAAGCCGGAGAGCTGTCGAAGAACTACGCGAATGTCCTTCAAGAGATTTTGCGATTGCGCCAGACTTGTGATCACGTCGACCTCGTCAAGAGCGGGGCGGTCGAAGAAGACTATGACGGGACCATCATGGACTGGGACAGTGCGGTGAAGGGTATCGAGACCCACGGGTTCAACCAAGCTAGGGCGGTGTCGATCATGGCATACCTTAAACAAGGCACGGCGGGGGGTACGGGCTGCTACGTTTGTAAGACGGACGTTGGAGAGTACTACCCGTCTATCGGTCTGGGTGGAGTGGAGGAGGATGATCAAGGCAAGGGCAAAGGCAAAAAACTACCGTTCAAGCCTCTCCTGACCAAGTGCCACCATATCCTCTGTGAGTAGCAATGACCGACGTCGAAGGCGAGCTGATGTCAGGTCCGAAATGTTTCAAGACGGCTGTATATCCCGGCTGGTCGAAACGCATGAAAGAAACTGTATCTCGACCTTGTGCCTGTGGCCAGATGATCCGCATACCACGCGACGTGACCGAAGTCTTGCCGCCAGATTACGAAGACAAGGAGAAAGACGACGATGTCAAGGAAAGCAAAAATCGGCGCCAAAAGTATTCTCGTAAACCCGGAGAAGAGCTCAAACTGTCTACAAAGATGCGATACCTGTTCGACGAGTTGATGAAGAACTCGAAGAGAAATCCGCATTCGCCACATTACGACGCGTTCGTGAAGAATGAAGGCGATGATGATGTGATGGAGGTGGACCGCGACAGCAAGCCGTACATTATCAAAAGTGTCGTTTTGTGAGTGGTCACGTCCCCTTGGGTGGATAGTGCTGATAGGCAGCTCGCAGTGGACCACAATGCTCGATCGGATTGGCGACATGCTGGAGGAAGCCAAGATTCAGTATTGTCGATTGGACGGTACAATGAGCCGGGACGATCGAGCGGCAGCGATGGAGGATCTCAAGAAGAAGAAGAAGATCGAGGTTATGCTCGTCTCGACCCGAGCGGGAGGTGTAGGTCTCAACTTGACAGCGGCTTGTCGGGTCTACCTCGTTGATCCTTATTGGTGCGTGATGTCTTCTCCAGTCTACCTTTGCTGATATACAGGAACCCGGCTGTCGAATCGCAAGCGATCGATCGTATACACCGTATGGGTCAACAAAGGCCTGTTGAGGCTGTCCGATTGATGATCTCCGATTCGATCGAGCAGCGTCTAGACGCGATCCAGAAGAAGAAGGCGAATTTGGCGAATTTGTCTCTGAAGGCAATGAGCAGGAAAGAGCTCATGGAGCAGAAAGTGAGTCGTGTCCAGCGTGGGAACGCGGGAATAGCCGGGAGACTGATATACAGGCCGACGAGCTTGCGCAGCTGTTTGCGTAAGACAGTCATGGCGAAGTGGTGGAGGGATGGATGCAGGAAAAAGAGGGCTCTTATGCACGATACACGACTTGATGATTTTGGTTTCTGTGATGAAATGATGAGGAAGGGATGGGTCGTGAGCGGGAAATGGTAAATGTGGGGGAAAGGAGTGAGAGTGGGCAGAAGACGTAGAAGGTACATTGCTTTTGGTGCTGTACCGAACATACATGCATATTGTATGGCCAGCCTAGTTAACCGCTGTTCTGGGCAGGAGTGTGATCAAGGAGTGTGATCAAGGAGTGTGATCAAGGAGTGTGATCAAGTGTGTCACAGCAACGACGATGGGGAACATTGGGAAGTACTCACAGCGTTAATGCATAAGATGGCCATCAAGAAATATCTATCTACTACTCCTCCTTTTCCTCGTTCGTATCGTCTCCAGTTATCGTTTCCGTCGTTCGTTCATTACAAGATCATCGTGAACTTCTCCGTCTTCACCTCTACGGTGACATTGTCACCCGCCTTATATCCGCCCCATCCCGTATACTTTCCAGCTGTCCGGCAACGCCGCGCGTCTGCGCAAACTTCTTCTCGAGCTCGCACTCGAGCCCGAACTTGAACTGCCTCGACTCCCCGATCTTCCCGAGCTGTCAGTGGTCCCACCAGAGCTTGACGAGTCGAAGCTGCTATAACTCATTGAGCTTCCTGATCGCCGAATCTGGTCTTGGGCCATACTGACATCCTCGCCCGTTGACATTGACCGCAAGAAAGAATGGTCTCCCTGTAACGCCGGAACCCAGGTCTTCTCTCTTGTCATGCGTACAGCTTGTGATGGTGGAGGAGGCGGTAAGCTCAGCACAAACGCAGAGCCGAGCGAAGGCGGAGTGCGCGGAGTGGTAAGGTCAGAAGAGAATTGTGCCGGTGAACCGAGACCAAATCCAAGTGCTAAATCCGACAAGGCGGATAATGGTCCAAGACCCATATCGTCTTCGCGGGATGGTCGGAATGGAACGCGTTGTCGAGAGGGGGGTAGTGGGAAGGCAGATGCGATTGTCCCTCGATGTTCATCGTCCGATGATTCGGCGAATGACTCTGGGCG
The DNA here is from genome assembly GCA_035773095.1 of Papiliotrema fonsecae. Lineage (NCBI taxonomy): Eukaryota > Fungi > Basidiomycota > Tremellomycetes > Tremellales > Rhynchogastremaceae > Papiliotrema > Papiliotrema fonsecae. Next base: position 544,495 of record JAHRBW010000006.1, read on the forward strand.
GAGGTGAAACAGCCCATCGTTGTCCGTGTCGGAGCTGAAGGTGGAGTAAGGCGACGACCTATCGGTCCGAGATGGCCTTTCGCCGCAACACGTCAGAAAGTCATTCAAGGCGGATTCGAGATCGACCGGCTCGGCGGGTTGCAAATCGCGTACTTGCCAATCATACTCTTTTGACCTACGCTTAGACTTGGGTGGAGATCTAGGCGGACCTGAAGTTGCACGTCGACGAGTGTTGGCTACTCCCGGGGAAGAAATTGGTAGAGGGGACAGGAGTCCTGTTGCCAATTCGGTATCCTCCTGTCCAAGCATGGAAGACGGGGGCGATTGGGAGATGAGCGGGAGCGATGCCGAATGCTTTCTGATCGACAAGGCAAGATCGAGTGGAGGGGGTCGGCGGCCTTTTGGTGGGCGTGACGGTGAGAGATCCAGGAACGTCTGAGTGAACCTCGTATCACTGTTGTCGTCCCAAGCTCCCTTGAGGGCAAAGGGATCTTCCGCTTCCAGTTGAGGGGTGACGACCTGATGGTGGCTGGAATCCGAGTCTGTGAGAACCTCTTCCAGTCCGTCTTCGAAGACAGCGCAGCTGGGTTCAGGGGAGGGAGCCAGAGCGTTGCTGGATGCTCTAGCGCTGCTCAAGCTGTAGATCGGAGAAGGGGATCGAAAACGCAGCGGCGAGGGTGGGGAAAGATTGCGGTGTTCCTTTCGGAGCTGCTTCTCCCTTATCTGCTCTTTCAACATTTCCCAGTCCTCGTCGACTTCCGCGAGAGTGTACAGTCCTTTCCTTTCCGGCGCCTGAGCTCTGATGTGCTTGAGGTCCGATGGCGAGTGGTGATTTTGCTTCCTTGCTTTTGACCTAACACCGGCATTAGAACGAGCCGGAGTTCGGCGAGGAAGCGGCGGCTGGCTTTCAAAGACCGGAGCAGCGAATGGTAGTGGTGGAGAAGCTATAGGGCTACTAGCAATCCGACGGACGGCAGGGAGAGGAGACGGAGTCGATATCCTTCGGCCAGAGGAGCGTCCTTTCTCGCAAGGTACGAAAGCGTGAGCAGGCATAGGTGGGACAGGAGGAATGGTCAATGTGTGAGGCGTAGAGTTGGGATCGACAGAGAGACGATCTGCGAGCTTCTGTCGACTGGAAGAATGAGTTTTGTAGCTCAGTGAGAAAGGGTGCGGCGAGTGTTGGGAGCTTGCAGATATCCGAGACATGATCTCAGTCTAAGACATCAGCGAATGTCCCCGGTATGGGTAAATGTCGCTCACTTAGCTGGTGAAGTGAACGAGTTGGTTGTTGACGTTCACAAGTACACTAGCTGCTGGGATGTCGCAGGGGTTTGAGGTTGAATGGTAGTCGAGCGTGAGACTGATCAACAGCCAGAAGGGGATATACCTCGCAGAGGCTGATACGTCACAGAAGCTCGATCGGGAGGATCGGCGACACGCAGTTCAAGAACAATGTAGAGGTGCGTAATGAGTTTCGGAGGAGCAGTCCTACTGCTATATCGATCATATAGTAATTATCGACGATTGAGCCACGGTGAACGTGCGTGTCCTTCGTGTCAGGTACAATAGAGCGCTGCCTGAATTGTTCCCGAAGCCGAAGCACCAATAAGCCGTGTGAGTGTTTGACGATGCACAAGAAGGTCGAGTAGACAATAAAGCCAGCAATGTTGGACTGTTCTCCGATGAACAAAAGGTGGAGGTGTCGTTTCGTGCGTGTGGAGTTCAATGGTCGATCAACCAACGTGTAGACTTCCTTTCAACGGTGGGGTAATTGAACGTCTATTGTTCTTTTTTTTCGATGGTGAGAAGAAAGCAAGAGGCAAGTAGGACGCCATCTTCGGTACCACTGTTTCTTGGTAGTACGGCGGGTGCACCGAGATAGTCATGGAGTGCGAAGCGTGGCGGATGAGAAGGGCAGACGAGGAAAGGTAAGAGAGGTGGAAGCGTCCGTGGGATCTAAACGGTGGCGTTTGATGGTCGTTTCAGACTTTGTCAGGTTCAGGAACAAGGGTAAATAAAGTCAACAAACCCCTTGTGCATCCTACCTTATTGTCTTCCATGGGCGCCCGTCTTGCCGCAAAGCGTTGATATGCAATATATGCAATCAGTCCCCATGATGTGATACACTCGTGCGCACGACGAAGGGAATGAAGGAACAGACCACCGCGTTTTTCGGGCTGAATTGCCTGCGGGAACAGTAACTCAGCACACGACGGCCCTTGCGAGAGTTCGTCCGCGTATGATATTCTAGCCAACGCCAAGTCTCTGCTGGTACACGAGAGCGGCTGTCCGGTTATCGATCGAGCCAGGCAGATAGATGGCTTAGACCTTAGGTTGTGCAAAACCTGCCCCGTATTGATGCACGGATGCAGGTATGTCACCAAGCGTGCGGTTGTTGAAGTCCAGACTGCGCTTAGCTTGTGGGAGCACTTGAATCGACCGAATGCACAATCTTGAATGTGACTGATACGATTCGTTGCTTCAGCTGCGAGACACTGTGGTTTACAGACCATCGACAGAGTCTCTACCTCGAAGCAGCGGGCTGGAAAGGCGGGACTAAATAACGTAACCCTTTCATCTCGCCTCCACTTTGACCTTCCGGTCTCTGATCTGTCTCTCTCATTCACCCACCATGCCGCCTAAACGTACGAAAGCGCAACCGACAGACGGTGAACCATGCTCTCTGTTCGCCATCACACAATATGAGTGTTCCCCAGCTGGTGGGAAGTTGACATGCTGGCCGATAGAACGGGTATTTAGGAAGTAAGTGATTCAGTCTCACGGCAGCCGCCTCGGTATCCCCTTGATGTATCACGTATCGCCGTATCTAACTATCGCTTCACCTCACGATCTTATAGATACGACGGTCCACGGCCGTACACGATGATGGCGCTGACATCAGGTGTGGATCGGGACCTGCGATCGAAGTCACAAATGCGTTGGATGCGTCGTCGAAAACGGACAGCGTCCCGAAAGTCGCACAGAGTTTCATGTGAGTTTCACTGCTTGTCGAGATGCCCATCGATCACAAGAAGGAGGCACTAGTCCGCCCGGGGGCGGTAGGCCGGAAGCATATTGAACGAACGCGGACAGAGCAGTGCTGATCTCTAGTGATGATCCACCAAAGGGACGGAAATGGCCAGACGCGCGATAAGGCCGCTTCGTAAAGGCTGGAACGCGTGAGTTTAGCAAGCTTGCTTGCGTTCTCCTGAGCTTGGTCACGAACGGTCAATTGTCCGGTTGGTTGGTCGTAATCGTACGGCTAATGCTATCGATCACGATCGCGATAAATGGAGAAGCTTCTTCACCATGACGACCGGGAAGGATACACCTCGGTACAGAACGAGGCGCCGAAATATTCTAGGATTGACAGGAAACGTCAAGGTGTATCACGAGTATGCATTCCATGGTCATCACGCCTACTTTATTCCTCGTTCTTGTTGAAGGCCAAAGCATCGAATCAAAGAGCTGAAGAGTGATCCCTCTTGTTAGGACGCATATTGACAATGCCCGAATTCCCAAGCTTCCTAACGTCCAGCAGACGGGGCGTACAAAGGCTGCAATGGAGTCACGTGATGTTACCCACCGACGCTTCGCTCTGGATTCGCCACTGGTGTTGTCGGGTCGAGGAATGATATCTACTAGTTCCTCAGGAGGATGCTGGGCACGGGGAAACATGGTGAATAAGATCCGAGAGGTACACGATGGAAACATGTCGTGTCCCACGAATCAATCGTGCCGAGGCCGGGAATACGGCGGATCGAGCAAAATGGGTGCGGTTATGGTACTCAACGATATGGTCCCCGCATCTGTCGGATTTTGACCGACCCCTAGCAGATGGCTTCGGGCGGAAATAAATTGAGTCATCAGTCTGCAGAGTGAGATGTACCTGCGAGTTAGCATGTGCGTGCGCGCCATCAGGCCAACGCGCTTCTTTGACACTCAGATTGTTGTCTGTTCTGCTTGAGCTGACAACCTTGGCTGACTGTCATGAATGTCATGACAACCTCGCCCGTTCGGCAACCTCCGCCTGTCACGTGACCCTTTCCCGACCTCCACCGGACCGGAACCTCTCGATGCCTTTTTCAACGCACCCCCCCACGCTCCTTTCAACGCTCGAGGCCATTCGATCGAACCTGGCTCAACCCTTGGCGCAGTCTCGTTGGAAGGTATATATGTAGAGCAGGAGACGCTCTGGTATCCTTAGATCTTTCTATTGAGTCTACAGTCCCCGTTTCTAGATATCCTTGCATCACTCTAGCACCCAAGTCCCCGATTCGAACGAGATACTCGTATCGTCGTTCATCCCTCGTTGCCCAGTGAAGCCCCGTCCCGCATAGCGCGTGAGATTGGTCCGAACGAAGCCTAGAGTGGAGCATCGTGACAGTATAGAAAGATCTCCAGTACCAATCCACCCGCTATCCCAGGCCACCCTTTTCTTGATTTTCCATCTTAGTTTATGAATACTAGACGTATCATACGCAACCCTTCACCCAACCCGATTCCAACCTCACTCAACCCTTACTCGAACCCCGGCAATATGGCCGACATGCAGACAATCCAGCAGATGTTGGAGATGATGGCGGCGCAAACCAGACAAGCAAACGAGTTGAATCAGCAGCTGATGGACAGACTTTCACTCCTCGATAATCAACGAGGTTCAAGCCCAGCTGTCTCAGTTACTACCGATTCTCGTCCAAAGATTCCCGAGCCGGAGCATTTCCACGGTAACAAACCCGACAAACTTAACAACTGGATCAGCCAGTGTCGTCTAGCGTTCAGAATTCGACCTGAATCCTTTTCAACGGAGGAGTATAAGGTCATCTGGGTGGTCGGCTACCTTCGGGACGCCGCCCTCAGATCGGTGCAGTTATTGTTGGACGCTAACTCAGAAGAAGTTTCAACTGTGGAGAATTTATTCCAATATTTGCGAACGACGTTCGGTGATCCGGATGAGCGAGGTACCGCTCAAAGGAAGTTCGATCGTCTGAGGCAGACTGGAACAGCGGCCGAGTACTTTGTGAAAGTCAGAGAACTGATAGCAGTACTGGGCTGGCCCCAAGATGGGCCCGTTCTCCACAGAGTTCAAAACGGTCTCGACAGCCGTATCAAGGACGAAATCTCACGGTCCGACAGAGAGTTCGAGACGGTCGCAGACCTGCAAAATTTCGTTGTCAAACTCGATCAACGAATGCGCCAACGAGATGAAGAGAGAGGTTGTGAGAACTATTCTCGCCCGCGTCAAAACGCGGAGGTACGTACCGTTCCATATTCGGACCCGAACGTCTCGGTGTCGTCCACCCCACCCTCGAGGGGAACGAATTATGGGACTGGTTCGAACCTCGTCCCAGTTTCCAACCCCCGTCCTCCTTTCGGGTCAAACGCAAATCGCGGCGTCCCGAGGCCACCAATCAGTGAGGCGGAACGAAAGAGGAGAATGGACAACAATCTGTGCAACCGCTGTGGTAGCTCGGGGCATTTCGCTTCAACCTGCCCAGGGGGAAGGCCACCTGGTGCTGTTCCTTCGTTCTCCTCCCTTCCCAGTTCTAGTTCTCCTACCCCCGGTCCTCGCCCTTCTTCTCCTTTCTCTTACCAAGGGGATAGTAGGAGAAGTTCTGCTGAATTCTCATCTGGTGATGGGAAGCAAGCAAGCCCAAAAGCGTGAGGGTCGCAGATGCCTCGGCGGGTCTTCGGTCCTCAGACACTACCCTTTCCGCCGTCCTCGTTGATACCCCGTTTGAACCTCGTTCCGATTCTATTTCTCCTTCTGTGTCTCTCCGTGCTATGTCTCATATACCTTGGGAAGAAATTCCCGTGTGTAAACTACCCCCTGGTCAACCGATTGTCGCTGGACGCATCGGTGATCCTACCCCAAATATCCCTTGTAAAGTTCTCCTGGATTCTGGTGCTACTCGCAGTTTTATCGATACCCGTTTCGTCGAACGACTCGACAATGTAATATCAATTGAATACCCGGTTCCCGTCAAGCTCAAGCTGTTCGACGGTCAACCAACCTCGGTCGGCCCAATAACGGAATTCGTTCAAACGAAGGTCGCTATTGGGAAGCTTGAAGCCAAGGTCGAACTAGACAAAACGACCTTGGCCGGAGCGGATGTAGTGCTTGGTTACCCCTGGTTTCAGGAAAACCGGCTCAAGGTAAACTTTGGCGAACTAACCGTTAGTGCCGAAGTTGAGCCCCAAAGTTGGGCAGACTCCTTCAAAGGTTCTGTCCGACATTGGGAGACTTCATCTACGACCCCCCTCCCTGATTCGCAGTCGTCTGTAGAATCTCTCCTCGACCCCGGCATCTTGAATCCACAGCCGTCTGTGGAGTCCACCGACCTCGTTCCAACCTCGCTGGCTAGTAATTCCATGGAGGTCAAAGCAAAGAAGAAGAAGAAGAAGAAGAAGAAAAGGAAGGCGAAAAAGTCGGTGCGGTTTGCTGAACCGGTATCCACTGTTTTCGGTCAGACCAGGCGGAGCTCAAGCCCGGCGAGTCTGTTCCCTGCTTCTGAACCCATGTATGCGGGAATCCCTACCCCGAAAGCTAGGCCAATACCGGCGAAGCTTTACGCGGTGGTGGATGTGCCATTCTCAGACAGAGTCTTCAATGAAGTTGAAGACGAGGTTTGTCCCTCGTTCGAACCACCCGTTCCGTTCACTCAGGAGGAAATGGATGAGGTCGAGTGTCTCGTCCCCACCCACTACCATGATTTCCTGACTGCTTTCCATCCGACGGCTGGTCTCACGACCATGCCTAAAGAGAGAGAGTGGGATATGGAAATTAATCTGAAACCCGGTGCCAAACCGAAGAACTGCCCGTTGTATGAGCTCACGCAAGATCAAACGGAGGTCCTTCGGTCGACCCTCGCTCGAGAAGTAGAGGCGGGTCGATTACGACCTAGCAACTCCCCTTGGGCGTCACCAGTGTTTTTCGTGCGAAAGAAGGATGGTACGTGGCGCATGGTGGTTGATTACAGATATATCAACTCTCTTACCATCAATGACGCCTACCCTCTCCCCTTGATCTCTGAAATTCTAGCAGATCTCGGTGCCTCGCGATGGTTTACGACTTTCGACATCATGTCGGCCTACCAGCAACTTCGCATGAAATTCGGTTCCATCCCGTTTACGGCTTTCAAGACCAAATTCGGCAGTTTCGAATCCACAGTAGTACGGGACGGCTTGAAATGCGCTCCGGCTACTTTCCAACGATGGATTCAGGCAATCTTCGCGGACCTGATCGGCACGGGTGTTGTTGTATACATAGATGACATCATCATCCACGCCAAAACCTTGGACGAGCTACGACGTCTAACGAAGAAGGTCCTTCGCCGGATCATCGATGCTGGGCTGTACCTAAAGGCGAAGAAATGCCTTTTCGAACAGTCCATGGTCAAGTTCCTGGGTTTCGTTGTCTCTGGAGAAGGCATCTCAGCTGACAAAAGTTACGTTGATGGTGTTATTTCCTACCCGAGACCAATTGACACTCGGGGTGTACGAGGTTTCCTGGGGCTTGCAGGTTATTATCGACGCTTCGTCTCCAAGTTTGCGGATATTGCTCGACCCTTACACCATCTCACGAGGAACCACGTCTCATGGTGTTGGGGAGTAGAACAAGAAAACGCTTTTCAGGAGCTGAAACGTAAGATGACCGAGGCTCCCGTACTCGCTCACTTCGACCCAACCCTTGAAACCATCGTTCAAACGGATGCGTCGTCGGCAGCTTGGGCGTTTGTAATCTCACAGATCAACAAGCAAGGGGAGGAACATCCAGTGGCTATGGAATCTGGGGCGTTCAAGGACGCCCAGGTACGTTACACAACCACTGAGAAGGAATTCCTTGCCATTGTCATGGCATTCCAGAAGAAACGCCATCTACTCATGCAGGTCAACGCAATTGTCATCACGGACCATCACAACCTGCGCTATTGGATGGAACCAAGACAATTGAACGAACGACAGGCCCGTTGGTTCGACTTTCTGCAGATGTTCACATTCAAGATTGTCTATCGCCCCGGTACCCGTGCCATGTTCCCTGACGCTCTTTCTCGCAGAGAGGATTACCGAAAGGGTAAAGTATCAAAGAATAGGGACTTCTTCATACAAGCCCTGCCGGAAGAGACTGAAGAGATTGAAACAACAACGTCTTTAGGTCACCTTCTTTTGGCGGTAACCTCGGACAACGTTAGTACGACCGAGGCCGGAACGAACGGTGATGAAACGGTAATTGACAACTGGTTCACGCAAGAAGAATTAGTAGAGGCGTTAGCAGAAGATGAGGATCTTGACCCGGTACGTGACGAATTGATGAACCATACTACCATAGGTCCCGCATCCAAAACGCTCTCTAAATTCCTCAATACCCTCGGTATCAGCACCTCAACCTCGTTCGGCACAGACGGCCAGGGTATCCTTCGTATTAACGGTAAGATATACGTCCCGAACCGACCGGGAATGCGCTTGCGAGTACTAAAAACGTTCCACGAGTCTCCACTCGTGGGGCATCAAGGACAGGCCAAAACCAAAGGGTTGATTAGGCGCCATTACACCTGGCCTCTCCTGCCAACAGAGGTGGATAAGTATCTGGCCGGATGTGCCGTCTGCCAACGTACTAAACCTTCTAGGATTCAAGCTCACGGTCACCTTAATACCCTCCAGATCCCGGAAGCCCCTTGGTCATGCGTATCGCTTGATTTCATTGAGCCTCTACCTCGTTCGAACGGGTTCGATTCCATCCTCGTTGTCGTCGATCGCCTAACGAAGATGGCAGAGTTCATCCCCACCGATAGCACGATCGACGCGGAGAAGTTTGCTCGCATATTCTACGACAATATCGTCTGTCGACATGGTGTACCTCGTTCCGTCGTGTCGGACCGAGGTTCGAAATTCACCTCGGCCTATTGGAGCGAGGTAACGAGAGCGCTGAGTATCAAGCTCAATATGTCAACGGCTTTCCATCCCCAAACTGACGGTCAAACGGAGAGGGTCAACCAGATACTTGAACAGTATATCAGGGTCTACTGCTCATATCAGCAGGATGATTGGGCCTCTCTTCTCCCTAGTGCGAGTTTCGCTTACAATAATGCAGAGCACGCTACCACGCGGGTTTCCCCTTTCTTTGCCAACTACGGTTACCACCCACGCTTCGCCCCAGACGAATGGAACCTAAACGCCCTTTCTACAAGCTCGACCGAGATGGTGAAACAACTTTCGGATGTTCACGATCTGTGCAAAAAAAACATCGAGCTTGCAAACATCGACCACGCGAAGTACTACAATCGAAAGAAGAGTGAAGCACCGTCGTTCGAGGTTGGAGATTCGGTCCTGCTCAACCTCGCCAACATCACGACCAATCGGCCGTCTAAGAAGTTCGACATCAAACACGCGGGGCCATTCAAAGTCATTGGTAAGGTCGGCCCAGCAGCTTACCGTCTAGAACTCCCTCCCACAATGCGTAACCACAACGTATTCCACGTCGCTCTCCTTCGCCCGTTCCGGGAACCTACGTACGAAGGTCAAACCTATGACCCGCCAGGACCGGTCGAGGTTGACGATGATGATGGATTGGGAGAACGCTACGAGGTAAAGGCAATCGTGGATAGCCGTGTCTATCGCAACAAATTGCAATACAAGGTAGAATGGGAAGGCTATGCTCACACAGATGAGGCGGCTACTTGGCAGAAACCCATCGACCTTTGTGACTGTCAAGCCTTGGTTGACGAATTTCACAGAAAACACCCTGACAAACCACGCAGCCCCACCCCTCGTTGGATAGAGGGAAGATCAGTAGGGGAATTGGCTAGCAGGAAGGGAAGGCGGAAACAGGCTGGAACCTCGTTGCAGCAAAGAAGATGAGTCGTTCCAGTTACCCGGTCGGCAGGACCCTTCCTCCTCATTCCCCGTCCCACCTTTCGATCGCGTTTCTCTTTTTCTGTTCGACAGCTGTTCTTGTTTTGCCCCCGGGTGGGTCGCGACCTCGCGGGAGCTCGGTCCTAAAGTTGGGCAGAATGTCATGAATGTCATGACAACCTCGCCCGTTCGGCAACCTCCGCCTGTCACGTGACCCTTTCCCGACCTCCACCGGACCGGAACCTCTCGATGCCTTTTTCAACGCACCCCCCCACGCTCCTTTCAACGCTCGAGGCCATTCGATCGAACCTGGCTCAACCCTTGGCGCAGTCTCGTTGGAAGGTATATATGTAGAGCAGGAGACGCTCTGGTATCCTTAGATCTTTCTATTGAGTCTACAGTCCCCGTTTCTAGATATCCTTGCATCACTCTAGCACCCAAGTCCCCGATTCGAACGAGATACTCGTATCGTCGTTCATCCCTCGTTGCCCAGTGAAGCCCCGTCCCGCATAGCGCGTGAGATTGGTCCGAACGAAGCCTAGAGTGGAGCATCGTGACACTGACCATGAGCTAACAACATTGGCTGACAGTGACCAGGTTATTTAGCCTGCCTGGCCTCGGGTAATGGCCATCTCCGCAGCCCGAAACAGCCGAACGACAAGGTTGCATGCAATACTTATTTGGTTGTCTCTCCACGTACGTGAACCCACTCAATCAGCATGTTACAAAAGGAAAGAGGCACCACAGCAGCATCCAATCACGGATGAGCTACCCACTATGAGCATCACGTCTGAGTAGCCGACAGCTCTTGTGGTCCGCCCCGCACGCCTTGTCCCACATCGTTACTGCCGCCACTGACCTGCCGGTAGCGTTTCACGACAGCAACGGGACTGCATAGAGATTTTTTGCTTAAGATCCAGATCAAGATCTCTTTGAGCAGCTGCTCGCACAAGTTGAGAGCGCGATCGACTGGCGCTCCGAAGCAGGTCTCTCAAGCGCACGTCAAAGGCAAAGACAAGTGATGATCAGCCTCACGTGACACCATGCAACCAACCCCTTGGGTCTTCTGAGGCTGTCGGGACAAGCCCACGGCCCCTCGTCTTAATCGTCCGGGTCATACATCTCCGTGATGGTGCCGATTCCAAGGTTAAACTGACTGCGTCGCCTTCAGAATCCGCCATGGAGCAACGATATGTGACCTAGAACCCTTAGTTTCCGCTGAAGCAGAGCATCCTCCCTAGCGCTGAAGTGGCAGCTAGCAACGTGTCCAGTCAAGAGCAAGAGGCGATAGGCCGATGACGATTCTGACGAGCTCAAGTGTGTAAACTGTCTTTTCTTGTGAATTGGGGTGCGAGCTAAAAGAGGGACCAAGGTAGAAGGAAATTGGATGTGTCGCGCGGAGGCATCCCGTGAGGGCAAGACAGGATGCGCTCCTCAAGCAAGGACTCGAGTTGCGGTCAGGCATCGAGCAGACAATCGAGACATCATGACGAGACTTGGCATACGCCGTGAGCCCGCCTTGCTTGCACGTATACGCATGTCCTCGTCAGCATCCAGAGTATGAAGACGCAGAGGAATAACACTTGGTACGGGAACGCTGGGGATCGTGCGGTGTGATAACGGAAACCGACCACCTCGATCTCCTGTTGGGTCAGACCCAGAGTCTCGTTCCAACAGGAATCGCCTTGTCGAGGTGTACGCGTATATCAGCAATCCCCAAACCATCCGCTGACAGTCGATGATTCGTTTTGTGAAGTGCTTGGCGGTACAACCGTAGCCGACGGACGTGATCCTAATATGTCGAGCGATGCCATGCTCGTCCATTCTCATTAGTACTCCATCCAGAGCCGTCCGATATCATGATCATAAAACAGGTGCATCTGCCTACGAACCCGCCAGTACACTCGAACCCTAAACGAATGATCCAGCTTAGGCCCAGGTAGACTATCATCAGCATAAAGCACGTGTACACGATTGGTAGATTACTCACCGGCCTGTTGGCGGCGTACCAAGCCTTGGACTTGGTGCGACGGTGGGGGAGAGGGAACTTGAGTCCCGGCTCGAGGAGCTGCTTAATGTATGGCCTCCTGACGTCCTCCTTCTTCTCAATCTCGGCAACACGGAGGATCTGAACGTTCCTGAATCGGGCTCGGTGACGGGCAGCCATGTCCTGGTACATGGCCTCGACGGCCTCAGCACGGGAAAGAGCACGGAACTCCTTGACCATCTGATTGTCAGAAGAGCTTTGGCAATAGGGTCGACGAAGCGACTCACGTTGTGGGTACCGGATCGGGAGTCGTATCGGAGCCAGATGGCGAAGTTCTTCACCTTCAATGGCTTCTTCTCGTGGATCTGGATGATTAGTCAAACTCGCAATTCTGCATGTCGAGGTAGACTCACGACGTGAAGGGCGACAATCTCTCCGTTGGCCTTCTTGACCTTCTTCAGTTGACGGAGGTAGTACCAGAACCTCGACTTGGCGACAACGTCGTTAGGGGCAAAGATTCGCATACGGTAGAGCTTGGGGGTTTGCTCTGATTCGGTTGGGAGCTTTCGCCCGACAACGGAGTACTCGGTGAAGCGGCCCATTTTTCTGATTGTAAGCATAGGCCCCCAGCGCCCCACACGATCCAAAGCATTCCCAGGACACACGACCGCTCTGCTTCCCCTCCCACCATCACATCCCAGCTCCACTTTTTCCTCAAGGACACCTATCAATACAACGGCTCCGAAGATCGCAACAATGTACAGCACAAGGCTAGTATCATCCGATCCGTATTGTTGTATTTCGTCAGGAAGCAGACATTGCCCCAATGATTCTTCCTTGCCGTTGGTCGATAGGTGTCTTTTTCCTCGTCTTTTCCTTCACGCCAAACCCCCCACCATACCACATCCCGCATCCTTTGTGTCCCAATCCAAGCCATGTCCCAGCGCGCGTGTGTGTCCTGTTGTCGAAGAGGGAAGAAGGGACTATGCACTCACATTGTCGAAGGTGCCTTGAAGGATAGAGAAGACGAGTTGTACCAAACAGCAACAACCTTGAATCCGTCGTCGCACCGAACCGCACCTACACGCAAAGTGACGGGAACCATCAAGCTGAACGTGGCACTTTTCGGCGTTTCCTTAACACCGATCATTTCGCCGCAATCTGTCGGTGTTAAGCAAGACAAGGGGATTTGCCACCCAAATGCTCCCGTCGAGTGGCAAACAGGTCCGGTATGTTTGCTCCCGTCATCTTGCCACCCGGCGCTGACCGCCGGTTAGTTTGTCCGGGTGACGCGTTGAAAGAGGTCCGAGGTGTTTGTTATCATCCCGTTTCAGCTCGTTCACCCCTTCACGCCGCGACGATCAGCTCGTCATGTTCACTTGGACAACGTAAACCTAACCATATCCATATCCATACCACGGTACTTCATTCTGACCATACCCACTCACAAGACGTCAGTAGCTTGCGCATTTGTTTTAGCAACATGGTGAGTACTCAAGCGCCGAAATCCTCAATCAACTTACCACACTCCATCCTTCGGCCATCACACTCCTTATCACTCCATCAGTCCCTCTCAGCGGAGAATGCTACATCGGAAAGGAGATCTGCCGCAGATCTTCAGCGTATCCTCGACAGCTTGATAGGAGATGCTGGATATGTCCTCGCTGGTGACCTTCCTGACGGTACGTCAAACGCTCGCCTCGGAGCTTTCGACATGAACCTGATCCTAGTCTTGGCAGCGTACGAGAAGGAGCATGATCTCGTTATTCTAGATCCATCCGAATATGAAGGTTTAAGAGCTCTGTGCGGGGCGCATGGCGATATGGAGTTAGGCCCATCTGAACTGTTCCAGTTCCTCTCGTCAGCCATGCTACGCTTGCGATTGTTCAGAGCTGATCAAGTAGCATGATACAGAAGCCTCAGACCTCTCGGTCTACATATCCTCAAGGATCCTCTACACACTCATCTTCCGCATTTAACGGACACGATCAATCGACTCCTCAAGCACAGAAACGAACTCGTCGCAGAGTCTCAGATCGTGTTCGCTCACCTTCCGACTCTTCCGGCACCAGTTCCGACGAAGATGACTCAGCTGTATACAGTAGACTCTCTCGACAGACATCAGAGCCTGTTGATGGCCGAAAGGCGTTTCCCGCTGCCTCTACCGCTATAGCTCCTGCTGGTGGCACCGCCTATCCGACGCGAAAGAAGACGCTCTCAGATCCTTCTAGATTCGACTCTCCGCTTGCCATGCGAGTGTCGCGAGGTGGTACTGCTCCTCCCAGTTCGTTTGGCGGATTTGCCCGGCCAGCTCCCGCTAGCCGAAGGAGGCGAGGTAGTCAAAGCGATACGGAAGATAGAACACCTGAACCAATGCCTAGTAGAACCGGTCGGAAGTCCACCTCGCAAAATGCCAATGTCTCGGTTACATCGCCAACTTGGTCCATCCGAGGACAGAGCGTACCGACCAGTCCGATTTCTCCTGGCGTCGACAGCACCTCGTTCCACTTTCGCGCGAAATCACCCGAAGAGATGGAGCAAGAAGAGCAAGATCAAGAAGCTGCTGAGTTGCAGATGGAACAGGACCGTGCACAGGAAGATGCTGAGATGAACAATGAAGTGGAGGAGACGGATGACGCGGTTGGCGTGTTAGGAGTAGGGGGTGAGGCGTTGAATCCGAGACTCAGCAGGATATCGGTCAGTGATGATGCTCCTGTCATCGGCTCACGAACTGATGAACAGACCGAATCGACTAACTCGTTGCGCACTTCCCATGACAAGCTACAGGCATTGCAGAAGCAAAACACAGACCTGTCGCGAAAACTTAAGGAGTCTGAACGGCAGCTCGCGCTTCTTGGGTGGGTACTGCAACCAATCGGATCGGACAGCACTGATGTTAGCGCCGACAATGACAGACTGGTCATCGACCTAGAGCGCCAATTAGAGGAAGCTCGACACGAGCTGGCGCAGAAACGGAAAGACGATAAAGAGCTACGGGGTCACGAGCTGAAACAGAATATCCAGATCAGTGGGGTGAGCAGCTTTATTTTTTCGAGGAGTTAGCTTATATCAGCTCGAGGCGGATCTAGCGAATGTCCAGAGAAGCCTGGAGCAGTCTAAGGAGCATCGAGCGAATATGCAAAAGATGTATGACTCACAATGCGGTAAGCTGTCAGGATTTCCACCTCTGTCACAAAGCTTATGTACAGACGAGGCACAGAGGTTGAGAGATCTTCTGCGAGACAGAGACGATGAGATCCATCGATTCGAAGTTTCACTAGCTGATCACGAGGCAGACGAGGAAAAGGTGAGTATCGGGAGAAACATCGAGTTGACAAGTAGTACACACGCGAATTGCACTCTCTTGAAGCCGACGTCAAGCGCCTTGAAGCTGAACTTGCGACCGCCCGACGAGCCGAGTCGGTTCTCGAGACGCAAAAGCAAGAGAATTTGCAGCTCAAAGAGACGATCGATAGAATGCGATTCGACTTGGATGAGGCTCGAGCGGTCGCTTCAAACGCAAGCAAAGGCGGACATGGTCAAACGGGAACATCAGCTTCTTCGGTCGGCGGCACACTGTCGAGGAACTTGGGTGATGAGATTAGCAGGAGATTGTCCGGAGCTCAGACGGTAATGGAAGACAGCGAGGGGGAAGACGAGGATGGAGATAGCTATGTTGAGACTGTAGTTACGACCCAACGGACGAGGGTAAGCACATCGAAAAATCACACGAGATCTCGACTGATCATGCAGAAAGTCGGGAATCGGAAATCGTCAAATTCGAATCATCAGGGCTCCGGCGCTGTGCAAGGGGTATCTGACGAGGATCATTCCCACGCGTACGCCGACATGGGGACTTTGACCGATCCCGTCGAAATTCGACCTCTACTGGATGAGGAAGAGGTCGTTGCAGAAGCTGGACCGTCGACACTGACGACACCGACTATGCCGCAGGACCACCCACCAGCTTATACCGCTGATCCTGACCCAATCAACGAGCAAGAGGTACTCGACCGCGCCCACCCTCGTCGACATGGTCGGGATGGTATCATAGATGAAGAGTACGATACGTTGGTGGAAGCGCTTGGTGTGCGATGCAACGTTTTGGAGGAGGAAATCAAGCTGAAGAAGGTGGAGCGGGAGAAGAGGGGTACACGTGAGTGCATTCTAGGTATTCGAACGTCGAAGCTGACAATCAGTGGTTGGCAAGAAGAGCGCCATAGCTTCAAGACGCAAGAGCGAAGCGGGCGTCATCCACAGCATTGTCTACGTCACACAGGACGCTCTGCACGCGCACACGGGCAAAGTCGCCATGTGGATCGTTGCAGGTTTCGCGCGTAAGTATTGCCCCGGGACCGGTATAGCGATAGCCAGAAGCTAATCCGTAGTGGGCGTTGTGGCTAGCTCACACTTTATGAACAGCTCTGGGATCCATCCTAGGGATCTGCAGCTTTTCCATACGTTCAACACACTCAGTACACTCGTTCAATCGTCTGGCACCGGCGAGGGATTCTTGCCTTCTGGCGCGAAGGGCCTGGCCGGGGTCGTAGCCGCGGCCAACATGATTGGGGTGGTGCCCACGTGAGAGCTTGCTTCGAAGTCGAGGGGAGGTTTACACAAGTGAAAGGGAGATTCATGACCGACGACTGCTACGAGCTTCTATACGATTTCCTATGTATTTAATGATTTCTCGAGCCATTGCGAAGACTGTGCATGTACATTCCGCTCTTTCGGAACAAACAAGCCGATATCTCACGTCTAGGTAGACACTTAAGATCTTTCTATCCACGGCCCCAAACGCCCATTTGAACGCCACTCCTCGGTGTGTTTGAAGCCCATGTCTCGGTTTGTTCAACGCGGCGGCGTCGGCTTCTTATCGCTTCGTCTAAAATGACATGCAGAAGAACCAAGTGCATTAAGCTTGAGCCTGAAGTGGACATCAAAGGAGGTTAGGGTTACAACAAAGTTTGGGAGACAATCTCGGGAACACGGGAGCGCTTGACGTGACGCGGTTCCGGGACGGGAGTATGTTTTAGATCATTGACAAAGTAATACTCGGTGTGCGTCACGTTATAGGGTACGACGGTTAGATCGACATTCATACACCTTGTGATTCGTCTGGGACACGATCGCGTCGTACGGTATCCAAGAGACGGCGGCTCTGGCTCTGGCGGTGACAAGCGGCGGCGAACGGCAAATAATCAATAATCATTAATGAACCACTACTAGAATCACTCGTGTCCCCCCCGTGCCGGCGCCTAATCGGTCCGCGCCGGTTCTTTTGTTTCTGCCCAAGGTTTATTTTGGTTTTGGTTCTGGCTCGCTTCGTCTGCCCTATTCATCACTCTTGCAGGTATGACCCACATGCACTGTGTCTCAGGGAGAAAAACCGAATTGCAGACTGTTGTGCTGCTCTTGCTCTATGAGAGTGCTCTTTCATAAATTGAAATAACTGGTTGTCAAAGCATTTTGTGCTTGATGAATTTCCCTCTTTACCGGATAGAAAATCCAAGATGAGTGAGGCTACGCACGTCAAGTCCCGCCCGGCACTGAGCGTTCAGGGCCAGTGAACAAGGGGACGCCTCTTTTGAAAGAAGCTTGTGAGCAACAAGCAGCCCATGCGGCGTCGTCCGCCCCACCTCACTCGGCCGCATATCCTCTGCTCTCGCGCTTGACCCGAGAAGAACGGGTACATGCCACAGGGTGTTTTACCAGGAAACCCCAGGGAAACCTAGGAATTAAAACGTCGCGCACCACAGTAGTTTTGCATCCACGCAGGTGCTGTTGTCTCGGGACCTCCGAGGAATGAAACCAGGACACGCGTCAGCAGCGAGCGGCTTTGTGCAGAAAGTCGGAGTGACTTAGGTTTATAGGTTGAAAGAGGCGCTTGTTTTTGTATCCTGCCCTAGCCAAGTAGAAACAGAACGGAGCATTATCGCAATCGCTATTCACGTCAATTTGCTCTCATAGTCCGCTTTTACACCTCTCGGCCGTTTGTCCACTTTGTCGTTTGTCGTATTCTTTCCACTGTTTCCAAAGTCATGGTGACCAACGACCAATCTTTGTAATCTGACACCGCACTGAAACCTGTTCATTTTGTGTGTACACCTCCACCACGCTATTCTCTCTTGTGCATACTCCCAGCGTATATCCACCTCGCGAACGGACGAGATATCCACGTTGAACACGCCAGACCCACAACAGCCGCATGGGCGTCGCATCGATGAGATAGATTCGTCAGAACGTCCATTTCCACCCTTCCCTCTTCCTCACCTCGGCACCTCCGACTGGCTTCCATCTGGGCTTCCTCGCTTCGAGCCAGTAGAGCAATCGGCTCAGCAGACGCCCAAACCTTCGCGCGCATTCATTCCGACTTGGTAGAAAACATCTTTCGCAAAAGATGGCACAGCCAAGCTCCATTGCGCATGGATTGGAAGATGTGCTGCCGGATGGAGGATTCAGAGTCGCCGATATGACCACCACGGTGGAGAACGACGACTGGGTCCTGATTGTTGATGCTGTTATCCTGGTGAGTTTTCGCGGCGCAATATCGTCGGAGAACCGGTCGGCGGGGGATGTCTATGGGATTCGAGGTGGAAAATCACGCACCGGGTGGAACATGGCGACCAGCGTTAATGGCAGAGCGCGACCATCATCGGAGGGTTGATGATATTGGCAAGCATGGCGTTTTTGGAGTGGAAGGGCCGGCCGTCTACAACAAGGATGCGCTTGGTACAGTCACTTGTTCTCAGCGATCTTCTGTTGGGGTGAGTACAAGTCTGCTGGCTGGGAGAAACGCAAGGAACAACAATGCTCACGACAGTATCGTCGGTCTTACCGGTGTGACGTTAGCGCTTCACCCGGGAGCGCTCGAAGCTGGTCAGGCATGTGACGGACTGGGTGTTGCTTTCGTTGCGGTAATATGGTCAGGTACGTATTGCATATTCGGGTCGATGCTGTAGGATGGCAAAAGAGCAAAAGCTGACAATCTATAGAACATCTGTGGACACTTGCACTGGCAATCGCGACCTTCCTCATTCTCATACACGTATGTCGATTGTGCTCTTCGGGCAGCCAACACTTATGCTCAGCCATTACATCCCGCTACACTCACCTTGGAGAAGAACTGGTGGGTTCTTTGGGTAGTCGGTAAGCTGTCTGCTTGCTCCCATCCAGGACTCTGCTCATTGCGTAGTCTGGGTCACAGCCTTCGCTGTTTCGGTCGGTGGTTTCGTCAAATATGGGGTTGTTCCTTGTCAGTCGTTTGTCCCGGGTTCGGTCGAAGTGCTGACGGACAGCCGGAGGAATCTGTTACTACCCCTCCTCAACCGCTTCCCTCTTTGGATCCCTCATGCAGTTTATCCCTCGGTGCGTGTTCACCCATCTTTGGAAAATGGCAAGCCACATGCTTACAAACAGTGCAATCGTTTTTATTATCATCACTTCTCTCTACGCCAAGCTTTTCGTCTTCCTCCGGCGTCCAGACAAGATCCGATCACCATATTCCAACTCCCCTACCGGCTCGTTGACGGTCGAGAGGCGATCTCGCCTGGCGTCAGTCCAATTCCGACCCGTAGGCGTCGTATCGAATTGGTTCAAGAAAGCGCCCCCAAAGGATTTCGAGAAGGAGAACGTCCTCGAGCGTAGAGTTTCGATCGCGCCAAACAAGCCAACAGCCAACGAAGGCGAAGTTCAAATTGTTACCACAGATTTTGCAACTCGAAATCAAAATCAAACACAAACACAGCAAAGCCGCCATCGAAACTCGTCGACCGACTACCCTGGAGGTGACATTCCGCCTTGGGAGCGAGTCGAGCTACCCGCGTTCGAGGTCGACGGTCAGAGGTTCGGTGGGGCGTCTGCGAACCTCCAACACAGCAACAGCTCGAATGCGCTGTGGGGCAATTGGAAGGGATTGGGCGGGACTTCGCGGGAGAGCAGGAAACGACCATCTACAACTTCATCGACCAGCCCCGTCGTGCAGAGCACGAGGAAATTCGGGTCAGGTTCGTCTGCGAGTGAAGCACTCAACTTCACAGCGAACAGAACGTCGCCAACACCGGTTAGTTCGCCAAGGTTGGAACCAATTCCGTCCGTGCACGACCCATTGACGTTTGACGATATGACGAGAGGAATGGACCAGTCGGCTTTCGCACCCAGAGGCTCCGCTTCAAGCTCACCCACGACGGCGCCTTCTGAACGGTATCGACAATTTTCCCTCACTTCCGACGCGCATTCTCCTGAGACAGGATTGTCACCAGCAGAAGCATTGAGGAGATCGTCAGCCATGACGCAAGATTCTCGTCGGTCCTCGGGGGCTCAGCCGACAATGAGGGGATTGACACCGATCAACATCCAGCCGAGCCCATCAGACTCGGATGGGGAGAGGAACAGCTCGGTTGTGGATATAGAACGAGCAGGAACAGGTTATGGGGAAAGAGGACCGAAGAATGAGCTGTATGATGGTGAAGCCGAGCGCGAGGAGGAAGACGATCGACGAACAGCAGAGGCAGAGGCAGATGATGATTGGGATTTAATGCGGATGTTGCAGCAGTCCGCACCGCCACGGCATGCGCATGACAGATTTGCACCTGGCCAAGGGGAGACGGTCGAACTTGTGGAGGAGAGTATGGCGTCATACCTGAACCGTAAGACGGCTTTGTTGATGTTGTGGTTTCCTCTTGGCGTAAGTCGTCTCAGCTTAGTGTCGCTCGAGTGGGAGTTTCGGTCTGATGACAGTATGTATTGTTGTTCTCGGTATCACTCATTCGGATCATTTACGATTTTGCCGGCCACCCCCCCGTGGCACTACGTGCTATTTCGCGCTGGTTCATCTTTTCTCAAGGTGTTCTCGACGCGCTCATCTACGGTCTCGTGGAGTGGCAGTGAGTGCTAGCTGCGCAGGAGCATGATTGGCCAGCCCGCTAACAATGCAGCACAAAAAGAGTCGTCCGTCGTCGTGTCAAAAAAGGGACTTTCTCCGCACCACAATCAAACGGAACGTCATCCTGGCCCAAATTACTCCGTTCGCGAGGGAAAAACTCTTCCGCCAACGCCACGGGATCGCAACAACAAATGTCGCAAATGTCCCAAAGGCGCGATCCTCGCGGAAGCACCATCAGCGGATCAAGGCAGGCTGTTACGTTTGGCAGAATAGAAGAACGGTCGATTCTGCGCGAACTGGATCTTCTGGACGAGAAGCTGGAGGATGGGGTGAGAAGAGGCAGTGGGGTGGATAGCGTGGACACGAAAGGAACGGCGGCTAGCGGTATAAGCGGAACGACGGGAACGAGCGGTAGCGCCGATGCGCGGGCGGGTCAATCGAGCGGGTCAGAGACGACGGGTGATTCCGGGCGAAAAATGGGCGGCAGAGGTTGAGGTGGAGGAGAGGTAGAATGGACATTGAACGTGAACTGTCAGCATAACATCATGTAGCATTGTCCCCTGTTGCTCCTTACTCTGTATGCAATAGATAGAAATGACAGCTTGTACCTTGTTGGACCAGATGTACGCCAAGTGAGGTATCACCAGGCTGGAGCAGCGCGTAGTCGGCGCGAGCGTTTATGGCGGTTGAGGCTAAACTGTGACTATTTATCGCGTAAACGGTTCGAATGACAATCGCAACGCTTTTCAAAAATCAACCTCCGATAGCCCCATTCTCGTTAACAGATCTTCCTCCCATTGCACTCTCGCTTTCCAACACTTTGCACTACTTCGAAGGGAAACGCAAGGGCCAGATTGAGCACCTCGAACACATCAGAACGTCGATTGCACTACACCTGACACCTCTGAACGGCAGAACAAGAAGGATTGCGCGAGGATGTCAGATAACAGCCAGACTGCGTTGAGGGAGATCACCTTTGGTTCGGTACGTCGCATCCCCACTTATATCTACCCATGAATCGGGTCGATCTACTATACGACAGAGGAAGGATTGAAGGACTAACGATAGATGGCGGGTATGGCTGCAAAGCTATTTGAGCATCCGTTCGACTTGGGTAAGTCAATCCCGATACTGTTCAGTTTTATCTCTGGCCAGGAGTGCACCAGCCGAACGCAGATGGTGTAGCTACGCTTCGGGGGATCAAGCTGACGTCCAGTCAAAGTCAGGTTACAATCACAACCGACAGACCGACCGGCGTCATTCACCGGCCCGTTGGACTGTTTCAAACAGACATTCAAGAAGGAAGGATGGAGAGGGCTCTACCGGGTATGTGTCGTCCTTCTTTGCATTTATCACCTTGCAATTCAGGACTACGTCAGCGCGACGCAGCGCCAATGAATGTCTTTTCACGAGACTATCAATGAAGAAAGGGCTAATAACCAGGGTCTGTCCGCACCAGTCTTTGGCGCTGCAATGGAGAACGCAACCTTGTTTCTGGTTTACGAGAAGTGTTCCTCTGCCATTGTCGCCTACTCCTCCACGCCTTCTTCTTCTCTGTCAGAAAAGGCCCTCGGCAAGAGAAGAGCGTTGAGCGTACCTGAAATGGCATTAGCAGGCGGTGGTGCGGGGCTCGCGACGTCTTTTGTCCTGTAAGTTGAGCTTCTCTCTCCCGCCGTGCTTGTGTAATACTGGCTATCGTACGCTTTCACTGACGATAGCACACCTATCGAGCTTGTCAAATGCCGAATGCAAGTCCAGATGATCGCTCGGGAAAGCAAACTCGCCGTCTCTCCACTTGCTTCCGCCGCGACCGCCGCTGCAGCTTCCACGTCTAAACGTTCTTTCCACACATCGACAGGTTTCCGGCAGGTTCACGCTACGCCAACCGCTCTCCCGCCTTTACAAGGTCCCTTCCAAATCATCTTCTCGACGCTCCGAACTCAAGGGATCCGCGGTTTGTGGCTTGGCCAAATGGGCACCCTTTTGCGTGAAACAGGAGGCGGGTCAGCCTGGTTTACAGCGTACGAAGTCATCTGCAGTACCTTCCTCGCCCGACGACAAAAAGCGCTGGCCGATCCGACATTGACTAAAGCCGACTTGAAGACGTACGAACTTATGATTGGTGGTGCGGCGGCAGGTGTGAGCTACATCGCCATCCTCTTCCCTGCGGACAGTATCAAATCGGCCATTCAAACACAACAAGAACTCGATCCGACGGCAAAACGACTCAGCTTTGTCGGGATGGGCAAAAGTATCTGGAAATTGAGAGGGCTCAAGGGGCTTTACGCGGGATGTGGCGTGACTTGCTTGAAAAGCGGGGTCAGCTCGGCAATGATTTTCGCCCTGTACGAGACGTTGCAGGGTAAATTGGGATATTTGTTCGACTAGCGTGGAGATGATGCGCTGCGTGCGTCACGAACACCTGGGAACAGTGGGCTGTAGGGAAGGAACTCGCTGGATCAAGCATCGAACAGTGGGGATCTCTGCATTATAATCTAGCAAATTTGGGATACCATGCATTATCATTGGACATTATCGTTGGACATTATCGTTGTATCGTGCCTCCTCGATTCAATTGCACGTCGTACCTACGCCACTCTTATCCCACAAGGAGCGATAACAACCCACGCAAAGCTTGGCGCTGATTCTGATGAGCTTACTGGCTGTCCCATCTCTCATCAACACTCCCTCGTCCCCTGGACTCGCCTGCACCTTCCACGGTACTTCTGCTTCGCCGAGTAAGAATTCAGGTGCGTCCGGCAGAACGGGATTGTAGCATTGTTCGCAGATATACCCTTGTTCCAGCTTTTCCGCCAGATGAGACAATAAGGTCTCGCTTTCGATGATAGGCATATCTGGCTCCGATTCAGGGTACCCGCGATTGTGCACGCAATGTGCGGAATCAGCAGGCGATATCGAGCTCGGTCCGGCAAATGACGAAGACGTATTGACGATATTTGCCGCGCTTTCCTTCTCACGGAGCAGGATCTCCAAGCAGGTCTGAACCAGAGTTACTGGCCCTGTCCCGCTTTTGATCCGCAAGGCCGAGCCACTCGGTTCAGAGGGTGGGCCCCGGCCAGGATTACCTTGCCCAAGCGAAAGCCATTCGTTTGGCCATAAGACCAGCTTCGTTGATCTCGTATATACCTCGATCCGTCGCGTCAGGCGGATGGTGAACAAGGGTAAAGCCGTTAAGTTCGAGTTGAACGAAACGTCCAATCGTTCCAGGTTGGGGAAACAGAGTAGAAAAAAACGGGGGAAAGCTGTTAGTCAGATCAAGTTGTTACACGGTACGAGTCGTTCCGCGGTATAAACAATCGGGACCTACTGTCCAGGTGGTTGTGGCTCAGGGTGATTCGAGTGAGCTTTGCAGGATCGCGACCGAAGGTTTCAAATAGTTCTCCAAGACGCAGATTGTGCAATATGATCTGTGGTCGGAAATACGGTAAGGCGGACAAGTTCCACGTCCCCATTGGAGCCTTCTTCACTGGTGGTGAGAGGGACAGTATGGCCGTCCTGGCGAGTATCGCTGGTGGGGTTTCCCGCAGTACCTCGACAGAAGCGGGCTGGTCATTAATCTCTAAACGCTCTTTGACGGTCAGTGGCAGGACACACTTACGCCAAGGTATGTTGCGCGACAAAGTTCCCTCTCGCGGAATCTCTCCAGATGTTTGAGAAAGGGCCGTACAGATCTTGTCTCGGATCTAGACAGTGTATCCTTGATATACCGCTTGTCTGCCGCGAGTGGTATCAGGACCATCTCCGCTAGGTGATGCAATATGCCTGAGGTTCATATCAGCATGCGGTGGTTCCACATTTGGCGCTTCCGAGCAGAACTTGGCATAAAGCTGAAGCTCACTTAGCCCAGCGACGATCTCAGAGATGCCCTTGATCCGTCCGTCCCCTAAGTTTCTCGCAATCTCCCCTACACACCCCTCCAGCTGCTTCCACGGATCATCCATCCTCGCACAGAATCTCTTCCATGTTGGGCTTTTCGATTCAATCTTGCCGATGGGACTATCAAGGCCTTCACCTGGTGATACAGCATGAAGAATCGAGAAAGTTGCTAAAAGCGCTTCTAACAGGTGTTTCCGCACGCGACCGACTCGACGGGGTTCTTCAGATACCTCAACATCTCCTAAAGAGTACGTCAGACTGTCCGAAAAGTCCAAGCCGCTTTCCGTATCGCTCAAACCAGAGTCGGAGGAATCGCTGTCGGACTGGTAAAACAGGGTCATCCCGCAGAGAAGCTTTTCGGTCGATGCGGTTTCCACACGATCCAAGCTTCTATCTTGTTCTTATTGAGTCAAACTCGACCATCGCTGCTGCCCTGTCCGTTGCTGGGGTAAGATTCAATATGCCGTCTGAGTGTAATGTGCAAGATTTTGATTTTAGGAATTCAGTCATTCGGTCTGAACCGCGGTAGATGACGTAAGCCGGTAAGAGGACAACTCGAGTTACCCGTGCTCACCACCCTCCGTTCCTCTCTCAACCCTATGTTCATACCTACTATGCACGAGAAAGAGACATAGCAGGATGACTATGTTCAAGTATGGCAGGATAGAAACGAGGCTTCCGCCTCTGAAACAGGAATCATTATTGTAAGTAAGCGTGGGCTATCAGTAGAGTGGGGATACCCGCTAATGACACAGATGTTTACACCGCTTCATGGCTTATACCCCTACACCTTTTCCGCGGAGACTACCACTCAAGTCTCAAGCTTCTGTTGCTATAATGTAGGTGTCTTCTCCTGAGTATTCAATGTACAGCTGTACGTCATAGTGATATGTCGAGCAGGAGTGATCAGTCTAATGGTAGATTGTTCGTAGGCAGGCTGGGAGATCTATATGTCTTGTTATCAACGTAAGCGCTATTCCTGACCTGGGGAAAGAGACAAGCCACAGAGAGGGAATGACCAGCAAAGAAGCTCACCTCAAGGCGGGCGGGAGGTATGCGATCCTATGCGAGCGATACGGCCTTGCCAGGCGGAAAGTATGAGCCAGGCGATGCGAGTCCGGAGGATACGGCGGTATGTCGTTCGCTCCTCAGATCGATCCAGCGACTGACACAATAGCGGAGAGAAGCGTACGAAGAGGTGATTCGCTCTTTCGAACGAAATGTGGAAGAAGGTCAAGTACTGACACGAAGATCGGACTGCCTATCGATAAAGAACGGGTTCTGTGCTTAACGACCCTAGACCTGTTTCTCACTGGAAATGGACTATTAGTCACTCCGTCAGTAATTGCCCTCCTTCTAAGCTTACATTTAGTGTCGTACTGCTTGTCACGGACAACACTATCCACCCAATCCTCAACCCCTCCGAAGTCAGCTACCTCTTTTCCATGCCTCTCGCTTCGTTCCTCCATTCCAACCCGACTTTCATCCCTGGATGGAATTACGGTTTGTCTTCAAGGCAAGAACCTTTCTTACCGTCCTCATCCCACGGTGGCCGGGCGGCCATGTCTGGACAAACGCATCAGGGTGATGGGCAAAAGGAAAATACGAAACGTCCCGGGAAGGAATATACGACGCGATGGGAGGATGAACCGCGGCGCAAGGGCGGGGTACTAGTCCCTGTACCTTCATCCACCGAGGCGACGTGGAGGATTGAGGGAGAGGCATTTCCTGGTGGTTCGACCAAACTCAAAGTGCCTCCGCCTCCGCCAATCGTTTACGCGAATGGAGCCGGTGTTGTAGGGGGCAAAGGGGTGTATTACCAATACAGAGATGTCCCTTGGGGTGTGGGGACGGTTCGTTTCCACAGGTTTCTAACGGGCAAAGAAGGAGGTGGCGTGAAACCGGTGTACGGTCTTACTGCGTAAGTCTGAGCGTCGGGCTTGGGCATGGGTACGAAGCACAGAGGTCGATATTTGTGAGGCTGACCCAAAGGGCTATCCTCATCCACGCCGCGTGTATAGGCTATAGCGCCCAGACCGCCTTTGCGCGAGAAGCACCAAATCAACCTGACATGTGGTCCCGCATAGACTGGGAGGCGAGAAATGGGACAAGCCGGTTACGCACTTCCATCGAGGAAGAGGGATTGAGCGAGGAATGGGGCCTGCCTTTGAAAAAGGACACGCCCCGAGCGAAACTGTAGCGCGCTTTCTTTCTTCATTGTCATCAATATCCCTTCATTTTGATCTCCGCACCTTGAAGCGGAATCGCGGACTTCCTTGAAAGCTGTACGAACCGCATGTACCCCCTTAAGCTATGCGACCTCCAACAGCAGTAAGAGCCTGTATAATGTGCCCAGCGCTAGATAGCGGACTGCCGTGTTCTTTCGTTTTTTGCTATGTTCACTCCTAGCAAACTTGACAAGAACGAATTCAACCCTGAAAGACCTGAGGCATAATGTACAGTTCGCAGACAGATGCCTAAGACCCCAAGGGCCAAATCCTACACCATTTTAGGGTCCTCCCTTGCTTGACATGGTCTTATCGCTCCGTACTTAGCCGACGACCGGTCTAGTTCTAACTCCTGTAAAGGCTTTCATCTCGCGATTCGTTCTGACGTTGCATTGCCTTCGTTGGCTTCAGGATCGAGTCATATTCGCCACCTGGCCGATAGGTTTCAGATCTGCCCTGCTGCCATACATCTCGTCCAACGCGGTCGATCCCCTTTTTGTTCGTAAAACCAAAAGAGAAGTCGGGGCGAGCGTGGGACATGTCTGTCGAGCAACGAGTCCTCGAAACGTGCCCAGTCATAATAGTTCAGTACTGCTTACAAGCCACGACTACTGCTCATACTGCGTGTCGCTGTCGATTGCGAAGCGCAGTACAGTTGATAATAACGAATTGGTCGGCCGACTTGGTCTAACCTGTTTTCCCCGCTCTGCACCTTCCCTGGCTTGCATGTCGGAAAACACGGGACGCAAGCACAGCGTATCCCGCTGTCCACTATATGATGCATATTCACACCCCGCTGTCCACTCTCTACTCTTTAAACTCGTACGTGCTCCCTTGTCTGTCCACACAGTCAAACTCATACTCGCTAACCACATCCCCCTCGACACCCGGGTACGTCAATTTCGCTTCAAACTTCTCCCCACCCTTGATCTGCCCCACACCCTTCGGAGTGCCCGTGAGGATCAAATCGCCCTCCTCCAGCTTCATGATGGAGGACACGAACGCGATCAGATCTGGGACGGGAAAGATCATATCTGCCGCTACACCTTTTTGCTTCTGTTGGCCGTTTATGGAGAAGTGAAGGCCGACTTTCGAGATATCGGGGATGGAGGATTTGGGGATAAATGGGCTGGGGTGAGCATGAGTATTCCAAAGAAGACAAGCGCCATAGGACTGGGGACGCAGGAAAGTGACGGAAGAAGGGTACAGTGGGATGGACAGACGGGCGAATAGGGAAAAGCGAGAAACATGACATACCCGACTGGCGAGAACGTGTCGAAGCCCTTTGCAGTGGACCACGGAAGCCCCTTCTTCTTCACGGCGTCTTGGACGTTTCGTCCCGTCACATCGATAGCCAGGGTGTATCCGGCGATGTACGACTCTGCGTCGGCTTTGGAGATGTCGCGGCCGTTCTTGCCAATAACCACGCCGAGTTCGACTGGCTATAAGCGGGTTGTGCTTGTATGCACGGAAACGGTACAGCCCAGAAAGCAAGGAAGGGCAGTCAGGAGTGGAGAAGCAGAAACCGGTGGACCGGAGCTTACCTTCGTGATGCACCATAACCCCCTTGGGGATCTCGACGGGCCCTTCACCCGGGGAGATGAGCGACGAAGGGGGTTTCAAGAAGAAGAAAGGCTCTATGGATCAGTAGTGCTCTATCATCCTACTCCGCGATTTCCAGTACGCATGACATAGGCGCACTGCAAGGAACACGCTAGGCTCTGTTTTCGTACGACCAGACTGACCTTTCGGGACGGCATTTCCGAGCTCCTTTGCGTGGTCCGCGTAATTACGTCCAATAGCAACGATCTGGCATCAACCCTCTCTCTCGCGCAGAGCCAAGTAAACATACCTTCCTACAGGACCTGGCAAAGTTTGACATGGTGGTGAATGAACAATAACAACTCGGTTAGTCGACCAAATGTAGGTTACCCCGAGTCGGTTGCTCTTCGAATGCTTGCTTGCGCCTACCGCCGGAAATAGCCGATGACCCAGTTGGAAATTATGATCCTGTACTTCTATCAATATCCTGCTCTGCATATCCATCGCTTCGCCCATTGCAGCGAACACCAAGAGTGACCATCAAATCAGAGGATAGTTAGGGAGTAGAGAAAGCACACCGACTTTCGAGTATGTCATTTGGCCGGCCAGGAGGATTTGGAGATACGTTCAAGGTCTCGCCTCCGCAACGAGGATCGTTCCCGCTCGATCACGATGGTGAGTTGTTGTGCTCATCGCCTTCGCTGTGCAGTCTCCACAGTCGAGTCATCTTGTGACAGTAGCAGCAGGATCCATAAAGCCGACACGTCACCCGCTGTAGATCTGCGCTGACTTCAGGCGACTGCAGAGATTTCATGTTGAAACACCTGAAATGCCTGAAAGAAGCTCAAGGGGATGTCGGGAAATGTCGCCTGGAATCCCGTCGATACTTAGAATGCAGGATGGACAAGTCAGTTTGCGAATCACCATTCTGCCAGTCCCCCTTGCCCTCATCTCCCCAAGGCCTCCACATCTCATCATCTCAATCCCCGATCTCTGCCAAACGCCCAGCTGATACACAGCAACCTTATGATTCGAGACGATATGGCCAATCTGGGCCTGGGCGACGTCGGGACTAACAACCCCGTACGGCCTCAACCCCTTTCGCCCGCTGAAGAACGACATCAGCCCACGACGACGACGGCCTCATCAACATCACCGCCTGCTTCGGGCCTTTCGGGTTCTGAACGCATATGACGGAAACTGAACGCGCATAACACGACTAGCATTTCGTGTACTAGATCACCCTGTATTCTTATATCATTGTATTGCTCTAATACCGACTGCCCATGCACCGCACTTCTCATCCATCTATACATCCCGCAACCTGTCATGCAAACGGTTACAACGATACAAAGCATGCCTACCATAACCAGGAAAACCACCCCCTTCCACCCCCACTCCCATCCTCCACCTGGCCCGCCTTAGCCCTTACCTCCTCCCACTCCTGTTCCAGCTGCCTTAAACTCCACATAAGTTCGTTCGTGTTCGTATCTTCCGACAAATAAAACTGAATCTTCTTGCTCGCCCATTGAATCGCGTCATCCTCATCTACCTCCTCCACCACTCTTCGGAGATCTTTGATGGTCAAGTCAGTGTCTTGTTCCAGTTTCGCCAAGTCAGAGCGCCGTGACTTGATGGCATCGATGATATCCTGTGAGGCTCGAAAGATTGATTCCTCGAGAAGCTTCGCTTCGGCCGCTTTCGCTGCGAGCTGCTTCTCCCGGATCCGAAGTTGTAGGAGGATGGCGCACATCTCGACGTCGATAGCAAGGTGCGCGCTGCATATGAGCAGGTTCCAACAGTGAGTCCTTGCCATGACTTACGCAGATGTCACGCGCATGGTTCGATAAGCCATACGGTCTTGTAAAGAATGCCTGGCGTCAGCACGGTCCCCAAGGAGCCCAATCGTGACTCACCGCCGGACCAGGGGTCTCTCTGGCTTCTCCACGCCCTCCCTTCCCTTCGCTGTCCCATGCGGGTTAATGACCTCCCACTCAAGCTCTCCTTCTTCCAGCAGTACATCCGCACCGTCACTGCTCGTCCTCAGCATCGCTGGTGCTCGTTCGCGATTTAGCCGGGCGACGGATCGTTCGCCTCCAACCAGCCGGGTGTGGGGCTCATGTCTCTCTTCAGACGGGCTCTGGTTACCATCTGACCGTCGAGATTGGTAGTCTGACCCCTCCCCTGATAACGAAGTGATGATGGAGGGCCGACCGGGAGAAGTCGTCGCGGAAAGGTACGACCGACGCGATGCGCTTGCATCGAGAGCTCGGTCTACGTGCAAACGGGATGCACCAGGGCTCGGCGATGCTTAAATAGTCAGCTAGACGCACGGGAAAATGCCGCCCAGTCAAGCTCACGCGTCAAGCTATTCCCGAAACGATCCTCGCATTCTTCTCCCATACTACAGCATTAGCGCCAGGCCAGGACAATAGCATTGACTCACGGTTCAATTACCGTCGGTACATTCGGTTTCTTTTTCGCCAAAGTGCTCCTTAGACTGCTCGGCCCGGGCCCGCCATGTGCACCAGTCTCACTTTCTGAAGTGTCCTCCCCTGCCCCTCTTCGACTAGAGGTCAGTCCCCTCTGCACCCCACTATCATCCCACTTGGACTCACCTGACAAAGCCCAGTCCATCCTTGATTGCTTGACCCGTCTTGGTCGTCATCTTCCCAAAAGCCGCCTTGGCTCCTCCTTCCTCAGTAGTATCCCCCGTGTCTGCGCTTTGCCTCCGTCTACTCAAAACGCCCGCATGCCGCCGGCTTGTCCTTCCTGCGCGCAAGTCCGCTTGGCCAGACCACAAGGCCGCAATTCGACGCACGCCCATCAGATCCCAGTCCTTCTCGCGCGTTTTGAGGATTCCTTTGGTGTACGCTTCCAGGTCCGACGTCATCACGTCCGGCGGGGCAAAAGAGCCTATCTCCCCAGGTGGAACGACCAATGCCAGTCCAGAATCGTTTGAACCATCTTCCAAGCGATTGCGCAGATGGTGTTCCCTTTTGCGCAATGGTGTGTCCTCGTGTCCTGAACCCTTAAGGTTGGCGTGCAAAGACGAAGTAGCGGATGCAACACCGGAGAAGAGGAATCGATGCACTTTCAACGCATCAGGGGAGCGGGTCCGTTCGGCTAGGTAGTGAGAGTTGAGATGTCGGATCGAAGATACAGTGAGATACTGTGCTCGTTTCGAAGGGTTGTCATGATGAGCTGCGTTCTGATAGTCAGATGGGCTCATCGAGTAACGTTCGGACAAACCTGGTATATATGCCAGGCTGTCAGGAATCGCTTTGGGCTGGATAAAGGGTCTTTCGGCACCTGTTATCAGCATACCACATAAGGTAAGGAAGGTACACACCTTCTCCACGTCAAGCGCATCTAGCTGATAGCGAGCGCTCGTGATCGAGCTCAACAGTGTGGCCAGCGTTTTCGGGTCGATGCACCCTCCACTTGTCTCTTTCTGTTCGGTCAGTATCCCTTCATCCGCATGTCAGACGACTCGTCTCGCAAACCCACCTCGAGTCTCATCGAATCTTCATGCTCCATACCCATTGCCTTCCTCCAAGCAAACAGTCCCTCCTTTGTCTCGTCACAAAAAAGGCCGTCCAGCTCCATGTCCGCCGGGATCATCCCCCATATCGCCAGCGCAGCCTGGATAAGCCTGACCATCTCCAACACCATCTGAGTGAATGGATCCGCAGTGATGGTTTGGGGCGAAACAGATGGATTGGTGTGAGAAGGCAAAGTAGACAAGTCGTGTCGAGGTGAAGTAGTGGGTGAAGAGGAGCGGGAGGGGGAGAGAGCGGTCATCGAGGGAGAAGGGGGTAGGTGATATAGCTCGAAGAACTTTCGTCGGACCGCAGGTCTGTATATCAGTGTCTGTTCTGGGTACACGGGTGTGGCATGGGAGAAAAGGGCGAACGAACATTGGCGAATCCATGCCCATAGCTGCACGGCCTCCACACCCTAATCGCCGGAGGCCGGTATTAACGATGAGGAAAGGTTTCATCTCGCGCAGATCTCCACCGGGTATCGGGAAACTATGCATGAGCTGCAATCTAACACGCTGTAAATTGTCAGACTCACACATCTTGCCCAAAAGCCGAAGGGGTAGTGACGAGCAATATCCCATGTTCCGTCTGTCCATCAGCCCGGGTTTCCCGACCGGTTCCCCTTGTGAGTTCCGTTCAAGCCCAAGCTCACCTTTCTCTGTTGGGCATGCGTTTCTCCGACTAGGTATTGTACTGCTGAAGCTATCTCAGCCTTTCCTGCGCGTTCGGAAAGCTCGGGATCGGGTAATAGGAGATACATCGATACCTACCATCAGCGCCCTTCCTTGCCGCGTCCGCTGATTCCCTCCTTCGCCTTCACGTGCATTCATATAAGCGAGACCGTCGACGTACGTGCTCGTTAGGCTTCCCCGTCTGCGCAACGATAGTCTGCGTCCAATGCGTACGAGAGAGGTACCTGATGTGTTAGCACTGGTCCCTCTTTCTCGACTTTCTGACATACCATGTCCGCAAAGCATACAACGCGTAACCATGTAGTATCACCTCTTTTTCCACTTTGAGCCTCCCCAAAGCAGGTAGCCAGTGCTCTTCAAAGTCTTCAAGGGTTCTGTCCGTGGGCACAAGGAGCCCCTTCGGCTTGGAGACGGTAGGCGAAGTGGGAGTAGGGATCCGGCTGGTCGGGCGGGGGAAGGGCGAGTTGAGTGAGATGGCCCGAGGGGAGGTCAAAGAGGAGAGGGAAAAGGACTGATTCATAGCGTGGATAGGGACCACTCCGTGGAGCTGTTATGTTGACATTGTGTGAGTGAATTGAATGGACAAGTGCAAGTCGATCAATGACGATGAAGTGACCGAAACGTTCAGGTACAGCTCGATCCGGTTGTTACGAGAGCCGCGAAATCAGAGCTGAACGCGGTGGGGCGCAGGTTTATGAGTGCAAGTGAGATAGGTACATATCGTTGCCTACTGCAAGATGCTGTCGACTGCACGTACATGCGATGCGAAAATGCTAAGCCTTGTTGGCTGTACGAGTGGTGTTGTTACATTCTGCCTGTCCATACGTTCAGACCTGCTTCCCGCACTTCTTTGCAGCCCTATCTTCCTCACGCCAATCGCGCCGCGACCAGCTCGTAGATCAAAAACATGCAGGCAGCGTTCGGCACCACCCGCAGCATATGCGCCGACAGACCACCATACAGGTTCGCCACACCTTCCTCCTTCAAGACCAGTTGAAGCGTTTGCAACAAGCCAGTATATTTGATGACGCCTCCGACAGCAGGTTGTCGTAATCGGGTTCGAATGACTTCGTGAGGATACGTGATCAGCGACGCGACCGCCTTAGCTCCTCCCGATGCACCGACGATACTTCCGACATAGGCGGGTATAGACTTTTTCTCATCGGCATTGGCTCCCGTAACGTTGGTTAATCGTTTCAAGCGCTACCATGAGTTCCGCGTGACAATGAACGAGCTAGGCAACTCACCTCGTAAAGAACCCATTGAATAACACCCTCTGAAACACCAAGATAAGACGCCGACAGACCTCGATATAGCCCTCGTACGCCTTCTTTCCGCATAATCTCCCAAGTCATAGCAACGGCAGGTCCGAAAGGTGAAGATCTAGGGGCGAGCGTCGCGGCGGCTGCGGCAGATGTACTACTGGCGGTTGATTGTGACAAAGCAGCAGCAGACGCAGCGATGGGTTTTGGAAGTATGGACGAGGTCGGTGCTGGACTGACAGCAGGTGCTGAGGATTTCTTCCCGGCGGATAATTGTAATCGGGTCTTGATGACTGAACGTTAGCTGCCGGGACTGTGCCATTGAGAGACCAGCTTACCCCAGATTGGGTTCGTTCCCGTGGCAGTAGCAATACCTAGGATCAGCTCCGGCGTAATAAGCTCAGTATGGAAAAACACTCACCAGCTATGACAGCAGCACCAAGGTGGACAACAGGGCTATCTTCCGCTGTTTGCCCGACCTTTTCCACAGGCGCATTAGGGAATTTGCCGGCGAGGTAAACTTTCGCCGTGGGATAGCAGTAGAAATTGATAGCTCTGCACGTTAGCACGGCCCTTGTTATATGTAGCACGTGGGAGCTGACCTTGCTGGTATGATACCGACCAAAGAGGGTCCCAATCCCTTATAGAGCGCTTTCCACCCTTCTTCCACACCTATCCGTCTAAGATCAGCTAAGGGCGCTAAAGACGTCGAGACATAGGCTTACCGGATAAGGTAGACCGTGTCGACAAAGTGGTAAAGACCTCCCCGAGACTTATCCGCGAGCTTCTTGGCTGCTTCTGCTGTAGAGGGCGGTAAAGCCGTATGCCGGAAGAGGTCCGACTGTAACCGGGTCTACCGTGAGCTAAGTGCCGAGGAGGAACCGGTAAAAGCTCACTTTGACAACATCAAAAGGCGAAGTGACAATGGCTCCGGTCATACCGCCAAGACTGAGATTAGAGACGCCCCACCCCTGCTGAGGCTTCTGACCTACCTTCCAGCGGCTGAGTGTTTCCATCCTGACAGTTTCCGAGTTTCCGGAGGTGTAGCGGTAGATGGTGGTGTAGAAGAAGAAGGGGAGGCAGAAGGCGCTATTTGATACGAGAAAGGTGAAGGTGTCGAGTCGGTGTTGGAAGTAGGGGACGTGGACGGGAGTCGGGAGGTGGAGGCAGACGAAGTGAGAGCTGCCATTTTGTCGTCTATGTCGGTGAGTCTATCTTTCCGGTATTGAAACAGTTGATTGATTTCAGCCGGTGTATCCCTATCTCTATACTGCCGATCTACGCCGCCCTCTGAAGTCGAGCAAGGGGTAATGCAATGAGACCAAAGTGAATCGGAGTGGTCGATGAAATCATCGCGCTTGTTGAAAATCCCATCAACAGCTTATCAGATGGTGATGATTCGCCACCCGACATGACGTGGACATCGCACAATCAACCCGGACATCACCGCCAGAATCACGAGATTTCAAGATTCACTCATCCACTCTTCTACTACAACACCTGGCTCATGTGGAGATAGCACATCACGACATGTTTGTCCTCTTAGCTGTCAAGGTGAGCTAGCGATCACGGTGGTCATGTAAGCTGACGTACAGGACACTGTCCCTGTCGAGGCGAACAACTTTCAAACGCCCACCGAGGAAGACCTGATCCCCCGACAAGAGGCTGTTCCGGGGGAAGAGGTCATTGCAAACAAATACTCTATATCGGCGTTACAGTCAATCCAGGATTCGTTGAATAAAAAGTAAGCTAATATAGCTGAACCCCAGCTACCTCGTACTCACCAGGCCATCAACGCCTGCTTGCGCCTCAACTCTGCTAATGGCAGGTACGCCAACAAGCTCATTTCGGGCAAAGGTCTCGCTTTGTCGGTATACGATATCCTCACCGCGGAGAACGGGAAAGCGACATGGGGCAATGGGCTGATGTACTATAAAGGTGCGCACCTTTACGACCACATCAGGCAAAGAACAAAGCTCATATCAGTTTCTTTCAGATTACTGCTGTTTGCGCCCTACGTTGGGGAAGTCTTGGTCGGACGGGTTCTGAACACCACTCGGGATTATATCAGAGGTACGTGGCCTTTCGCGTTGCTGTGACGCCGCGGACAAAGCTGATGGCAGTATCGCTTGGGTTTTTCGAAGATGTATATATCCTCCCTGGACATTTGCCGCCAAATTCCGCTTAGTAAGTGAGAAGGTGTGCAGCGCGGTGGAGCAAAACCAGCGAGAGATCATGCTAATAATAGTGACCCGGTAGATAAACTGTACTTCTGGTACGCCGGCGGCGAGGAGGACAAAATTATGAACGTGAACGAGTTGATGAACACGATCAAAACTGGTAAGTCTCGTTGTTGAGTTGCGCACTTGGACTCCACTCCCACACTCAACGCTGTCACCTTACAATCTCTGTACCGGTACCATCAGGAGCCAGGCCACTGCTCACCGCAGAACGGCTTTACATCGACCCCCAAGAACCCATCCGATTCCGCGTAGACCGGGTAGAATGGCAAGCCGTCAAGCCTACGCCCAACATCCCCCTATCCCAAATGGGCGATATGAACGGTGATCTTGATTCAGAACAAAAAGATCCAATCGAAAAGGCCGGATACAAGGTATTCGTCACTATCGCCGAGTCCGGATTGGGCGTGACGAGCTGGTGGGAGGACGCAGGTGATGAAGACAACATGGAGTATGAGCAATAGGCGCAGGGGTATGGATTACATTAAATCCCTTGGTAGACTACGAATGACGATCATGAATATTATACGACACTTATGGGTGGTTCACGCCAAGCCGGATCGACCAAGATCTTGTGCAAGTGCGTGTGTGTGTGAGTGTGCGGATGAGGACAGTGCTGTACAACGATAACATACAAACGACTATGCTTAACTAATCCCCCTTGCCTTCTGTTGATTCACGTAGTGCACAATCCGCTCACGCAATGCGTCCCCCGACCCCACCCTCAAAACCTCCCCTTTCTCGGCATCTTCCCCGACACTGTCCTCACATTCTTCTTCGGCACACCCTTACCCCCCGTTGTCCTCCTCGCCGCCGTCTTGCCCGCCACTCCCTTCTGCCCCACTCTCGGCCGTTTGCCTGCGGGCATGTCGAGAATTTCAATGCTGCTGTCGCTCTCACTATCGCTGTTCTCGCTGTTATCTTCGTCTTCGTCCTCCGCATCATCACCCAGTGGTATGGGATCTCTGTTCGACCCACGGGGGACAACCGGCTGAGTTCCGCCAGTCAAGCGGGTAGAGGCGCGTCGAGATCGTGTGCCTGTTCCAGCCCCGTTGGCCGGTTCGAAATTGTTCGATGTGTTGGCTGAAACAGCAGGCTTCACCGGGGATGGCGGCATCTTGGCTGCCTCTTCCTCTGCCGAAGATGTCTCGGCTCCGGATGAGAACAACGATGTCGCATTCTGCCTCACGCCAACAGGTTCCCCAGCTATTCCGTCGCCTAGGTTCCGTTCTGAAGCGTAATCCTCCCAATTCGGTTCCTCTTCGGCGACCTCCCCTTCTTCCGCGAAGCCTGAACGACGCTCTTTGTCCGAATAGGGTATAGCGTCCCGCTTCATCTGCGGGCCGAATAGCGACAGTGGCACACTACCAAGATCTTTTATAGGTTTACTCGCCAAGAACATTTGTCCAGGTGGGACTTTACGTGGCGGGCCATTGAGGTATTCAAACATCTCCCATGGTCGGTCGTCTAGCGTCAGGACTTCGGTGTCGCCCATTGTAGTTGGGTTTGTCAAAGCGACGGGTCGGCGAGGAGGAGACATGTATGGCAGTGCAGCAGCAATGACCGGCTGGTCAGCTGAAGCGGAAAGAAGAATTGGCGAGCTCATTTCCGCCATGAGCGCTGTATGTACCGCTAATCGAGATTGGCTAGGGGCAGAATCGATGATGTATATCAACACATCGACCAGCGTCTCCACATTCTCCGGCCGATTTGTCCGGGCAACGATAGCGATGACGCGTAAAAAAGAGCTGGCCAGCCTTCCAAAGTCGGGACGTGGAGCGACAAGCGACGGAGTCTCGATGATTGGTATACCCAAGGTGAACTTGAGCAATTTCAATATAACTCCAAACAGATCTTCCGCTTTCGGCGGTATAATACCTTCCAAATGAGCGATAGGCGAGAGATCTTCTGTCGGCATGGTCAACTGCCGCTCTACGGCTTGGAGGGCTAGTGAAATGATATCGAGCAGGCCATGCCGGGCAGCCAAGACAGACGTTTCGGAAGTTCCACCGGGAGTCGTCGGGACTGACGCCATGTTGGCGCTGTCTAAAACCCTCAATACCAGATCGACAGACTTTCCCGCTGATTCTAGCACAAGCTGGCTTTCCGCATTGAGCATCTGCGACAACAGCGCGGTCAGGCGTTCTAGACCGGCCGCAACAATCTCCGAAGCGGCGATAGACTCTATGCCCCGGAAGGCCTCGCACAACAGGTCGGTATCGTCTGCCGAAGCTTCGCGGTCCAAAGTAGCGTGGACAAGCTGGTTGAGCGTATGTCTCGCTTCGGCCGCATCTTCACCATTCTCAATTCGGAGTGCTAATCGCTTGAACTCGACCCTCATCCCCAGCACTATAGAGGTCCACATCCAAGCGCTGGAACGTGAAGACGAATCGAGAGCAGCGAGTTCGTGAAGATTGGTAGATGATGCTACATATGAGTGGAGAGCTCAATGCGGGCAGATCTACTCACAAGAAGAGCCTTGCGACATGATGAGTTTGAGGGCATCAACCATCCCTTCTTCCACAGCGGCATCGATGCCAGGCTTGCTCCATTCGTTCGACAGGAAAGCGTCCTTCAGAATATGCAGATTCCGGAATGCCGCAGCTTTGAACGGTGGGGTTGTCGCAAGACCCTGAAAAAGAACGGATATTTCTCGCTTGAGCTGTTCAGGCGTGAACCTCGATTTAGCGAGAACGATCAAGAACGGTAAATGGCGAATCAGTGTTGGAACGTTTGCTTTGCTCAAGGCGGATCCCCTTTCTGTCTGGATGACCAACGCCTGGCGGAGGTTGATTGGCGGTAAAGCGGGATTCGGGGGAACATTGAGCAGCAAATGCTGCGTAAGTACCATGCTGCTTTCGACCGCACGTAGATTTCTGCTCGATAGCCTGCCTTTCGTAGCTAGAGCTGCCATGGCGGCCTGTTTCCATGTCCCGTAAGCCAGCTTTTCGAGCAGTGTCGGGACGATATGCAGGCGACGATGGGCAACGAGGTTGAGTAGGATCTCGCAAAGAACAGGAGACGATTTGACGCTGAGGAGGTCAAGAACTTCTGTAGGTGTATTCTTTTCTAGCCAAGCGACCACGACGGATCCAAGTTTGGAATCGGTGTTCCCGTCTACTTGCTCAATATGCGCAATAGCCGCATCGACGACGGAAATGGCCTTGTGAGCGTCGGAATTTTGAATCGCTTTAACGACCGTGGACCACCATGTACCAGACCAAGAAGCGAAAGGTCCGTGCCGTGTGTACAATTTTGCCGACAACGATTTTGCTGTTGCGACATCTCCCTTCGCGATTGCGTGGTGCAGCGGACCCATGCTCTCCTTGATGTCTATCCAAGCAGTAGTCGCCTTGACTTGCTCCTTGTCATCAGCACGACGAGAATGCCTGGTCCAATCAACTGACTTTGGGATGTTTGCGGACTGAAGCTCGCACTTCCTCCTCATCATCTTCAGGCAGCCTTCCTCTCTTTGCCAGCTCTAACAAGAGGCCCGACAAACCGGAATGATGTCGACCTTTAATATCTTGCGCATGGTTTCGATCCATCAAGGCGTTGGTCAGTAGCTGCCACTTATCGTTTGCTGTCCACACATCCGCAGCTCGCCGTATCGTATCGATGACGATGTCCAGGATTTCCTCATCTTGACTCCAGGCGAGAGCATCTATCAGAAGCTTTGAGTCAGCTAAAGTCCACCGTATACAGTTTCACTCACGTCGGCGGTGGTAGAATAGCCACTGAGCTTATGATATACATGTAGCATCCGGACAAATGTCGATGCGTCCATCGCGCGTCTGCCATTCTTGCTGCTCATTAGCTCAAGGATCTCGTCGTATGCCATTGATGTATCTGCATAAGTACTCACGGATTTAAAGAGTCTGATCCAGCAGGTCCAAGCCAGAATCTAGCCTGCAGAAACAGATATCGGCTCAAAGCTGTCGCACATGGCATTTCGTGACTGACGACTTCCCTCAAGCTATCGCTCCTGCCATATCGGTCTATCGTTAGCCTCGAGCATGACTGATCGCTCTCACCTAAGCCGAAGATCTCCGGAATGTACTCCATAACTTCCTCCTTGAAATCGTCTAATTGCCTTTCCTCATCCCTTTCCAATCTTACACCCGCTTCCTCGTCGTCTCCGCAAAGCGCTAATCTGCGCTGAAGAAGCAAATCTTTCGCCTGCACAAAGATCGGCATCGCAGCGAGAAGGGGTAAATGATGCGAAGGGGGTTCGCCTGGCGATCTCGATCGCGCCGAGTGTCCGTTGGCGATGAGCACCTGCAGATATCGTCGATACGAAAACAATCCTTGCCGAGTGAGATCACCGAAAGTCGTTCCTATCGCAAAGGCGTTTTCGCCTTTCCGAGGTGCTTCACATGTATCGAGCCATTTATAGAGGATGGAAAAGAAGTCGATATGCGAGACTTTGGACTGTTTGGCTTGGTACTTCTCATGCAAGTCACCCCAGACGGTGAGCAGGGTGTGAACGGCATAAGCTCGATGCACACCAAGCTGATACATTCCCATGGCCCAGTTGAGTAGGACGAAGGTTTTGTCTTCCAACCTAGCAATATCGACATTGCTGCTGTTGGGCGACGCACCACCGTCGAAATAAGCTCTGCACAGCTCGACCATGTCCGTGTCGGCGTCCATGCCGTCGAGTTTCTGAATCATAAGCGGGTGCCATCTTCCATGGGAAGAACCGTTTGACTCACCTGTAGATCCTGCATTTGCTGCCGCCGAGGACTGGTTGCGCTTTCCGCTACAGCCGGTCGGAAGCCAAGTCGATCACTCCTTGCTTTGACACCATCTAGCAGTCGTCGGCGACTACGCTGTTGCCGTAAAGTGCCATCAGGGCGTGTGTCGGCCCGCTCATTGCCTGCCGACGCCATCAAGATCCCTTCCAAGCTAGACTCGTGTTGTCGCCAGGTCAAAGGGCTCATGAGGACGAGAGGATCCGAGTCGAAAAGACTTGAGACCACGTGAACTAGCATCGCATCAACTTTGGCAAGAGACGCAACAGCGGGACTGCTTCTGATCTGGCTGTTCAGCTCAACCTCGAGGGGCGTGATGAGAAGTGCTCACCTCGTTCAGCTTGGCGCAAACGATTCGGATGCAGGGTCTAGCTACCGAGGAGTGCTTGCTAATCTCTGGAAGATGTTCTCCAATGAGTTGTGTGATGAAGCCGATTTGAGCCAGATTGGCGATACCAAGCATGTCCACCAGCCAGGCGACAAGGATTCTTGTGGAAATCAGATACCTTGCCCGCATCTCGCGCAGTAGCTTCGAGCTAAAGAAATCAGTCAATGAGCCAAATTTAGACGCTAGGATAGCGCTCACCTGTAGTCCCACTTTGACAGCCATCTAGCTCTTGCTTTCTCGTCTCCCAAAACTCCTGCTGGCGCCTTCGGCACGGGCACACCCCCTTTAGCGGCTGGTTTCACAGGCAATGTGAGTTGATTCAACTGTATTCGCAACCACGAACAGAACATATTGGTAAACTCCTGAGTGTACCAATCGTTGCTGGACATCTGGACGACGGCAGCGATGGGAGCGGTATTCGTACTGGAAGGAGTAGCAGGGATAGGTGAAGGCGCAGCGACTGGTGTGGCAATAGGTTGGGCACGACCTCTATGAGCTGAGATTTCGTTGGCGCCAAGCACGCGGATGAACCATAGCGCCCGGTCAATTGGGATTGGAGGTGGAGGAGGCGGGGGTGTCGAGGTAGACATGGCTCCTAATGGGGCATTACCGACTCCACCGCTTATGGCGCGGTTATGGGCAGGTCGGGAAGGCAGAGGCAGGCTGAACATTGATTCGAAAAGTTCGACGCCTTTGAAACCGTGAGGTACCGGGTTGCGCATAAGTCGTGAAAGCGGAACAGCAGGGTTGGCAAGATCCGCGAGGAATTGAAAGCGTTTGGTATCGTTGTAAGTGACTCGTACGGGGATTTTGAATTGACGATCGCTGTGAATCAGCGACTGCTTGAGAGCGGATTCGAACGATAAGAAAGGGAGTGAACATACCCTACTTGAGGCATGAAATCGTCTCTCTTCTGAGCGATATCCTGGCCTAATCGGTTGAGCAAACCAAGACAGCCGTTCATCAAGTGTCCGTAGATCGGTCCATGCATTGAGAAGCTCTCGGCCTGTCCATAAGCTCATGACTTAACACCAAGTAAGTCAAAAAGCATCCAGAGCAAGCTTGAGACCGCCTCGGTCCCACGGTGCGTACTCACTCCAACCGCAACAAAGGTTTTTGCCGAGAACCCATTCTTGACGAACTCTTCTGTCAAAACGTCTTCGGTCTGGTTGAATCCAGGTCTGCTGGGGTAGAAATCTGGATAACCTATTGGTAAGCATTCTGCTCCTTTCTACTTCAAGTACCGATTCCGCCAAGACCAAATTGGCGGAAGGACAGGAAACCACACCCACCTAGGTCCGCCCGATTGTTCAAAGGCGCTCTCCACTCTGGAGGTCGAAACTCCTCTATTTCGCCCTCGAGCGTCTCGTCTTGCGGAACAGGAATGTGTGCTGTCACATTGACGGAAGTCCGACGGGCTTTCATAGGTGTCTTGCCAGAGACGGTACCGTACGGATTATGAGACGGCATATTGGCGTTGACGATCGTCGAGCTGGCTAAGAGGACGCTTTAGTGAAATTGATCATTGGGAGAGAGGTCTCCACTCGTATTTACAGTATGTGCTGATGTGAGTGATTGGAAGTGACCGAAGGGAGGTGGGTGTATGTGTGCTACAAGTACTCGTAAATGGGTGAGGTGGGTGGTGGATGAGTTGTTTCCGTCGGAAGCACCTCAAAGAAGTCGAATTGCTCGTTTGACGCCTTCACATCCAATCGTCATTCCTCCATACAACACCAACGAGGCTCTCACTCTTCTCTTGTCAGTAGCCCCATCGGCCAAACAGCAGATCGATTGCGACTGTCCCTTTAAGCTCCGGAGACGTCTACCAGAACGGAACAGAGAACCGCTAGTCCCGCCATCATGCCGATTGAATACCCACAAACCCGTGCACGGAGCAACACCTCGGACTCGTATCCATCGCTCGATTCCGCCTCGTCATCGGAATACGACTCGGATGAAGAAGCGGCCATGATCCAAGAAGAGTGGGAGGAGAATCTCAAACAGTTCGAAACGGTTCTGTCAATATTGATCATTCCGTTCTTTGGCAGGTGGTATGGTCGAAGATTCGGATACTGGTGTGAGTTTGATTGCGCTTTTGTGTACAGCTTCATGAGCCTTGTATTGCTCGATTACACATCTGTGCATGCTACTGGACGCGATGTACGCAAATCGGCCAGAACTAACAGCAGTGTTCTCGCGGTATCAGACAGTAGGCTGGACAAGAGCGTTCTTTGGTTTGACGTCGTGAAAGACATGTATCTGTACCTAACACTATCGCTCCGGAGTTACGGTCATTCCGCTCGAATAAAAAATGTCATACATGATCGTGACGATATGGACGTAATGCCGAATAACAAAGAAAAAAGATGCCTACAATGCTCGTCCGACCGCTTTGCTGTTCAAGGGCGGTAACCCCATAGCCACCCTTTGCTCACTGCCCAACCACTTTCCCTCTACGTATTTCGATCTGATGTAATCGGCGACATCGCTGATTATAAGCTGTAGCCTAGCTCACTGGGTTCCTCACTCACTGATCCGAGGGAGACACACCGCTGGCCTTTGTGTGCTCCCAGATAGCGTTGCCGCGCTCGTTGCCCCATTTCTTGGCTAAGATAATGGAGTCTGGAGTCCAGATGTCCAGATCAACTGAACGAGGTTTCGAAATATGCGTGCCCAGACTGCGATGTATCCCCACACATCTTATACAGAGGAACATGACCATGGGTACTTCCCGTAGACCTTAAGAGTTAGACCAAATCTACTGGCTTCCTGCAGCGCATTCGAACTCACTTAACGTCGCCCAGCGAGAGCTCTTCATGCTCTTCCGACAGTCCGCGCATTGCCTGTTCTCCGGCAAGTCCGCAA
Source organism: Papiliotrema fonsecae (assembly GCA_035773095.1). Lineage (NCBI taxonomy): Eukaryota > Fungi > Basidiomycota > Tremellomycetes > Tremellales > Rhynchogastremaceae > Papiliotrema > Papiliotrema fonsecae. Next base: position 588,631 of record JAHRBW010000006.1, read on the forward strand.
CCCGTCTCAACATCTGCATATCCACTTGTTCGTTTGGTGCACTTTCCAGCGCGGCAGGGGGAGGTAGCGGCGGGACCGGCGGAGGAGCCCCGGCGGACCGCGTACGGCTTATATCGGACGTCGGCAGCCCTTCCAGTTTTGCCAAGGTCATAGACCTCGATATACTATCACTGACCGATCGCCTACCGCTTGAAACAGATTCGGTCAAGCCGGCAGACTGACCAAGTCCCAACCCGGCCATTTCCATGACTCGTTTTTCGATATCGTCCGGTGTTTCTTCCAGCCAAGAGCTTCTATCGCTGATGTTAGATCGGCTTGACTGGCTCAAGAGGGACGAGTCGAGACCAATCATTGATGTGGGTCTAGCCGCTTCAGTAGACGATGCCGAGGTTTTGCTGCCGCTTCGACCTGTCTGTGCCAGGAAGGAGGGTCGAGGCATATCCAATCCGGAGGAATTTCGGTTGTTCATGACGTTGTTCCACTTCTCGCCCGCAATTTCGGCAGATTGACGGAGCACCTTCTTAAGGCTTGTTTTCCGCTGTCGTCTGTCGTCCATATCGGGTGCCACGGAGGATCGAGGCGCTGGTGGCATGGACCTCCGAGCGCCGGGGGTGTTGCCTATACCGGACAAGGGCATACCCAACCCAAGGCCTCGGTGCGGCGTGGGGAACAGCCGGTGGGTAGGTAAGGCGTGATCATCGAGAGAACCTGACACCGTGCGCAATTTAGATGCGTCGAACGTCCGAACAGACGATGTCCCGTTAATGCAAGATTCGATGGCATTGCAAATAGCATATAGCCATTGCTAGATATCAGTATCGTCCCCCAACAATATGTATAGCTTACCTTCATCTCAAACTCCGATGTTGCTTGATATAAGCGGCGACCTTGCGTCGGTGTCACAATCTCGAATACTACTGGTCAGTTTCAATCCTCCACTGCGGCTGGTAGACGTACCGAATCGCCTATCAGTGCCTCTGCCTTCTCTGACACTAGCGAACTTGAGATCAATCACCGCGTGGGCCGAATCTGGCTTGCCAAGATTATTGTCGCGGTACTGCAGATGTCAGCAGTAGTTGCGCCAGGATCCGGGCATGTTGCGTACCTCGTATATTCTCGATCTGTCCAGCACGACCCAGAAATCTGATACGTCAGTAGTGCCTCGCTCCAACTAGACACGACACTTACTCTCCCATTTCCCTTTCCCGGCTTGCTTTCCTAAGCTTTCCCAAGTTCCGGCACCCCACAACACTCCTTCTTTCTTCCTTCCAGCCTCTTCCCGTTGCTCGTCTTCATCCCCGCCCGCCCCTAGACCTCCGACACCTCCAACGCCCGATGACCGCGGCGTGTCCGGATCGGCGGTAGTTGGATACGATCGCACTCCGAGCCGGAGATCTGGGGAACTTTCGAAAGGTAAAGGCGCCACTGCTACTTGTGACGCCATGAACGGAGACACGTATTCCGGTGCTCTTGTGGCGTGCATCGAGTGTCGAGGCTGCAATGATGGCCGTAGGGACGTAGTCGAAGGTCTTCGAGGCGTCGGATTCGCTAGAGAACTAGATGGCTTGTTTTCGACATCATCCAGCTTGTGCAAAATGGGCCCGGTCGTTGAGGTCTTCGCCGGTGGCACGGGACGGGGTGGTCCAGGGCGTCTGAAAGGACCATCGAAACTAGCTCGAGACGTTCGCTCCCCCGTGTGAACCCTTTCGTCGTTTACAAGGCTGCTCGAGCTGCCCGAGGAGGAGAGAAAATCCCGTAGCCTTCCTCCTACAGATCGATGTAGCTTGTGCATTTTCCGATTACGCTTAGGGTCGGAACCATTCGCGGATGTATATCTCGAAGTATTGTCCGACCATCGAGGCGAAGGGAGCTCGGGAATCGTACCTCCTTCCATCTCTGCTTGCCTTTCCGTCGCAACCTCTTCCAGCTCAGTCGTCTGTGAGTTCCGCTTAGCCCAGCCTCGAAGTAAGTCCCCTCGTATCGACGCCAATTGAGCTAGCGAGTTCGACATCGTTGATTTCAAGATCTTTGCAGACGGTGATGTGCTTACGTCTACGCGGGAAGAAAGATTGAGTGCTGTGTTCAATTCCGCTTGTTCCTGTTCCTTTGGTGTGGTTGATTCGCTGCTGAACTGTGATCCTCTGCGAGTGAAAGACTGTTGTCGCACCTCGGGAGATTCTGCTAGCAACCCGCCTGTCCAGTTGTACAGCCCAACGAGGAGGTCGAGACATGTGATGGACGTTGGGGGAACGGCATACAGCAATGTAGAATGATGTGAATACCTCGCCAGGTCAAATTGAGCGAGTCTTGAAGCTTGAGCTAGATCTTCAGTGGGAATACCATTCGTACGTGTCCTAGGACTGTGACTGTAGCCTTGAGTGGAGCTTGACAGTCCCTCCTGGGTATTTGAGCCGGAAGAAGAGGCGTTTGGAGTGAGGTAGTCTGATGTCTGTTGGTAGAACTGCCTTGCATTTTGCTACACCGTCAGCAGCGCAACGACCTCGAGAAATTACGACTTACCTCGAATTTAGCTTGAGCATTACCACCAGCTAGGCCGTTCCTCTTCAGCTCCCCCTTTACAGTGCGGAGACTGTGCTCCACCATGACTTCAATTTCCTCCCTTTCCCTTCTCCGCGCATCCAGCCTGACCTTCCGTATACCCACTTCATCGTCCCATATGCTGAACCCGCTTAGTCCATAGCCAGCTTCAAGCCATTTTCCTAGTTGCCCAAGATGCGAAAATAGATCAGCTTCCGCTCGCTCGACTTGCTCAAGTAAAGCCAGGTACGCCGTCGAGGAAGCCAAGACGGACTTGCTTAGCCGTTTCAAGGTCGATGTCGAGTTTTCTAAAGCGTTGAAGGTCGAGCGAAGAAGTAAGGAATCTGGGAGAGGCTCTACTGGGACTCTCACCGGGGTGGAAGAGCTAACAATCCTAGATGACTTGGGGCGAATAAGCTGAGGAGGGGCGAGAGAAAGGTGTTTGGACGATGATTCTGATGCAGAGATGCAGGGTACGGCGTATATATCTGTCGGAGACGATGAAAGGGAAACGGCGGAAGGCAGCTGAGACGAGGAAGATGCAGGTGGCGAGGGCGGATCGTGCACCGATATGGAAGAGAATGACAGTGGTGACGGTTGTCGAGGGATAGGAAGGACGGGCGGGGAACTGGACAGAGAGGAGGCCATGGTGAAGATCGACCAGTGAGGCGCAGATGGATATTATTTGTATACACCAGATCGAGTCATCGCAAGGTCCGAGGCTCGAAGGAGAAGGAGGATGAAGAGTTCTGAAGTGTTGATGGGAGAAGCGAGGTGAAACGCATCTCCTTGGATGTGACTTAATTGACGTTCATCAACTTTTGGCCTGGAAGCGCTTCCTGTTTCTGCGCTCCTGTTTCCATGCGTCCTCGCTCCCGTACTTGAACATGCCATAAAGCTCGTATACATACAGGCCGACCTACTTACGCTTTCTCTCCCTACGCCTGGTATGCAAGCTACTACGCGATCAACACACATTGTCAACAACAGCCGAGGTACAAGTCACGTGATATCACACGACGTCTTCGAATTCTGAACTTTGGCCAGCTACATCATCATCGAATTTCCACTCTCATTTTCTCTTCAGCTTCATCTCTTCATTATACTCGTGATATAACCCGCAGCACACTATGGCCTCTCAATTTGACCCTGATACCGCAGGAAACGCCGGTGAGATCGAGATGCAGTTTGCCGTCAAGACGGTGGAACACCTCGAGGTGAGCATAATTTGCACTTTTCTGCGTGGACCGGTATGATGCTGATGGAAGGCGTACGAGAAGATTCTTTCTTCCATCCCGCCATCCAAAATTAAATTCACCCCGTGAGTAATCAAGCATCATATTGTCGATAGTTCTGATGCAACAGAATCGACGATGAGCTCCACGAGGTTCTTCTTGACATTTTCCCCGAATTCAAGTTCGAGGAGAACTTGAGGAACATTGACGAGGACGCTATGAAGAGCCCTTCAGGTAAAGACAGATGGCGAAAGTTCATCATGCCTGTGAGTCCCAGCAGACCACTTGCAAAAGTTCGAGCTGATATCTCAGTACGAGAAGCGGGTCACCGACTACAACTTCGGAACGTTGATCAGGAAGGACGCTGAGAAGGCGTATGACCAAGACAACTCCATTCTTGTGACCCGCGTTCAATTCTTTGGTCTCGAGGTGAGCTATTCACGTTGCGCATGGCGATGAGGCTCATGTTAGATTGCGAGAAATAGGGCTGGACTGAACGACAAATTCCACGCCGAGCAACAAGCCAAAAAATCGTCATAGAGCCCTCCCGCCTTTACCTCCGAACCATCTAATTGCCTTTGCGCATCATGCATCTGATACATCGTTGTACAAGGACTGTGATGGCGCTCATCTTCTGCGGTCCCTAACTCTATCCCGCTCCCTATCACCGTCATCCCGCCGCCTATCCCTATCTCTGTCGTCTCTCCGCCTGTCATCTTTCCTGTCGTCTCGTCGTCTATCATCATCTCTTCTGCGACCAGGACTGCCACTCCTATCTCTCCGATCTGACTGTCCTCTATCGCGACCTTGATCTCTGCCTCCAGCGCGATCCCTATCATAGCCTCGGTCTTGTTCCCGGCCGCCTCCTCTTCGTTCCTCTTCGAATCGCCTCTCTCTGCCCTCATTTCGATATTGATTCGGCCTGTTCCCACCATTGCCCGATCCGTAGTCTTGTGGTGCACCTCCTGCATTGCCCCTTCCAAATCCGCCACCTCCGCCTCCCCCATATCCTGAGCTATTCGCGCCAGAGCTCTGTCCCGACAGTCCAAATTGAGCGAGCGGATCGTTGATATTATTGTTCGGGCAGTCTTTCCGTTGATGTGGCCCACCACAGTTCCAGCACCCCTCGGTGAACTGACCCGTTCCACCTTGGCCCATTGGGCCTGATTGACCTGTCGTTGGCGTATTGAAGGATTTGCCCCATCCGCCTTGTGATGTGTCTTGGTCGACCAAATGCGTATACTTTGTTCTGGACCGCTGACGGTTAGTCTCTAGCCTTGCCCTATAGGATAGATATGAACGCACCTTTCCGAAGTCTCGGACTTGCATGACCGAAGGCAAACTGGACATGTCCACCGCACTCTCTGTGGCAGCCGTGTAGTCTCGCTTGAGCAGGTCGTCGTCCTTATCATCAGTGCAGGGCGGATAGGAAGCGTGGAGCAACTCACTTGATGGAAAGCACCTTTGTGGTAGTACTTTTGCAAGAAACCCATTTCGCCCTTCTCCTTGTCCCTTGTCGCTTGTGCATACTCCATGTCTTCTCGTAACCTTTGTTCCTCTGGCAAAGCTCTCCTCCTCTCAATCTCTTCCCGTTCCAGATCCCGAGCGTGCTGCGCCTCTTTGTCGCGAACCAATCGCTTCAGTTCCCGAGCTCTCCACGCGTCAAACTCTGCCGCTGGGTCGACTCCGTCAGTGTCGTCCACATCGGGCTGTATGTCGGTGATCTCGCCTGGGAATCAGCGCAATGCGATACGCAGACAGACAACACTTACGCTCTGCTAGCTCGCGCCTGATAGTCTCTCCAGCCAGATCTTTACTGTCAATCTTTCGCTGAGCTTGCAGCTCTTCCTCTGCTTTGATCCTCGCTTCAGCCTCAGCTGCCGCCTTCTCCTGTGTCATCCCTCGTTGATCCCTTCTCATCAGCGCAATCCTTCACCAATCATGTCACTCACTTGCGAATGAAAACGGGTCTGAAAGCTGGCTTCTTCTCCTCTTCTGATTCTTCCTCTGAATCCGTTTCATATTCGCTCGACTTGTCATTAGTTCCGCGCGCGACGGCATTGTCACAAGCTCACTTCGTCTCCCGCTGGGATGATAGGTTTGTTGAAAGTCGGTTTTGGCGCTTCCTCTTCTTCTTCTTCGCTTTCTTCCTCCTCACTACTCTCCTCCTCTGCGCTGTCAGCTCGCGCAATTGTCGATCAAACAGCTCGCTCACCTTGCGCTGACTTTGGCAAGACCACCCTTCCACCCTCAATCTTAACATCTCTCAGCGCAACCTTCATCCCTCCTTCGGGTATGACCCTTCCAGCTCCACCGGCGACAACATTCTTATCAATCTTGACGGGCTCGGGAGCGGCCGGTTTGATATCCTCGTCGTCCTCGTCGGAATCGCTATCTGGTGCAGCATCGGGGGCTTTACCCTTGAAATATCTAATCTTTGATGGTTTTGCTACTGGCTTGCTAGCCGGACGAGCAGCTGCTGGTGCCGGTGCCATATTCTTATTCTTGCGAGTGACGATGAGTGAAGTCTGGCAGTATGAGGTTGTGGTTGAAAGTCGGTTGATGCGACAATGTGCGGGATCAAAACTCCATGATGCTTCTTCACCGAATTCACCGAATTATTATTTCGAACTGTACTTGTTCGCATCTATACTAGATTGGCTAAATGAGGTCGTCAAAGCTGTACAGGGCTACAGGAGGATCTCTGAGTCGGGCTGGACCGAGCGATTTGGCGTTACGATTGCACCAATGCTCTATCTCGACTGCTGCTCTTCGCCATCCATCCGACGCATCGACTTTGGGTTCATCCGGCTTCTCGTCAGTTTCCACGAGGCATTATGGCGAGAGATCGTTCGGCATGGGAGAAAATAGGTCTGGAAGTTACGGCGAAAGCTCTTCGTCGTCTCGAGGAAAGCCATCTTATGCTGGTCGCAACCAAGAAAGAGATCGACCGAGGCATTTCGACAACAGTGGACTAGACCCTTACGGCGAAACTGAGTATCCAGGCCGGCCACAAAGATCAAGATCCAAATTTGATGCTTCGACTGGTACCGATTCGGGTCAAAGAGAGCACAAAAAGTACAAGAAGGGCATGTTCAAGGAGGCCTTTGTGAGTGTGCTCTTCCGTCTACGTAGCCGCTTATTGAAACCAGTACAACGATCCGGCTGATAACCTGCCTGACGACGCATTTCTGATCTCTCGACTACGAGCCGTGCTGAACCCTCCTTCCTCATCTTACGAGCCCGCCCAGCCCGATCCCTATCAAGTGCTCGATGCTTGTACGCCCCTACTCGGCCCAAAACTCCAATATATAATGGATAAGAATGTCCATGACATCGCTCGAATTCTGTCAGACCACTTCTCGACTAAGCGTGAAAAGGTCGACCTGCCATCGGTGCAAAAGGCGGTGGGAGACGTCATATCAATGTGCTTTGTTCGCGCCGCTAGCAACCAGTTCCAAACGAACAGGAGATCATTCCATGACCCCAAAGACAGGACACGGACAGACACTGTCGCGGAATCCTACGCTAGATATTTGTTGCATCAAGCAGTGACGTCGCCTGCGGATACCGGGCGATTGTCCGCGTTACTGGAGACGTTGGAGAGAGCGTTGAGACTATATCAAGTCAATGGGATGGGTTATCGCATCACGGTACCGCTCGTGGCTGCTTGGATTGTGCTGCGAGGCAAACTGGGCAAAACGGATTCGCCAGCTTATCGATTCATCTGGCCGTCTCCGGATTCGGTAACAAAGTACCTGGAGGAGTACATGTCGAAATCGGGCGGTTCAGCTGAAGAGTTCGCGAGTGGTCTACAGCTGCTGTCGCAAAACTCACTGCCAGATTTACCTGCAACTCCGGAGGAGCTACATGACAAGGTCATCCACCTCGTCAACTCGGGTAGTGAAGATGGGCTTATCGATCTGTGGCGGCAATTCCGGGACTATCTCGGTACTGCCTCACCTATGCAGCCCCCTCCTGGGACGCTGTTTGACGAGCAAGTCCGGCCTAAAGTCTTAGCTACGATACTGCGAGCGCTCAAGTCATCTCGATTTGGCGAAGACCCGCCTCGTAACGTGGAAGCGTTAGATCGAGCTTCGGACGAAGTGCTGTCCATAGTCAGCCGACCGTTCCCGCGAGAAATGCTTCATACTCTGGTCGCGAACCGAGCGCGGGTAGTCGGGCCGGCACTGGAGATGGAATCTGGAGCGGACGTTTTCGCGCTCGACAGGTATCTTGAGTCGGACCCACAACCGACGAAAAAGGACACTGCACTGAGGAATCTGCACGAAGCGTGGGGTTACGCTACGGAGCCCGGAGCTGTGAGAGACATCAAGCTGTACATGCTTTACTTGGAAGGACTGGGTCGGCTGGGCGACTTGCATGCTTTGCAAGCAGTATGGAATGAGATGGTCAGGGATAAGGAATGCGCAGAGCTATACATGAAGGAAGAGAAGGTCACAGCCGATGGTAAGTGCAACGGCTGTTATGTAATTTGTGGGCTGATGGATCAGACGGCCAAGCTTACCCGCCAACAATCATCCTCAATCAGATGCTTTCCGCGGCAATGTTCATCCCACGCACAGGACCGCCTGCCGCCTTGGAGCTGTTTCACCAAGCGACTTCACCGCAATCGTCCATCAAGGTCAACATCATCACCATCAATACGATGCTGCGGCATTATGCCCGGTTGGGCGATATCGACGGTCTGCAATCGCTGTTCGGTCTCGCAGATCAGCGAGGCTTGTCCCCAGACATAGTGACTTACACAACTCTTTTGCAAGGTCTGCTCCGTGCCGGTAAACTTGACATGGCAATGACCACCCTCGCGTCGATGCACGAATCCGGTCTCGAGCCTAATGAGCGTATGTGCACGGTTCTGATTGCTGATCTTGCGAAAGGCGGCACAAAGATTGGTCTACAGCACGCCGAACAGCTCATGCGCGAGATGCGTCGACGAGATTTCAAGGTCGGGCAAATCACCTGGACCGCTCTTATTGCCGGCTACTTTAAAGGCGGATGGGAAGCCGACGGATGGAATGCCGTTCAGCGTATGGAAGATGCTAATCTGGCTCTCAATAGGGTATCCTACAATGTCCTTTTGCGTGCAGCGGGGGATACGGTCGAAATGGATTCCAACGGGCCGACGACGATGCGAATCTTCCAAAAGATGGTTCAAGATGGTGTGAGGCCGAATAGCGCAACGTACTCGATAGTCCTGGCGCCGTTGATGAAAGCGAGGTGGTGGAGCGAAGCGGACAAGGTGGTTGCGATAATGGAAGATCTGCGATTTGCTCCGGAGAAGAATTCGTTGAGGGAGATGTTGAAGAAGATCAAGTTTAGACGACCACTGGATTGGGAGACGCCCAAGCAGAGACAGAAGAGGTTGGCAGCAGAGGGCGCGAGCTGGTGAGAGTAGCAATGGAGGAGGGAGCATCATCATTCACACCACTCGCATACGGGCGACACAAGCATGTATACAGTCAAGGCTGTATGGCGTAGTTGGGTCACGTGTACGTACTGAAAGCGGAAGCTCCGTGACGACGGACGCGCCGTTGACAAAGCACCTCCACTTTCATCCTCCACCCTACTAACCGCTGTCATGTAGCTGATTCATGTCCGAGACCTGCTGACAACCTCAAGAACGACCTCCACCGACAGAACAGTTCAAAAGCTGCTGGCTCATGCCCTACTCCCGTTCTCTGAACTCTCTGAACTCTTTCGCGCAATCGAAATGAAAGTGATAGTCTTTGGAGCAACAGGATTCATTGGTTCGGCTGTCGCGGAAGCATTCGCTCGCGCTGGTCATATCACCTATGGTACCTCTCGTTCTTCTGCCTCTGCATCAGAGCTGGCGAAGAACGAGATCGTCCCGTTGATCTGCGACCCAATAACCGACGAAGGCAAGAAGGTATGGGGCCCAATAGCCTCTACGGCCGATGTAGGTGAGCTGCTCGATGTCCGTGCTGCGGGATATATAGCTGATACAAAGTCATCGATTGTTCTTCCATCAAGAGCGCTAAGGACGCCTTGATCCTGGTAGATCACTTCAAAAGCCTTATTTCCGATCGACCACGTGCTGCTCCTAAGCCCACTTACATATACACTGGCGGTTTATGGTCTTGGACCAAAGGAGCCGGTGATCTCGAGACGTGGTCAGACGAGCGTCAACCTCGCTCCGACTATAACGCGTACGTGCAATGGAGGAAAGATGTCGAGGACCCTATTCTTCTCGGTAAGCCATCCCTAAAGCTCGATACCTGGATCCGATACTTGCAATACTCTTCGTCGAATAGTTTCGTCACCGACTGGTGGTTGACGAGCAGAGGATAGATTCAACGGCGTAGTCATCCGCCCACCTATGCTTTACGGCAAATCCGGCTCCTTCGTTGCGTACTTTATCTTCAATGCCGCGTATGAAGCGGCGCAGAAGGGAGAAAACTTCACGACACCAGCCAGGGAAGATACGCGGTGGCAGACGATACACCAAGACGATATCGGTAAAGCCTACCGGGCTGTTGCGGAAGTTGTGAGCTTAAACCCCCACGGATCTCTCTCGGCCTATCGCACCGCTTACAAGCAGGGCCATTTATTCAAAGGCCAAACTGTCCTCCCTGCCAACCCGCAAACAGAGCGTTTGACCGACGTCCTCGACGCAGTAGTCCGTGTATCTGGCGCAAAGGGTTGGTCGGCGAAAGAAGCCACGTCAGGTGTGGAGAAGGCTTGGGTATCGACATTGAACTCCCATCCTTCACTCCTCACCGCCATGACGAGTTGGAGACCGAAAAAGCTGAGCTTGGTGGACGGTATGGATCTGTATTGGGCGGCATTTGCCGCAAGCAAACAAGAGAAGTAGGTCAGTCGCGTCGAACAAAGGATGTATCTCGCACTTATACCTGAGACCATACTCCTCACGCATTCTTTTGGGCCGGCTATGATAGCCTGGAAGTGAGAGCGTTGTCTTTAGATCTTCTGGCTTTTGGGGCGGCGCAACGGCTCGGGCTGTTCAACCATTTGATTTGAAAATCGACGAATGACATATCTAAGTATAATGCATGCGAAATGACAGCACCGGTCATTCTTCGTCCGAAACATCCTCGTCTTCGTCCTGGATACCCACCACTCCACCACCCTTCTTGATCTCCCCCAGTTCCCTGCCGTGTCGTCGTAATCTCTCTCCAAAAGCTTTTCGCGCTCCAGCATTGGAAGCCACATCCCAGATCTGCACGGTCGCCTTTGATCCAGCCGCAGCGAGAGTGAGGGGTGTTTCGGGGTCGGGGCTGAATCGTGCGGTGAAGACTTTGCCCTGATTGTCAGCTCATTCTCTACTTGATCGGAGCGAGCGATGAAATCGAGGGGACTGTAATTTACCAAACCGAGATCTCGGGAAGTGACCAAGCTGATCTCCCTCTTCCTGCCCTTGATTCCCTCAGTCTCCTCGTCCAGCACATTCCAAATCTTGACATTTTTGTCCATTCCTCCAGTAGCGATACATCCCCGGATGTGCGGGTTGATGTCCAAAGCCGAAGCCGGGCCATCATGAGCTGAAAGGGTATATTTAGGTTGAACGGTAGATAGCGATCCCTGACCGTTCTTG